>JASDDO010000031.1:441777990-442377990 GCA_030015575.1 Agapanthus africanus
ATAACCCAACAATATAAGTGATAAGTGATGATATGAAGAATTATCATAGTTTTGGAAATATATATATAAAGAATAGCTAATTTTTAAATTTTTACAAAATAAAAAATCCTACCAAAAGACTACAACAATTTATATTATTTTAACTAATTCCTTAAAAAAATCTTCTCAAATCTTTGTTGATAGTATCAAAATATACAAAACATGCATGCATTGTGCGGGAAGAGGGGGGGGGGGGGGGGGGGGGGGGTTCCCCTACTAAAATCTCCTTCCCCCCTTGAGTGAAAAAAAATACGGGAGGGGATGGGGGAGGGGTGAGTAGCTGAGGAAGAAGAGAATTAACATAATTAAAATATCGTCGCTTGCTAAAGTTGGAGAAAACTGTAGGTTTGAAAGTCAAGATTGTTTTCCGCTCTTTAGAAGAAACGGGTGTTTCCAGCAATTGACCGACCAGATACAAAGACATAATAAGTTAAGATTTTTCTTATATTTGCAAAATTCAAGGATAAAACTGTACCTAGCTTCATACAAACTCACTTGTTTATGTCAGAATTTTATGACAGTAAAGTGTAGTCTAGGATCTCCTCCTCCACCTCCTCTTCCTCTTAATTTCGAATTTTATGGATGAGATCCTCTCATGTTTCCATTTTCTGAATTTTGCGTGGCTCTCTAACCAAGATGAATAATCCCTTTCCAGGGGTGCACTCAATGAAGTCAACCAAATCATCGCCGGAGTGGTTATTTCCTAGAAGACTCTTCAAGAAATTCTCCCCATTGCATGTATCTGCTTCATTCATGGGCATGCTGAGCTTCTCTGATTCATCGGTTTGAAGGATAATTGCTTTATTTGGCTGGATAATTGCTTTATTTGGCTCATCGCCTGGTGTCTCCATCCTGCAAAAAATTATTATGTCAAGACAATTAAACAAACAAGGACAAACATGAATGGAAAAGAAAGGGGAAAAACACATGAATGCCATGATGTAAATTCTTATTTCTTTGACTTTATGAAAGTGAGGTTTTCTAAAAATCACCAAGGAATGGTGTAGTACATGCACTCCCCTAAATGCATAAAGAATAGCCGAATCGAACTATATGAGGCATTATCTACGTAACCATTGACGAAAACCAATCACAAACCGACGAAGTATAACCATATGAAAGTCATCTTTCGTGCATTAAAATATAATAATTGTATGCCATCAACACTTATGCACATAATAATTGTTATGCAATACCGTCCCGCTACTCAGAGCAATGTAAAACATTCAGAGATTTTTTATAATACAACTGTGTAAGACAATATATATTGTCAATTATTTATAAACAAACAATAAGTGAAGTTTTAAATTGATTCAAAAGTCCTTCTGTGCAGTTCTTTGTTTTCTTGGGCGCCGCTTTCTCTGTAGTGTTGTCACATAGCTTTCAATACTTAACAAGTTATCAGAAGCGGCGTGTTAAATTAAAAAGGTGGTATAGGAAAAATTAGCATGCGCATAATGTGTAATAGAAGCTTAAAAAGAGATGCAGGACATACCTATGGTCTGCGTACTGTAGGCATTTGATCTGACTCAGTTTTTTCATGCTCGAAGCAATTGCTACACTCGACGATTTATAACCTAAATCCTGAGAGAGAAATTTGCAATAATTTACCATTAAAGACAACAGAGAGGAACTAATTTCTAGACAAGATATCACAATTCTTTGAAACAATGTGGCACCTTTAAGATTATTGCTTGAGAAGTATGAGGAAATGTAGGCCCATTTATTTTAAACGGTGATGGCTGAAATGCATCTAAATTTCCCTCATCATAAATGAGAAGAATCATCAAAGAAATCATCATAAAGATACAGCTCTTCCATAAGAAGTCGATGTTTCTCCGGAAACTATATGATAATAAGCTTGTAAAATGTGAAAACATGATCTTTGTATCTTTCTGCATTCCAGAATTGCTTTCATTGGCAACAAATAAAATCTTGTGAATATGTTGGTCCTTGCCGTAGTTCCCAAAAGAACCAATGATCCCTGATAGAAAGCCATATTCCTCACATGCAGAGATCTGTTTTAAAGTTTTCATACCACCTGAGTATTCACTTTGATGCAAAAACAATAAAATTTGCAAAAGTGACGAACTCATTAATTTCAATGAAGCAGAAAAACAATATATCTCCTGTTCGATCTTCTCCTCATTTTCATATGGCATTTCGTTTTCGCTTGGAAGAATACCTTTAACTATGTTGGTTAAAATTGAACAGGCCTTCTCCCTGAATGTTTCTTCAATAAAGTTTAGGTTTTCTTTGATATAAACAATAGAATTGTCTAAAATTTTCTTTTTAGTTCCAGATTGCAAACCATGAGAAGGCAGAACCTATTAATCTGCTGTCTGAGGTTATCATTGGTCAAAGACTGGATACAAGAATTGAAAGGTGGCCCCTCAGCACCGAGGCTTGGTTCACTCTCATCTTCAGATAGGCTCCCTGATAAATTTAGAATGGGCATAAAACCTGAATAAAGCTTCGCTGAAAGTTCAAATGCCAAGAGGTAAGGATTTATCTTCTGCACATTCGGTATCTGAGCAACTGTAGGCATATGGATACCAACGCACCTAGAAGCCAAAAGAATTATATGTGCTTGGAGCAAATGTGGCGCAGAATAAATGACTCGATAACTTAGCAATGCTAATAAAGAATCTAGGCCTAATGAATGTATCTGATTATCTACTTCAATGGACCAAGATAATGAATCAATGCATCTTTCGAAGGCCAATTCATCATAAACAGATAGAAGAAAGTGACTAGACACGACCTCCAAAATGGCCTGAACACCAACAAGACTGCAATTAGATTGAGGCAGCTTCTCGTTCATAGCAGAAGCACAGTCTGCCAAGATAAACTGCATTTTCAATTCATGATGCATCATCAGCAAGTCATCTAAGAATACCTGAAAGGTATAAAGGATGTTAGTGTGATGTAAGTCATGGGTAAAGAGGGGGAAAAGAAGCATCCCCAAATATCAATCATGGGCTAGGGACATTACAAAGTTAATTTGACGATACCGCATGTTAAACTCTAGTAGTCCACATTTCCAAGTAAGATTCATGGCATTAAGAAAGATGTGAGTATGCTTCTATCGGTAGGATTTGAAAACATATCGTACACATTTCTTAATCATTGGATTTGTTTTGAGATGTGTGATATCAATGATGGTATAAATGAGAAACATAAAAGATTCTCTTCATAATTGCTAGCTCACATCCAACTCTAATCCAATAATTAAGAAATGGGTCCTCCTGGTAGGAGAATAGTCATACTATATATGTGTGTGTGTGTGTTGGGGGGGGGGGGGGAATAATGGAAGCTAGGTGCCATAGGAAGGGAATTTCCTCCTATGACGTCAAAAAAAAATACACCCTCCACGATTTTTTTCGACGGTCATCATCCAACATCATTGTTCACGACCAAAAGCGTTGCTTCTCTCGCCGGCGCATATTGCCCGAGCATCTTGGGCGCTACCTTATGTGCAAAGCATGTGGCGCCAATGCAGCCCCGGACACATCATGCGCCAAACCCTTGAAACGCATGCTTCAATATAACTTAAATTATATTTGGAAAAATATTTCTCCATCTTTCTAAAACAGAAAGATTTTTCTTGTTAACAAAAAATAATTTTAATATCTTTCTAAAATTAGAAAGATGTTAAACTCTGTTAACAAGGGACTCTTGGATCAATGATCCAACAATACTTAAGCATCCAGGTTGATCTTAAAATCAATTAGAGAGACCTCATATGAAAGATCTTCTCTACTTATCCAACAATCTCATCTTCTATATAAAGAACTCTTGAGATTAATCTCGACAGAGACAGACCCCTCATAAACTTAGAGGGGGGATTCTATCCATAGGATGAAGAAAAGAGACTTGAGTCTCTACAAAATTCTTCTCCTTCCTTAAACTTTCGGTAAGGAGATCAACCTCCATTAAAAAGAAGTTTAAGTTTCAATAAGAACTTAAGTTTTTTCTCTGGATCATAGATCCTTAAGTCAAACCCCTCATCGCTGAAAACTTATGCTTTCATAGAGGGATTTTTTTTGAACTTACGATCTAGGATTTGTTAAACTTAAGAAACCCTTCACCAAAACGATGACAAAACATCAAGATCCTAATGATCATCACACAAAAATTGAAGTTTAAACTTCAAAGGACCCAAGTTCGTATCCTGAACAGAAATAAAGTCCAAGATCATAAAGTTTTGATCTTGACGGTTTAATGGTGAAAAAGGCCATTAAAACAGAAGTTTAAGTTTCAAGAAACTTCAATTTCAAAATACAGAGATTAATCTCTAAAGAAAACCCTAAGGCTGTGTTGCACGTGGCGCCGGCACCAGAAAGAACATGTGCCAAAGGAAAAGTGCGCCAGAGCTCAAGTTATGTGATTAGGCATGCGCCGTGTGGATGTCATATGAGCATGCGCCAATAGGGCATGCACCGATACCCCCATGCGCTAATGCTTCCATGTGCCACGTGGAAGTCACGTGGGCATGCATCAATGAAACAGAGCCTTTTACTCCACATGATATGCACGTGAGTTAAGCATGCGCCAGACATGGTATGCGCCAACATGTCATAAGCCCATGTATCATGCACCAGATCCAATTCTTAGTCCAGATTTGCTAAACTCTGAAGCTTAAGCTTCCCTGATATTAATATCAATTGAGCTCATATGCTCATAAATCCTCTAAGTTGATCTTAGTCTCAAACTAGACTAACGATCCTAAGACAGAGCCCATATGCTCAAACGCTCTAAAGACCTTAGTCTCAAACAAGACTAATGACCTTTACATGAAATTCAAGTATCCCCGTGAACTGACGGATCTTACAAATGTGAGAAATGCGTCCGGAGTTAAAACTCCCGTTGGCAAACCAAGATACCAACGTGGACCCAAACACCAAATCTAAATATGTACGGATTTGGACTAATCCACGCCCTACGGACGACGAAATAAATTAGTCTTCATATACAATCCAAGAACAATCCAAAATAAACTAAAACATGACACATGAAGGAATAAATCTGGAATGCAGAAAGTTGTTATCGCTTTGCGATAATGTAATTAACTGCAGGAGCACGTGCCTGCAGGAAAAACGTCCCTACAAACAATAAACCTCTCATCCGTGAGAGAGAATCTGAAATCACTTACATCGGTCACAACTGTCCAAACCTCTGATATACGGTGTTATAAATCAACTTGATACATTCGGAGAGGTGGATGAATATGTACTCATGCATCTGCCTCCAGATTTAGTCTAGACGTGCTCCCTAAGCCCCTATCCGGTTTCCAGCGGTGAACAGTCATCATCCTTATCATGTAAGATGTGGATATACCAAATTTCATGTGATTCCATCACTTTTTCACCGTTAATTTAGTGGATGCAAAATTAATGGTGTATCGACAATAAAACTTTTTGCATTGCTAATTCAATGGTGAAAAATAGTGGAATCACATAAAATTTGGTGTATCCACATCTTACATGATAAAGACGATGAATGCCAATTATCGAAAAAAATCGTGGAAGATACAGATTTTTGACGCCACCTAACGAAAAAGCCTCCTAAGACCTCTTTTCTTCATTATATATATATATATATATATATATATATATATATATTGCGGATCCGTTAGGACGGGTTCGTGTTTTGTCAAATTCACGATTTTTTCATGTGACGTCGTACGAACGATCCGCTCCGTTCAAGTTGTCCTACACGTCTTAGATATTGTATTGGATGTAAAATCATTTGGAAATGTTTTGCATGTGCAAATACATATGGATTTATTTCAGCCGTGTAGTTTTAAAAAAAGCTAAAACTATGTAGAACACTTCTAATATGATTTTGCATTCATACATCATCTAAGACGTGTAGAACAACTTGAACAACGAGGGCCGTTCATAGGACATCACACGAAAAAGTTCATGAATTTGAAGAACATGAACCCATCCTAACGGATCCGCACTATATATGTATGTGTGAATAACGGAGGAAAGATGTCATATGAGAGAATTTCCTCCAATGGCGTTGTAAAAATACACCCTCCACAATTTTTTCGACGATCGGTATTTATCTTCTTCTTTTTCATCTAAGATGTGGATAAACCAAATTTCATATGATTCTATCACCTTTTTACCGTTGATTTAGTGGGTGCACAATTAACGGTTTACCGATAGTAGAACTTTTTACATTACTAAATCAACGGTGAAAAGTGATAGAATCACATGAAATTTAGTGTATCCACATCTTAGACGATAAAGATGATGATGGGTGCCGATCATTGAATAAAATGTTAAAAGTTGTACTTTTTTACACCATCTAACGAAAAACCCTCTTAGGGCCTTTTTTCCTTCATCATTCTCGCTCTAAGGCCATTGGAGTGAATTTCCTTCTATGGAGTCGAAAAAGCACACCCTCCATTTTTTTCCGACGATCGGTACCCATCTTCATCTTTATCTTCTAAGATGTGGATACACAAAATTTCTTGTGATTCTACCACTTTTCACCATTAATTTAGTAGGTGCAAAATTAGCAGTTTGCCGACAATATAACTTTTTACATTGATAATTCAACGGTGAAAAAGTGATAGAATCACATGAAATTTGATGTATCCTCATCTTTAGATGATAAAGAAGAAAATGATAAATACCGAACATCGGAAAAAAATCGTGGAGAGCGTATTTTTTCGACGCCATTGGAGGAAATTTCCTCCGATGGCACCTTTCCTCCTTTATTCTATATATATCGCAAAATAAATGCATAAAGAGAACAATTTGTTCACAAGCACATCAAAATGATATACACTAAAAGGTTCATAAGAAACCACAATCACGGTGCTTAACAAATTGAGCACGGTGATGAGGAGATACGAAAGAAACAATATTAGGTATAATATGGATATTCTAAGTGTGTGTGTTTTTAAATGTACGTGTATGTTCATTTATAAATATTACATGTGCTAGTAATTTGTTGATTTACATGTAAATGTTTGCCTGTGTGGATAACATTCTTCCTGTGTGTGCGCGCGCGCTCGTTTCTGTTTCTGTTTCTTTTTCTTTTTTTATTGGGGGGTGAAGATTATGTGAGTAACAAAAATCCAAGAAGTTTTAAAAAAAAATTAAGAAACAAGGGAATACACAAGGAAAAATAGTGGATAAAGTTGAAAGGAATGCATATCTATATTGAATTCTGCCTCTATCCACTCAATTTCCCTCGAATTTATTTTCCCAAAGAGTAGATAGATACTCACGATAGTCAAAACTAATTAAGAATTTCTGGAATCAGCTACAGACATGGCAGGGACTAAAGCAACTAATTCAAACAAGGCTTGTCTAATATGGAAATGTTGTAAAGCTCGTCTCTGCACAAGATAAGTGAAAGAACGTCACTACTTTCTCTAAAATGTAAACAGAAAATAGAAGATAATTTATTACAGCTTGAAAATGGTAAAAAAAAACTTCATAGAAGAAACCAGTCTATATGCATAATAGGTATATACGCTCAAATGTCTAACATATCAATAAGCCCATAATTCCGCTAAATTAATTTACAGGTACAAAGCATTTGAAATTGTTCAGATAACTCATATGAGGTGTTGGTCTTGAATATGATTACTGCGGTATTGTATTGATTCAAGTGCTTCTCGTTTAGTTGGCGCGTCTCCAAATATCCAAGTGCCTAGACACACCCAAAATTTGAAAGATGAAGGTTCCAGGTAGGACTGCTTTCAAATGAGCAAACCACTATCATCCCAGGGTTTTATTACCCAAAAAATTTACTTGCTCTTGCTACAAAAAATACAACTTTCATATCATGCAGGTTACCGTGGTACAAAAAATCACTGCTTTTCTATGCTTCTGTTTGTATAAGAGCTCACAAGAAAAAAATATGAAAGAAAATTGAATAAATTTGATCTATCTGGAGTTACCTCAAGTATAGCCAAAAAGCAGTTAGCTGATTTACTAGCTTCTTGAGGAGCCAAATCAACATTACATCCAAAGCAATAAGGAAACCGCAACGTTGAAGTGGAGGACACAACTTTCCAAGCAGTGTAACCAGAAATTGGCATCTCACCTTAACAAGGGTTGTATCAAACTCAAGAAATTGCACAATGATCATAGAACATCTCAACAGTACTAAGAACTCTTCTGAAGTTAGACGGCCATTTTTACCCAAGACCTCAGTAGAAGGGAAATTGCTTGTACCAGAAAGTATCCATACAAATTGTTTGTGCAGTTCTTCATATAGCAAATTAGAGAGGTCAATAATATCAGTATACTTTATGTTTGTAATGTACCCTTGGTTGGACACACACATGGATACTGCATCTCCAGCTACATCTTGCAGCAAATCTCCCTTTCGAGACAAATTTCTCAAAAGACCATACAGATGTTTCAGAAGTGTGCCAGTCAAAACCTGGAAGAACAGGGCATTCAAATAAAAGAACTGAATATGGTTGCAAGACATGTTATGCAATATTATGAAAAGGAGAAGGGAAAAAAAACCATGACAGACTACTAAATGAGGGTACAGCCTATATGATTGTCGTAGAGTTATGTGTTCTACCTTGTCCTGTTTGTTCTACTTGCTGCAATCAAGACGGTGTCGTTTTGCAGCTAGCCGGTTGAGCACAGATCGTCCGTAGGGAGATGGTAGTATGTCCGTTCGTATCTTAGACGAGTCAATAAAGAATGTATATGTATTGGTTCAAATCCGTCCTAAGTGTTCGTATTTATGTTCAAGTAAGATTGTTAGGGTTAAAATTGGTTAGCAGAGTTAGGATTAGTCTTGTACTTGTCTTTTGCCATTCTTAAAACGATATTGGGATAATCGAACGTAGCGGGGATT
Organism: Agapanthus africanus; assembly: GCA_030015575.1. Lineage (NCBI taxonomy): Eukaryota > Viridiplantae > Streptophyta > Magnoliopsida > Asparagales > Amaryllidaceae > Agapanthus > Agapanthus africanus. The sequence continues at coordinate 441,786,880 of JASDDO010000031.1, forward strand.
AAGAGGGCATAGGAATATGATTTGCTAGTTTAAGCAAGCTTTCCAATGCTAAATCCATTCCTAGTGCCCCTTGTCCGTTCGCTGCGTGCGCTTATTTCCAACCCTAAACCAAACACCCGCAACCATGTATCTAATTAAATCACAACTACATGTCATGTTGTAATGCGCCCAAAGGACTTCTCGACTTAGGTCGCGGCTATATGTCACGTATAGCGCGACTAAGTGAGGGAATTGCGTTTCTTTGGTCTATATTTATTTTAGGATGTTTGGCGAAAAGAAGCACAAGGAATTTTCCCGTCCCTCATACTAAGCTTCCTTAGCCCCTAATAAGTGTGGAAATTATTCACACATTTAAAAGGAAAAGAAAAGAAGAAAAGAAAGAAAGGAAAAATACGGTTTTACAAAATGGCAGTAAGCTAACTACTTGGGCCCTCGCCTTAGCAAGACTCCGTCGAGTATCATGGCTTGAAAATACGGATAAAAAGATAAGGAAAAAGAAAACACGAAAAGAAAAACTACTTTTAACAATTAATAAAGTTAGACTAGGAATTAAAATTACAAGACAAGAAATGAAATTACAATACAAGAAAATTAAAGATACAAGATAATAAAAACAACCCTCATCTTCATTGATCTTCCACTCAAGAGCTCTCACTACAATTTCATGGAGGAAAGATGAAGAAGAAGAAAAACAAACTAATCTACACTAAATCTAGCAAAGAAGAAGTATCCCCACTTGGGCACAAAACTAGGCTATTTATAGGCAGAGAGCTGAAACCCTAGGGCCAAATTCTGAGCTCAAATGCAATTACCAAAATAACCCCAAATTATCTCCTGGCGTCGAGTTAACTCGACCGCGGAACCGCCGTGTAAATGCCACATCGGCCGCGGTTCCCCGGCGGTTTTGAGGGATTGGTTTGGCGTTTTTCTCAGGGTATCTTGTGTTGCTATCTTCTGTTATTCTATATGTCCCAAATTGCAAAATATTTCCAATATTTCTTCAGATTTGCAACAGTCCAAAATGGCTTCACTTTTAATTCATTTGACATTTATCTCCCTCGAGCTCCGCGCACCCATTGAATCTTGTACTGCCCCTCTCGTGCTTTGTGCTTGTCCGAGACACGAATGACCACTGTTATTTGTCTTGTCTCTTGAACTGGTAAGTGGCACTGGACGGATACGGATGACCGGAACCCTGATTTTATCTGTTCGTGACGATTTTGGTATAACTGTGGAGATTTTGTATGATTTGCGTTATTTTGGACTAGGAACCTGTAAATATATAGCAAACACGGATCAAAAACACCTGCCTATAAACAAACGAGCAGAAGAATTGGTGGTATTAAATGAAATATTCTGGTATGAACACTATATCATGCATAACAGCTGATATAATACAGTTCAAAATCTCATTTAACCAATATCATGTCCGTGCTGTGGATCGAGGTATTCTGTTACGTTAAAATATCATGAGGTTTGCAACTACTAACCAATCTTTGGAAATGACTCATAACGAATTTCAAACCACATCTTGTTTTTGGCGCCGCCTGTGATGAATTACCCTAAAGTTGGTGATTCAAGTCCTGGATTTCAGAAAATAGCAGCGAAAAGACTACACTCAGGAAATAGGAGGGGAAAAGACAGTAGTGAACGTTATATAAAACAAATGATAGAATACAGGAATGATTATCTGAGGATATGGCAGGTGTCCAGGTCTCATGAAACATTCTGCATCGCGTCTAATGCACCTCTTTGGTGCTGTGTGAATAAGAAGAGTAAGTAGTTAAGCTGGTGCGCTGTGTTACACTAGGCAAGGAAGGTAGAATAAATTTTATGTACATTACAGTCTGAAACGTTCAAACATATATCCCCTCACTAAGAAGCATTATAGAAATATATTCCGAATACACAAGCCTCAAAGAAAGAAAAAAAAAGAGTAACTAGAAAAAGAGCAAATGGAGAGGAGAGAAGAGAGGGAAGAGGGACATGATCAAGACCGTGCTTAAGCAAATTACAATTCCCTGAAACTTCACAAAGTCCAGTAGTCCATGTAACATGTTCCGAATGTTCAGCTCTGGCCATCAAATTTACGCACAAAGGATGAAAATATTCCTATACCACATGCTACACAGAATTCAAGACACTTTGGTGAAATCCTAGATTAGGCATAGCAAACGAGAAAGTATTGGAATTTAGGTAACAGCAGTTAAGGGAAAGAAATAACTACATGGGATGCTTATAGGTATACTTGAGAGCCTGACATCAGTCTAGTATTGAGAAATCAAAGGGGAAAAATTAACAGAAAAGGAACTAAGATCAAGCTGTTATATTAATATATTGACTGCTTCTAACAGATAGAAACATGCATAAACAAATCTGGGCATTCAGGCCTCATTTGGCAACAAGGTCACGGTTTTCCAAAACCCTGGCTTAATGGGGTTTTGAAGCGAAACCCCGATAATTAAAACTATGGCTGGTTTGGCAACCAAAATAGAGTTTCAACCGTTGTTTCAAAAAGTTAGAGAGCTCGAAAACCCATTTTTCTAAACTCCAAAAAATAGTGGAGTTTCGAAGAGTTTCATGCCATCTCTCTTTATTCACTTCATCTCTCGCACTTAAAAATAAGTTCAGATTAAATGAAACCTTGGTTTCATTAGCTATGCTGCCAAACAACCCTAGACTGTGCGAGATTCCAATTTTATGAAACCATGGTTTGCACACATGCAAACCGTGGTGTCGTTTCAACTAAATCAACCATGGTTTCGGAAACTTTGTTGCCAAACTAGACCATTCAAGGGATGCAGATTCATGATTATGAACAATGAGAATTCACAAAATAACATAGTTGATCGATGTTTCAACAGAAAAGCAGATCAGCACATGTAGTGCAAGCAGTAGTAGTAGATTGAATTATGAGCATCTAATGGATGCATCAGCAGATAAGCAGATCAGCACATGTCAGGCACAAAAGATGAGCATCAAATGTCGTGCGCGTGCGTGCGTGTGTTTAAGGGATAAGTGATGAATGAAATGTTACCTCAGAAAAGAAAGAGAGGAAGATAGGGGGGAAAGGCAGTAGGGGACACAATCCTGCAAATTTCTAAAAGAACCATGGAGAAAGGGGGCATAATCTCTTTTGAGCCATGAGAAAGAAATATAGGGTGAGGATACTTGGAATTGTCTTAATCATAAAAGTATTTGATGTTTCAGAGTAGGAAGTCAACTTTTTATAGTAGGATTAGCTTGGTGACCTAATTAATATAGCTTCGATGGATGCTCTGATTATCATAAGCATATGAATGAAAAAGTAATAGAGCCCTTATTTATCAAGTTGCAAAGCCAACAATTGCACTACAGGTAAATGCAGTAGAAATATTTGATGCAGCAAAGCAGATTCATCAACATTCAAGGGATTATAAACAAACCCACAAACGAGCCATAAGTCTGCACGAATATAAGTAGAAAAAATTCCCTTTGTTCACAATGCGCTTTATAATAAGCGTTCACCAGCCAATCTGGTTTGAGATAAAATATGCATATAACTCTACCTTTGCCTCCAAGCTCTTCTGCTTGAATTCTCCACTTTTTCTATTGTCTATATCATGCAGCTGTGATTGAAAAATATTCAACACAAAGTACAAAAATCCCATCAAAATGGGTTGTCAAGACACTTTGCAAGGCATGCTTACCTTTGCTTTCTTCATGTTCGTTTCTAATCCATCAACTTCTGGGTGATCACTTCTGTGATTCTGCGAGGAAACAGTGCTAGCAACATCAAAACCAAATCAAACCCTAAATAACTCATGTTTCATTAGGCAGCTTTCACGGTTCAGCAAGCACAAATTATGTAGCCATAGGGTTAAACTTGAAGTAGATAGGGACAATAGTAGTGTAGTAAAGAAGCCTGGTATGAGGTTTTGAGTTGAATGTTTTAGAATGTATATCAGCAGCAAGTTGCAGCATACAGTACTGGGCAGAGTACACCTATGAAACACCGACACGGACATGGACACAAATTCAGGACACTGTAAATTAGTAGAACAGAGGACACAGGAACACGGCTATATATTATATATTTAATTATCCATATTAAACAAAATATACATAGATTACAAGAAGAAACATGTACTGGTATAACCCTAAAAGCGCAATTAAAATACATTCAAGATTATACTTGTTAGAATATGCTATGGTATTCTACGGAGTCTAACGTATTCTAAAAATGGTTTGTTACAATTAGAGAGGGATGTATGTATAAATAACCAACTACGTATAGAGGAGATTAGGGGGTTTATCTTTAATCATCCAAAATCATTCCCTAAATATCTCCCTCTCATACCCTAAATAACATGGTATCAAAGCCACCATTTTTCATCATCAAATCTGAGTTATTCATCTCAAAACCTAGCCCTAGCCACCAAACACCAAGCCGCTGCCCTTGCCGCCGCCGTTGCCACCTCATCAGACCTTGATCCCGCCTACAGAGGCCTCTCCGACTCCTCATCGACTTCGATCTCCTCTCTGCATCCCTCACAGACCGCGATCTCTAAAGCCATCGACCGCGTTGATCTCCCCTCTTGAACCCTTACATCCCTCGATCTCCTCTCTGAACCCATCAACCACGTCGATATCCTCTCTGCAACACTCGCCGACCTCGCTGCAACCCTAGCCAAACTTTGATCTTGCCTCTGGAGTCATTGCTGCTTCAGGTCCGAGTCGATCTATCGAGCTCGAGTTCGATTGTTATGCAGTAATTCGAGCCCTATGCCTATGACTCTTGAGGTTTTTGTGTCTTTTACCCTGCTTCTCTTTCTAGATCTATTGCAACGATGGGAGAAAAATGAATCTCGATGTTGTTTTCGCTATGTTCTATTGTGTGGTTTGTGCTATTGGAGAGATTGCCTATTCGATACCATGATTGGATTCGGTATTGCATTTAGAGGTAGTTGTTAGTTGTTTGTTAAGATCGGTGATTGGATCTTAGGAGATTAATCATGATCTCTGGATTGAATCTTGACAGATCCATTTCTTGTTTCTTGATTGTTGATAGGAGAGCAAGAACCAGAGTGTTGTTTCTCGCTACAACACAAAGTTAGAATATAAAGCCATGGCAATTACCAGTTTCGAGTGTGTATGGATAAGCTTTCATCTTGCAGAACTGATTTTGGGTCCAATTCCTAGCATGAGGCTACATTATGACAATAAGGCAGCGATTTGCGTTGCATTGGATCCAGTAGTCCATGAAAGGACAAAGTATATTAAAGTCAACTGCCACTACTACGTTTGAAAGAAAGTAGGAAGATGGAACTATTGATACATAATCTGTGAATCAATTGGCATATTTATCTACTAAACCTTTGGGAAGGACTCGAGTAAATTTCAGTGTAATAAACTGAGCATGGATGATATATATGCTCCAGCTTGAGGAGAAGTGTTCGAATATACTACGATATTATTGGGATTCTAGAGTATTCTAGGCATGGTTTGTTACATGTAATTAGAAAGAGCTGTGTGTAAATAACCAACTCTGTATAGAGGAGATTGAGGGTTTATGCTTAATCATCCATAATTATTTCCCCAAATCTATCTCTCTCTCTCTCGCGCACACACACTAAATAACAATACTTAAACAAACAAAATATTAACCCTTTCAAATTAGAACCAACTTTCATAGACCGACTTCATCATTTGCATCAAATTGAACCTTTACTCCCACCTCTAGTCCGAAATGAGAGATTTTAAATATTAATTTTCTTGTATCTTCAAAGATATTAAAATTGTCCACACATATACACATTCCTATTTCTCAACCCCTTACGCTATGCAAAAGTGTCAAACACGTCCAATTTAGACGGTCACGGCCCAAGCGTGTTGGACACGGTGTCTAGAGAAGTATCCGGGTGTTCAGGTGTTCAATATGTGTAGGACACGAACAAAGTAAGCAAATAGAAGTGCTTGTGCTTTCTAGGAGTATAACAGGATACAAAAATTGAAATGCTTAGGTGTTGATAACATATCGCATTAAGCACTGCAAACTAACCACTTAGATAAGTAGTATCAAGAATCAAACTAGTAGCTACAAGCATAAAGCATGTTAACAAGGAGCAAAAATCCTCAAGCAATTGACCGAAAGAGAATTTTCAAGGTTTATGAGCAAAACTCCTCAAGTAACTTGTAAAGCGGAATCTAATTTTCAAGGTTTATAAGACAACACTACCGAACTTTTAAAAAATGCCATGAACCCCGTGAACTGACAATGTTGTCTAAAACCATAAGTTTTGTTTACTTGTTTAAGGCACGTGTGGACTATATAATCCCAAAATGACCTTGTGTGTGCACAGTATAACCCCAAAAATAACCGAATAAGCCATTTTTTGAAAATACCCTTGCATTTTTTTACAAAAATACCCCTGCAGGGGAGTTCATGGCATCCCCTATCTCAAAAACCCTGAAAATTCAATGGTGCTTTATAATATTTACCCGAGAGAAAAGAAACGGTGAGTGAATAGTGAATATCAAGTATGGATACATCATCCGTTGATGCAGTAGCCTCTAACTTCCTCAATGCATCCTGATCACAATCCTGCATCCTTGATCCGAACACACCATGTCAGCAAAACAATAAGGCCCTGTTTGGATACAAAGTTCAGATAACCATGGTTTATTTTAAAGTGGGGGTAGGAGGCATGCAAACTATGGTTTGCAAGCCCCAAACTCCAAAAAAGAAGTTTATTAAACTTTGATCAGATTGGAGTTGAGATAACTGCAGTTTAAAACTGAAAAATTGCAATTATCTCAACTCCAAAATGGTTGCCCAACAAGCCAAAGTCAGGATTTTGGAGTTAACTTTTGCTAACTTTATGAAACCACAGTTAATAAAACTTAACCCCATTCCCAAACAGGCCCCGATAGATCCTTATGTGTTGAAAAAACTTTCTTCAAGTTCTACTTTTCATTGCATTAAACGATATTCGAGAACTACAACAATTTGGGTATGCACTGACCTTGCGAGTAGAAAAGCCCTTGATCTCATCGGCGGCTTCGAAGGGAAGATCTTTGGTCGGAAAACAATCCCGGTGATACCATTTGACGCGATCGAACCCTCGATGATCTTTAGTGGAGAGCCCTAGCTTCAAGGAACCACATGCGATGGTCATTCCGCAGCTCTTGCAAGACGATCGGTTCGATTTCGCATACTCGGCCACTGCTTTAGGTGTCATCGCCGCCATTGAGGGATACGAAGAAGCGATGGCTCTAAAGAGAGAGAAGAGGGGTTTAAGAGATTATTAAGGTTTTAGAGGAGAAAGAAGCAAGAGCCTTGTGAAGAGATAGGAGCGGACAAAGCCGAAGATAGGGTTTGGAAGAGGGCGAAAAGACGGCAAGCCAGCGTTTTGGGAACGATTTGGGACCGAGGGCATGAATGGATATTCTTTAGGATTTAAAATATGCCGGATTGCATAATGCATGTTTGGGTTATATTTAGGACTAGCATTTTGCACGTGCATATGGGGAAAAAATTAAAAAGAAAAAGAATAAATATTTGAGGGGTTATGTATAAATTGTTCAAATTCATCATGCATGTATTTGATTTTCTTTCTTGTAACTTTTTATTACTAATAAATGAGTGCGTGCGTGTGAGAGAGAGGGGAAGGTTTGAACTTTGAATTCAAAAAAGCATTTAATGTTGACATTTTGAATAAGAGAATATATTTTTTATCAAGATGGGATATACAACCTAGTTGATCATCTTTGATTGTACGAATATTTCCCTTTTTTCTTATTATTTGCAAAATGATGCAATAATTACACCATCACCGAAAGAGTTTGGGTTATGATAGTAAAGATAAGTGTGTTTATTAAATACTTTGCTTGAACGTTTTTTTCAATTTTTTGACAATAATCTTTACTATTATAACTAGAATCCAAGGGTGATAATCTTTACTATTATAACTAGAATCCAAGGGTGATAATCTTTACTATTATAACTAGAATCCAAGGGTGGCATGCGGCATTGTCATTCTTCAAGAATTTTTTTTTAAAAAATATTAAAATTTCTATATTTATTTCTAAATTCTAGATTTTCCACCTCTCACACATACATCTCTCAAAAAAGATATCTATGAATCTTGGAACTTGAAAAGAAAAACTAAATGTATCTCTTCAATAGTTATTAATTTATACATGTTTATTTTTATTATTGTTTCCTCTTTGATCTTTCACGTGCATCACACATGCATAAATTATAGTAATATAATATTTGAAGTATTTTATCTCTTTAGAGTAGAGCCGACCTTTTGGACCTGTTTGAGAACTCAGTTACAAAAACTTAGGAAAATGTGGTTTATTTTTAAGTGGGGTTTGAGATTTGCAAAACTTTGATTTGCAAGCCCCCAACTCCACTTAAAAAGAAAGTGCAGCTAAATCAAAAGGATGTGTTTGGTCTCCAAATGGAGTTTTGTTAACTCTATTTTATTTCTAGTTCGTTCTACATCCCCAAACCCAACTGGTTGCTGCCCTAAATCCTCTCCAATCCAAGAATTAAGCCGCTCCAATCTACTTGCTTATACTTTTCACATCTCTCTTTTCAAACATTTTGTTATACACCCTCCCCAAAATCAATTCCCAAACAACTTGTCCTGATGAAATCAAGTTCTTGAATAGAATCAAGCCATTTCCCAAACAAAAATAATCATGTTTACAAATTATTCCATAATTCTAATAATCCTTACCTTCGATTTGGGGTTTCAAGACAGTAGAAAATTTTCAAAATAGTGTTTGAAGATAACAGGATCTTCGATTTGAGGTTTTCGAATCAAAAACTTCACGCTTGAAGAAAGCAATTTGAAACCCTTCGACCTCGAAGGAGATGATGAGGAGGTCCTCAAAGGAAATGGCGAAGATGCTCATCATGGTACATAAGAAAATTTTCACGAGATTTGGGAAGGGTTTTGTCGAGCCATGGAATCGGCGAGAAAGAACGAAGGAGATGGAATCGAGAGACGTTGAAGCGTTCTTTCCTCTTGAGAAAACACGATTAACAAAACTCTGGTCAGATTGAAGTTTTGATAACTACAATCATCTCAACTCCAAAATGGTCCCCAAACAAAATTTAGTTTGCATTTTGAAGTTTGGTTTTCTAAAGTCTATGAAACTTCCCTTTATAAAATTAAACTCTTTTTCTAAACTGGGTCTTAGAAGTTTGGGGATGAAAAATAATAAGGTAGAGGTCTTTATATAGTCCTTCAACCGAATATAAGGAAAATCGTCGGATTTGAAAAAAAAATTAATTGACAATGCGCATGCGGACTGGGGCCATTCACATGCATTTTAGTTATATTGTTTTTTGCAAATTTTGCACGGTTTTAAATCAATTTATATCAATTAGAATATTTAAATTGGCGGCGATGAGACATATGCGGATTATGGCGATCCGCATGCATATCAATCACACCGATTTTTACAAAATTCAGTTTCATACAAATAAAGGAAAATCTTTTAAAACAATCGACGGCACATACGCGGATTAAAGCAAACCGCATGTGCATCATGATTTTGAAAATTAAGATTTTTCTCAAAATCCTATTCTTAATTTTCAAGTATAAATTGGAAAGGTGTGCAAACCTCGTATAATTCTTTTTCAAATCCTTACATTTAATTTTAGATTTTTTGCTTGTTTCAAATTAAATATACCTAAAGAAAGCTCAAAATATCACTTAAGGACGTATGCGGAACTGTCAATTTCAGAAAAGTCTTTCAAATGCTTTAGAAATTGTACATTTGTAGCAATCCGTATGCTACCATGTTGCTCGAAACTTTTTTTTAAAATTCTTGAAATTTTTTCTTAAAATATTTTAAAGTTTTTTTTTTACACAAATTTCAAGTTTATATTTCAATGCCACTTTTACGTATCACATATGTAGTATCCAAAACTAGTCCGATTTGATCAAAATGACGTATCAGCACTTACATTTACAATAGGCTATTAGGTTGAGATATAAAAAAAGACAATGCGCGCATGTGAGAAAGACTCTAGGATCTTAGCCACCAAGGGAGATTGAGAGTCTTCTAGGAGTTCTTTTCTACGGAATAATTTGCTATCCACCCCTGTGATGCATTCAGGTCCATCCCCTACTAACACATATAGTGGTATCTATCGATTGTTGAGGAGACTACGATGGTCGAGAATTCGAAGGATCCGGAACTACATCCCTTCTTCCGCATCGATGTAAGTTTATCTATTTTGTGTTGTGTAGGCCATAAGAATTTTATGTTTTTGTTGTGCAATCTGGATCTTGTATTGGATCCGGATCTGATACAAGGATTTAGATATTTTCATCGTTTGCATACAGATAATAATTTTGAACGGGTTATAAATTTTTGACCTACGACCTGTGTTTTATGAGTTGACCCATGGGTGAAACGGGGACACGGGTCATTCTTGACATCTCTAGACAAATTTTAAATGGTTTGAAATTAGCATGGGCTTCAACATTAATGTTGACTCATCGATCAACGGTTTTAAATAAATAGCGATACCATTACCAAGAGAGTTGCTTCCAGAGATCAACATAGGCATTTGAATGTAAGGTTGTTTCATATTCATCCACGGCGGGAGGTTATAAACTACTAGTGTAACGGACCATGCGTTGTAAGATACACCTCCTTTAAACGGTTCCAAGCCATCAGCCGATAATCCAAGTCTCACATTACGAGCTTCCGCAGCAAACGATGGAAATTGAGTGTCAAATCTTTGCTACTCCTCACCATCAGCGGGATGTTGTAAGACTCCATTCTTCTTGCGATCATCTGCATATCATATCATACTTTCGACGGTTTTAGATGACAGAAATAAGCTCTATAGTCTTTTCTTAATAGAAAAAGAGTGCAACACCTTCATCGGGATTTTGGAAATTGACTCTTCGTCCATCGGGGGCTTTTTAGGTAAGATCAATCTCGATTCCCCACAAGGTTTGCACTTATTTAAGTTCTTGTCATCATCTGTCGTAAATAACATACAATCATTTGGACATGCATCGATATTTTGATAACTTAAACCGATGTCGGCAACCATCTTCTTCATTTCTTGAAAATTGGCAGGAAGATCGGAATTCGGGTATACCTCATTCTCTATCTTTAGAAAATCAACTGACTTGTTACTCCATAAACTTTTACATTTAAGATGAAACATGCGAACCATCCAATCCAACTTCGTCATTGTCGCATCCTCATAAAGAGGTTTCTTAGCATCCTCCATATACTTATAAAATATCGCAGATTCGGCATATGGAACCGCTTTATCATCATCCAAAACAGTATCATCGTGTATGCCATCATACAACTCGTCCATCATATCATTTAAACCAGTAGTTGATGGGGTTCTCATAGGAGGGTTAGCAAGCGGCAACTGACGATATACAGACATTCTATAGTCTATGACCTCTCCATGCAAGTGCCAGATGGTGTAACCTTGACCGAATCCGTTACCAAGTATATGCATGTGAACCACTTCTCGACTATCTTTTTTGCGATAACATCATCTCTTACCGAGACAGATAATATGATTACCATCCACTCTCGACGAGAATTACATAAACTCTTCAACACCATTACGGAATTCAGGGCCAAACTTGTTCTTATCTATCCAAGTCTTGTCCATTCTTGTCCGGTACATAAAACATAAGAATCAAAATAACCATCAGGCGGTGTTTTCATATGTTTTGACTGATTATTTATTATATCGGAATGTTTTTTCAGATAGTTCACGATATCAACGGTTCTATATTGGATGTCGAAGGTAACAGCTGTCAGGATAAGGCTTCTATCCCGTTAAGAATGTATAACGCATACACCCTCTGCACTTGTATTTTCATTCCTTTCGAGAAAATTTCGGTAGCACCTCCATGCGGTTCTCAGAGTACACTGCAATAGAAGAAATAAATATCTCAATACTATCGGTATTGAAATGATCGTCTCGGTTATATTTATATACGGAGAACCAACGGAAAGGTACTAACGAAACTCATCTCGAAACGAATGAAAATATAAGTATACAGAGAAGTGTAACGTTATACATTCTTAACTTGTCCAAAAGGAGACGAATTTATCGGTTATGGTGCGACTAGTTTTCTCACCACAAACTACGAGATGATTGTCAACAAAAAATGATTAACGTTCGAACTTGACAACCCACGCGTAGTTTTATGTTACGAAGATAACTGTACACATATTACCGATAGATGGGTTCTAAGACACGATAATTTATCAATGTGAGATACTCGATGACAATATGTATTGGTTTATTTTCTGTTATCATCGAGTACCATGCACTTAATTAGATTAGTTTTGATGGTTATCGTCTCAATATCGTCGGTTTAATTAATGTTTAATTGGTGACTTAATCTAGGTTTAGTACATAGTTAAGAATTAAAGGGTTTAGACGGTGATCCGGATACCGACGTATATCGAGTGCGAAAGAAGAGCAAGCAACCATGTCTTCATCAACCCTACAATCACACAAATTTTCCAATTAATTTTTCTTGACATTTCTACACAAATATTTTAATAATAATGAAATTAACTACAATTATACAACATATAAACTTTGAAAATTGAATTTAATAAAATTAAGGCTAAATTTCATAGAACCGCTCTCAATTTTTGAGGCGTATCACATAACCTCACTTATTTTTAAAAGGTTTTTTTTTAAAATAATACTAATTTAAAATAAAATTATTAAAATAGGGGGGGATAAATTTAAATTATGGAAATAGGGTGGTTTCGAACCACCCCTGGCCCACCCCACCCCCCTCAGTATAGAGGGCGGGTTCCTAGAACCCGCCCCCTTATTTTTTTTTAAAAAAATTAAATTAATTATTAACGATATAATTATAATTATAATTATAATTATAATATTATTAAAAATAAAATTAAATTAAATAGACAAAAAACATTTAAATTAAATAATAAAATTTCAGTATATCAATTTTTTTTTACAGGATGAATCCGTCAAATTTTACAATGCCAAAAAATCCTATCTATTTGTAAAATCTAAATGCTATTTTTTTCCTTTCCGTTTTCCTTTATGATATCCGAGAAGGCTTGACATAAGCCTATGCCTCCTGAGATGACTGGAGGAACCACCTGTTTCTTGGATAGATGGCGGTGGCGGCGTCGGCGTCTGTTCTGCTGCTTCGGGTTCGGGTTCTGTTTCAGCTTCGTCTTCAGCAACGTCTTGGACAGGCTGTTGATCCACAAATCCTGAACCTGAATGTGGGACAGGTGTCGGATATGTGTTGCTTCCCAACAAATTTCCGTAGGACGCTAAATCCGAAGCCCAACTGGGCAGTTGTAGCGAAGAACTTGTACCGGTTCCATGAGGCTGATTTTGCACAAAAGCTTGGCCCCATGGCTGCTCAAATCCTGACCCCCAAGGGTGCTGTTGTTGCGCTAAATCTAACCCCCAAGACGGCTGTTCTGCAAAACCTGATCCCCAAGTCTGTTGTTGTTGCGCCTGTCCGGTATGCCAGGGTTGCTGTTGACGGTATGGTGATCCAAACCACTGATCCAGCTGCGCTGGATCTCCTTGATGCTGCGGCTCTGGTGCCGGGTAATACTGCGGCTGCGGTGCCGGGTCATACTGCGGCTGCGGTGCCGGGTCATACTGCGGCTCCGGTGCCGGCTGATACTGCGGCTCCGGTGCCGGCGATAAATGTTGAGAAATACCATGTGAACCAAGTACACCACCAATAAATTGGTCGAGATTTGAAAATTGAGTCTGAGATACCGGACCAGCATCAGTCGGGTATGGTTCCTGCACCATTGTTTGTACGAGATGCAACCCACGAGCCTGTCGTTACATTAGAAATAAGAAATAAGTATTGACTCATACCGCCGGATGTTAAAAAGTAATATGATATAAAGAGGGCGGCTTACCAAATCTCGTTCCATGTGTCCTCTAGGCTCGTACCGCGAGATGTTTGGGAAGTTTTTGGGAGGAGCAGAAAGATATCTTATGGTGACACGCTTATACCACTGTAGATATACTTTGGTAGCGTCGGTAGCTGTGTGGTCACCTATTTGCTGTAAGGCAATACTATGCTGCCTATCCTCCCATCTCAGCAAATACTGATGATGATGCTCCCTCCAATCACGCTCCGTCTTTCCTCCTCGCATGTCTCCCTCTACTGTCGTAGGCGAAGGCGGCGGGACAGGAATATATTGCAATCTATCAAACTGCCGCAGTACCCTATCTGGGAGGTGCATAACAACATTGATGCAGAGGAGTGGGCATCGAGCCCGCCAAACCGGCTCTCCTTCGAGACAGATGCCGGGTAAGTTTTGTAGACGATCTGCTGTATAAGGCGTCCACAGAAACTGCGCAAATAACATAGTAAAAAAATTGTGATTTAGGTATTTTCAAAATTGTAAAACAAATTAAATTACCCAAATTATGATTACCTGAGCCGCCTCCATGCGATCTAACTCATCTCTATAGTACCTAAGCACTCGACGAGGAGCCTTATACGCTTTCTTCCCATTCCACCAGCAGCCGAGCGGCTTTCCGGGGTTATCCAAGCCAGTTATTTTAATAGTATCTGGTCTTCCTATATACATATGCTCCCACGACCAGATCTAGAAAAAAAGTTTTAGATTATAAGAGAGAAAACCAATATTGCAAAATTCTAGCTGTGAAAAATAAAGAATTTACCTGAAGTAATGTGCTGCATCCACAAATTTTATTCTTCGTAGGAGCACATGCTTTGTCGAGTTCCTTATAGAGAAAGGTCAGGACCCCTGCTCCCCAAGCATATTGGCCACAGACATCAAAATCCGCTAGGAAGCCAAGGTATAACGGATGGACATGGGTTGCTGATTGGTCCGGCATCAACCAAGAACCGATCATGTACAGAATGTAGGCACGTGCATGTCTATCCAAAACTTCATCGGTGGCTTCATCAGAGATATTACTGAATGTATCTCTTAACCAGTTCAGATTGATTTTATACCCCTTACTGTGGCCTCCTGGTGCCTGATATTAGTATTTTTTTAAATGTTAAAACTAGAAATAATGTAAAATATAAAATAGGTACACTAAATAGGGAAAGCAGAATGATATTGTTTACCTGTCCGAGAGCAGACTCGGCATATGTATCCCAGTATGGGTGGTCGGTATCTGGACCAACAATTTTTCCTCCGACCAACCCAAGCCCATTAACCCGTAAACCGAGTAAGAGGCCAATATCCTGGAGTGTGATTGTGGCCTCACCCCATCTTAGAGGGCGGGTTCTGGGAACCCGCCCCCTTATTTTTTTATAAAAAAATTAAATTAATTATTAACGATATAATTATAATTATAATTATAATTATAATATTATTAATTTAATTATTAATTATTAATTATAATTATTATCATAATATTATTATTATAATTATAATTATAATTCATAAAAATAGAATAAAAGTAAATAGACGAAAAAAAAACATTTAAATTAAATAATAAAATTTCACTATATCAATGTTTTTTACAGAATGAATCCGTCAAAATTTACAATTCCAAAAAATCCTATCTATTTGTAAAATCTAAATGCTATATCGACGGTCAAATTTATAATAACAAAATGAATCCGTCAATTTTATAATACAAAAAAATCTGAGTGCACTTGTCACGATCCTGAAGGTTCCGCCCCTGATGCATATCCTGGACATCTGGTCCTATAATGGCCTGGTTGTTTGCATAGGCTACATCTGGATTGCCTTTGCTGAGGATCAGTATCCATTGTCATTCGATCTCGACGTACCTTAGGTCTTCCGGGCCTTATATTTTTTTCCGGCGGTAATACAGTCGGTGTTTGTCTGTTGGCAGTATAATAGTGCCAATAGCGATTGTCCGGTATAGGATGAAATTTTGGATCGTATGCACCTTGGTAATTAGAAACTGTATAGTAATTGGAAGCAAAATTGTAATGTGAGGTATGCATACTGCTCGCAGCAGCAATAGCGTGGGCACAAGGTAAATGTTGTTGCTGGAAAAGACCGCATGTACACGAAGAGAGCCCTTCATCTCTAAAGTTCACGGTATATTGATTCCCATTACCGCCTGTCACCTGAAACTCCGCCGTGTCAAACCTTTCGGATCTGTAGTATTGTGCTCTGCGCTCTCTTTTCCGAAAGATATCTTCGTAATACGCGGTGAGCGGAGTGTCCATCCCCAAGGACTTTTCGGATCTGTAGTATGTCGTTGATGCTTCCAATCGCATGATTCGTGCAGACCCGCCCATATACTCGGGACCTTGTGCACTTGTGATAACCTGACCATCGTATTTACATACAACAAATATACTTGGGGAGGCCATAATCCTGCACAAAAAACAGTTATATTTTTTTTATGTTGTGTTGAAATTGCCAAAAAAATTCAAACTCGAAGATTGCAGTGAAACCATGAGACTCTCACCTAATCACAACAAAATGTGATGCACAATTGATTGTTAAAAAAGAAGCATGGTTTTTGCAGTGAAACGAGAAGGAAAATGAATCTAAAGATGCAAGTTTAGTTTAGTTCTGTGTCTTATTTAAAGAAGTTTAGTTTTTGCAGTGAAACGAGAAGGAAAATGAATCTAAAGATGCAAGGCTGTGATGCACAAAATGTGATGCACAATTCATGCACAAAAATTTAATACCGAAAATGGCTCTAGGTCTTCCTGCAGCTGCACTCTCCGAGCTCTTGTTAAATATTATTCCATCCTCATTCAACCACTTCACTAAATTTGTTTGTTTAGCTATGTTGCCAAAATAATACCGAAGTATATGCATGAATCAGATATAATGAAAAATATCAAACCAAATAAAGATTGAAATTGCAAAAAAAATTCATACTCGAAGATTGCTTACTTCCAATACTTTATGAACTGTTCTACTGCTCGAAGATTGCTTACTCGCAGACTATGGTACTGAACTTCACCTTCTTCTAAAACTCCACACTTACACAAAATTGATAGCGGAGAAGAACTGATCGAAATAAATGGATAGTGAGCGGTGTAGGGTGCAAATTTGACAGAGATGAAATGAAATGGGTAGTGCGGAGACATATTTATAGCGATCTGATATTGAAGAGAGCGGGTTCTAACAACCCGCCCTATTATTCACCAGAGTCTAATTATTTCTGCATCGTATTCTGCAACTCTTCTTTGACTGGGTTCTAACTGATTTGACAACTCATAAATTAATGAAGAGGGCGGGTTCCTGGAACCCGCCCTCTTCTTTGCGAATAAGACCGCGTGATTTTTGAAGAGGGCGGATTCCTAGAATCCGAATCCGCCCTCTTCATTAATTTGACTAATTATTGAAGAGGGCGGGTTCCAGGAACCCGCCCTCTTCATTTCTGAAAGTGATTTGACAACACCAGAATAGTACAAAGGAGTGTATTAAAAAGCATTTCTGAAGCCACCGATTATTCACAAACAAACATTGATGTGACAACAAAGGACAAATAGTACTTGAATAGTACTGATTTGACAACTCATAAATTAATGAAGAGGGCGGGTTCCTGGAACCCGCCCTCTTCTTTGCGAATAAGACCGCGTGATTTTTGAAGAGGGCGGGTTCCTGGAATCCGCCCTCTTCATTAATTTGACTAATTATTGAAGAGGGCGGGTTCCAGGAACCCGCCCTCTTCATTTCTGAAAGTGATTTGACAACACACCAGAATAGTACAAAGGAGTGTATTAAAAAGCATTTCTGAAAACAACGTTTATTCACAAACAAACATTGATGTGACAACAAAGGACAAATAGTACTTGAATAGTACTGATTTGACAATTCATAAATTAATGAAGAGGGCGGGTTCCTGGAACCCGCCCTCTTCTTTGTGAATTAAAGGGCGGGTTCCAGGAACCCGCCCTCTTCATTAATTTATGAATTGATTTGACTAATTATTGAAGAGGGCGGGTTCCTGGAACCCGCCCTCTTCACAGGAAAGACTGTAGCGGGTTAGACGAACCCGTTCACCTCTATAAATACCGAGTCTCCACACTTTCATCAACCACACAATTTCTAATCTCTTGATAAAACTCTCGACAAATCTCTGCTTCAGTACATTTCAATGGAGAATCAATCACTCGACAAATCTCTGCTTGTCCATCAAAATGAACACAGATCGTTCAAAATATTACACGGGGAGGAAATATTCTAAACTTAGTTAATTTGTTTTAATTACACCTTTCATTTAATTTTTGTACTTGAAAATAACAATATTTAATTTTGCAGGATGGAGATAATCTCACCGTCGTCACGCATAGCTCCGACAAATGGGTAGTTAGCGACCAAAGAATAAACCAACGGCTTAGACGGGCCGGATTTTATGAAGCGTCGTTGATTCGACATATCCAAATCGACCACGCTCTCGTCACCTCTCTGGTCGAACGTTGGAGAAAAGAGACCCACACCTTTCATCTAAGATGGGGTGAGGCCACAATCACACTCCAGGATATTGGCCTCTTACTCGGTTTACGGGTTAATGGGCTTGGGTTGATCGGAGGAAAAATTGTTGGTCCAGATACCGACCACCCATACTGGGATACATATGCCGAGTCTGCTCTCGGACAGGTAAACAATATCATTCTGCTTTCCCTATTTAGTGTACCTATTTTATATTTTACATTATTTCTAGCTTTAACATTTAAAAAATACTAATATCAGGCACCAGGAGGCCACAGTAAGGGGTATAAAATCAATCTGAACTGGTTAAGAGATACATTCAGTAATATCCCTGATGAAGCCACCGATGAAGTTTTGGATAGACATGCACGTGCCTACATTCTGTACATGATCGGTTCTTGGTTGATGCCGGACCAATCAGCAACGCATGTCCATCCGTTATACCTTGGCTTCCTAGCGGATTTTGATGTCTGTGGCCAATATGCTTGAGGAGAAGGGGTCCTGGCCTTTCTCTATAAGGAACTCGACAAAGCATGTGCTCCTACGAAGAATAAAATTTGTGGATGCAGCACATTACTTCAGGTAAATTCTTTATTTTTCACAGCTAGAATTTTGCAATATTGGTTTTCTCTCTTATAATCTAAAACTTTTTTTCTAGATCTGGTCGTGGGAGCATATGTATATAGGAAGACCAGATACTATTAAAATAACTGGCTTGGATAACCCCGGAAAGCCGCTCGGCTGCTGGTGGAATGGGAAGAAAGCGTATAAGGCTCCTCGTCGAGTGCTTAGGTACTATAGAGATGAGTTAGATCGCATGGAGGCGGCTCAGGTAATCATAATTTGGGTAATTTAATTTGTTTTACAATTTTGAAAATACCTAAATCACAATTTTTTTACTATGTTATTTGCGCAGTTTCTGTGGACGCCTTATACAGCAGATCGTCTACAAAACTTACCCGGCATCTGTCTCGAAGGAGAGCCGGTTTGGCGGGCTCGATGCCCACTCCTCTGCATCAATGTTGTTGTTATGCACCTCCCAGATAGGGTACTGCGGCAGTTTGATAGATTGCAACATATTCCTGTCCCGCCGCCTTCGCCTACGACAGTAGAGGGAGACATGCGAGGAGGAAATACGGAGCGTGATTGGAGGGAGCATCATCATCAGTATTTGCTGAGATGGGAGGATAGGCAGCATAGTATTGCCTTACAGCAAATAGGTGACCACACAGCTACCGACGCTACCAAAGTATATCTACAGTGATATAAGCGTGTCACCATAAGATATCTTTCTGCTCCTCCCAAAAACTTCCCAAACATCTCGCGGTACGAGCCTAGAGGACACATGGAACGAGATTTGGTAAGCCGCCCTCTTTATATCATATTACTTTTTAACATCCGACGGTATGAGTCAATACTTATTTCTTATTTCTAATGTAACGACAGGCTCGTGGGTTGCATCTCGTACAAACAATGGTGCAGGAACTATACCCGACTGATGCTGGTCCGGTATCTCAGACTCAATTTTCAAATCTCGACCAATTTATTGGTGGTGTACTTGGTTCACATGGTATTTCTCAACATTTATCGCCGGCACCGGAGCCGCAGTATCAGCCGGCACCGGAGCCGCAGTATGAACCGGCACCGCAGCCGCAGTATGACCCGGCACCGCAGCCGCAGTATTACCCGGCACCAGAGCCGCAGCATCAAGGAGATCCAGCGCAGCTGGATCAGTGGTTTGGATCACCATACCGTCAACAGCAACCCTGGCATACCGGACAGGCGCAACAACAACAGACTTGGGGATCAGGTTTTGCAGAACAGCCGTCTTGGGGGTTAGATTTAGCACAACAACAGCACCCTTGGGGGTCAGGATTTGAGCAGCCATGGGGCCAAGCTTTTGTGCAAAATCAGCCTCATGGAACCGGTACAAGTTCTTCGCTACAACTGCCCAGTTGGGCTTCGGATTTAGCGTCCTACGAAAATTTGTTGGGAAGCAACACATATCCGACACCTGTCCCACATTCAGGTTCAGGATTTGTGGATCAACAGCCTGTCCAAGACGTTGCTGAAGACGAAGCTGAAACAGAACCCGAACCCGAAGCAGCAGAACAGACGCCGACGCCGCCACCGCCATCTATCCAAGAAACAGGTGGTTCCTCCAGTCATCCCAGGAGGCATAGGCTTATGTCAAGCCTTCTCGGATATCATAAAGGAAAACGGAAAGGAAAAAAATAGCATTTAGATTTTACAAATAGATAGGATTTTTTGGCATTGTAAAATTTGACGGATTCATCCTGTAAAAAAAAATTGATATACTGAAATTTTATTATTTAATTTAAATGTTTTTTGTCTATTTAATTTAATTTTATTTTTAATAATATTATAATTATAATTATATCGTTAATAATTAATTTAATTTTTTTTTTTAAAAATAAGGGGGCGGGTTCTAGGAACCCGCCCTCTATACAAAAGTATAGAGGGCGGGTTCCTAGAACCCGCCCCCTATACTGAGGGGGGTGGGGTGGGCCAGGGGTGGTTCGAAACCACCCTATTTCCATAATTTAAATTTATCCCCCCCTATTTTAATAATTTTATTTTAAATTAGTATTATTTTAAAAAAAAACCCTTTTTAAAACCAAACAATAAACCTCCTTAATCTTTTTTTTAAACGATAGAAACCCTTAACACTGTTCACTAATGTTAAGAAATGACTAATTAACCTTATTTTTAAAAATAAGGCTTTCTTGCTTAGGTTTTCAACTTTGTGCTCTGTTTCAAGCATTTTTCATTTTTCCTCTATGCTTTAGTTTCAAATTTTCATTAACATAATCTTCGTCCTCAAGAGATAAATATTGGCATAAAGACTAATTTGCTTGGTTTCTTTCGAAGAATAGGTGAGTGTTTTTAAGCATCTATAATAGCTATTCCAAAAATCGGGAAACATTTAATCCAACAATACTATATAACTTTAGTGCTTGACAATATCACAGGAAAAAGAATGCTTAATTTGTTTATTCTAAATTAGGTGAATTGATTTTAGGCTAAATTTCACACAACCGAATACACTTGTTTCTTGATATTGCAGCCTAAAATTCACAACAAGATAAAAAGAGCTGGATAAAGTTAAAGCCAAAAAATTATATAGCAACACATAACAACGAAAAGCATTGGCTTGTCAATTACAAAGATTCAACTACAGATTCTCACATATGAAAGTAATTATCAACGCAAGAAACAATATGAAATGCATCTAACAGTGCCTGGCGAAATGTTTAAGCAACAAGTAGTTAATGGCAGCAATAACCTACAGACAGGGAAAAAATAAATAGAAAAACTTGCGTCACTAAAGTTATCATCTATAGTACATGTAAAAGGACCTCACATAGAGCTAAAACTAGCACAGTTGTGTGAAATTTAGCCTAAAATTAATTTACCTAATTTGTCGCTGATTTCACGTCGAAGTTGTGGACGATTTCGGTTGACGAGGAAGAGCTTGTTAAAGGAGGGGAAAAGAGGCTCGGGTATGTAGGTGGGGCCTCGGGTACGATAAGGAGGAGGAGGACGAGAGGGGGCCGGAGCAGCGATCGACGAGGACGAGACAGCGGAGATGTTGTTGAAGAGGAGGCGGAGGAGGCGACCGACTCTGCTTGATGACGAGGCGGCGGCGGCAATGAAGTCGCAGTGGGGCCACGGCGGCGACGGCGACGACGAGATGAGGCGGAGGAGGCGAGCGGTTGCGACGACGACGAGATGGTGAGGAGCCCACGGTAACGAAGACGCGACGGTGAGGAGGCGGCGGCGGCGGTTGCGACGATGACTTGACGGCGACGACGACGAAGACGAGGCTGGCTTGTTGCTGGGGTTTTGCCAGATCTCGTATTTAGGGAGAGGTAAAAGAGTGAAGTTTTGTGGGAAAAAGGGGCTGAAAGGGCAGGGTTGTTTACGTCGGTCGGTCAACATGTGACACCATGCGAGACCTCCGTGGGACAAGATGTTGATGTTGACCAAAATCAATAAAAATCCAAAAGTGAGAGCCTACTGTGACGAGAGTCTCGCGTCTAAATTGGCGTCGTGTGGAATTTTCATCTGCTTTCTTATAGTGCTTTACTAAAGATGCTCGTAGGTGGGAACGATCGTGACACGCGGCAGATGATATGTCCCGATGCACACAGAGAGAAGGCAAAGACCGTACATTGAAGACGTCTCCCGGGCTATCGTTCCGCTGTCTGGACCCGACCTTCGAGGATTTCCTGAACAGTCATGTGGTCGGTGGGTATACGACCATTGGCTCACCTCCGAGCCCTCCTACACGCTGAGCTTTCTCAGCCATCCCAGCTAGCCTCCGAGCTATCACAGAACCGAGCTTCCTCGGCCTCCCGATCGCCTCCGAGCCTCCCGCCGAGCTAAGCCTCATCGGTTCTATTGAGCGATCCAGAACGCAGATCACAGGCGTCTCCGCCATGGCTCCGTGAATCTCGCCAGACGCGAGATATCCGCCGCCCCACGATCCCGTGTTCCACGCCGTCACATCCCCCATTAACGAGCGTATCTCGTCATTAATGGAGGATCCTGCCATTTCTCGCAGGCGCAACGCTTGGGGCGTAATGGCCAGCGAGAATCTCGCGTCCGCTAGCCCATAGCTGCCGCTATATAAATCCCTCTCTCAGACGACTCAGGTAAGACGATTCTTATCCAATAGGCCGCTATCTCTGCCCAAATACCTCGACTACTTGATCGTCGGAGGGTCCACGGTGGTACAATCACCCCGGGACTTCTTTGCAGGTAGCTCGGTTTCACACCAAACCAAACCCATTGAGATCCACACGTCTCAGGAGACAATCCTCAAACCCAATCCAGCCGTTCGCCAACGCCGTCGGTAGATCATTGAAAGACAACATCTGAAGGAGATCTAGAGCTCCATCAATTGGCGCCGTCTGTGAGAACCGAAAATTCTACTCATCGAAAGTTGATCTTCCAATCTCAAGCTGATGGCGAGTGATCATCGCGACGATCCTAGCACTAGCCGCCGTCCTCCACACAATGGAGGCGTGGGCGGATCCTTTCCTCCCCCTAACGCCGTTCACGTCCTGTCTGCACGGATCGACAGGCCCGCGTTCATCGTGGATGCCCTTGTCCGTGTCCAAAGAGCTGGACAAGCCCCCTAGATCGTCGTTCCCCCACCTCAGGGCCATGACTTCCGCAGAGGGGAAGATGATGCTGCCCACGCTGGCACGACGGAATAGCGTCTCGCTATTTCCGGCGGCCACAGATCCCCCATGGCGACCAATTCAATAACCCGCTGGGCACCTCACAGCTCCACGCCGAGATTTCATGAAAGAGCACCCTGCCCCGAGGCCCATTGCGCTCCTGTCCCTCCCGAGGAGGTGTCGGTCAGTTCGCCTGCTTCCAGGCATGGCCGGCACCCTCTCCCTCGACAGGGTCGCGTGGACGGCACTCACCACGGTGGCTCGAGGACGACTTCGCCAGGAGACCCGAGAAACCTCATAGAACGGAACCGGAACCGCGGCCAGGCATAGGCCGCCAGCGGGAGGGGGCAAAACTCCGAGTACGCCGAATCCTCGGGATACCACGACCGCCTCAATGCCCTCAAAAAGAAGATCGAAGGTATATATCGGGAGGACCTTGAAGGATGTACTTATGGACTACACTGTCCCCACTAGTATGATCTGCATCATAGTCTAGGTAGTCAAGTACACATCCTAAGGGCTTTACCAACATATAACTATAAGACAGTATAAAGAGACAAGTATACATGTTAAAGTAAAGAGCAACCAGATAGCATACTATCATATCGAGCAAGAAAGTCCTCTCTATATATGTCCAAGCATCCAATATAATATACATCATCTGTACAATACTGGCCTCTAGGGCATACATACAACTAACAATCTCCCACTTGCACTAGGGCCAGCTGCTGTAGTATCGCATACCGAGCATCCCGAAGAGTCTCTCAAACTGTATCTGAGGAATGGCCTTCGTGAGTGAATCCGCAGTGTTGTTCTTCGTGTCAACCCTCCTGACCTCGATCTCCCGGCGATCAACTATCTCCCGGATCAGGTGATACCGCCTCAGAATATGTCTGGATCGCTGATGGGACCTGGGTTCCTTGGCCAAAGTCACCGCTCCATTGTTATCGCAATACAAAGGTATTGGATGATCAATGGATGGAACCACTCCAAGTTCAGTAATAAACTTCTTGATCCAGACAGCTTCTTTGGCAGCATCGTTGGCAGCGATGTATTCAGCCTCCATCGTCGAGTCTGCCACGGTTTCCTGCTTGGAACTCTTCCAGCTAACCGCCCCTCCGTAAAGGGTAAAGACAAATCCCGACTGCGACTTAGAGTCGTCCTTATCACTCTGGAAGCTCGAATCGGTAAAGAGCTCCACTTGGAGTTCTCCGTTACCATACACCAAGAGTATCTCCTTAGTCCTTCGCAAGTACTTAAGAATGCTCTTCACAGCTGTCCAGTGACTCTCTCCAGGATCAGCTTGATACCTACTCACTACACTTAGTGAGTATGCTATATCGGGTCTGGTACATAGCATCGCGTACATGATAGAGCCTACAGCCGAAGCATAGGGTATCCCTTACATGCAAGCTCTCTCCAAATCAGTCTTGGGAGACATTTCTTTGGAAAGAGTGAGCCCTGAGATCGTGGGTAAAAACCCACGTTTGGACTCTTCCATACTAAACCTCTTTAGTATGGTGTCAATATACCTGGATTGGGACAATCCCAATATCCTTTTAGATCTATCTCTATAGATCATAATTCCCAATATGCAGGAGGCATCACTAAGATCTTTCATTGAGAATCTTTGTGATAAGAAGAGCTTGACCGATTGCAGCATAGGAATGTCATTTCCTATTAAGAGTACGTCGTCCACGTACAATACGAGGAAGACAACCTTACTCTCTGCCACCTTCTTATAGATACAAGGTTCATCTACGTTTTTGACGAAATCAAACTCTTTGATAACGACGTCAAAGCAGATATTCCAACTCCGCGATGCTTACTTTAATCCATAAATGGGTTTAAGCAGCTTGCACACCTTCCCGCTGCTCCCACTATCTACGAAGCCCTCTGGCTGAGTCATGTACACGCACTCTTCTAAATCACCGTTTAGAAAGGCGGTCTTAACATCTATTTGCCAGATTTCGTAGTCATGATATGCAGCGATGGCAAGCATGATCCGGATGGATTTAAGCATAGCCACTGGAGAAAAGGTTTCGTCATAGTCCACACCTGGTCTTTGACGAAAACCCTTTGCAACAAGTCTAGCTTTGAAAGTCTCCACTTTCCCATCTACACCAAGTTTTTTCTTGAAGATCCACTTGCTCCCAATAGGTTTTACCCCTTCAGGAGCATCTTCCAAAGCCCATACTTTGTTGGTGTACATGGATTCCATCTCGGACCGCATGGCATGCAGCCATTTCACTGAGTCCCCACTCGTGATGGCCTGCTCGAAGCTAGTTGGGTCATCATCAACCATGATGCAATCCTCGCTCCCACCATCCATAAGAAAACCGTAGTATCTCTCAGGTGGGTGAGGAACCCTACTAGATCGGCGGAGAGGCTGGGGTTCGTTGGGAACTACCGAATCCTCCGGTTCAACCAAATCTTCTATCGTAGTCTGTATTGCTGGAACCTCTTCCAGTTCTACCTCCATGCCACTAATCTCTTTTTCAAGAAATTCCTTTTCTAAAAAGGTGGCATGTCGAGAAACAAACACTTTTTGTTCCTCGGTTTGGTAGAAGATATACCCGCGCGAATGTTTGGGATATCCAATAAACTTACACAGAATGGACCTTGCCGCGAGTTTGTCCGGATTTTGCATTTTCACATAGGCCGGACAACCCCATATCTTAACATAATTAAGACATGGTCTCTTTCCTTTCCATATCTCATATGGAGTGGTTGGCACAGATTTGGTAGGAACCATATTCAATAGGTCTGCAGCTGTTTCCAGTGCATACCCCCAGAAGGAAATAGGTAACTCAGCTGTGCTCATCATAGAGCGCACCATATCTAATAGGGTGCGGTTCCTCCGTTCCGATACACCGTTGTGCTGTGGTGTATATGGAGGAGTTAGCTGAGAGAGAATCCCATTCTCTTTTAGGAAGTCCAGGAATTCATTGCTCAAGTATTCTCCTCCTCAATCAGATCGAAGGATTTTAATACTTTTTCCGGTTTGGTTCTCGACTTCTTGTTTATATTCTCTAAATTTCTCAAAAGCTTCTGATTTGTGTTTCATCAGGAACACATATCCGAATTTAGAGAGATCGTCAGTGAATGTAATGAAGTACGCAGAACCATTCCTGGCATGTGTAGACATAGGGCCGCATACATCACTATGTACTAGTCCCAAGAGTTCCGTAACTCTTTCTCCGTGTCCCGTAAACGGAGTTTTGGTCATCTTGCCTTTGAGACATGACTGGCAAGTGTCATAAGATGAAAATTCGAACGGTTTCAAATATCCATCTTTATGCAACTTAGCTAGTCGTGTCGCATTGATGTGACCCAGTCTACAATGCCACAAGAAGGATTCGTTCAGTTCTGAACTCTTCCTCTTGTGTGTGTTTGTTATGCTCAGAACTGTTGATTGATTTAGAACATAAATGCCATTGCACAACGTGCCTGATCCAACCAACTTTTGGTTAAGGAAAATGTTCATAACATTATCCTGTAATACAAAATTATATCCCTCTTTACTCAACAAAGAAACCGATATAATGTTGCATATCAGGTTCGGCATGAAATAGCATTCGTTCAGAATCAATGTATTACCAGTTGGCAATACAAGGTGATATTCCCCGACGGTTTTAGCTGCAACAATTGCACCATTTCTAACCCTTATGTTTTTATCACCTTCTCCAAGTTCTCTACCTTTCCTAAGCCCATGTAACTGATTACATATATGGGATCCTGACCCGGTATCTAATACCCAGGACGTAGAGCAAATGGAGAAATAGTTCTCTGTAACGAACACACCCGAAGAAAATGCATCAACATGTACTTTCTTCATTCGGGTGGCATGAGAATCCTGGTATTCCCCTATATCCTGTTCAGTCTTATAACTCTTATAAGAAAGAACGGAACCAACGTTCCCCAGCACAGTATAACATGCGGGTTCGGTCAATACATCCATATTATTATCTTGATTAAGGCATGATATGGTCGCTACCTGGAGAGAGAGAGAAGAAAACACTTTAGCGTATGCTCTTGCAAGATCAGATTGGTTATTATCTTATCTAATCAGGATGGCTCCCACTGTTTTTATCAAATCTTTCTTCAAACCCTAAAAGGAAAGACTAGCCGGGATTAATTACACCCTACAACTTCGCCAATTTTTCAGCCAGGCCAGTGTCGGTACTTTGAGGGAGATTCCCCGTGCTTTCGCACGGACTTAATTAAAGTAAACCTCGTTTTCCCAGAGGCGTAACCCCGTTGACACCTTTCTAGACACCTACTTGATCGACTAATTGTCCTGTGTAAAACTCTCCCGGGAGTAACAATTACTCGCAGTGGGTATCGGGATCCAACTATCTCATAGAAGGTATGCAATCTCATTGCAAATCTCAACACTTGAAATTCCCGATAATATTTTGCCCCTAGCGTTACATGACCTTGACGCAGGCCAACAAACCATAGTGCGCTAGTCAAGTTCAACCCGTCATTTCTTGATTGAATTAAACCCACCCGTACGACCCTTGACGCAGGCCAAAAAAGTCGCACGACTACCCTAATCCAATCTGCATCATATGCATAAGCAGATAAATACTAGTTATCTATCGCACACTACGCCTTGACGCAGGCCAACAAACGTAGCACGAATACTAAGTAGGACTTATCTGAAATGACAGAAGGCTACGACAGGTTTTTCTGAAAACCTATTGCGTAATGAACTTGATATCGTCGTAGAATCATGTGAATTTGAAATGGAGTGATTTTGAGGCTTTTATTAGTTTTGCTAAAGAGGTCACTCCCGGTGAAGGGATCTCGGCTCTTTCCTTATGGAATAAGGTGCAGGATATATCATATACATCACTATGCAAAGCAAAACTCCAAAAGCAGTCAAAAGTCAAACCGAGTGTTGTAGCATCTGCCAGTTTTTCTAAAGAGGTCACTCCCGGTGAAGGGATCTCGGCTCTTTCCCCATCGAATAAGGTGCGGGATATATCATATATATCACTATGCAAAGCAAAACTGTAGCTACCCTTTTTGTAAAATTTGATTCTACAACATCTTTTAGGTTTCTTTTCTTTCATTAATCACATTAATGAAGTCCCATCATTTAAGTCACCTAAACATCACAGATAAATACGATGTACACTTATGCCATCCGCATTCGCCTCGATGTCCCCTCGTGCACCGTTAGGTTAGGTAACTAACGGCAGAGCAGGGCAGGGCTAGCGCTGGTGTAAAACATAAGTAACGCCTATATAATATATCATATATACTATATACAGTATTTATCACAGAACATCAAATGATCACATCACAGATATCGCAGCAGAAGAAACATATGAAACATTGGATATACTAGGACGTCCTTGTTTTATTTTGAGCCTCTATAAAACACGGATTCCACGGGCGCGATGACGATCCAATATAACATATCCAGCAACACATAACATCACATGTCATCAACGTAAGTAAATATGCGCATCCCAATTGTCGTTGACATATAGCATCGAAACCGGCGATATCGCATATTACACTTACGGTCATGGAAAAGAAAGTGTAAAACTACAACATTTGGAATCCACAATCACTTTAGACATCGTAAATCCGAAATATCACATATTTCGCATTTCATGCCTAACTGTATGAATTCTGCATATTGTATCACATTCCAGATAAATAGACAGTATTAAACTTTCCGATCGAATAGTCAAATACCCAAGATTTCCTAAATAGCTCAACACTTGAGCGGAGTTCAAAAATTCCAGAATACGTCACAGTAGCAACGGTCCAGCCGTAGAAGGGTCAAGCCAACGCCTCACATGTGGCACGCCGTACTGCCCCAAACCCTAAGGTTCAAAGGGCAGTTCAAGACGGTCACATAATCGAGTTAAGGTTTGTTGTCTTCTAGAGGGTCCATCGCATCACATGCACGTTTTTCCGAAAGATTTAAAACCCGATAAAAATTCAACACTTGAATATTTTTCGTGCCGGGAAAAAATGAGTTAATGATATCTGTTCGAACATTTTAATACTTTCTAAATTATCCGGAATAACATAACAAAATTAAATTCTCCGATCGAATCGACGATTACAAAATAAACCCCAAAATACTCAACACTTGAGTCAGGTTAAAAAATACCCATAAAATAGCAATAACAGAGAAGGGTATTACTGTGCAAAAAATAAAACACAAGCTCACTGTACGGCCGCGGAGCCGCGGCACAAGCAGGGTATTGCCGCGGTTCCGCGGCCATCCGTACGACTCACTTTGTCGTTTTGCACAATAATTCCTAAAATCACCTGCTGAATTTTTTAGGTATTTTTAATTCCAAAAAATCACAGATTTTGAAAAAAGTCCAGAGAGGGGGTTAAAATTGCGTATTCGGGTTCGTTCGGAGTTTTAACTTCGTTAACACATCGCCTAATACTCTAGCTAGGCTCTGATACCACTGTAGGGTTACTGGGCACACTAACAAGGCTCTACAAGGCATCGACCATGCCAAAATTAAATTTTTATGTGCCGAATAACACTAAGCAAGATCGTATACTAGAGTTTAGGCGATACAAATAGCAAGTAAACAACTTTACTCTAAAGGGATACGAAATACAACCTTTGTAGATCGGTCCTTCACTTCTTTAGCTCCTTGATGAAGTCCCTTCGCTGCGATCGTGGTTCTCCCGGACCCTTGCATGGCTTCACGAGGTGAAAGGTGCAACCTTGCTTGAAGTCTCTGAGGCCGAAGATGATCTACGTCGAGAGAATTCCGACTCAAGCTTCTACTTCACTAACTTGAGAATTAGTGAAGCAAACACCCTATACTAAAGTGCTAGTCTAGTAGAGGATGGAGAAATAGGAAGTGAGTTCTCTTTAGAATTTGTTTTCTCACAAGCTTTCTCACTTTGGATCAAACCCTAGCTAGCTTTTCTTTTGAACAAATGAAGAAGATGATGAACAAAAGAAAAGAATGAGGATAATGATCAAGTGTATAAGCTAACCACGGTGAGTGAGTATCATATACTAACTCATGGTGAGACATAACCATGGCTAAGTGTAAATGGTTAGGTCAATAAAGATCTAAAGTAAAACAAAACTAGTGGACTTTTTCAAAGCATCCACAAGCTTCTACAAGCTTTATGCTTATGAAAAAATTCCACTAATTTGTAATTACTTTAAATAAATATAAACCACCATTTAAAGATAGAATGGTGTAAGTCTTACACATCCATGTCTAGTGTATCAACAACCATGATACAATAATATAACACATTTTAATATATATCATATATATAGTAAAGATGTGCAAATGTGAGAAAAAACCCTAAGTGAACATGTGTTAGTTAATGTAAACTAGTATATCAAATATACAATTATACAATAAATTATTAAATCAACACTTGACTTAATAATCCGGTCATATCACATATAACCGACTAACATCCAATGTATCGACTTATCGAATCAACACTTGATTCGATAACCCGTTTATATCATATATAACCGACCGAAACAAAAAGTCGCGAGAATATAATACGGTATCACATACACGTATTATCTCGGTCTCGCACATATCACATATGCGCTCCTATTTCGTTTTGCCTGAGCCAGTAAAACCTCTATGTAGGATTCTAAAGACTCGTCAATACGTCGGCAGTAGGTGATGATCACATCAAGCACCCACAAGCCGTCAGCGGTACTAGCTGGATGTAACGGCTACCCGGGTATTGAGCGATCAGAAAATCAGCAAGCAAGCCCGCTCCAACTCCTGTAAAAGCCTGCTGGTAACACTTCCCGTACAGTCCGGTCTTCTCGTCTGATATATCGCATATCAAGTCTAGGGGTGGTAAACGTCAGACCCCAATAACCGATAAGTCGCGCCGATGTGAGGCTCATAACGGGTCGAGAAACTACTGGTAACACTTACCAGTAAATCTCTAAATCAGCCCTGGCCAGGGACTTCCCTGTCACGGCCAATCGAGCACAGCGCAACATCAACCCCCAATACCAGGAAAGACGAAACCCCTCATATCGCTCATTGCCTCCATGTGACTCGGGACTGTACCCAAAAACCACCGTTTTGCACACCCTCATGGACGTGGTAAGGTGGAAATCAAAGCACAGTGGGAATCACACAAGACTCTATGACGATCTCGGGTCTACAGACTAACCTGCACAAGTGTCACCAGAGAACTGCCATCTGACGTGAGGTATAATACCATCTGGGAGTTCTCGGCGAGTCCGTCCAGTGTACCCAGTCTCCACTGAGCACCCGTATACCATCTCTGATGTCAAACACCAATGGATATGGGATCATCCATCGCCCATCTCATGGGTCGAGAAGCGTATACGCTAGTCTACACTGGTATATCGATGCCCCGTCTCGATACACCCACGACTAGGGACCTTGAAGGATGTACTTATGGACTACACTGTCCCCACTAGTATGATCTGCATCATAGTCCAGGTAGTCAAGTACACATCCTAAGGGCTTTACCAACATATAACTATAAGACAGTATAAAGAGACAAGTATACATGTTAAATTAAAGAGCAACCAGATAGCATACTATCATATCGAGCAAGAAAGTCCTCTCTATATATGTCCAAGCATCTAATATAATATACATCATCTGTACAATATTGGCCTCTAGGGCATACATACAACTAACACCGACTCCCTTCCCGATTGGGTCCTTTACGTCGATGGGTCATCTACCGAGGACGGGAGCGGTGCCGGCCTCATCATTCGAGGGCCGAACGAGGAAGAGATGGAGTATTCTTTGAAGCTCGGATTCAAAATCTCAAACAACACCGCGGAGTATGAGGCCTTGCTGGCTGGACTACGAATCACCTCCTGAGTGGGGCTGAAGACGGTCTGAATCCGCAGTGACTCCGCCTTGGTCGTGGGCCAGGTGGCTGGCCATTTCGAGGCACGGGAGCCTCTGATGGTGAAATATTTAGCCAAGGTAAGAAGACTACGAAAAGACTTCGACGAAGTTTAAGTGGAGCAGATCCCCCGTCACCTAAACGCCCAGGACGACTGATTGAAAGAATTAAAGTTAACCGCAATCAAGACGGTGTCGCTATGCAGCTAGCCGGTTGAGCACGGGTCGATCCACAGGGAGATGGTTGTATGTCCTTTCTTGTCTTAGACGAGTCAATAAAGAATTTGTATGAGTTTGTTCAATCTAACCTATGTGTATTATTTGCAAGTATAAAGTTGTTAAGAAGAAAATACGAGATTGTAAGCTAAAGAAATCCGTACTCAAAACCTTTGAGCCGAGTCTTAACCAATTGAAGCTAGAGCAATCGGCAACAACGTGGATTAGGGGATTTAAGCGCGGTATTCGTGGAATCCGGCTTATTTACCCTTGTCCTTCCGTTCTTGTCTCTTTCTTTCGCGTCCGGCCAAACCGAACGCAATCGGTCACGGTTAGGAATCACCGTTACCTTGGTAGGGTAGGGTGCCTAACGGAGCGCTTGCGTATCGTTTGGGCGGAGTTCAATGGAAAATAACGGGAAAAGGAAATGAGCAAGGAGATATTAACTTACAATACCGTATTTATTCTTAACAACGGTAATTACATCCATTCACAAAACAAACCAAAAAGAGCAAAAGAAAAGAACAAAGAAAAGAAAAGATTACAAGCAAGTAATTAAAGTGCATGGTAATAAATTGCAAGTAATTAAAGACAAGAATGAAAAATGCAAGAAAGTAATTACAAGAACCATAGAACTCAAAACAAGCATGGGATCAATAGCCAACCCTTAAACTTGCAAGCTCAATCAAGAGGTTGCAAGATCAAGAGAAGGGTAAAGAACTCATGTGAAATGAAGCACTAAAGAGAGAACAAAATGATACAACCCCTTGAGACCAATGACCAAAGCTTAAACTTGCAAGCTCACTTAAGAGGTTGCAAGATCAAGTTAAGATAGAGAGCTCAAGGAGGAAGCTAAGCAAAAAGAATAATACAAAAACCCTCATCTTCATTTCATCATCCACTCAAAAAGCTCTCACTACGATTTTCATGGAGGAAGAATGAAGAAGAAGAAGAAGAAGACTAAAACCTAACAAAAAGAGGCTAAAGAAAATTCCCCCTTGGCTTGACTCAGTTCTGGAGTATTTATAGGCTGCTTACAGAAACCCTAGGGCAAGAATATGGCATAAAATGAAGTACCCAAAATGCCCCCAGAAAACGACACGTTGAAGACACTGTACGGCCGCGGTTCCGCGGCCATAGTAGGGAATTGGGCAGTGGGTTTTTGTGGGGATCCCTGGTTTTCTGTTGTCTGCTGTGTGGTATATGACTTTTCTCAGAATCTCTTCACAATTATTCCAGAATTTCAGTAGATCAAAAGGTGATGTGATGTGGATCTTTTGCCATGATTTCCTCGAGCTCCGCGTAGATTTCTTGGATCTTGTGTTGACATTGAGCTTTGTGCATGACATGACAATTGATTTGCTATCTTGTCCCTTAAACTGGTATGTGGCAACACACGGATAGAGAGCATAGACCCGTGTTTTATCTGTTTGTTGGCAGTAATCCAGAATTTTTCGTACTTTTCCATGATATTCACTGTTTAGAGCTGAGACCAGTATCCTGCAATTATGTAGCAAACACTGATAAAAAGCACCTGTCTATAAACAAACGAGCGTAAGAATGGGCGGTATAGAATGCAATATTCTGGTATGAACAAATACCCCCAAACTTAACTTTTGCTCGTCCCGAGCAAAACCAATTATTCACAAAAATAAAATCCTAACCGCACTTTCGCAGGGAACGCGATTGGACTGAGCGCGTGCAACAAGCCGTTAAACCTCTAGGTGTCCCTAGTAGGAGGAGTGTTGTCTCCTGAGGGTTTTCAGCGGATTACACCCACAAAATCCTGCCAAGCTAGTGTCATAAGTTAACATCGATTCTACTCCTACAGTTTAGTATTTACGTTAGAAACTCTATTATCCTAAGTTAGAAATATTCAACCCTTATTTTTCACACCTCCTGTCTATTTAACCTTAGGTCCTATACGTTCCAAAAAAGTTTAGAAAGATGTTGGTTCTCCTGAGTTTTCCTTCTAAAGTGAGGCCTCAAATCAGGGATTTTTATCAACTTTACAGAAAACACAAGTCTTATTCTTTATTTCTATCTTTTATCCAAACATCGATTGTATACCCCTACGTGTGTGTATATTTGCACTCCTACACTCAAGAATTCAATTCAAGCTATAATACCCTTGCCCTAATACCTAATACTACTTCTTTTCATTAAGGATGGACGGATTTGCTCACACACCTTTCATGCGACTATTAATGCTTTTTGAGGCACTAACGACCGATTACTGAATGTGTGAACTTTAAAGCGTAAATAGCAGTTTCCAGGTCTTGACTTTATTCTATTTTTTTCTTTTTCTTTTTCTTTTTCTTTTTCAAGACCGGATATATTTTTCAACATGCTCTTTTGGTGTTTAGCTTTAAATACCGTTTTTTTCTTTCATACTAGGTTTTCAGGCAAGAGTATTTCTAGGTATCCTCTACTATCCCAAGTTTCAAGGTGCGTGTAAGTGCAGTTTGTAGGGTATATACTTTCTAAATTTAAACTCAAGAAAAGAAACTATTTTTCAGACTTATCCTTCAGTAAAGCATCAATACTTTCCCTTCATCTTGACTTAACTAAAGAACTGAACTCAAGATTACCTATTTCTCAAAAAAACTGTAAGGACGTATACTTACCAAGGTTAGACAGAATGAGGGTTATTTTTAGGGTTTTCAATTCCTAAGCCTATAATTTAGTTATTTCTATCATATCAACTAATCTTTCGGAATAAAGATCTAAGTTACCCTATTAGCTAACTTGACGACAAAGTTTTTATATTTTTGGAAAAAATTTCGATTTTTGTGGGTTTTTAATAAGGTATGCAAATGCAAAATATACAAATGAATGCGAAGGAAGAAAGCTTACCGAGCACACCCCCAAACTTAAACTTGACAGTGCCCTCACTGTCAGGCTATACCAAGAGGGTCAAAATTGTCGGTGCTCTCCTAAAAACAAATTATATACAAAAAAGGAAAACAAAAATATATACAAAAAAAAGTGTCCCCCCAAACTTAAGTAAAACAGTGTTTCCACTGTTAAGCGTTGAAGTTCAGGATTAGGGGGGAAAGAACAGTATCAAGCTATACAAGGCCTTACACAGGCCAAAAGTGAGCACCAACCATTCAAAGATCTTATCGTGATAAAGCAGTGGCTGGTGAAAGAAGGTGAAGAGGAAAGAAATGGAGAATACGTGAGACCGTATGCGGAGAGAAGCGGGATACGGTCTCGTTATATGAGAGGAAGAAGAATGGCGGAAGGGAAAAAAGAAGTGGAATACGAACTTGAGGGTGCAAATGGAGTAAATAGATTAGCACAATTTGTGATGACCGATGTGTGAAAAGCGATTGTGCTAATATATTTACCCGTCGAGAAATGGGGTCAAATCCCTCAAGATTCGTGAGCAACCATGGGTACGCCGAACTTGGTAAACCAGACATAGTAAATGAAAGTGAGACGGTTTCTTGCAAGGTCGGAACGATGGAAAGAATGGAGGGAAGTGATCGAGGAGGGGTATCGGTTAAAGGTTCAGGAGGGTGTACACAGTCAATGACAGGGACAGGATGAATGGGAAAATCCGACTCATCAATTAAAACCGGTTCATCCTCAAAACTATCCTCAATATTCTCCTCAAAAATTAGCACATCCATGCACTTCTCTTCAAAATCCAGACGCATATGGGGTTCGGAAAAAACATTTAATGACTCGGGATGATGATTTGAAGAGAAAAACTCAGCCAAATCTATGGGTTCTTCATCCAAAATATTCCCAGCGTCGATATCCTCAATCAAGTGAAAATAAATATTCTCAGACACCTCAACAAAAGCATGGATTTCAATCGATTCAGGTTCTAGAGTGGAGGTGTAGAGGTCAAAAGGTTTGGGATTGGTTTCACTTGGAAGGGACCCTTCACAATCAGGTAAATCAAACACTACAAAGTCGCACAACTCATTAATCATTCTATCTTCAATTTATAAAGCATGTGGGACACTCGATAGACTTTCAAAACAAGAGTTGTGGGATTCAACTTGGGACGGGTAGGTTTGATTTGGAAGGGGGTACATCTCACTCTCTCCACTCAAATTCTCAGCCTGTCCTACCGCCTCTTCATACATTGAAAAATTTGGAGCTAGTTGGAAACTAGCTACCGGGTCAGTAGGTTGTATGAGAGCGGCCATGGACGCATTCAAATCCATCATCTGTTGGCTTGACGCTACCCTAAAGTCTTCCAACGACTGTTCCAGACTAGACATGGGTTGTGAAGGGGTTTCAGGAAAAGATTCAAAGTTGTTTGGATACTGAAAACTCCCAAATGGCGGTTCTGAAGTAATGTCTAGGGAAGGTGCAAAAGTAGGGTAGGATTGGTAGGAATTGAATGGCTGGACAGGAGCAGGATCAACATTCGGATAAGAAGGTGAATGGAATTGTTGATCCCAAGAATCTGTAGCGGTGAAAGGCGTGAAAGATCGGCTACGGGATTGTTCAATACGTTCAGCAATAGACATTGGTCTTGTGGCTACAACTGGACTTTCAAAAGGGGTATCAACGCAAGAAGGGGTGAATGTTTGAAACGGTTGATACGAAGTGGATTGCGGGGTCCAGTTGTCCGTCCTAGACGCGTCTATCCGATCTTTCAAAGAAATTTTTGGCATGGAGGGGTGGTTCGATGTTCGGCCAAAGCAAGAACCATAGGAGGTGATGTCTGGTTGTGGGTACCAAAGTTCGGCAAGAGTTTTTCGAGGTGGGGTACCCATGATATGAAGAGAGAGAAAGAAAGGTAGAGAAAAGGAGGGGAAAAAGAATGTGATATTTTTTATTTTTTTTAGTTTATATATTACAGAAGAATTAAATATACACACAAAAAGAATATGGACAAAAACAATCACGACACAAAAATACCACACACCTAATCGTTCTAGGGTTCACCTAGGTCAACTAGACCTGCTCCAAAACTTGATTGTCGAAGTAAAACTGTGTCGAGAAACGGGCTCAAGATATACTGATCACGAGGCCAGGTAAGTGCAGAGATAAGGGGAGGTTTTCCAACGCTTTCGCGAAGTTCCTTAATTAAATAACCCTTTCTCTTTTGGCGGTTTCGCCGTTAACACTTTCCTAGACACCCCGTAAGCAATATACCGTTAAGCGAGGTTCTAAACACAGTTAATTTCTCCTAGTGAGCGCGAAGTCCTTAAGGCTTAAAGTCTAGTTTCTTTTAAATTTTGTGCGGGTAAACGTTATGCTCAAGTTCGTGATTTGTGGGCCACGGAAAAGGTGATGAAATCCTTTACCGTATATTGTGGGGTTCGCTTGCCCTTAAGTCCGTATTAATGTATGCAATGCGCAATTCAATAAAAATTCTATAAAGAATCAAACAATCATTTTTTAGTTTAAGCGCGACACTGCAACAAATACGGGTTAGTCAATTTTTAGCGTTTGCTAGCGAACTTGCAAAGAATCCTGCAAAGAATAGTATATTGGATGCGTCGGATTTGAGAAGAAGGTGTTAGTAAAGTACGTACCGTTAAGTTTTTGGGTTAGGAAACCCCCGTTGAATCAAATCCGGTAAGCTTGAAAAGTTCGCTTGCGCGGGTCAAACTACCCGGATCTTTGGCACTGTACTTCGTAATCACCTTAACTTTGAACGTACACTTTGCTCCCACAATCGCAGTTTGCAAATACGCAAAAATCTGCACACTTGCCCACAAAAATTATCAAAAATAACAAAAAGCTTTTTTTTATATATACAAAAAGAATATTAACCCGAATAACAAGAAAGAAAATACGCTACCGTCTCCCCGGCAACGGCGCCATTTGATTGAAAGAATTAAAGTTAACCGCAATCAAGACGGTGTCGCTATGCAGCTAGCCGGTTGAGCACGGGTCGATCCACAGGGAGATGGTTGTATGTCCTTTCTTGTCTTAGACGAGTCAATAAAGAATTTGTATGAGTTTGTTCAATCTAACCTATGTGTATTATTTGCAAGTATAAAGTTGTTAAGAAGAAAATACGAGATTGTAAGCTAAAGAAATCCGTACTCAAAACCTTTGAGCCGAGTCTTAACCAATTAAAGCTAGAGCAATCGGCAACAACGTGGATTAGGGGATTTAAGCGCGGTATTCGTGGAATCCGGCTTATTTACCCTTGTCCTTCCGTTCTTGTCTCTTGCTTTCGCCTCCGGCCAAACCGAACGCAATCGGTCGCGGTTAGGAATCACCGTTACCTTGGTAGGGTAGGGTGCCTAACGGAGCGCTTGCGTATCGTTTGGGCAGAGTTCAATGGAAAATAACGGGAAAAGGAAATGAGCAAGGAGATATTAACTTACAATACCGTATTTATTCTTAACAACGTTAATTACATCCATTCACAAAACAAACCAAAAAGAGCAAAAGAAAAGAACAAAGAAAAGAAAAGATTACAAGCAAGTAATTAAAGTGCATGGTAATAAATTGCAAGTAATTAAAGACAAGAATGAAAAATGCAAGAAAGTAATTACAAGAACCATAGAACTCAAAACAAGCATGGGATCAATAGCCAACCCTTAAACTTGCAAGCTCAATCAAGAGGTTGCAAGATCAAGAGAAGGGTAAAGAACTCATGTGAAATGAAGCACTAAAGAGAGAACAAAATGATACAACCCCTTAAGACCAATGACTAAAGCTTAAACTTGCAAGCTCA
This sequence comes from Agapanthus africanus, assembly GCA_030015575.1. Classification (NCBI taxonomy): domain Eukaryota; kingdom Viridiplantae; phylum Streptophyta; class Magnoliopsida; order Asparagales; family Amaryllidaceae; genus Agapanthus; species Agapanthus africanus. Next base: position 441,826,284 of record JASDDO010000031.1, read on the forward strand.
CTTAAGAGGTTGCAAGATCAAGTTAAGGTAGAGAGCTCAAGGGGGAAGGTAAGAAAAAAGAATAATACAAAAACCCTCATCTTCATTTCATCATCCACTCAAAAAGCTCTCACTACGATTTTCATGGAGGAAGAATGAAGAAGAAGAAGAAGAAGACTAAAACCTAACAAAAAGAGGCAAAAGAAAATTCCCCCTTGGCTTGGCTCAGTTCTGGAGTATTTATAGGCTGCTTACAGAAACCCTAGGGCAAGAATATGGCATAAAATGAAGTACCCAAAATGCCCCCAGAAAACGACACGTTGAAGACACTGTACGGCCGCGGTTCCGCGGCCTAAGCATGCTTAGGCCGCGGTTCCGTGGCCATAGTAGGGAATTGGGCAGTGGGTTTTTGTGGGGATCCCTGGTTTTCTGTTGTCTGCTGTGTGGTATATGACTTTTCTCAGAATCTCTTCACAATTATTCCAGAATTTCAGTAGATCAAAAGGTGATGTGATGTGGATCTTTTGCCATGATTTCCTCGAGCTCCGCGTAGATTTCTTGGATCTTGTGTTGATATTGAGCTTTGTGCATGACATGACAATTGATTTGCCATCTTGTCCCTTAAACTGGTATGTGGCAACACACGGATAGAGAGCATAGACCCGTGTTTTATCTGTTTGTTGGCAGTAATCCAGAATTTGTCGTACTTTTCCATGATATTCACTGTTTAGAGCTGAGACTAGTATCCTGCAATTATGTAGCAAACACTGATAAAAAGCACCTGCCTATAAACAAACGAGCGTAAGAATGGGCGGTATAGAATGCAATATTCTGGTATGAACAACGACGCTCTGAGAAAGCTAGTTTCCTCTTATACGGCCAACAACAAGAGAAATATCCTCTTCAAGGTCTTGCTACGGCCCAGCGTGGAAGACAGAGCGACAACACTTCAAGTTTACGCTGCCCGGGAAGAAGACCGGGATTGGAGGAAGCCCCTTGTAGAATTCCTGAAGGAGGGTATGCTCCCAGAAGATCGAGGGGAAGCACGCCGCCTCCGAGCCAAAGCCCACTATTTCGTTTGGAGCAGTGGAAACCTCTACAATAAATCTTTCACTCAACCTCTGCTTTGGTGCGTCGACCCCCACGAGGCCGATTACGTCCTCCGTGAGGTTCACGAAGGGGTCGGCGGAGCACATCAAGGGGCCCGCACCTTAGTCCAGAGGACGCTACTCCAAGGATACTATTGGCTGACCATCCATCAGGACGCTTAGAAGCTCGTCGGAAGGTGCAGGAGCTGCCAATTCCATGGCAGCATACCCCATCTTCCGGCTACCAAGCTAACAGCCCTGACCTCCCCATAGCCGTTTGCCCAGTGGGGAATGGACATGGTGGGACAACTCCCTACTGGTACGGGTAGGCACAGATACATCCTCGTCGCGGTGGACTACTTTACGAAGTGGATCGAGGCCGTCCCTATCAGAAAATCAGACGCTACCACGACCATCAAATTCCTGCAAAACAATATAATATCCTGATTCGGGATCCCGAGGTGTATCGTTACCGACCATGGGACGAACTTCGAAAATGACAAAGTCAAAGGATTCTGCAGCGAATACCATATACTGATGAAGTTTGCCGTAGTAGCGAATCCTCAATGCAACGGGCAGGCCGAGGTCGCTAACCGGGATGTCATCCGAGGTCTTCGAACTCATTTGGAAGGAAGATATGGTAGTTGGGTCAACGAACTGCCTTGGGTCCTATGGGCCCTACGCACATCGAAGAAGACCCCCACTAGAGAGACCCCCTTCAGCCTCTGCTACGGCACCGAGGTGATGGTCCCAACAGAGATCGGACTGTCCAGTTACAGAGTCAAGCACTTCGACGACGAGGCTAATACCTTAGCGCTTCGAACTAATTTGGACATCTTGCTGGAGAAGCGGGACCGGGCGTAGATCAAAGCCGCCGCTTACCAACAGCAAACTGCTCGCTACTATAACGCCCGAGTCAAGCATCGCACCTTTAAGACTGGGGATCTGGTCTTAAGGCGAAACGAGTTCGTAGACCAACACAAGTTGCACAAGTTTTCCCCGAAGTGGGACGGCCCATTCCTCGTCTCCGAAGTATTGCCCGACGGGGCCTATCGCTTGCAAGACGCGGCGGGTCGCAAATTTCCACGGCCTTACAACGCTGAGAAGCTCAAGTTGTACAAGTGAATTTGAAAATTGTATCTATGAATATATGTTTCTTCTTTGCTAAAGCGATGTAAATTTTTCTAAGTCTTTTGAATTAGAAGAAACTCCTCTTATGTGTTTCCCTCTTCCTCGGTTCAAAGGCCACTGGTTCCGTTTCGTGAAAATACTTAAACGCACCAAGAAGACAAAAAGGAAATAATAGTACGTCGCAAAAAGAGAATTTTATTTATCAAAGGTATTGTGGGCTCCTCAGCCTTACATGAAAATTAAAATTACAACAGAGGGGGTACGGGGTCGAGAAAGCACTGCCGGTGGTACTCCATGGAGATCTCCGCCAGCCGAGCCCTGGCCCCTTCAGCCCGCTCCCTCTGATGCTGCCCACGTAGCCGGGATGCCATGGAAGCACCGGAACTTCCATCCGCCAGGCAAAAGTCCGCGATCTGCCTCTTTTGGAAACACTCCAAAAGAAAGGCCGCCGACCGATCATGCCTGTTCTTCGAGATAAGGCTGAGGACATAGAGCGTGTACAGCTTATCGAGCACCTCATCCTGTAGTTCCTCGGAGAGAGGGTTGTACAGCCCCAGGGACCTCCTCCAAATTGCAAACATCAGCAATTGGAGAAGGGACGACCGAATGGTCCTCGATGCGCTGGACCACACCCCGGTACGTTTCCTCGGCGAGGGACTGGTTGTACAAGTAGACATCATCGGAAGTGACGATATATTCAATCGTGTAGATATGCCCGGCCATCTCAGAAAAGCAATGCTGAAAGAAACCCATCTCCTTCTCTATTTATAGCCTCAATAGAATCCCCCAAGGGCCGAAATTTGCGCGCCCATGGGCGCGAATCCTGGGATATTTTCAATTTTTCCAATACAGGACTGCCACGTGGCGGGCATCCCGTGCCTCAATGCCAACCGAAGTCGGAACGACTCGTATCTTGGAACGCCCCGCCTATGCGTTTCAGCCACGTGCCGCCTGCGACGGCCACTCTTCCAGATTTCCACACGTCGGGGGAGGTCGGGCGACGCCTGGCAAAACCGAGCAGCTTCCCTGCTCGGTCAATCCATAGCTGGTAGTTTATTACCCACCGACGCCAAGGATCAAAAGCCCTCATCAAGAGGCCACCGTGCAGCTTCCCTGCTCGGTCCATCTTTAGTGGGTAACTTCTTACCCATCTACGCTAAGGATCAAAGCCATCCTCAAGAGGCCACCGAGCAGCTTCCCTACTCGGTCAATCCATGGCTGGTAGTTTACTACCCACCGACGCCAAGGATCAAAAGCCCTCATCAAGAAGCCACCGAGCAGCTTCCCTGCTCGGTTCATCCATGGTTAGTAGTTTACTACCAACCAATGCCAAGGATCGAAAGCCCTCCTCAAGAGGCCACCGAGCAGCTTCCCTGCTTGGTCCATCCATGGCTGGTAGTTTACTACCCACCGATGCCAAGGATCGAAAGCCCTCATCAAGAGGCCACCGAGCAGCTTCCCTGCTCGGTCCATCCTTAGTGGGTAACTTTTTACCCGTCTACGCTAAGGATCAAAGCCCTCCTCAAGAGGCCACCGAGCAGCTTCCCTGCTCGGTCCATATCTGGCTGGTAGTTTACTACCCACTGACGCAAAAGATCAAGCCCTCACCAAAAGGCCACCGAACAGCTTCCCTGCATGGCCAATCCTTAGCGGGCAACTTCCTACGCATCTGTACTAAGGATCAGAAGCCTTCAACCTCGGCAAACGCCGACCAATCCAAACTAGGCTCTTGTCTAACTCATTATAAGAGAAGTGGTCGCCGGTCCAACTCAAAGAAATGAGCAAATCTATACCTTTCTATTCGAAGGAGCCAACCGACGTACCTTAAGTGAGCGATCGCCATCTCGACTTCGGGGCCATAAGGACACTGGCCTTACACCGACCTTTGTCACTTGACAAATGATTGGATTTCACTCGACGCGTGATCGCCAACTAAAAGACCGGTCACCAACCTGCGGTCTGACTCATCAGGCGAGGAAAACGCTAACAGGCTCACACAAGAAAACATCGCCACGCAAAAATTTGCAAAATGGCTTTATTCATAACTTGGGAGTCTTTACAAAGGTATTATAGGCTCCTCATCCTTACAAAATTGCCCGAAGGCTTACATGATTCCAAAACAAAAAAAGAAGAAGAAGGCAGAAAGGCTCAGGCCTCGGGACTGGGGAGGACCTCGATTTGCTCCGCGCCGACATAGGTAGCCGGGGTGGTGGCTTTAGGGTCGGCACCCCCACCAGGAGCTTCGGCACTGGGAGCCGAGGTGATCGCCTTATCCCAACACTCCCACCAGGAGCCTCTCTCCGGCAGCACTTCCGGCGGCATCCCCCTGCGTTTCATCCTCGAGGGGGTACTCGAGCCGGAGCCCGCCATCGGCAAACTCCGGCATCAATGCCTTGACGGCATCGAGAACCTGATGCCAGACGAGGCCCGAGGCGTCATCAAGGTCGGTGTAGAATTGATCCGACGTCTTGTACCTCTCCACCGCCTTTGCGGCTCGGAGGTCGGTGAGCTTCATCCCTTCCTTCGCAGCCTCGTTTTCCCTCTTAAGGGCGTCCCGTGTCTTCTTCATTGTGGCATTGAGCACCCTAGCCTCCTCCAATTTAGCCTTGATGGCCTTATTGGACTCCTTCAAAATTCGGATGGACTCCCTGCATTTGGAGTTCACCCCCTCCTCGGCGGCCACCTGATCTTCGAGGATGGAGATCCTCTCCCTCGCTTGAGCAGCTCCCGGCACAGGCCCTCCTCCCGCGAGGAAGACTCGCTCGCTATCTGCATCGCCAGGGCAATTTCCTCGTGCTCCATGTTTGCGACGAGGGCACAGTGCTGGAGGACCTGAGGAAAACAAAAGAAGGGGTTAAAAAGTATCCGGTCCGACAAACAAAAGATGCTTACCGAAAACCCAAATGGGAGGCGGATACTGACCTGTACTGCCTTCTGAGCAATGGCGGCGACTTGGGCCTTGAGGGTCTCCCGAGGGATTTTGCCCCCGGCCGATCGTTCCATCTCCGAGAGCAAGCTGTCGGTGACGGAAAGCCCCGAGGGCACCTCTGTTACTTATATGTATGCCCTAGAAGCCATTACTGTACATGCGATGTATATTGTAGTGGATGCTTGGACATATATAGGGAGGACTTTGTTGCTCGACATGATAGTATGCTATCTGGTTGCTCTTTATCTTAACATGTACACTTATTGTCTCTCTATTATATGTTGATAAAGCCCTTAGGATGAGTACTTGACTACCAGGATTATGATGCAGATCATACTAGTGGGGCAATGGTAGTCGGTAAGTATCTCCTTCAAATGTTCCTAGTTGTGGGAGTATCGAGACAGGGCATCGATACTCCAGAGTAGACTAGCGTATGCGCTTCTTGACCCATATGATGGGCGATGGATGATCCCATATCCATTGGTATTTGACATCAGAGAAGGTATACGGGTGCTCAGTGGAGACTGGGTACACTGAACGGACTCGCCGAGAACTCCTAGATGGTATTATACTTATCGTCAGATAGCAGTTCTCTGGTGGCACTGGTACAGGTTAGTCTGTCGACCCGAGATCGTCATAGAGTCTTGTGTGATTCCCACTGTGCTTTGATTTCCACCATACCACAGTCAAGAGATCGTGCAAAAAGGTGGTTTTTGGGTACAGTCCCGAGTCACATGGAGGCAATGAGCGATAGGAGGGGATTCGTCTCTGCCGGTATTGGGAGTTGATATTGCGCTATCCTCGATTGGCTATAACAGGAAATCCCTGGCCAGGGTTGCTGAGATCTACTGGTAAACGTTATCAGTAGTTTCTCGAACCGTTATGGACCTTGCATCGGCATGACTTATCAAGCTATTGGGGTCTGATGTTATACCACCCCATGCTGTGATATGCGACATATCTGACGAAGAGAGCGGACTGTACGGTAGTGTTACTGATTGGATTCGCAAGAGTATGAGCAGGCTTGCTTGTTGATCTTCTGATCGCTCAATACCCGGATGGCCGTTACGTTTAGCAGACCGCTTGCGGCTTGTGGATGTTTGATATGATCATCACCTACTGCCGGCGTATCGACGAGTCTTTAGAGTCCTACACAGAGGTTTCGTGGTTCATGCGAAACGAAGTAGGAGCACATATATGATATGTGCGGGACCGAGATTAATGCGCGTATGTGATACCGCATTCTATTCTCGCGATATGTGATATCGGTCGGTTATATGTGATATAGCCGGGTTATCGGATCAAGTGTTGATTCGATAGATTGTTACATTTGATATTAGTCGGTTGTATGTGATATAGCCAGATTATTAAATCAAGTGTTGATTTGATAATTTAATGTATAATTATATATTGGATATATTAACTTACATTAACTGATATTTGCTCACTAAACATTTCTTTTTTTCACTTGTGTACACTTAGTATATATGTGATATATATTAATGTACATTTTATTTGTCATGCTTGATGCCACATGCTTCATGGGTGTATGAGACTTACACCATGCTTGATGTAATGTAGGGTTTATATTTATCTAAGTAATTCAAAAATTGGATAGAAATTGTCATGGCTACAAGCTTGTAGAAGCTTGTGGAAATATTGACCAAGTCCACCATTTTTATTTTCACTTGTAGATATTTGTTAACCTAACCATTATACCTTAGCTATGGTTAACTCTCTACATGAGTTAGTGTATGACACTAACTCACCCATGGTTGCTATTCTCACCTCATGAGATTCATTTCTCTTCATCACTTCATCTTCTTCTTCCTCATGAAAAGCTTGCTAGCTTTTCTTCAAGTGAGAAAATATTGTGAGAAAATTAAATCTAAAGTGAGCCCATTTCCTACTTCATCATCCTCTACTATATTAGACATTTAGTTTAGGGTGTTTGCTTTACTAATCTACCATTAGTGAAGAGGTAGCATGAGCTTGAGTCTCTTCGACGTAGATCATCTTCGGCCTCGAAAACTTCGAGCAAGCTTGTTCATTTCTTCATGTGAACCCTTACTAGAGTTCGGGTGTTCACTACTAGGAGCGAAGGGATTACTACACGGAGCTTTAGAAGTGAAGGACCGGTCTACAAAGGTTGTATTCCTCATTCACTTTATATGCAAAGTTGTTTGCATGTTGTTTTGTTTAAATATCTAGTTAAGATTGAAATTGGCATGGACGATACCTCCCGAAACCTTGCTGCCGCTCTACGTAACCCAACAACCTCGAAGCAAACGTCCCCTTCCTGCACGAAGATCGGGGAGGACGGAGATCGAGATACTGTCCTTTTGTACCACTAGAGGGGGACCTCGGGGGGTCGGCCACCTCCAAAGCCCGGGGCTCCGGCTCCCGAGCATGTTTACGGCTCTCTCCGCGGCTGGTCTCCAGAGCCTGGGGAGTGGTGGAACGCTTAGCCGATGCGGCCGCCGACGGGGCCTGGCTCGGAGCGGGGCGGGACGAGCCGGCGCCTCCGGCCTTCCTCCCCTTCTTCTCGGCCATGGCAGCCAGGAATTTAGATCGGTCCATCGGTTCTGCAAAAAAAAAAAGGAAAGTACAAAAAGGGAGTTAGTAAAGCCAGAAAGAACAGAAGAAGAATATGCAAGTCTAGACAGGTCACCTAGGCTCCTAACTTACCCATGAATTGAGCGGGGCTGACCCCGACCCAACTGAGGGCCTGCTCGGAAAGCAAAACATCGGCCCGTTGGATAGAATCCCACGCCGACACCGCCCTCGCTTCAGGAGAGGACGACCGCTTCACCCGCGGGCAGTCGGCTCTGTGCCACTGTACAGCACAGGCCAATCTTCACCCTCGGGTAGCCCGAAAAATATGAACTTCTCCTTCTATTCATGGATGGAAGAAGGAACTGCTACGACCCCCGACCCGGCCGCCCCTCCCCTATGTTTTCTAAAGGAAACATACACCCAGCTCGGCTCGTCCTTACGGATGCCGGGATGATTTTTATAGCAAAGGGAGGAAAGGAGAAGGGTCAAGCTAAAGGGGTTTCTTCGAGTCTCAATCGGACCAGGAACCCGAGGAGAATCCTCCATGAGTTCGGCACTAGTTGGCCCGGAGCTAGCTGAAAACAACGCAGCGCCCCACATACCTTGGGGGAGAAGGGCAGACGCATTCCAGCCCAAAAGGAATCCAGGCACAAGGCGATCTCCTTGCCCTGCACCTGGTTTGCCCTCTCTCCTTCCCTAGCCAAGCGAAGAGAATAGCTAGGGGGAATGTGGAAGCGAGCCCGGATTGTGGTGAGCTCATCCACATTCCTCAGGAGGGAGGGCGCATCGCAAGCATTCCTGATGCACGCTTTGGGGACCCTCCCCGTCGCATGACCATGGGAAGTACGAGTAACCCTAACTTTATGGGGGAAATCCGAATTGGATAGGGCAGAGGAAGAAACAGCGGGAGACTCCCTAGACTCTACCCTAACTATCTCAACAGACTCCTCAGAGGAAGACATCTAACCTAAGTCAAAGAAGGAGTCCTCCGAGGAAAGAGCATGAGAGATCCGACCTAAAGGAAAGAGCGCCGAGCTAACTCTCGCAGCGATGGAGAAATGATAGAGAAGTGTGGACCCTGGGTGGATCCCACCTCTATTTATAGCGTATCAGCAAACACATCTGACAACTTTGATCGTTTCCCGCCAAAACAACGCTTCGCGCTATACAGCCGTTGGCGTTCCACGTGTCGCACGACCATTGAACGCGCCTTTTCAAGCGTAGAGGACAGCGGCAACCCGTTACGTCAGCCAACCACCGTCGGACATGCAGCCTGGCACCTCAACGAACGTACGATCGAATCGGCGCTCCTTCTTTAATGCACGATCTCCTCTCTGATCTGCTGACGTCATCCAAGGATACGCCCAACGACTTCGGGAATCCGCGCCGACGATGTCTCCAACTAAGAACTGAGCCCGGGTGACCGACCGGACCACTCTTCTCCCGACCCATGAATAGGTCGACACGAGAGTGAGGGGCTAATGATGATGCTCATAGGTGGGAACTCCCCTAATTGTGACATGCGGCAGATGACGTGTCCCGATGCACATGGAGAGAAGGTAAGGACCGCACATTGGAGGTGTCAGGTCCCAAAGTTTGGATGTGACCGGCACTTAGATCGTATGATATCTAAAGATATCGACACAATCTGAGTAAGCCAAAAACCAAGATCAAAACCTTTTTTGCGGAATTTAGAAAATTTTAGTTTTTAAGTAGAAGAATGAAGTAGCATGCCGAATGATTTTTTTATTAAAAGAAGTTTAAACAACTGGTTTTGAAACTTCGACAGTACTTCCTTTTTAATTATTAATTAAGCAGTTATAGGGTGTATGAATAAGTTGCATCCCTAGTTGGGAGCAAAACGATGCCAAACAGCAGAAATCAATACACGATAATAATACTACACTCAAAATGAAGAATCTCATGCATCAGAAAAGAAATATAATTTAACACCACTAATCGATCTCATCAGTCGAAATAAGATACATACAACCATATCTAGTTCTAAGTCAACTATACAGGGTCTGATGGAGTAATACTAGATCCAATATACAAAACCAAAATAGGAGGTTACTACGTAGGTAACCCACCTAGCAAAAAGAACGATGAAAGCTGATAAGTGGATCCGCACCGCTGCTACGTGTCCACACGACTCCTGCAAGGAACTATGGCACAACGGGGGTGAGTTGCCAACTCAGAGAATAAAACTAACATATATCGGCTGATAATGTAAGTATGCCGAACTAGAACAAATATCAACAACAATGAACGTGATGCATAATAACATGTGGAAGCATGAATATGTACTACAATGTATAAATCAAAACTGAAATCTCATCAATTATTTTCCAAATAAGGTTCATTTTTCCGTGTCCAACATCGACACAAATCTTCGGTGTTTCATCAGGCATCGTTCCCCGAACGATCCTATCACTCAATAACACTGGTCGGTATCACCTAGATATCCGCCGTGTTCATAACTGTCTCCGGTATCGAGTATCCTCGTTAGGCTCCCCGCCTAAAGTGCGGCTCTCCTGCCCCTCGGCCTCAACCAGGTCCACCATGAATCCGGCTGTATAGCTACCCCACTTATCCCGGATATACGTAAGAATTCTGCAACCGTATAGCTACCCCATCCGGTTCGGAATAAAACCAAATAAAAAAAACAACATTTCATGGTGGACATGTCACATTAATCATGAAAATCACTGAATCTACTCGATAGTGTATAAAACTCAAAACCATAAATCCGTAATAATCCAATGCATCTTATATCAAAACTACAAATACTTGAAGATAAAACATGACGACATTTATGAAAAATAACTATCATTCTTGATGTTTAAGGTATGATGTGAATTATATTTAGTATAATAAATACTAAGTATGTATGCGACATGTTAATATCGACGAGGTGTAGTGTAACATATAGATAAGTGCATGTGCAACATGACTCGTCGACAACCTGTTCAGTGTTCTAACAATTATTAACATGATGATATTTATATATATATTTAAATGCTTACGATCAAACTTTATATTCAAGGGAACAATTATAATTTAAACTTAAACAACGGGCGTATCATACCATCCATACACAATCCCCCGGTAGATGTTTAGTATACTCACCGGAATACGTCGAATCAACTCAGATCATCAATTCCTTTCTTTTCCTTGCGGCCTCCGGAGTTCCCGTACTCAAATCTAATATCGACATTAATTCGTATAAGAAACGGCTAAACTATGATACGGCGAAAACATGAAAATACAAGTTTTACGTATTAACTATACTACGTACGACTATTGTAAACTATCTAATACCTATACTAATTGGAATTTTGTAGGGTTAGCTTAACACCTTGTGAAGGTTTTGGCAAGCATCAATCATACTACTTTAAAATTTTTGGGATGCTAAACAAACCCTAACCAAGATCTTAACTAGAGACTTAGGGTTAAACAAGGTATGTAAACACTTTACATCTAAGTGAACAAGGAGTACAACCTTTGTAGACCGGTCCTTCACTTAAATATCTCCGTGTAGAAGTCCCTTCGCCGCGATCACGATCGTCCGGACTCTAGAGAGGCTCCCATGAAGAAACGAACAAGCTTTCTTCGAAATCTTCAAGGCCGAAGATGATCTACGTCGAGGAGACACTAGCTCATTCTATCTCTTCACTAATTGTGTAGATTAGTGAAGCAAACACACTCTACTAAATGGCAAGTAGTAGAGGATGATGAAGTAGGAAGTTTGCTCACTTTAGAAATCATTTTCTCACATTTTATCTCATACCTCCATTGAAGCTAGAAAGCTTTTCATGGAGCTTGATGAAGAAGAAGAAGAACTCATGAATAATTCATCCAAATGAATTATTGCACCCATGGTTGAGTTAAAGCTATCATACTTAACTCATGTAGAGAATTAACTCATGGCTATGGTTAAGAGTTGGGTCAAGTAAAATATCCTAAGGAATGACAAAAGAGTGGATTTTGTCAAAGTTCTACAAGCTTCTCCAAGCTTAAAACTTTGACCACGTCTTTTGCTCTTTTGTAATAACTTAAGAAATAATCAAAACCCTAATTTAACCCTAGCATGGTATAAGTCTCATACACCCATCTTGTATGTATCATCAAACAAGACACGATACATGTACACAAATATACATATCACATATATATACAATGTGCACATCAAGTGAGAAAAGAAATCATTAGTGAGCTAAATATTAGTTAATGTAATATAATATATCAATTATATAATTATACATTAAATTATTAAATCAACTCTTGATTTAATAATCCGGCTATAATACATATAACCGACCGATATCACAAATCGCGAGATTAGAATGCGGTATCACATACTCGCATTAATCTCGGTCCCGCACATATCATATATGCGCTCCTACTCCATTTCGCATGAACCAGGAAGGCTCTATGTAGGACTCTAAAGACTCGTCAATACGCCGGTAGTAGGTGATGATCATATCAAACACCCACAAGCCGCAAGCGGTCTGCCAAACGTAACGGTCACCCGGGTATTGAGCGATCAGAAGATCAACAAGCAAGCCTGCTATAACTCCTGCGAATCCAATCAGTAACACTACCGTATAGTCCGGTCTCTTCGTCTTATATGTCGCATATCACAGCCTGGGGGTGGTTTAACGTCAGACCCCAATAGCCCGATAAGTCATGCCGACGCAAGGTCAATAACGGTTCAAGAAACTACTGGTAAAACTTATCAATAAATCTCAGTAACCCTGGCCAGGGATTTCCTGTTATGGCCAATCGAGCACAGCGCAACATTAACCCCCTAATACCGGGAGAGACGAAACCCCTCCTATCGCTCATTGCCTCCAAGTGATTCGGGACTGTACCCAAAAGCCACCGTTTTGCATGATCTCTTGACCGTGGTATGGTGGAAATCAAAGCACCGTGGGAATCACACAAGACTCTATGATGATCTCGGGTCTACAGACTAACCTGTACCAGTGTCACTAGAGAACTGCTATCCGACGATAGGTATAATACCATCTAGGAGTTCTCGGTGAGTCCGTCCAGTGTACCCAGTCTCCACTGAGCACCCGTATACCATCTCTGATGTCAAACACCAATAGATATGGGATCATCCATCGCCCATCATATGGGTCAAGAAGCGGATACGCTAGTCTACTCTGGAGTACCGATGCCCTGTCTCGATACTCCCACGACTAGGAACATTTGAAGGATGTACTTATCGACTACCCTGTCCCCACTAGTATGATCTGCATCATAATCCTGGTAGTCAAGTAATCATCCTAAGGGCTTTATCAACATGTGATCACAAAAAAGTATTTGTTTACATGTTAAGATAAAGTGCAACCAGATAACATACTATCATGTTGAGCAAGAAAATCCTTCCTATATATGTCCAAGCATCCACTATAATATACATCGCATGTACAGTTATGGCCTCTAGGGCATACATATAACTAACAATCTCCCACTTGAACTAAGGCCATTTGTTGTAGTATCCAATACCCAACAATATCGCAGAGGTTGTAGTATCCCATACTCAACCATTGTAGAGAAGTCTTTCTAGGGGTAAGGCCTTTGTGAGTGGATCCGCTGTGTCAACCTTTTGGTCTACTCTCCTAACCTTGATCCCTTGGAGATCAACCATCTCCCTGATCAGGTGATACTTACCTCAGAATATATTTGGAACGCTGATGGGACCTGCGTTCCTAGGCATAAGCCACAACTCCATTGTTGTCACAATAACAGTTATTGGACGCTCAATGGTAGGAACCTTGTTCATCTTATGAACAAGAAATGTCCAGACAGCCACTTTGGTAGTATCGTTGATAGCAATGTATTCAGCCTTTATCGTCTAGTCTGCCACGGTATCTATCTTAGAACTCTTCCAACATACCGTCCCTCCACTGAGGGTAAAGACAATGCCTGTGACTGACATTCAGTCATCCTTATCACCCTGAAACCTTTCCAGTGATTCTCCCCAGGATCGATTGATACCATCTCACTACACTTAGTGAGAATCCTAACATCCATTTAGATCTATCACATAGATTCAAAAACCCAGGATTTAGGAGGTACACTTTGATCCTATATGGAGAATCCCTGTGATAAGAGGAGCTTGACCGAGTGTAGCATAGGAAACTATTTCCTATCAGGAGTATGTCATCTACGTACAATACGTGGAAGACAACCTTACTCTCTACAACCTTCTTGTATATACTAGGTTCATCTACCATTTTGATGAAGTCAAACTCTTTAACTATCACATCAAAACAGACGTTCCATTTGCCTGAACCCGGTTGGGCCATCATCCCATGATGCAATCCTCACTCCCACTGTCACTGAGAAGATCGTAGTATCTTTCGAGTGGATGAGGAACCCTATCAGATTCGCGGAGAGGCTAAGGTTCGTCGGAAACTATTGAATCCTTTGGTTTTACCAAATCATCAGCTGTTAGTTTGTCTAGCTAGAACTCCTTCCAGTTCTACCTCATGACCACTTAATTTCTTCACAAGAAATTCCTTTTCTATAAAGGTGGCATGCTGAGAAACAAAACACCTTTTGCTCCTCAGTTTGGTAGAAGATATTCCCTTACTAATGTTTGGGATATCCCAACAAACTCTCACAACTGACCTTGCCTCGAGCTTGTCCGGATTTTGCTTTTCAACATAGGCCGGACAACCCCATATCTTAACTCGTTTAAGACATGGTCTCTTCCCATACCATATCTCATATGTAGTGGTAGGCCCTGATTTGGATGGAACCCTATTCAATAGGTATGCAGCTTCTTAGGTGCATAACACCCAAAAGAAAGCAGGCAACTCAGCAATACTCATCATAGAGCGCACCATATCTCATAGGGTGACCTCCGCCCCGATACATCGTTGTGCTGTGGTGTATACGAAGGAGTAAGCTGAGAGAGAATCACATTCTCCTTTTAGAAACTCCAGGAACTCCATGCGCAAGTATTTGCCTCCTCGATCACATCGTAGGACTTTAATACTTTTACCTGTTTGGTTCTCAAAAGAACCAACCTTGGCATTTGTAGACATGGGACCATATACATCATTATGTATCTGTCCCAAGAGTTCAATAACTCTTTCTCTGTTTCCAATAAACAGAGTATTTGTCATTTTATCTTTGAGACAAGACTAGAAAGTAGCATAAGATGAAAATTCGAATAGATTCTCATATTCATCCTTATGTAACTTAGCTGGTCGTGTCGCATTGATATGACCTAGTCTACAATGCCTCAAGAAGGATTCGTTCATTCCTGAATTGCTCATCTTGTCTGTGTTCTATATACTTTGAACCATGGTTTGATTTAGAACATATATGCTATTATATAACGTGCATGATCGAATCAACTCTTGATTCAGAAAAATGTTCACAACATTATCCTCCAATACAGAATTATATCCTTCTTCAACTCGGTAAAGAACGTGATGTAATGTTGTATATCAGGTTCGGTATGTAATAACATTTGTTCAGAATCAATGTATTAATACAAGATGATATTTGCCAACTGATTTGGCTATAACAATTGCACCATTCTTTAACACTTAGAGACATATCATCCATTCTCAGTTCTCTACCTTTCTGAAGCCCATGTAACATATTACATATGCGAGATCCTGATCTGGTATCACATACCCAGGACGTAGAGGATACTGAAAAACAGTTCTCGGTAATAAGGACACCCGAAGAATATGCATCAACATGTACTTTCTTCGAATTGGGTAGCATGGGAATCCGGATATTCCCATATTTCCTGCCCGGTCTTATAACAGTTATAAGATTGAGCGGAACCAACGTTCCCTAGCTTAGTATAATAAGGAGGTTCGGTCAATATATCCATATTATTATCTTGATTAAGGCGTGACATTTTTGCAACCAGGAGAGAGAGAAGAAAACACTCTGCGTGCGCTTTTGCAAGATTAGATTTGGTTATCATTTTATCTAATCAGGATGGCTCCCACTGGTTTAGTCAAATCTTCCTTCAAACCCTAAAAGGTAAGACTAACCGGGATTAATTACACCGTACAAGTTCGCCAATCTTTCGGCCAGGCCAGTGTCGGTACTTTGAGGGAGGTTCCCCGTGCTTTCGTACGGACCTAATTAAAATAAACCTCGTTTTCCCAGGGGCGTAACCCCGTTAACACCTTTCTAGACACCTACTTTGATCGGCTAATTGTAATGTGTAAAACTCTCTCAGGAGTAACTCTTATTCACAGTGGGTATCGGGATCCAACTATCTCATAGAAGGTATGCAATCTCATTGCAAATTTCAACACTTGAAATTCCCGATAATACTTTTTACCCCTAGTATCTATGACCTTGGCTATGGTCAACATATCATAAGCACTAGTCAAGTTCTATCCGTCATTTCGTGGTAAATTAGACCCACCCACATGACCCTCGGCCATGGTCGACATAATCATGTGACTGTCCTAACTAATCGCATCATATGCTGTATAGGAAAAACAGCACTTAACTACCGTACACTACGCCTCGGCTATGGTCGACATACGCAGCACGAATTCTAAGTACTCTATTTCCTAAAATGACGTAGGGCTACGCAGGTTTTTAAGAAAACCATGAGCGTAATGAACTTGATATCGTTGTAGAATCAAGTGAATTTTAAAAGGAGTGTTTTTGAGGCTTTTCTAGTTTCGCTAAAGAGGTCACTCCCGGTGAAGGGATCTCGGCTCTTTCCTTATCGAATAAGGTGCAGGATATTTCACAAATACCACTATGCAAAGCAAAAACTATAGAAGCAATCAAAAGACAAACCGTGTTTGTAGCATCTGCTAGTTTCGCTAAAGAGGTCACTCCCGGTGAAGGGATCTCGGCTCTTTCCTTATCGAATAAGGTGCTGGATATTCTACAAGGAATACCGCTATGCAAAGCAAGAACTAGAGCTACCAGTTTTTAAACAAGTTTCTACAACATCTTTAGGTTTCTTTTTCTTTCACTAATCTCATTAATGAAGTCCCATTTATTTATGCTTCCTAAGCATCACAGAAGAAATGAAAGCAACAATATTAATTATATCTCATATATATAATATATAGACATTCATCTCGGGCAGTAATATGATCTAATCACAGAACATTGCAGCAGAAGAATCACATATGAAATATTGGATATACTAGGAATTCCGTATTTTAAGTTAAGTCAGTATAAAACACGGATTCCACGGTCGCGATGAATAGCCAAACCCACATCCCTAGACCCCTACGAGAGCGGCAAGCAACCCTACCAATTCTAGAGTTAGGAGACCCGGTCTCGACTCCTCGAGATGGTCTCCCACTGTACCCTAGAACCCGGTTACTTGTGCTCCCCGCCTTGGGTCTATCCTAATGCGGAAAAGTAAATAATATACAATGGTGACATCATCCTCAACCCGGAAGTGCCCCAATAAAAGAATATTATATACAAAGAATTTACATGAATGAAAATGAAAAACTCTCATCTCACATAAAAAAATCCGGCTATTCAAAACACGACGATCCAATATAACATATCACAGCAACACATAACATTACATATCATCAACGTAAGTAAATATGCGTATCCCAGTTATCGTTGACCTATAGCACCGAAACCAGCGATACACCACATATTACACTTACGGTCGCAGAAAAGAAAGTGAAAAACTACAACATTTGGAATCCACAATCACTTTAGACATCTTAAATCCGAAATATCACATACTTCGCATTTCATGCCTAACTATATGAATTCCACATATTGTATCACATTCAGATAAATAGACAATGTTAAACTTTCCGATCGAATAAACAAACACCCAAGATTTCCCAAATAGCTCAACACTTGAGCGGAGTTCAAAAAGTTCCAGAACATGTCACAGCCGCTATGAACCAGCCGTAGAAGGGTCAAACCAACGCCTCACATGTGGCAACGCTAAACTACCACAAACCATATGATTCAGTGGCGGATTTGACGGTCACATAATCGAGTTAAGGTTACGTTCTTCTAGAGGGTCCACATATTCGCTTGCACGATTTTTTGAAAGTTTTAAACTCAGGAAAAATCCACACTTGAAAGTTTTCCGACAGGGGAAGAAGTGAGTTATGGATATCCGTTCGAACCTTTTAACACGTTCTAAATTACCCGGAAAAACTTAAACGAAGTTAAACTTTCCGATCGAATCAATGAGTTTCCAATATTTCCCAGAAAGCTCAACACTTGAGTAGAATTAAAAATTCCCAGAAGCATGAAAAAGTACCCAAGAATAAAGCCCTGAAGTATTAGCCCCTAACTCCTAAAATTGGCCGCGGAACCGCCGCCAAACGCATGGTTTGGCCGCGGTTCCGCGGTCCCTTGAGCGAGTTATGGTTTCGTACTTCACAGTAATCCTTAGTAATCCCTGCATGATTTTCTGAGTATTTTTAATATGAAAAATTTCAACTTTTGAAAAAATTTCCAGAAAGTGGGATTTTCGGGGTTTTGGAGTTCGATCGGACTTTAAACTTTGCCTACACAACGCCTAATGCTCTAACTTGGCTCTAATACCACTGTAGGGGGCTGAAGTCTAGATATTTTTTAATTTGATGTATGTTAATACTCAGTTGTGATTTGTGGGGCCTAGAAAGGGTGATGAAATTCCTACCTAATCTGGATTTGTGTTGTTACCCCTTAGAATCTTTTTAAATATGCAATGCAATCTAAAGCAATCAAAAATCTAAACTAATTTTGTAAAATGGAACAAAGAATCTTGTAAAAATCTATTAGTTTGAATCAGATCAAGATTTTGGGAAGAACAAGATCTTACCTAGATTTGCCTCCTGTTCGTCTCGATCTTTTGTTCCTGAAAGTTTGTCTCAATTCCTGAAATTTTAAATAGAAATATTGCAGAAAAAATGCACTAAAAAATCTAATTTAATCTACAACTAAAATCTAAAACTTAAATTTAAATGTAATTAAACTACACCTCCCCGGCAACGGCGTTAAAAACTTGATAGGGATTTTATTAGTCTCCAAATATAACCGCAAGCATACAACTTATCGAGTTGTACTTGGGGATCGTTCCACAGAGAGGTGTGTTAACTACTTTTAAACTAAGTTAAAGAATTAGATTTTTTTATAAGTGCAAATAAAAGTGGGTTTTTTTTATGAGAGAGAAAGTTCAAGGGTTTTTATTTGCTTTATTTCTATGGTTAGTTTACAGGATTCATCTTCTTTCCTTAATCTAGTTTTAATATGTTTCCATTAATTATAATTAAGCATAGGTTATATTTAAATTATAATATAGCCTATCAAAATTATAACTTCATCTATATCATATTAAAACCCTAGTTCAAGTTAATTAAAATCAACCTAGGTTTAATCTTCCACAAAAATATGTAGGTCATGAGTCTACAATTATGCCTTATCGATTAATCTAGATCGCTTTAAATTACCTAGCTTGAATCTCTTATATTTAAATTAAAATCTTACCTTCCTTAATTAAGTTTCTAGGTGTCAATTATTATCAACTTAATTAAATTATTGGTGTTACCATATTTCTCTAATCTCGTTCAAGACGTCATCTTTCATTACTAGATTAGTTTATTAGATGCATAACTACAAAGATAATTATAAAGAACATAAGAGACTCAAAATCAAAGCATAGAAAAGAAAAGAAATAAGAACATCAACCCATAGAAATTGCAAATAAAAACACCTAGAAGAAAAATTTGTTACTCATGATATTAAAGAAAACTAAAGTTTTATTAATATTCAAAAGAAAACTTACAACATAACTCGATCTCTTTTTCTTGAAAACCCTAAATTGAATGTTATGAGAGAGAGATAAGAAACCTTAGAACTATACAGGTGCTTATATAGAGCTAAGAAAGTTTAGAGAATAAATAATAAAAGATACAAGAGAATCAACTTGCTAACAACTATGAAAATCTAATCTAATTGCTCTGTTGGATGTTGTTCCGTGCCTTCAGAATTTTTGAAAGACGAAATCCTATATCTCATATTAATCTATGTAGAAAGACGATCGTGCCCATAAAAAATCTCATCGAACGGCCCAAAATCGACCGCCGATCTGCCCCTAATTGACTTGATCCGCCGCCTAATTTTGGTTTCGTGGCTCCAGCTTTTTTCTGTGGTTTTATTGTCAATTTAGATAATTTTTTATCTTATAAAATCTTGAATATCTCTCTGTATTTCTGTAGTTGCATGGATCTTTGAATTGTTCCCAAATTTGGCATATAATTAGGCAGGTTGATTTGTTGCTTTTGATTTAATTTGGTTTCTCCAACTGATTTGTTGTTGTGATGAATGATTTGCCTTTATTTGTTGCAGCCTTTCCTGATTTGTAATGATATTCCTAAATTTGTTCCAAATTTGCAAATTGTCTTTTGATTTTCTGTATAATTCTCTTAAATCTCCATTATACACACGTAATCCTCATTTTAGGACAATTTTCCAGTTTTTTTTGCATCCAAGCCATGTTATCTGTAATAATTCATAAAATATACCCGGAACAACATAATATATGATAATAAAATGATAAATGGGTTAGAAAAATGTACAATAAATTACACCGATCATTTAACATGCAAGGTTAAGGGCTAGCTCCCTTTGTAGCATGTCCGCCTAATCGTGAAAGACCCCTACACCGTACCTAGAACTCTAGCTAGGCTCCGAAATTGCCGGTAACAAGCTTACACACCGATCTTCCTTGCCGAAAATGATCCACTCGAGGGATTTCGAAATCAAGCTATAGCTTCACGCCGAACAAACAAGTGAAGCAACTCATGATCATAACTTGCTAAGAAGTGATGATAAAAGATGTAGTAATAAAAATCTCAAGTTTTCTCTCTTTATCAAATTTTCCTCTCAAGCTAACATAAAGAAGAGAAGAAGAAGAAGACTGAATAAATCTCCACTCTTTTCTTTTTCTTTCTTCTTTTAATTGTGGAGAATGGGTGGATGAGCAAGTCACCCCAATGAGTTATCCATCCACACTATTCACAAAGCTTCTAAAATAAAGTGGAAAATATGTGTACAAACACGCACGCACACACACATATATAAATATATACATACAACCGTATATGCAACAAATACATATACTCATATTCATATCAAAATACGAATACCGTATTCATATCAAAATACGAATACCCGTATTCGTATTGAGATAAAAAAATACCGTATTAATATTAAGATATAAATACCTGTATTTATACAAATACTTGTATTCGTATAAATACCGTATTCGTATCAAAATACAAATACCCGTATTCGTATAAAAATACGAATACCAAAAGAGAGAAAATGAGAGATATAATACTGGCTCACAATGATCCGGCTATCTTTCAAACCTTCTAGTATTATCAAAACGTCCAATTAAAATATGTGCACTAAATACACATATTTAATTGAACCTGAGTGCGTATCAAAATACGCATATACTACATCGTTTTACCTGAACCAGGAAACCCTATGTGTGGGACTCTAAACACTCGACAATACGCTGGTAGTAAGTTTAACCATAAGCACGTCAGCGGCACTAGCTGTAAGTAACGGCTGCCCAGGTATTGAATGAAAGGAAAGTCAACAAGCAAGCTCGTCTATATCCCTACTGAGCCTGCAGGTGACAATCTTCGTACAGTCTCTTCATCTAAGAGTACCGCATACCGGGTCTAGAGATGGATAACATCAGACCCTTAATAACCTGATAAGTCGTGCCAGTGTCAAGCCCATTACCAACCGAGAAACTACCGATCTTCGATCAGTAAATCTCATTTGCCCTGGTCAGGGACTTATGGTGATGGCCAACCGAACACAGCGTGATGTCGGCTCCCTATACCGAGAGAGACGAATCCCCGACGATCGCTCACTACCTCCATGTGGCTCGGGACTGTACCCAACTAAAATTTGTTTGCACGACTCAATAAAGCCATGGTAGGAAAGTAATCTAAGTACAGTGAGAACTCGTATAAGACAAATGACGATCTCAAGTCAGCAGACTATATGTACCCATACCAACTGAGAACTTCTATCTGATGATAGGTATAGTACCATCTAGAAGTTCTTGGCGAGTCTCTCCGGTGTACTCACCTCCAGTGAGCACATGTATACAATTTTAGGCGCAACACACCAATGGCTATGAGACCTGCCACCGCCTTTCGTCGGGGGTCTAAAAACCTATACACTAGTGCCCGGTCTCGATAGTCTCACAACTAAGGACATTTAAGGATGTTCTTATGGGCTACCAAGCTCTTACTGGTATAATCGCCATCATAATTCTGGAAGTTAAGCAAAGATCTTGCGAGCTTCATCATTATGTATTAACAACACATAATAAAACGTATACACATCAATGATAAAAACAAACCAGATAGCATACTATAATATAGAATAAGACTGTTCTACCTGTTTAGGTGCTCTTTCAATTATCATAATCGCCTACTTTCGATTACAATAATTGCCTTGAGGGCACTATAGCCAACAATATTGACACACTTTATAATTTTAGTATGCAATTTGCTGTCAACAAAATCACGAGATTGAGCGAGCTACATAACTACTTGTTGAGTATGATATCGGAAAATATATAACAAATGAAGGGATGATTATGGTTGTGTTAGATTAAATCCGAACCCAAATTGGTTGCTTACTGAGCCAGAAACTCACATCAGAAAGATGTTATCTATGGATTCAAAACGAATCATGTTTGTGAATGTTTCGGTGCTCGGTTTTGGTTTCGCCTGATTAAAGAGAACGGTGACGATTTTGGACCGCTTCGTCTTGGAACCGACTATATCCATTTACAAAATTAATTGTCTATCATATAAATCCATAATAAAGATGACATCCTTTATAATATCTTGTGAGGGGTTGCATTATATCAATGGGAGACCCAAGTCTCTCACAAAATTTGAACAAGACTTTACCAACTGAGGGGCATTTAAAAAAGTAAAGTTTTAGGGGGGAAAAGTGAAGTTTTGTAGGGGAAAGGGGCTAAATGGGGCTAGGGTTGTTGCCTTCAGTCAACATCTGATTCCACGCGAGCCCCCCGTGGAATTAGATGTTGACCAAAGTCAACAAAAATCCAAATATGAGAGCCTATTGTGACGGGAACTCACGTCTAAACAGGTGTCCCATGGAATTTTCATGTACTTTCTTATAGTGCTTTATTGAATCCTCTCGTCGAGAAGGCCAAGCAAAGCATTAAGACTAACAATCTCAACAGCTATGAGTTACATTTAAACACATGGAGCGCATGCTAACAAGTTTGAATGTCACGTATGTAATTATATATCATTTGTCACCCGTGTTTACCTCATAATCCAAACGTGACGACTTTAAACTTGTCACCCTCCAAAAATTTTCATTTGTCATCCATGTCTCTCTCTCTCTCTCTCTATATATATATATATATATATATATATAATGGAGGAAAGAGGTCATAGGAGGGAATTTCCTGCTATGGCGTCGAAAAAGTACACCCTCCCTCATTTTTTTCGACGATCGGCACCCATCATATTCATCGTTATCCTATAAGATGTGGGTAAACCAAATTTCATGTGATTCTACAATTTTTTCACCGTTGATTTAGTGGATTCAAAATTAACGGTTTATCGACAACAACACTTTTTACATTGTTAAATCAATGGTGAAAATGTTATAGATCACATGAAATTTGGTGTACCCACATCTTAGATGATAACGATGAAGATGATGGGTGCCGATCGTCGGAAAAAATGATAGAGAGTGTAATTTTTTGACGCCATAGGAGGAAATTCCCTCATATGGCATCTTTCCTCCATTACTCTCTCTCTCTCTCTCTCTCTCTATATATATATATATATATATATATATATATATATATATATATATATATATAATGTAACATTATAAAATATATGGTATATGAAAATGAACTGATAATGGACCGATTAATTAATTTATATATGTATATTTATTAGGAGTCGGTTTGCCTCATAACCTAAATCTTTTGCCATGATGGTGCTTTAATATTAATTTTAGGTTGGGATACAAAATCGTATATGATGAAGGCTGAGATCTCCTTCAGTTGTTGTCCTCCGTTGATCCTGTGATGACAGTCTTTGACGGCTGAGATTTGTTTTGGAAGTTGTTAAGTATGGATCTCAATGGGTTGGTGTTTGACGCCGAGCTACCTGCAAAGAAGTCCCGGGATAGGTGACCATCATAGGACCCTCTGACGATCAAGTTAGTGTTGAGGTATAAGTGCAGAGTAGCGACGTATTGGAATGAGTTCGAGTTACCTGAGTCATTTGGAAAAGGGGTTTTTATAGTGGTCGTATGGACCGAGCCGGTGCGATATCCTCACCATCAGTTACGCCCTTACGTTATGCCCGCGTTTATAGCGGGATCCGCTCATTAATGGGGGAACGAGCCTGCGTGGGATGCGGAGCGTGGGGCGGCGGATATCTCGCCTTGGCGAGATACGCGGATCCGTTGCGGAGGCGTTTGGGCTCCACACTCTCGGTTGATCGGGAGAGCCGAGGAAGCTCAGACTGTCAGATGGCTCGAAGACGAGCAGGGAGGCCGAGGAAGCTCGGCCTGTCATATGGCTCGAAGACGAGCAGGGAGGCCGAGGAAGATCGGCCTGTCAGATGGCTCGGAGGCAAGCAAAGGAGGCTGAGGAAGCTTGGGCCTGCAATAACTCGGAGGCGAGCAAAGGACAGCACAAGTTCGGCTGCTGGATTGCTCGAGGGCAAGAAGTGGGGTGTAAGCTCGAAGACCATCCGAGGAAAGTCACCAACGTTCCATACAGATCCTACCTCGGCAGCCCCTAAGAGCCTAGTGGGCTTACTCGTATGATACGTCATCTGCCACGTATCGTGATCTGAGGAATCCCTACTTATGAGCATCATCATTAGCCTCCCACTCTCATTCCAACTTATTTATGGGTCGGGTCGAAAGTATCCTGCTTGGTTTTCTTCTGCTCAGTTTAGTGGCGAGAACCATACTGTGAATTGTCCGGGAGGACATGGCGTAGGGCAGTTGCGTCATTTCGATCTTCGAGTCTACGCGGTGTCTCCCCTGGCGTCTTAATTTTCGCGCGTATCCCTGATGACGTCAGCGGATCAGCGAAATGATTGCTCTTTAAAGAAGGGGCGCCGCTTCACTCGATCGTCAGTTGGGCTACGGGCCACGTGTCCGACGTTTGTTGGCGGATGCGACGGGATGTCTTCTGACTCGTGCAATCGAAGAGACGTCCCCGATGGTCGATCGCCACGTGGAGTTCCGAAGGCCGCTAGGCACGACATTTCATTTTGACGGGAATCAATCTGGGTCGTAGGATATTCTCTTTTGGGGGCAGGAAGCTGCCCGCTGCGGATAGGCCGAACAGGAATCTGATCGGCGGCCTCGCGAAGAGGACTTTAGATCCATATCATTGTTGGGTAAGAATCTACCCGCTGCAAATGAGCCAAGCAGGAAGCTACTCGGTTGCCTAGTGAGGATGGCTTTAAATCCACAGCGTTGTTGGACATGAATCTACCCGCTGCAGATGAGCCGAACAGGAATCTGCTTGGCGGCCTCGTGAGGAGGGATTTAGATCCACAGCGTTTGTTAGGCAGTAAGATACCCGCTGGTGGATGAGCAGAGCAGGTAGCTACTCGGCCGCCTCGTAAGATGGGCTTTAGATCCACAACGTTTGTTGGGTAGGAAGCTACCCGCTGGTGGATGAGCCGAGCAGAAAGCTACTCGGCCGCTTTGTGAGCAGGGCTTTAGATCCACAGCGTTTGTTGGGCAGGAAGCTACCCATTGCAGATGAGCCGAGCAGGAAGCTACTCGGCTACCTCGTGGTGAGGACTTTAGATCCATAGCGTTGTTGGACAGGGAGCTACCTGCTGGTGGATGAGCTGAGCAGGAAGCTACTCGGCCGCCTCGTAAGGAGGGCTTTAGATCCACAACGTTTGTTGGGCAAGAACCTACCCGCTGGTGGATGAGCCGAGCAGGAAGCTACTCGGCCGCCTGGTGAAGAGGGCTTTAGATCCACAGCGTTTGTTGGGCAAGAAGCTACCCGCTGGTGGATGAACCGAGCAGGAAGCTACTCGGCCGCCTGGTGAGGAGGGCTTTAGATCCACAGCGTTGTTGGGCAGGAAGCTACCTGTTGGTGGATGAGCCGAGCAGGAAGCTACTCAGCCGCCTCGTGGTGAGGACTTTAGATCCATAGCGTTTGTTGGGCAGGAAGCTACCCACTGCGGATGAGCCGGGCAGGAAGCTACTCGGTCGCCTCGTGAGGAGGGATTTAGATCCACAACATTTGTTGGGCAGAAAGCTATCCGCTGGTGGATGAGCCAAGCAGGAAGCTATTCGGCCGCCTCGTGAGGAGGGCTTTAGATCCACATCGGTCGTTGGGCAGGTAGCTACCCGCTGGTGGATAAGCCGAGCAGGAAGCTACTCGGCCGCCTCGTGAGGAGGGCTTTAGATCCACAGCGTTTGTTGGGCATGAAGCTACCCACTGCGAATGAGCCGAGCAGGAAGCTACTCGGCCGCCTCGTGAGGAGGGCTTTAGATCCACAACGTTGTTGGGCAGGAAGCTACCCGCTGGTGGATGAGCAGAGCAGGAAGCTACCGGGCCTCCCTACAGGGAGATATAGCATAGAAACAAAGAGAAGCAGTTCAGATTGCAGGGAAGCAAGAATCTTTATGATTAAAGAAAATACAGATTCAATAATTCAATTTAAACTCTCCTGTATTAAATGAACGGATTCGGCGGGTGTCCTTGTTGCTCGGACTTGGGTCAATTGGTGATGACCATGCTCTGATCTATTGTCAGCTCTTCGGCTATAATTTGGTCGGCTTGCCCCCTATCTGCTTGACGTTTGTCTCTCAGGTATTTTGCTAAGTGACCGGAGCGGATCAGCTCTTCGATATAATCGCGCAGCTGTTTACAATCCTCGGTCGGATGTCCTTGCGTCTGGTGATAGGCACAATATATGCCTCAGAGCTATTTTCCCGTGCTTCGGGTGGCCGACAGGAGCTTGAAGAACCTTTCGCCCTTAGCTTCCTCCAATAGCTCGATCTGAGAAATGTTCAGAGGGGTGTACTCCTGAAACCTCGGGGAATAAGGTTTCGGACGATCGTATTTCCTTTTCTCTTCCCTGTCCCTCTTCTTTCGGTCTGCTTGGTCGCCTCCGAGCATGTTGGAGTTCACCTCGGACTCGAGTTGGATTTCTCGCTCGGTCCAAGCTTTTACTTCGGTCATGGTCTTAGGTTGCGCTAATGCAAAAGAGCGGTGACACTCTTTATGCTGAAGACCCGACCTTAGCACGGTGATAACCGTTTCATTGCAGTGCTCGGGGACCTCAAGGAGGGCATTGTAGAAGCGAGTGACATACCCATTGAAGGACTCCTTGTCTCCGCTCTTGACAGTGAACAGGTAGTCGACCATCCTTTTCTGTCGTCGGTTTCCGACGAAATGACTGAGGAATTGGGTGGCCAGATCATCGAAGGTTGAGATGGAGCGTGGTGCAAGCCAGCAGAACCAGTCCTGTCCAGCCTAGATTAGGGTAGTGGGGAAAGCTCGGCATTGAGCTGTGTCCGAGTTATCTTGGAAGCTCATGCCGGTCGTAAATGCGTCCAAGTGGTCTTTCGGGTCGAACTTCCCGTCGAAGAAGGCTACTTTGGGCGGCTTGTTCCTGGACGAGACGTGCTCGGCCAGCAGCTCTTCTGTAAAGGGCTTTATGAGTGAATCGGCAGAATACCTAGCCCCTTCGCCGAACATGTGGCCATCTCGTCGTATGCCTTCGATTTTCTTTTTGAGGGATTCAAGCCGGTGGTGGTACCCCAAGGATTCAGCACAGTCGGAGCGGCGACTGACCCTGCTCCTGGTCTGCGCAGCGGTGCGGCTATGACTCCGCTCTATCAAATTTCTTAAATCCTCGGGAAAGGCTCTTCTTGAGTAGTCCCGACGTTCGCCGTTTGCACGGGCTTGGCGGGAGTAGGGGCGCCGGTCGTGCCTGAAAGCAGGCGAGCTGACCGACACCTCTTCAGGGGGTGTGCGCGCACGGCGGATTTTAGGACGATGGCCTAGTCTTCCCCGGGGCCGGGGTGTGGAGCTGTCTGGCGCCCAGCGAGTCATGGAATACTTCGTCGCGTGAGGGCTGTAGTTGCCGGAGTCGGCATGCCGGCATTCGGTGAAGCCAAGGTGAACGGGGTCATCCGCCCTTCTGCGGACGTCGTTGTCCCGGGGAGGGGGGATTGTGATCTGGTGGGCAGGACCCGTCGCTTGAACGCGGACGAGTGCGTCCATCATCGACGGGAGTCTGTTGATCCGGGCAGACAAGGCGTTGATGATGTTAGGAGGGGAAGATGAGCCGCTCCTGCCTTCGTTGTGGGATATGTGGCGACTCGTATTAGGATCGTCGCGGTCGTCGCTCGCCATCGGGTCGAGGGCGGAAGATCAACTTTATGGGTGGAGAAGCTTTAGAGTCATTCCCATAGACGGCGCCAACTGATGGAGGTTGAGATCTCCTTCAGTTGTTGTCCTCCGTCGATCCTATGATGGCAGTCTTTGACGACTGAGATTTGTTTTGGAAGTTGTTAAGTATGGATCTCAATGGTTGGTGTTTGACGCCGAGCTACTTGCAAAGAAGTTCTGGGGTGGGTGACCACCGTAGGACCCTCCGACGATCAAGTTAGTGCCGAGGTATAAGTGCAGAGTAGCGGCGTATTGGAATGAGTTCGAGTTACCTGAGTCGTCTAGAAGATGAGTTTTTATAATAGTCGCATGGAGCGAGCCGGTGTGAGATCCTCGCCTTACGTTACGCCCGCGTTAATGGCGGGATCCGCTCATTAATGGGGGAACGAGCCTATGTGGGACGCGGGGCGTGGGGCGACGGATATCTCGCCTGGGCGAGATACGCGGAGCCGTTGCGGAGGCGCTTGGGCTCCGCGCTCTCGGTTGATCGGGAGAGCCGAGGAAGCTCGGGCTGTCAGATGGCTCGGAGACGAGCAGAGAGGTCGAGGAAGCTCGGCCTGTCAGAGGCTCGGAGGCGAGCAAAAGAGGCTGAGGAAGCTCGGGCCTGCAATAGCTCGGAGGCGAGCAAAGAAGGGCACAAGTTCGGCTGCTGGATTACTCGAGAGCAAGAAGTGGGGTGTAAGCTCGGAGACCATCCGAGGAAAATCACCAACGTTCCATACGGATCCTATCTCGGCAGCCCCTATGAGCCTAGTGGGTTTACTCGGATGACACGTCATCTGCCACGTGTCGTGATCTAAGAAATCCCCACTTATGAGTATCATCAGTAGATCTTATTAAATATTTAACATTTTTGTTCTGGTGATTGTTGATATGATATCAACAGGCTTTGTAATTTTAGTATGCAATTTGCTGTAAACAAAATCACGAGATTGAACGAGCTACTTAACTGCTTGTTTTGAGTATGATACCAGAAAATATATAACAAATGAAGGGATGATTATGATCGCATTAGATTAAGCCCGAACCCAAATTGGCTGCCTATTGAGCCAGAAACTCACGTCGGAAAGATGTTATCTATGGATTCAAAACGAATCATGTTTGTAAATGTTTCGGTGTTCGGTTTTGGTTTCGCCTGAGGATGATGACAATTTTGAACCGTTTCGTCTTCGAACTAAATCCATTTACAAAATTAGTTGTCTATCGTATAGATCCATAATAAAGACGACATCCATTATAATATCTTGTGAGGGGTTGCATTATATCAATGGGAAACCCAAGC
Organism: Agapanthus africanus; assembly: GCA_030015575.1. Classification (NCBI taxonomy): domain Eukaryota; kingdom Viridiplantae; phylum Streptophyta; class Magnoliopsida; order Asparagales; family Amaryllidaceae; genus Agapanthus; species Agapanthus africanus. The sequence continues at coordinate 441,855,710 of JASDDO010000031.1, forward strand.
CACTCACAAGATTTGAACAAGATTTTACCAGCTTAATTATAAGAACATGAACGATTCCAAACTTTATATTATTCTCTCCAAAAGGAGGGGAGAATCGATCACTGATTTACCGTAAGCGCCAAGTGAGATGCTTTCTTTTATTCGAATAAAAAAGGAGAAGAAAGGAAGCATGTATATATATGCTTTCCTTTAATAAAGAGACTTTGCATTTTACAGCATTTGTTGCTATCCATCAATTCACAGTAAGCATTCATTGAATTATCAATGGCCAGAAGAGTTCTTTTCAAAATTCCCACACAATTCCTTTGGCTTAAATAGAATATTAAAATATCATCCAATGAAGCATATAACTAACATGGCTTAAATGAAAAGTAAAGGCCGCACAATGATACACATTTAATCCAATATTACCTCCAGTCAATTTTTTTTCATGCTCTAAAGACAAATTGCATTTCTTTGGTACTACTGGACATTCTATATGCATTTAGAATCTTTTAATCTACTTGAATTTATTTTTTCTTAACGGCGTCCGTGATTGGATAGTTAAGATCGGCAATGATAAATATTTCTTTGACTATTCAGGAAAGAGAAGTATACCGGCTGTCTTAATATTTGCTTTTTAACTTTTACCGCTGCCATAATCTGCAGCAAAGACAGCAGAGACGTACAGATATGTTGGGGGCGGAGCCCGCAAGCGACGAATACACAACACAACTTGGGTGCCCATTCTAACCCAAAAACCCGAGCTTGACTCGTATCGTGCATACCCATCTGCACCGTTGTACGTGGCATACAATATCGGTGATATACATACAGGCGCTTCAACACCAAGGTGGACCGTTGTACTCATAACCTTTTTTCAGTGATATACAACATTGGTGATACACAAGCACTCACCGTCCCATATCACAATATATATATTTTTTCCGCCCCACCCCTTCTCCCAAACAGATAATCATATAATGAAATGGTACAGATTATTACAACAGTTATTAGATACAACTCAAGAAAGCATAACATACCGATTATGAACAAACAAAAAGACATGAACATAATCAGTTAACTGAAGTTAAACAACTAAGTAATTTTATATGCTGTTGAACAATAAGGTGAACTGAATTGTCTTTTGAGAAAGACCAGCCTTGAAGCAAATATTGCCCCACAAATATGTTGCGCCGAGTACTGCAATATTCTTCGTAGATTCATACAACTTCAGGCAACAACGCATTTGCAGCTAGCACTTCGAAAACCACTTTAGATAGCCTAAACTTTAGATATCAAAAATAGAAAAGACCAGAGAAGTGATTATATTTTTTCTTTTTTTATTTCTCAGTGTGTTTGGAATGAGAAATGCACCTATTAATAGGTGCACAAGGGGGTTCAACATCCTACCGAGCTTTTCATCTTCCACTAACTGCATTTAATATCTTTCCGTTAATTGTATTAAAAGTCCAGGCTTTTTAGCTTCCACTAAATGCATTTAACATGCCCTCCATTAATTGCATTAAACAACCAAGCTTTTCAATTTACACTAAATGCATTTAACATGTACTTAATAGGCCTCCATTAATTGCACGAAATAGCCCGACTTTTCAACTTCCATTAACTGCATTTATTAATTAAGTCAATATTGTCAATTACGGTAACCAACCATACCATCTTTCCAAAATTCAGTTGAAAACTACTTTAATTTATGAAATGTAACCACAAATATGGTATCTATCCATAGAGCATTTTGCAGTTAAATCCCCCTTTAATTTATTATTCTCATTAATTCCAATTTATTAAATTTGTTATTTTGTTTTTCACAATATTTCTTCAGTTAATTCATAGTTCTTTCACATAGTTAGGTTTCCAATATGAATTCTTGCAAGATAAATCATGGACATAGATCATATGTAAAATGAAACATTAGGCGTACGGTAAAATCAGATTCTGAAACCATACAAAAAATTTTACCGTGATTAATCACTCCCGAACAAATTAAAATCTAAGAAAAATAGCACAACACCCAAAAAAAAATACAATTATTATTATTTTTGGATCTCATCAAACAACAGTCCAAATGTCAAAGGCAAAAAAGGAGGAGATCAAAATGAAGAAACCATGATGACCCCTCCAATAAAAGCTGGCTTCTTTGAGACTCAAAATCACGTGCCGACCGGCCAGTGTCACGTGAGGAGAAAGCGCAGCAGCACCAGCCTTTGACGATTCGTTGCCTCCACGCCTTTCTCCAGCCGCTGATCCCAACCGCACCCTTCACCAGCCGACGAATCTCAGCCGTCCGTTCATCTCAAAACGAGGGCCCAGCATCACATCCAATCGAATACCGACACGTGTCGGATGAGAGAGAAAGAGCGGGGTGGGGGAGGGGAATCGAATCATGCTTTTATAGCGCTTGGGAGATGCTGGGTCGATGCCGACTGAAGCGCCATTTGCCTTGAATAGAAGCGGGAACGCAACCCTCTCTCTCTCATCTCTCTCTCTCTCCAGTTTCCTTCTTCTCTCTCTAGAATGGACAGACCCTATAAGTACCCTCCCATTCTAGGGTTTATATCTGCAAGCATCGATCTCTCGCTCGCTTCAGATCTGAGGAGCGCGGTTCCTTTTTTGCCTTTTGCGGCGTTTTCTTTCTCTGAGGTAACGATTTCGAGCGATTCTTAGTTTTTTTTTCTGTTTTGTTAGGGTTTATTATCTGTGATCGAGCTGCGATCGAGCGTGCTTGGTGAGGATTTTGGGAGCGATCGAATTTTTAGTTCTTCATTTTTAGGTCTTGGATATGATTTTTAGGTTTAGACCGTAGATCTATCAGTGTGTGCCATCGATCTGAGCTCTTTTTCCAGTTGATTATGATGATTTCTAGTGTTTGATGTGATTTTTGTGTAGTGATGACTGATGACGCAGGGATTTCTGCAATCTTGGAGCATTTTGTTTTAGTTGGAGGTCTTTTTTTTATAATCTTTTAAGCGTGGGAGTTGTAAGAGGATCTTAGGTAGAGCTTAAGAGTCGTTTTTGGTAGTTTTCTGGTAAATGAGGTAATCTTCAAATGAAAACATCTAAATCATTGATGCTGACGAAAGATTTCATTAGTCCTTGTGATGAATAAGTCGATCATGCTGTTATGTTTTATTATTATCATTTGATTTGGCAAATATTCAAATACCATAATCTAGTAATACTCTTTGGTGGTTAGCTAGCTGGATGGCAATTGCTTTGTTTAGTATTTTGGGGGTCACATGCATGATGCATGCATTTCATAATTAGAATTTCTAAATTCTGACAAGGTTTCATGAAGGTTTTTCGTTAACAAGAAGAGAGGATGTTTCATGTTTCTTCTTTTTGGGATTCTTGTTTTTTTTCCTTGGATTCAAGGAAAAAAAGTTTTTTTTGAAATAGGGTGGTTTGAATTTAAAATTATAAAAATAGGGTAGTTTGATTTTTATTTGTGATAATATGGCGGTTTGGTGGACCCCACCTCCTCCCCAGTTTAGAGAGCGGGTTCCTAGAACCCGTCCTCCCCTCAATTATGAAGAGGGCGGGTTAACCCGCCCTCTATTATAAAGAAAAATTAAATTATGGGGAGGTGGTGGGGTCCACCAAACCACCCTATTATCATAAATAAAAACCAAACTATCCTATTTTTATAATTTTAAATTCAAACTACCCTATTTCAAAAAAAACCCACGAAAAAATCTCTCTTTCTCTCACCCAAAGATTTAGAGAAATCTCACTCTCGATGAAGAGATAAGAAATGAATGCATCATAAAAGTTAGCTCTATGTGAGGACAAAATGCGGAAGAACCTGTTGGATGCATTGGGCATGTGCAAAAAAATTATAAAATGCTGATGGATTGAGGTTGGTAGAAATGATCCATGGGTTCTTGATAGAGGATATGTTCTTTAGAGTGTCAAACGAATTGGATAGATTATGTAACTAATGCCGTCCTTTTCTCCATAGAAAAAAAATTAGTAATAAAGCAACAAATATGTTTCATAGCAACCATCTTTTATGATAAATTTAAGCCTAAGCTTAGTTACTGAAAAATGTAGAATTCATGACTCGCTACATTGGCACATATTAGGAGCCAAGTTCTGCTAAACTCTAAGCATGATTGGTTAGCTAGATGGCAATTGCCTTGATTTGTATTCCGTGGATATCATGTCCACTTTACTCAATCAGAAGTTCCAATGCTGCCTGACAAAGCCTTGTCATTAATAAGAAAAGTGGATGATTGGAATGAGAAGAATCTCAAATGTGGAAATAACATATATGTCTGCTGTCTGCCGCTTTCTCGCGATCGGTTAACAATGTAAATAGCTTCTCATCAAACCAATGCTTCTATACTCGCTATGACAGTCACGAGTTCAACATGGAGTGGCATCATATTTTTCTCTCCAAAGCATGTCTATGCCAGACTCTTGTTAGGAAGCCTACTTTTATGTTCTCGTCTAGAAAATTTGGTTTCTCATGTAGAAAATCTAGTCTCTCTAACTAGTAACATGTCAGTATTTGTTTTTGAATTTTTTGTGCCTTTTAGTGGAACATAATTTCCTACTTCAAAAGTGCATATTAATCATTTTTTTCCTTCAAAACTTTTCCTCTTCTAAAAGAACTTGGAGGATTTAAATTTAAATTCCGCATCAATTAGGAGAGTGTTAGTGTTGGATGGATAACCAGTCATAAATTATGATTATATTTTCATTGAACCTTGCTTCCTTGCGGATTATGTTTTGATGTTAAAAAGGATTAGATGACGATGATGACATCGATGGTGATTATTGTCTCATATTACTTCTATAAAATTTATGTAATCTCAATTTGACTTTTGTTTGTCTCTTTGTCATACCATAATCGATCGGTATAAGCCTCTATTTTAAAAAAAACTTTTGTAGTGGAGGTATTATCTATAATCTTGGATTCCTTGGGTTTTTTTTAAAGATTTTTTAAATTACTTTTTTTAATCAGGCTATTTCAGCTATTTAGTAGTGATTATCTGGCTGGATCAATCTGATTCCATCCAATTCTCTCAGCAAGAAAATGACATTATTTGCTTTCTAAGCTGATGGAAGGAACCGACATATTTCTTAAACTTGTAATATGTTGTTACCAGTTTGAATATGTCGCCCCCTAGTGAAGATTCAAAGGCATCTGATTCACGCAAGCCACATCCACCTCTCAATGAAAGAATAATTTCATCCATGTCTAGAAGGTCTGTGGCAGCCCACCCCTGGCATGATCTTGAGATAGGTACATTTCTTTGCAACCTCTCCAATTCTAAGTTGTCTTCATTATTTTTTTCATTCTGTAAGACAAGATTTCAACATGGAGCATAGGGTCAAGTAAAATCCCGTGCATCTCCTTTTTATGTTTCCTTTTGTAGCTGTTTATTTATCTATCTATTTTTTATGTAGGTCCTGCTGCTCCTGTTGTGTTCAATTGTGTAAGATTACCAAACTTTTTCCAACTCACAATTAAACAGTAGCCTATTTTTGAACTCACTAATAACCTATTTCTAGTGTTATGTATAGTTGGTTGCGTGGATGGCTATCAAAATTGATGTATGTATTATATTGGTGCATGTATACTCGTAAAAACATGTTTATTCAGTTATCATGAACTGTCATAATTTAGTTTTGAAACTTATTATATTATTTTACGGTGTCTATCAAAGTTGTTTTATCATATGATAAGTGATCTTCCTTCCAGTCAATTAAAGTTAAATATACGGGTTTTACTAATCATCCGTTTATATTATTATGGATGTGGTTCTTTTCTATGAAGTAGATATCTAAGTAGGAATGCGTATAAATTTTCCATTATGTTGACCATATTATCATTATTTGCAACCTTTTAAACATTCAGTTTTATGCTGAAGAACTGTCATTTTGGTGAATGCACTCTTGCTTTTACCCTTGACTTTGAGAAATAAATTCAATTCAGAGGAATCCTGGTTTCCTGTTTGAATATCTTTTCCTTTAATCACTTTAGAAAGCATCACTTGGTATTTTTATTGTCATTTGTGACTATTTGTTTATTTCCGAGATATGATGGAAATTAATTACTTCTATTTTTCTTTATACTTTATAATTGAATGATGAAAATAAGAAATTTAAATATGCTCCAGTCACTCAGAATGAAATGGGCCAACCTAATGTTGGCAATGCCTAAATGTTCATCCCTGACAATACCTGTAGGTGGTGGAAATTGGAAAAGGAAGCAAAGTGAAATATGAACTGGACAAGAAGACTGGCCTTATTAAGGTAATCTAGGACTCTACCTATTAATCTTTTAGACCTACCATTTCTACTATTAAAAAGGTTATAAAATAAGTAGGACTCTACCTATTAATCTTTTAGACCTACCATTTCTACTATTAAAAAGGTTATAAAATAAGTTTTGTGTGTGCAGGTGGATCGAGTGTTGTATTCATCTGTTGTGTACCCTCACAACTATGGCTTCATCCCACGTACTCTTTGTGAGGATAACGATCCCATAGATGTTTTGGTTCTCATGCAGGTACTCATTTTTTTAGCACCATATTTATGGGTCCAGTTGGTCTGCTTATGAGTTGATCTTATTCCGAAATTTTATTTCGGTTGGAAACTTGTTTATAATTTAGTTGCTGCTGCTTATGTTAACAGGAGCCAATTCTCCCAGGAGCTTTCCTTCGTGCGAAAGCCATAGGCCTCATGCCTATGATCGATCAGGTATGTTCTTGGGGTAAATTACATAGAAGACCATTGAGTTTTCTCCGCATTTTATGAAACACCATTAAACTATAAAACTTACATTAAGCACCCTTGAATTCTAAAAGTGTATTAAATGTTATATAGAACACCATCCTCCAATGGGGGTATCCATATTAATCGAGGTTCAATGCTTTGTGGATTTCTGGAAAAAAAAATGATGTTGATTTGCGAAGTTTGCCCTATTTATCCTATGCAGTAAATGATTATTCATTGCTATGCTTTGCATTTATTCAAGCATTCCTGATGGAAATTAGTTTTAGTTATTTAATTTGTTGAGTAGAAGCTTTGCTTTATGGCGAGTGGTTCTGATTCTGCCTATTGGAGCAGGGAGAGAAAGATGATAAGATCATTGCTGTTTGTGCTGATGACCCTGAATACAGACACTACACTGACATTAATGAGCTGCCACCTCATCGCTTAGCTGAAATAAGGCGTTTCTTTGAAGACTGTATCCTATCTCAGCAAGTATTTAAATAGATACATATTCTTATACATGCAAAGATCTAGTTATTTATTTATTCTGGAGATTACGGGAGCAAACCTGAATCAATAGTCAGTTCCTCATATAAAATTGCTACCTTAAGTACTGGCTCACCATGTAGTTTACTTGCTTCTTTGCTTTTATACCTGTTAGTTATGCCTTAAAGGCATAAGAACTCCTGCAAAGATGCATTCTTCTAGATTATTATCTTTGCACCAGACAGTTTTTTGGTGCAAGATTTTCGTACATTATTTAGTTTGGCCATAAACTTAGCCCCCTTAATTTTATTTCATCAAATTTTTTTAGTAAAGCTATTAACTTAGCCCTGACATTTAGAATCTTGATTTATCTTTATGCAAGTCATGTGATGCAGCATATAATGTTTGTCTGGAGATGCCATTGTTGGTTTCAAATGATAAATTGCAGGAAACTATCCTCGCTGCTGGTTGCATTGCTGCATACAAACCACCTTTTTTCCATATTTTTTTGCAGTTGTGAATTTTTTTTATCCCATTAAATGCCCAAAGTTGGTAGAAAATTAGAGATATTTCAGGTAGAGAAAATAAAATTACAAACCTGAACAAAGGAGTAATCGTATATTGAAATGGGGGCCAAAGTGGCTCTCAACAGAAAAAAAAAAGACGGGGAATTCAAGCTATATATGCAAAACTTTGATCTTGGCAATTTTCCTTTGTTAAAATCGTTTCCCAGATGGTAACCATCCAGAAAATATATTGTTGTTGCATTTGGTTGTGTGATATTAAATTGCTACTATGTGTTTCATATATGGATACCGGATAGGAATCAATGCTAAAGTTATTTTCCTTAAGTGATATTAATCAGATAAGAAAAATGAGAACAAGGAGGTTGCTGTTAATGACTTTTTGCCGCACAACGATGCATACGATGCTATAAAACACTCCATGTAAGGGATTCTTCTTTTGGTTCAGCATTACTTCTGCATACCATACCTTTACTATAATGGTTCGTGGGTTTAAGCATCACAACAAAAATAATGATCATGGTTTTGAACCATCTTTGTTTAGAATCTTGTTTGTGCTAATTATTTTTTGAATTTATTTCCTGTGGGATGAGTTTAGTCAATTCATTAATCTATTTAATATGACAGCATATCATTATAATGTAGGAATAATATCATTGCCATGATCATTATGTTCCCACTTATTAGCTGTCAACAATGTAGAATGATGTGTTTTTTGAAGGAGTAGAATGATATGTTAGCCTTAAGTAGCTTGTGGATGACAAATTCAATTTAATAAATTATGAAAAATATTTTGAGTGAGAATAAAAGAATCTACAATGTAGAAAGAAAATTGGAAAGAATGTTGTTACAAGGAATATTACCAAGTCTTCGGATTTTGGATGAGTGTGGGCATCCCTTTTCTTTCCCTCCCTCTTTTATGAAAATTCTGCACGGCTTTTTCTATGTTTTTCTTAAATGAGTCTCTTTTGAATTTGACAGGGATCTTTACGCAACCTACATAGTGGAGAGCCTGAGGAGGTAGAGCTTCTGTCGAAAATGATAGATCTGGAGGCGATTATATTTGCTTGTGCTTTTGTTTGTAGTAGTAAACTCGTATATACTCGAGTCGCATTATTACATGAAAACAATCAGCATCATTAGTTGCTTATGTTTGGATTCTATAACAAGTAATGTAAACTTCCACCCAAAAAAGAAAGAAAGGAATTATACCTGTCTAATCAAATTAGCATCTCTTTTTTTCTACTCCAAGTGTTTGATTGCTCACCCACCAATAGCATGCCTATTAGCAAAAAGCATTGATAGATACTGTTTGTTGATTCATATTATTATGCTTTTGTTATTTTAAGTGTAAAAGTGGGTGAGAGGCCAATGTAGATTCCACAACAAGCTCATGTACTGGAACAACTAAAGGCAAAGCTAGAAAAAAGGATATGCTGAGCATATCCAAATTAGATCCCCTCTCCATTTTAGTGAGGCTTTACTATAAAAGGTAGAGCCTATTGTTCATTGCTAGTCCTCTTTAATCTCTGCACATGGATTTTTACATTTTCTGATCATTGGTGGCTTTGCCGGCCATTGTAAAAGCTTCGATGGCGGTGATTCCATTAAAATGATGTAGGGCAACTGAGAATCTTTGGCAGCTGTGTTCTTTGTTAGAGCATAGGGTATTTATAGCTTTTATGTTGTTTCTGAAATTGTTTTTTGAAGGAATGTTTCTAAAGTCTTTATTTGATGAATAAGGGAACGTTGTAGTGTTCCTTTAGCGTTCGAGGAAAGTAAATCACTTATTGGGAGCCATGGCTTTTTTGTTAATGGTGGTGATTTCACATTGAAGGTTTCACCTGTGATGATGTTCCCTCAAGGTTTTATATTTGATGAATAAGGAAATGTTATGAAGTATATTCCATAGCTTATAAATTTTTTTATGTTATGGTCTCCTGTAGTTAAAATGGTGGGATGGTATGTTGGTTTGAGTTGGGCATTGCTTTGCAAGATTACTTGTGTTCTCAAAGCTGCAAGAATCAACCGCTCTTGCTAAACCTGCGGCAATCAAATTTATTTTCCGATCGGAAAATAAATTTGATCGGAAGTTCTTTTGGGATATTTTATTTATTTTTGGCTAATTTACCAAAACCTATGCTAAAGTTTTCTTCTTTTATTAAAAACTACCATAAAGTTTCAAAATAAATGATAACAATTTTTTTTAGCGGCCTCACATCAACATTTTACCATCTCATAAATAAACAAAAAAATCCCCAAAACATCCTCAATTTCATCTTTCTCATGCACTAACCCAAACCTCCTTCATCTCCGTCATCACCGGCATCTTCTTCATCTTCTCATTGCATTTCCCCCCATCACCACCACCACCCTCCAACCTCCTCTATCCCTCGATCATCACCATCTCGCCACCATCAACTCGTTGGACCACCACCACCGTCGTCGTCACCACCACCATCTTCATCTTTATCCCCCACCACCATCACCATCATCCCACCGCCACCTCCACAGTTCAGGCCCCTCTCACCGCACTATCTTTATTATCAAAATCATAACCATCACCATTTTCCTCATCTCCACCATCGCACCCATCCTATCGTCTCTCCCCTCTTCAAGCCCCTTCCTCCTTTCCGCCCTCTTCAATCATCAGAATCATCACCATCATCATTGTCTTTTTCATCCCCCCACTGGCCCACCTCCTTCCCCGAGCCACATCACCACCACCACTCTCACCGGCCCACCTCCTACCCCTCCTTTCCGCCCTCTTCAATCATCAGAATCATCACCATCATCATTGTCTTTTCATCCCCTACTGGCCCACCTCCTTCCCCGAGCCACATCACCACCACCACTCTCATCGGCCCACCTTCTTCCCCTGGTCCTTGCCCCCGCTGCCGCCGCTTAGTTGCCGCCCCCACCTTTCCCGATCACCAAACCCCAAAAATGTATATCAACAACAATTTAATTAATATATATTTAACTTAATTAATTACATTTAGTATAAGGTCAAAGCAATCAAAATTAACACCTTTATACATTGACTGTTAAACATGGTAGTTATCTTCATTTCAAACTTTAAGTTAGATTTTAAAAAAAGATGGAAACTTTAGGGTAGTTCTCAGCTTTCATTATTGCATTTGCAGATATGGATTTTGATTTGCATCCTCTTTTATGAATGTTCCACAAGGAGAGGTCAATTGCTTAGCTCCGTTGATACCAATTTTCTCTCTAACATAAATCCTCAAAGATAGTTGATTCCAAAATGGAAAGGCAAAAAACAGAAATAAGGTGTAGGTTGATGGTCCTTTTATCTACCATGTTAAATACTAATATGGTTATGAGGGGTCATCTTCAGTATCCTTCATTGGTGGTTTAAAATTTGGGCCCGGTCCAATGTCCATCGGTGGATAAAAAAAATTATCCAACAAATTAGGACTGTTCAACGCTAACCACTCTTTAAAGAAGCAATTAAAATCTAACGGCCGTTATTTAATCGCTGCTTAAAGTAGCGGTTAATATCAAAAGTTAATTTATCCAACAAATCTGGATCTTCCAAATCTAACCGCTACTTTAAGAAGCGGTTAAGATCTAACATGTATTATTTAATCGCCGCTTAAAGTAGTAGTTAAAAATAAATATCAAACCATTACTTCAGTAAATTTTTTTCTAGCGGTTGAAAAATATACCACCTATCGATTTTGAAACCCTTGCTTCCGCCAGAGCACTTTGCTTCCTCCTCAATATAGTTTTTCAAAGTGATCTGTCGATTTTGGAACCCTAACTTCTGCCAGAGCACGTCTATTTCTTTCTCAACGAAGTTTTTCAAAATGGTTATGGTAAATGTTTTACTTCTAGATTTACATGTGCTAGGATGCCGATTAATATAGGCTATCAATGGACTATCCCTAATTATGAAGAAGAAGATGACGAATTAGCAGTGGAAACAAATGAAGATGAATACTCGAAAAAACCTATTGTTCCTATCGATCTAGTAACTCCTGAAGGAAAAAATACCGAGTTTTTATCGTCAACTAGTGGAAGCAAATGTACAAATGTTTCGTCTTCTAAAGTTGAGTTTATATCGTCAATTAGTGGAAGCAAATGTAAGAATGTTTCGTCTCCTAAAGTTGAGTTTATCTCGCCAACGAGTGGAAACAAATGTAAGCCGTCTCCTAAAGCAAGTCATGATGGGGATAACGAGTGAGGTGTAACAAGTAATTTGGGTAGAACCTGGAATTGGCATGATATTCAATTCACTAGATGATACTTATGAATGTTATTTGGTTTATTTTTGAAAATGGGGTTTAATATCAGAGCTCGTTCTACTCGTCATACTGTTCGCAGTATTGAACCTTTCTCCAGACTATATGAATGTAACAAGGCCGCAATACCAAAACATTTCAAGCCCGATGTAAATTGTAAAATATCTTTTTCGACGTTCCGGAGAAGTAATTATATTGGATCCAAGTGCAAAACTCGTATGCTTGTTGTTAAAAACGACGATTGATAGAAAGTAAGTTCTTACAAGAGAGATCACAACTATTCATTTGTACCACTGTCAATGGTGCAATACCTATCTTGTCACAAAAGTATTTCCAAATTCGACAGAAATCAAATCCGTAATTTGAGGGATAGTGGGAATGGTCCAAGCAAAACATATACGATATTAGGACAAGGTCATGACGATGTAGAGAATCTTGGTTACGGGCTAAATGATGTAAAGAGTGAATTAAGAAAAATATGTCGACATCAATCTATGGACGTATCAGATGCCAAGCTATTTTAGCTTATTTGCAATCCATTCAAGTTGAGAAGCCTAATTTTACTATGGAGTAAAATATAACGGAGAAAATCATATCGAAACTCTTTTATTCGTCGTTGCGCTCAAAAACTTTCTACACAACTTTCGGTGATGTAATTACTTTTGACACCACATATCGAAAGAACAATTATCAAATGCCTTTCGTCCTATTCACTGATATTAATCATCATTATAAATCACATATATTTGGTTTGGCATTAATACGAAATGAGTCTGAAGAGTCTTTCACCTGGTTGTTTCAGCAGTTTAATTACGATGAATATTAAGGCACCGCTATTTATAATTACCGATCAAGATCATGCTATGACAAATGTTATTGCCAAGGTATTTCCGAACGCAAGGCATCATTATTGTATATGACACATTAGTCAGAAGTATTCGAAGAAATTGCAGAATTTATGTCATCAGGATACCGGTTTTCGAAATGAATTCAATTTTTACGTACAGAAAAGTTTGACAGTTGAGAAATTTGAAAATAAGTGGACTGCGCTAGATGTGAAGTTCCAAGAGTGGGCATAAATGGTTTTCAATAATGTATGGTTTACGGCAGAAATGGATACCGGTTTATACATTAAGATATTTTCTGCAGGAATGTGAACAACCGGGCGTAATGAGAGAATGAATGCTTATTTTGATGCTCATCTTAATTGGAACATTATAATTAAAGAGTTTGTTATGAATACAAGAAGTGCACTACGAATGCATCACGAGCATGAGTAAAGAATGGATTTTGATAAGCTATGTAAGAATCGTATGTGTGCAACAAATATGCCATTGGAATTAGACGCTTTCAAAGTTTACACCAAAAACATTTTTGAAAAGATTCAAGTAAAGCTCCTGAAATCTCAATCATTTAATATCGAGAAAGTTTCAAAAGTTGACAGGACAACAAGATATAAAGTTCGCAACGTGCTGCTTGGTCCGAAGAAAGACAAGCGAATAGTATATTATGTCCACTATACGACAAAAGAGCAATTTTCCAAGTGCATTTGCAATCATTTTGAATCAACCAGACTATTATGTAGGCATATATTCAGAGTTTTTTTATCCAAAAATGTGAATAGCATACCGTCTGAATATATTTTGCCAAGATGGACGAGAAATGTTAATCAAAATATTGTCATGACAAGTGTTGTACCACCTTCTGTACAGATGAATGAAATGTCGCAGTATAATCATTTATGCAACGTGTTCAATCTACTTTTCGTGAAAGGTGCTGCGTCAGAGACCGGATATAAAATTATGCTTGTGGAAATGTCCAAATTTGCGATACAATTATCTGAACTTCCAGTTGAAATACCGAATGTGAAAGAAGACTTGGTAGATGAAGCAACAGACGATTTAAAATCCAGGAAAGATGATGTTTCAAAAATTCAAAATCCTTTGCAATCTAACCTTAGGGGTCGTAAAAAGAATCAGTTGAAATCTTGGCTCGATAACAAAAATAGTGATGGGAAAAAGAAGAAGAGGGTATGCGGAGGATGCGGTCAATTAACATTCCATAACAAAAGAACTTGTTCGAGAAGACCAATACAACATGTAGAAGACCTACATCCTGGTCAACCGAGTCCGTCATGGGAATTGAACGAACTGTCTGGTTATTCAGAATAGTTTGTTGTAAATGAATGATATTCGAAATAAATGAATGATTTCTGATATAAATGAATGATATTTGATAAAAGAAAGGCTTAATTTTTGTTTTTTTGCAAATGAATGACATTTGTTGTAAATGAATGATATTTGATGTAATGGAATGATACTCGATTCAGCGTTAGTTGTTGATATTGGTTGTGTGAATTAATGTTGTTGACATTAGTTGCGTCAATCAATGTTGTTAAATTGTTTGCTGCATAAAATTTAACCGCTTTTTAAATTACCGGCTAAATAAGTGTGGTATCAGCTTATTGTGTGAGCTCAAATTTAACCACTACTTAAAGCAGAGCTTAAATAGTCAGAGACCACAAACACTCACTAATCCAAAACTTAACCGCTACTTAAAGCAGAGTTTAACTATTACCTGGAGAATATAACCGCTTTTTTTGTTGGATATGTGTTCCCTCACGGAAACTGAATAAAAAATATAAAAGCAAAGGGAAAAGTCCCCAAACAGAGCATCACGTGCCTACACGTGATAGGCACTGCGCTAGATAAAGCAAGGATGAAATTGAGGCTAAAACCGAGCCTTACATGCAGACACGTGACCTTCTATATACAAAGTATATAGGCGCCTTCGTAAAACAAATAATTGGTCAGGAAAAAGTCACGTGATAGCACGTGACGCTCTTTGATGTGCTTAACTTTGAGGGGTCACGTGCGACACGTGATAGACTCCTATGCCTTCTGAACCAATAGAAGCAAATTCTAATTAGAAGGGACCAAAAGCCTTATTTGAAAAGTATTTCCTTGGATCTTCCTAAACAAGAAAGATTACGTTTTGTAAAACAGAGCGCCGTTGGATTAAAAATCCAATGGTGATTAAAAATCACCAATCTACAGAAAAATTCTGTGTAAGGAAATATCTTCCTAAACTTGTTAAGAACAACAAAAGAAATATTTTCTGTAAAACAGAAGTTCTTGGATTAAAAATCCAACGGTGAATAAAATTCACCAAGTGATCTAGAAGATCATGTTGGTTGATTAGAAAATCAACCAAAATCTCTCAATGAGAGATTTTCTAAAACAAATTGATTCTTTTCTTTCCCCTATAAATAAGAGCAGATATACACATAAAAAGAAGAAAGAAGGAAGTTTTCAAGTTCTAAGAAAGAAAAGAGAGAGAGAGACCCCTCGTAAGCAAAAGAAAAGAGAATTTAATTCTCCAGAGAAAAAAAGAGAAAAAAAAACTCTAGGTAAGAGGGAACAAAACACAGAGAAAATATCTTATCCCCTTTTTACCTCCATAAGAGTTTAACTCTTCTAAAAAGAACTTAGTTCTTCCTCTGGTTGAGATCTGCAGAAACAGATATCCCCACAAGTTGAGAATTTAATTCTCATCCGGAAGATTCTGCCATGCAGATCCAAAACTTAGGGGAAGATCTAGGTTCAGAGAATTTAATTCTCCCAAAAAGTATATAGGAATTTAATTCCTCTAATGAAACAAGGGTTTAACCCTTCATATGAGAACTTAGTTCTCCCGTATGGTAAAAGATCTGCAGAAGCAGATCTCCTCACAAGTTGAGAATTTAATTCTCATCGGGGAGATTCTGTCATACAGATCCCAAACCTAAAAGAAAAACTAAGTCTTAAGAATCCAACTCTCATAAAACAATGGGTTTGAAAGTCTCAAAACTCAGGATCTCCATGCACGTAAAAGGATTGGCACCCAACATAACAACAGCCGATCACGTGCTCCCACGTGAGCGCCTCTGAGGAACAAAAGAGATTGGCTCACGTGATCACACATGACCCCATAGTAGTGCTTGGTACTTACAAAGCAAAAAAGGGAATAAATCAAAGGCAGTTTCCACTTTTGGGGCGTCTCACTTGATCCAATAACGCTTAGCGCTCAGAAAAGAACAAAAGAATAAACCCAAAGAAGCGGTGCTTCATATTCTTGAAGTTTAACACCGTTTCAAGCGCCTCACATAACCCCACGTCAGAATTTTAGTGTTTAACACTATTTCAAACACCTCACGTGGGAGCACGTGAGCGCTGAATAAATATGAACACTATGGAAGGCTAACATTAGCCAGATTCGGACCAAATTTTCCAAGGACCATCAATTGAGCCCCTCATGCTCAGGGTCTCCAAAACCGATCTCAGTTTCAAAGACAGCTAATAAGCTCCCAACAGATGACATCTAAACTGATGTTCATCCCATTTTTCAAAATCGGGACATTGGCTCAAGGGTACATCTCTTCATACCTCTGATAAATGTCGTTGTAATCTTTCAACATCTTCAGAGAGATGGAGGGTCCCAATAACCAATAACTTTTGGCGCATCACCAAACTGGTTAAACCAAAACCCCACAGACTATGGCGTCTTTAAACCATACGGACTATGACGTCCTTAAATTTTATGGACGATGAGGTCCTTAAACTCATAGACTATGATGTCTTTAAACTTTACAGACTATGATGTCTCTAAACTGTCACGAACTATGATGTCCTTAAACCCAATGGACCGCAATGTCCCTAAACTAAAACAATAGATCCCAAATACTCTTTTGTTGGATCTAAATGATCCCAAAACCCTGTTAAGTAGATCTTAGTCTAAAATTAGACTAACGTATCCTTAACAAACGTTTAATTTGATCTTAGTCTCAAATGAGATTAACGATCCTTAAACCAACCCAAACCCAAATCTAAAAAAATACGGATTTGGACTAATCCACGCCTTATGGGCGACAACATAAATTAGTCTTTGTATACAATTCGCGGGCAACAAAAAAATATAACAAACACACACGACACGAAGTGCCTTCTGGAGCAGGAGAAAGTGGTTACCGCGATGCAGTAACGTAATTAACTACAGGGGCTTGCGCCTGCAGGGAAGAGCGTCCCCACAATCAAAAACCCCTCACAATGAGGGGGAATTTGACGAAATCTGCTATATCGGCCGCATTCATCTAAACCTCCGATACACGGTGCCATAAATCAACTTGGAATCTTCGGAGAGGTGGACGGATAAAACCAAATAGCATCTGCCCCTAAAATTCAAGCCGGACATCCCAACGTCCCGGTCGTGTCTTTCGGCAGCAAACATATACTTCAATAGTGCATACAAATGCAATAAAGACATAACAAAGCCATTCTTCTCACCATGCTTCCTTTACACCTCACCCCTCCACCTCATTTCCAACTTCAATAAATGAAATTCATATAAATGAGGTGTCCTCCTTCTAGAACGTGTTCTTGTAAAAATACAAGAATACATTCCCGTATATACATATCCGTATTCGTATCAAAATACAAATATCCAAAGAGATAGAATAATACAATGAACATAATACTAGAATAAGCATATCAATATATATATGTGTATATGTAAATTATTAAATCAATACTTGATTTAATAATCCGGCTTAATCCTAAGCCGGCTAGTATTATCAACCGTCCGATTAAAAGTCCGGGTAGCTAGTACACTAATTTGATCGGAACCCTGCATGTATCAAAATACGGCCACTACATCATTTCACCTGAACCAGGGAAACC
Source organism: Agapanthus africanus (assembly GCA_030015575.1). Taxonomy (NCBI): domain Eukaryota; kingdom Viridiplantae; phylum Streptophyta; class Magnoliopsida; order Asparagales; family Amaryllidaceae; genus Agapanthus; species Agapanthus africanus. The sequence goes on from JASDDO010000031.1 coordinate 441,873,422, forward strand.
CTCTGTGTGGGATTCTAAAGACTTGACAGTACACTGGCAGTGGGTTTAACCACAAGCACGTCGGCAACACTAGCTGTACGTAACGGCTGCCCAGGTACCTGTCGAAAAGGAAGGCCGACGAGCAAGCGCATCTGTATCCCTACTGAGCCTATCTGTAACAATCTTCGTATAGTCCGGTCTCTTCGTCTAAAAGTATCGCATACTGGGTCTAGGGGTGGTAAACATCAGACCCTAATAACCCGATAATTCGTGCCGATGTGGTCCAGGACCAATCCGAGAAACTACTGATCTAACTATCAGTAAATCTTAACTGCCTTGGCCAAGGTCTTATGGTGCTGGCCAACCGAACACAGTGCAATATCGACTCCCTATACCGGGAGAGACGAATCCCCAACAATCGCCTACTGCCTCCATGTGGCTCAGGACTGTACCCAACTAAAATTTGTTTGCACGACTCAATAGAGCCGTGGTAGGGCAGTAATCCAAGTACTGTGGGAACTCACACGAGAAAAATGACGATCTCAGATCTAAAGACTAATTTGTACTCATGTCACCTAAGAACTGCTATCTGACAATAGGTATAGGACCACCTAGAAGTTCTCGGTGAGTCCGTCTAGTGTACTCATCCCCAGTGAGTATCTGTATACGATCTTAGTTGTCAAAGACCAATGGTTGTGGGACCAACCATCGCCCCTCGTCGGGATCTAGAAATGCATACACCAGTCTACTCCGGAATATCGATGCCCAGTCTCGATACTCCCATGACTAGGAACATTTAAGGATGTGCTTATGGACTACTTAACTCCTATATGTATGATCGCCATCATAACGCTGGTAATCAAGCAATAATTTTACGAGCTTAATCAACATGTATTAGTGATACGTAATAACAAGTAAAATATATACATATGTTAAGATAAAAACAAACCAAATAGTATACTATCATATCGAGCAAGATTATCCTGCACATATATATGTCCAAGCATCCACTATATATATACAATAATGGCCTCTAGGGCATATATATCCAACAATCTCCCACTTGCACTAAGGCCATATATTGGCGTATCGAGTACCCAATGTCTGCTCTAGGGACAGTTGTTGGCGTATTGCATACCCAACATCTCAAATAGTCTTTCGAATTGTGCTTGAGGGAAGGCCTTGGTTAATGGATCCGCCGTGTTCTCTTTTGAATCTACTTTCTGCACCTCGATCTTCCGGCGATCTACGATCTTTCTGATCAGGTGATACCGCCTCAAAATGTGTCTGGATCTCTGATGGGACCATGGTTCCTTCGCTAAATCTATAGCCCTATTGTTGTTGCAATACAAAGGTATTGGATCAACAATGGACGGAACCATCTCAAGTTCAGTGTTGAACTTTTTTATCCAGACTGCTTCTTTTGCGGTATCGTTGGCAGCAATATATTCAGCCTCCATCGTTGAGTCTGCGACGATGTCCTGTTTGGAGTTCTTCCAACAGACCGCCCCTCCGTTGAGGATAAACACAAAACCCGAGAAAGACTTGCTGTCATCCTTGTCACTTTGGAAGCTCCAGTCGGTAAAGGACTCCATCTGGAGGTCCCCATTACCGTACACCAAGAACAGTTCCTTAGTCCTTCTCACGTAGTTAAGAATGTTCTTCACTCCTGTCCAGTGGTACTCCCCTGGGTTTGACTGATACCGGCTCACCACGCTAAGCACGTAAGCTACACCTAATCTGGTACATAGTATCGCATAGATTATAGATCCTACCGCCGAAGCATAGGGTATAATTCTCATGCGAGCCCTCTCCTCATCAGTCTTGAGAGACATCTCTTTGGAGAGGGTGATCCATGGAAAGCGGGAATATTACCACGCTTGGAATCTTCCATACTAAATCTTTTTAGTATGGCCTCTATATACCCGGACTGTGAAAGTCCCAACAATCTCTTGGTTATATCTCTTTAGATCTTAATATCCAGAATGTAGGAAGCACCACCCAGGTCTTTCATGGAGAACCTTTGTGATAAGAATAGCTTGATCGATTGTAGCATAGGAATGCCATTTACTAGCAAAAGAATGTCATCCATGTACAAAACTAGAAATACGACAGTTCTCCCTACAATCTTCTTATATATGCACGGCTCATACTCGTTCTTGATGAAGTAAAATTCCTTGACTGTGTAACGCCTTAGATTTCGAGTAGTGTTAATTAGACGTTAATGCAGGTTTTTGGTAAAAAGTTTACCAATTCGGGTTCCTCACATTTTATAACATTTAATTAATAATTTATTTATATTTGTTATGGCTTGCACGCACGTGTGCATGTTAATGTGAGGGTTTGTTTGTGCTAATCTAGTTTAGTGACCATGACAATTTTAAGCTAATCCATCCTTGTTTAACCTTAACCTAAACCTCTAGATATTTGTTGAGAGAGAGAAGATATTTCTTTTGGGTTTTGTTTTGGGAAGAGGTGGCTTGGTGACTCACATGAGAGGCATGGCTTGCATTAATGTGTGTGAGTTAATGCAAATGGTGCACTTACCCTCTCTCATTATTCTCACCACACTCTCTCCCCCTTTATCATCTCATTCTCTTTCTCATTGTTTCCTTCATCTCTCCTTCACTCTCAACTGAACTAATCCATCACTAAACCTTCACTAAACTTCACAAAATCTCACAAAAATCACATCTTAAGCCTTATTTTGCCTCTTGGATGCCTTGGAGCTTAGAAAGCTAGGATCTTTGAGCTTGTGGGAGTAAGTAATGATCTCTTTCTGTTAAGTAAGTCTTTTTAGTGTTGTGTAGCTTGTTAGTTTTAGTTTAGAACGCGTAAAGTTTCGTTTCGGGTAAATATCGTATTTTTAGTGTAGTTTGGTGTCTCGAATGATCTGCTATCAAACCAGGTATTTGTTGGAAAAGTTCCCATCACAGCGACCTAGTGTGGTGACCTAGAAGATACCCTCAAAATACGAGCCCATTCCCTCAGGAACTGGCCGCAGATTTAATGGTTCTGGCCGCAATTTGCGGCCAGAGTAGAGGCTGGGGGGTTGAGTTTTGGTGTAGGGGTCTCTGAGATTGTGTGTGGTCTTGTGGTATGTGCAACTTTTACAAATTGTTTGGGTAGCAAAATCAAGGATCACTTTGCTTGTTTCTTGTGTTTCGATTACGCGCATTACATTATCCGATACGGTTCGTGTCGTTGCGTATCTGTTGCTCTTGAGTTGGTTTCGTAGTGTCGCTATACACGTTAGCTACTAAGCGAACACTTAGAGTATGTTTGGAGTTAGTGCGTCGGTCAAACGTAGTTGTTACGTGTTATTGGTCGATTGCTAATATATATACACTTGCTTTGTTGTTTTGTGATTTTAGAATCACAGGCGGGGACTTCGGACGCTGCGAAGAAGGGAAAGAGAATGGTTGGCTTTACTTAGCCAGGATCATCAGTGAGTAGAATTAACATCTACAGGAGAATCTCCCGCATGGCGTTATGCGTCTGGGCTAGAGATCATATGATATTAGTCGCATGTTTATATTGCATATATAGAGTTTGCACATACACCTCATTGCATATTATTACTTGTTGTGCTTAGACTTGTACCCTTTGGACACTGCACTATTATTGACGACTCATGTTGCACGAGCACTGATTGTATGCCACTCACACCGTCAATAATTGTCATTACACGCACAACACCTATACTTTGTGATATTGTATTGGTTAGGGAAATGAGACATTGATTTATATTCTATTGTGCATATGACGTATAGCATACCTGTATACCTACATGCTTACACATATGCCTTGACATGCCTATATGTTAGCTATCTTCATACCTATATGGTATTGTACCATTAGAGATATGTATATACACATATGAGACATAGCTGCATGTACATCCTGCATACATACTTACATGTACACCCGTATACCTTGATAGCTATACATATACCTGAAGGGTATTGTATCATTATTGACATGTACATACACATACCTAGCTTGACATAGCTACACACATACCTGGAGGGTATTACATCATTATTGATAGGTAGAAACACATATCTTGCTATACCGACATGGTTACGCATACCTGGTTATAGCTACATGTTCACCTTTATATGATGTTGTATGGATTTGGAGAAATTAGGAACCACGTGATATATTAAATAACTTGTCGCAGTTAAATAGCGGGTTTTCCTTTATATGCTCATATTACTGTTTCATGTTGCATATATTATATTTCATGGATTTCGCATTGATATATGGATTTCACATGATGTTTTCTGGATTTGAGGACCGCGGTAGTTTCATGAAATTATGCATTATTTGAAAAACCCGGTTTCTCTTGATATGATATTTCAGCATCCACCATGAGATTTCTCGGTTCTGATATATACCCCAAGCGAGGAGGTGTCGTGGGCCGTGTGCAGGTACATGGTGGGGCCCGGAGGTACCCCGAGCAAGAAAGGTATGTCGAAGGTTCACGCCGATGAGCTTGGTAGGGGAATCGTACCTACCGGTGACAGTATTTGGACTCGGCGATGATCGTGGAGATATCGACCGGGTCATGTACGTATGCATACGGGGAATTCGAATGCCGACAGTTGGGGTACTCGGGTTTCCGATAAACGTATGATACGTACATATCAGGGGCAGTCATGGTGACGACGCCTGATAGATGAGTATTTATGTGTCGATGCTAGACACCAGTTTTCATGATATTTTACCTCTAAATATATATATCAGTGATATGAGACGCTGTTATATATGCATGTATATATATATATCAGTGGTATGGAACGCTGTTATATATATATATATTTATACTATATATCATCATAATGATCTGTGCTTGTATTCTTATTCATTACTTCATATGGGGGTTGATATGAGGGCCGATCTGAGGTCCGATCTGAGGGCCGATCTGAAGGCTGATTTGAGGATATTTGGGATTTGGATTGTCTTGATGGACTTTGGTCCTGCCACGATGAGGATTCCGTGAGGATGACATGTTTTATCCCATATTCCGCATTTATTTTATATGCATTGCTTCATGTATTAGTTGTACCTGATAGAGTATCTTTCATGACTGTTGCATATACATATTGTCATAGTATTGCTTCATGTATCAGTTGTACCTGATATAGTACCTTTCATGACTGTTGCATATACATATTGTCATATTATTGCTTCATGTATTAGTTGTACCTGCTAGAGTACCTTTCATGACTGTTGCATACATATGACCATTTATTGCTATTAGCTTGCATCGGATAGATTCGCGTAGTACGTGCATACTTGCGATTACCTGCATATGTTATTTACTATTCACGAGTTGACAACTCACCCCCGTTGTGCCACAGGGTTTGCAGGTTGTTCCTCAGACTAGTCAGAGGCAGGGCTTTTCATCTATCGTATCATCTTTTGCTGCGGATACCGCTACGGCTGACTGTATGCAGTTTTGCTATAGGTGGGTTTTGCGGTTATCCGATATTGCTCGTTATATACCTTTGTACCATGTATTCTCCATCTACCACTTTCATGTATTGACTTAGAGACGTGATGTGAGGACGATATTGTATATTATTTTGTGACTTGGAGGTCTTTTATGCAGTTTTTATTTATATCGTCTTTTTCTTCGCTACGGCGTCATATATCTGTTGTGGTGGTTGTTTTCCGCCTTTTGGCGTGGATTTTCTCCCGTTTGGGGATGCTTTACTTATATATTTATGTTATACCCTTTTTGGGGGCTTGTTTTACAAAGGAGGTGCTGATAAATTTTTAAAGGAAATAAATTGGGACTTTAAAGAATTTGATTGAGAATTCAAAAGTTTTAACAATGTCTTTATCACTTACTACTTTTGATGGTTTAGATTGCTGGGTTTTTAGCTTACTTGAATTATGTTACGCCTGGAGACGTTACGTAGTTTAAGGGCCGTCACGTGCTAAATTTTTGGGTTGTGACAAAGTTGGTATCAGAGCGCTAGGTTTTACCTTTCGGAGTGTAGGATGACCTTGGTATGATAGAGTAGGTAGCTGAAGCAGAGTAACGTAGTGTGTGTATGTCCGCGGCATACTTACGATACGGTACTCCGTCTAACTGACCTAAGTACTAATTGCTTGAAATTCCTTTCTTGATGATATATATCCTTTTGATTCGATTTCCGTGTTCTTATCGAATCCTTTTCCATTTATATCCTTTTGCCGCCGATGACTATGAGGGCTCAGAGAGGTGCTGCGAGGGCCGAGGTCAGAGTTGACTCGTGTGGGGCAAGGAACGACTAGGATGGAACGCTCGTTGCACAGGAGCAGTGTGATCCGCCTTCGATAGATCATATCGCTAGGCTTGAAGCAGAGATGCAGGACTTGTGCTAGACGATGAGGTCGTTGGTTGAGGCCAGTCGAGCGCAGTGACAGGAGGTTGCCACCCCTGTTACCCAGTTATTCCTTGCGATCAGCACACATCATTGTGTCACGTATACATCAGTAGTGGATGCAGTCCGTTTAGCTGAGGAGCGTTCCGAGACTTTGGGAGTCCGAGGACAGAGGAGGGCTCGTACAGGTGTATCAGCCCAGAGACAGAGGTTCAGTCGCCGTGACAGGTTTTGTGCACGTCGTGGGAGTAGCAGAGGCATGGGATGAGGACAGTGGTTTAGCTCTCATCCCCAGGAGGGGCAACAGTTTTTATCTGAATGTTACCGGTGCGGGAGTTTTGGTCATCGGGTTCGAGATTGTATAGGGCCACATGAGCGCGAGGTAGTTATATCGCAGAGAGTTCATGGTAGCAGAGGATTTGTTCCGAGTGTACAGGATGGCAGAGGAGAAGTTCAGCCAGTGGTGGGTAGAGGGCAGACACGATCGTTTGCTTCTACTCATCGGGACGCACGGGCGTCCAGTGCAGAGTTTTCAGGTAATCTTATTCGTATGTTCTTTTGTTGCGTATGTTTGTTTAATTCGGGATCTATGCACTCGTATGTTCTGCATACTTTGTGCCGTAGTTGGGCCGAAAGTTGTGTATGCTAGATCAGCCGTTTGTTGTGTTAACTCCTGTTAGCAATCCTTTGGTTGGGCGACACGTGTTTCAGTCATATGCCAATTGGGTAGGAGATAGAGATTCGTCCGTCGATTTGTTCCTTCTTGAGATGTTGGACTTTGATGTTCTCCTGGGCACGGACTGGTTAGCTACGTGCTAGGCATCTGTGGACTTCCGCGAGAAGACAGTCAGGTTTTGTTTTCCCGGCGAGTTTGTTCTTGTTGTGCAGGGTGACAGTGGTGCCGCTTCTCACAACTTGAATTCAGCCTTTTTCGCTAGTCGGCTTTTGAGGAGAGGATGTCGAGGATTCTTGGCTTTCATTTATGATACGGAGCCGCAGTGGGTTCATTGGACCGGGTTCCTATCGTGCGAGAGTTTTCCGACGTTGTTCCAGATGAGCTGGTGGAGCTTGGAGAGCTTAAGGATCTGCTGCAGAGTTGCTAGATAGGGGGACTTATGCGTCCGAGTGTTTCGCTTTGGGGAGCTCCTACTCTGTTCGTCAAGAGAAGGACGACAGTTTGAGGTTGTGTATTGATTGATCGTCAATTGAACCGAGTTATGGTGCAGATAGGTATCCTTTACCTCGCATTGACGATTTGTTCGATCAGCTCTAGGGTGCGAGACCTTTTTCTAAGTTTGTTTTGGGATCAGGTCATCATTGTTGCGGGATCGGAGTGATGACATTCCGAAGACTGCTTTTGTGTGCGCTACGGGCTTTATGAGTTTTGGTGTGTCGTTGGACTCACCAATGCCCTAGCAGCATTCGTGGATATGATGGACCAGATTTCTTCAGGCCGTTCCTCGACCAGTTTATTGTCGTATTATTGATGACATTCTGGTCTATTCCAAGATTCGTGAGGAACGTGAGCAGCACTTGAGGATTTGCTTTGCAGACATTGGGAGAGCGCCAGCTGTTTGCTAGATTCTCGGAGTGTTCCTTTAGGTTTGATAGTGTTGAACTTTCTAGGTCATGGGGTTATGGGAGACGGTTTTTGTATGGCCCCGAGGGAGGTCGAGGCCGTACAGCTTGGCCCAGACTTGCATCAGGGACTGAGGTCCGCAGCTTTTGGGCTTAGCCGGTTTTTACCGCCGTTTCGTGCAGGATTTCTTGAGTATCGCTGCACCGTTGACCGGGCTGACCAGGAAGGGAGTTCCGTTTCTTTAGACTGTGGCATGCGAGCCGAGTTTTCAGCAGTTGAAGACTTGGTGGACGATTGCACCAGTTCTATCCTTGTTTCTGGATCAGGGTGACTTTGTTGTTTACTGTGATGTTTCACGAGTGGGGCTCGATTTTGCACTAATATGGCATTATAGAGTTATCGCTTATGCTTCCCGATAGTTGGAGGAAGTACGAGCAGGATTTATCCCACTCATGATCTGGAGATGGCCGCGGTGGTTTTACGCTGGAGATTTAGGGACACTACTTGTTTGGAGAGTCGTGTCAGATTTTCACGGACCACCAGAGCTTTGTGTACATCTTCCTGCAGCGGGTTTTGATTGTTGAGACAACACCGTTGGATAGAGATTGTGAATGATTGTGATTGTGAGATCCTTCATCATCCGTGGAAAGACGATTGTGGTAGCTGATGCTTGAGTCGTAAGCCCAGGTGTAGTTGTTCCAGTTGTGCACAGTTCGGAGACAGTCTTTTACAGATTTACAGTTCTTGTGTAACCGTTGAGTACAGCTTAGGTTCGCCTCTACTGAGGGGACAGCTTGCTCATGTCCGCGCCCGTCCACTTTTACTAAATTGTTTTCGTGAGGCACAGCCCGCCGATGCTCGTTGTCGGAGATTCTTGAGCATGTTCGGCTGGGTAAAGATTCAGAGTTCTTGATTTATGACTAGGGTGTGCTGTGTTAGGGACTCAATGGCGTGTACCTGATGCTGATGGGTTGAGACACGAGGTCCTAGAGCGAGCACATCAGTCAGCTTCTTGTGTTCATCCAAGTGCCACCGAGATGTAACGTGACTTGAGAGTTGGTTACTGGTGGGTAGGGATGAGGAGTGAAGTTTCGGATTTCATTTTGAGGTGTCTGGCTAGTTGCGAGCTAAGGTTGAGCATGTGAGACCGGCTGGAGAGATGCAACCGTTAACCGTTCCAGATTGGGAATGGGAACGGATCTCCATAAATTTCGTTGTGGTGTCTACTCAGGTCTAGACAGGGTGTGACTCCATTAGGGTGATTGTTGTCCGGTTATGCTCAGGATGCTCGTTGTTCTTCAGTAAGTTTGTGCATTTGCACGGAGTTCCATCATGTGTTGTATCCGATAGAGGCATCCAGTTCGCTAGCCGTCGTTGGCAGAAGCTTCAGGAAACTTTGGGTACTGGTTGAGCGTTAGCTCCACTTTCCATCCGTAGGCCGACGGTCAGACAGAGCGGGCTATACAGACTCTGGAGGATATGCTTGTGCGTACATACTATTTGGTTGTTAGCAGTTGGGATCGTCACTTTCCATTAATAGGGTTCTCCTTCGATAGCTGTTGTCAGGAGACATTCCAATTGGCAACCTTCAGGCTTTGTTTGGTAGGTTGTGTCGATCGCCAGTCTGTTTTACTGACTCCGCGAGAGCAGGATTTTTGGACCCCAGCTAGTCGAGAGGCTTCGGAGAAGATCCAGTTGATTCAGGTCAGGATGAGAGTAGCCCAGTGCAGACAGAAGTCTTATGCCGACCATGGTGGTCGCAGACTTGAGTTCGCAGGGGGAGATCATTTATTCCTATGGATTTTTCCGATGAATGACATGTTGAGTTTTGGGAAGTTTAGTCCCAGATTATAGGTCCTTTTGAAATCCTTTAGCGAGTTAGTACCGTTGCCTATAATTTAGCACTTCCGCCCAGATTTTTGAGTATTCATCCTGTATTTCTAGTGTTGATACTTTGCAAATACCTTCATGAACTTTCTCACATGATTTAGCATCAGACCGTTTACCTTGGACGTGATCTTTTCGTTAATCAGCAGCCGATAGTATTAGTGGATCGGCAGGTGGAGAAACTTCGGTCAAGGGTCTTGCCATCTGTGGAGGTTTTCTTTGGCGTAGCCGTATATTAAGGTGATCATTTAGGAGGCTGCGAGCGAGATTTGGGAGTTTTGTACTCATCTCTTTGAAGGTATGTATAGTAAGAATTTTAATTCGGGGAAGAATTTTCTTTAAGGGGGGAGATTGTAACGCCTTAGATTTCGATTAGTATTAATTAGACGTTAATGCGGGTTTTTGGTAAAAAGTTTACCAATTCCGGTTTATCACATTTTATAACATTTAATTAATAATTTATTATTATTTGTTATGGCTTGAGCGCACGTGTGCACATTAATGTGAGGGTTTGTTTGTGCTAATCTAGTTTAGTGACCATGACAACTTTAAACTAATCCAATCCTTGTTTAACCTTAACCTAAACCTCTAGATATTTGTTGAGAGAGAGAAGATATTTCTTTTGGGTTTTGTTTTGGGAAGAGGTGGCTTGGTGACTCACATGAGAGGCATGGCTTGCATTAATGTGTGTGAGTTAATGCAAAGGGTACACTTACCCTTTCTCATTGTTCTCACCACACTCTCTTTCCCTTTATCATCTCATTCTCTCACAACTCTATCTCTTTCTCATTATTTCCTTTATCTCTCCTTTACTCTCAATTGAACACTCACTAATCCATTACTAAACCTTCACTAAACTTCACAAAATCTCACAAAAATAACATCTTAAGCCTTGTTTTGCCTCTTGGATGCCTTGGAGCTTGGAAAGCTAGGATCTTTGAGCTTGTGGGAGTAGATAATGATCTCTTTCTGTTAAGTAAGTCTTTTTAGTATTGCGTAGTTTGTTAGTTTCAGTTTAGAACGCGTAAAGTTTCGTTTCGGGTAAATATCGTATTTTTAGTGTATTTTGGTGTCTCGGATGATCTGCTATCAAACCAGGTATTTGCTGGAAAAGTTCCCATCACAGTGACCTAGAAGATACCCTCAAAATACGAGCCCATTCTCTCAGGAACTAGCCGCATATTTAATGGTTCTGGCCGCAATTTGCGACCAGAGTAGGGGCTGGGGGGTTGGGTTTTGGTATAGGGGTCTCTGGGATTGTGTGTGGTCTTGTGGTATATGCAACTTTTACAAATTGTTTGGATAGCAAAATCTGGGATCACTTTGCTTGTTTCTTGTGTTTCGATTACGCGCGTTACGTTATCCGATACGGTTCATGTCGTTGTGTATCTGTTGCTCTTGAGTTGGTTTCGTAGTATCACTATGCACGTTAGCTACTAAGCGAACACTTAAGAGTATGTTTGGAGTTGGTGTGTCGGTCAAACGTAGTGGTTACGTGTTATTGGTCGATTGCTAATATATATACACTTGCTTTGTTGTTTTGTGATTTTAGAATCGCAGGCGGGGACTTCGGACGCCGCGAAGAAGGGAAAGCGAATGGTTGGCTTTACTTAGCCAGGATCATCAGTGAGTAGATTTTAACATCTACAGGGGAATCGCCCGCATGGCGTTATGCGTCTGGGCTAGAGATGATATGATATTAGTTGCATGTTTATATTGCATATATAGAGTTTGCGCATACACCTCATTGCATATTATTACTTGTTGTGCTTGGACTTGTACCCTTTGGACACTGCACTATTATTGACGGTCCATGTTGCACGAGCATTGTTTGTATGCCACTCACACCGTCAATAATTGCCATAACACGCACAACACCTATACTTTGTGATATTGTATTGGTTAGGGACATGAGACATTGATTTATATTCCATTGTGCATATGATATATAGCATACCTGTATACCTACATACTTACACATATGCCTTGACATGCCTACATGTTAGCTACCTTCATACCTATATGGTATTGTACCATTAGAGATATGTATATACACATATGAGACATAGCTACATGTACATCTTGCATACATACTTACATGTACACCCGTATACCTTGATAGCTATACATATACCTGGAGGGTATTGTATCATTATTGACATGTATATACACATACCTAGCTTGACATAGCTACACACATACCTGGAGGGTATTACATCATTATTGATAGGTAGATACACATATCTTGCTATACCGACATAGTTACGCATACCTGGCTATAGCTACATGTTCACCTTTATATGATGTTGTATGGATTTGGAGAAATTAGGAATCACATGATATATTAAATAACTTGTTGCAGTTAAATAGCGGTTTTTCCCTTATATGCTCATATTACTGTTTCATGTTGCATATATTATATTTCATAGATTTCGCATTGATATATGGATTTCACATGATGTTTTCTGGATTTAAGGACCGTGGTAGTTTCATGAAATTATGCATTATTTGAAAAACCCGGTTTCTCTTGATATGATATTTCAGCATCCACCATGAGATTTCTCGGTTCTGATATATACCCCATGCGAGGAGGTGTCGTGGGCCGTGTGCGGGTACATGGTGGGGCCCGGAGGTACCCTGGGGCAAGAAAGATCTGTCGAAGGTTCACGCCGATGAGCCTGGCAGGGGAATCATACCTACCGGTGACAGTATTTGGACTCGGTGATGATCATGGAGATATCGACCGGAGTCATGTACGTATGCATACGGGGAATTCGAGTGCCGACAGTTGGGGTACTCAGGTTTCCGATAAACATATGATACGTACATATCAGGGGCAGTCGTGGTGACGATGCCTGGTAGATGAGTATTTATGTGTCGATGCTAGACACTAGTTTTCATGATATTTTACCTCTAAGTATATATATCAGTGGTATGGGACACTGTTATATATGCATGTATATATATATGTATATCAGTGGTATGGGACGCTGTTATATATATATATTTATAATATATATCATCATAATGATCTGTGCTTGTATTCTTATTCATTACTTGATCCGAGGGCCGATATGAGGTCCGATCTGAGGGCCGATCTTTGGGCCGATCTGAGGGCCGATTTGAGGATATTTGGGATTTGGATTTTCTTGATGGACTTTGGTCCTGCCACGATGAGGATTCCGTGAGGATGACATGTTTTATCCTATATTCCGCATTTATTTTATATGCATTGCTTCATGTATTAGTTGTATCTGATAGAGTACCTTTCATGACTGTTGCATATACATATTGTCATATTATTGCTTCATGTATTAGTTGTACCTGCTAGAGTACCTTTCATGACTGTTGCATACAGATGACCATTTATTGCTATTAACTTGCATCGGATAGATTCGCACAGTACGTGCATACTTGCGATTACCTGCATATGTTATTTACTATTCACGAGTTGGCAACTCACCCCCGTTGTGCCACAGGGTTTGCAGGTTATTCCTCAAAGTAGTCAGAGGCAGGGATTTTCATCTATCGTATCATCTTTTGCCGCGGATACCGCTACGGCTGACTGTGTGCAGTTTTGCTATAGGTGGGTTTTGCGGTTATCCGATGTTGCTCATTATATATTTTTGTACCATGTACTCTCCATCTACCACTTTCATGTATTGACTTAGAGACGTGATGTGAGGACGATATTGTATATTATTTTGTGACTTGGAGGTCCTTTATGCAATTTTTATTTATATCGTCCTTTTTTCGCTACGGCGTCATATATCTGTTGTGGTGGTTGTTTTCTGCCTTTGGGTGTGGATTTTCTCCCGTTTGGGGATGCTTTACTTATATATTTATGTTGTACCCTTTTTGGGGGCTTGTTTTACAAAGGAGGTGCTGCCAAATTTTTAAAGGAAATAAATTGGGACTTTAAAGAATTTGATTGAGATTTCAAAAGTTTTAACAATGTCTTTATCACTTACTGCTTTTGATGGTTTAGATTGCTGGGATTTTGGTTTACTTGAATTACGTTACGCCTAGAGATATTACGTAGTTTTTAGGGCCGTCACGTGCTAAATTTTTGGGTCGTGACAGACTGTCTCATCAAAACAGATGTTGCAGCTCCGTGATGTCTGTTTTAATCCATAAATGGATTTAAGTAACTTCCACACCTTCCCGCTGCTCCCACTGTCCACGAATCCTTCCAGCCGATCCATATAAACACACTCTTCCAAACTTCCATTCAGAAAAGCTGTTTTTATGTCCATCTGCCAGATTTCATAGTCATTGAAGGAAGCAATGGCGAGTAGGATCCGAATGGATTTCAGCATAGCCACTGGAGAAAAGGTTTCGTCATAGTCCATACCAGTGTAAGTCGATGTACTACACCCAAATACTTGTGGGGAGGCGGAATTTTCAAAAACGAACTTGTTTAGTGAACGAACATCGACTAACCGCTTGAATCGAAGCTAAACTATAAATAACCAAACACAAAGTGTTTCTAACTATTGTGTTTAGGGATTATACCTAATGAAACCAGTCCTTCGTCTTTACGATCTCCTTGTTCTCCTCGGCCTTCTCTAGGTAGTAGACGATCCATCCGAGAGCAAAACTCCAAACTAAACCTCTAACTTGAGGTAACTAATCTTCTTGGATTGCTAATCAAAGAAGATAGAATGAAATAGAGTGATGGTTATGGATTGATTAGTCTTTCTAATCCTTTGATCTCAACACATGAGGTGTAAGGATTAGGGTTTGAAGATGAGAGCTTGAGGAGAGAGAATGTGTAGATAAATTATGAGATAAGATTGTGAGTATCATAACATATTATGAAGCATTCTCATTAAAGAATAAATGAATAAATGTGATGAATAAGCATGCTTCATAAATGTTAAGTGGTGATTCATTAGCATGAGTCATTAATCATTTATGGTGCAATAATGACAATGATGAATCACTCTCATGATTCACTAATCTTATCCAAAGTATATGCCACCTAAACCTCCTTAGTCACCATCTTCTAGAAGCTTCTCGCGCAATTACGAGAATGCCCCTCCGATCCGTGAAAACACGGAAAAACTTTAGACTGTAAAAATCCAATAACCGGATACCAGTAACTGGCTTAAACCAAAGCCGACTGGTAAAAACTGTCCGAAAGTCGTACGCGCGTAAACGCACGTATGCGTCCGAACCCTTGTCGTAAAACCATACGACCTCTATATCGTTTCGCCTGGAGTAGGAAACTCTCTGTGTGGGACTCTAGAGACTCGACTACTACGCTGGCAGTGGGTTTAACCACAGACCGCAAGCGGCACTAGCTGTACGTAACGGTCCCCAGGTAGTTGTCGATAAGAAGGCCGATGAGGAAACCCATCCGAACTCCTACTGAGTCTGATGTGACAATCTCCATACAGTCCGATCCGTTCGTCCAATGACTATCGCATATCCTTCCTAGGGGGCAGCAAGCGTCAGTCCCCTAATAGCGGTATAAGTCGTGTCGGAGGGAAGCCCATTACACCCTGAGAAACTACTGGAACCTACCAGCAAATCTCGCTTGCCCTGGCCAGGGACTTTGCGTAATGGCTCTCTGACACAGCGCGATATCAACTCCCAATACCGGGAGGGGCGAATCCTGTCTAACCGCCACTGCCTCCAAGTGCTCGGGACTGCACCCAACTGCTACCTGTTTGCACGACTCCTTTGAGCCGTGGTAGGGTAGCAATCTAAGAACAGTGGGACACACTCGAGGCGAAGTAGCAGTGTCAAGTCTGCGGACTACGCTGTACTCATGTCACCTGGGAACTGTTCACTGACGACTGGTATAAAACCAACCAACAGTTCCCTGTGAGTCCTGTCCGGTGTACCCGTAACCTAACGAGCACCTGTATACTATCTCCAGTACGACGTACTGACGGCTGTGGGACAGACCATCTCCCCAACTGGGATGAGAAGCGTACACACTAGTCTACTCCGGAATATCGATGCTCTGTCTCGATAATCCAACGACCAGGGACCTGAATAAGGATGTGCTTGTAGACTACCCAGCCCCCACTAGTGTGACTGCCATCACAACGCTGGTAGTCAAGCAAGATCCTAAGAGCTCTATCAATACGTACACTCACATATTAAGATAGAAAAACCAAGTAGCATACTACCATATTTAGCAAGACTATTATATACATGTGAATATCCCAAGCTTCCATTAAGTAATATACAAGCTAGTATGATACAGTAATGGCCTTCTAGGGCATAAACACTAACAATCTCCCACTTGCACTAGGGCCATGTACTGGCATATCGAAGACCAATGATCTCGAGTAGCCTCTCGAATTGCGTCTGAGGTAGGGCCTTCGTGAATGGATCAGCAATGTTCTCTTCTGAAGCAACTCTCCGAACCTCGATCTCCTGACGATCAATGATCTCCCTGATCAGGTGATACCGCCTCAAGATGTGTCTGGACTTCTGATGGGACCTTGGTTCCTTCGCTAAAGCTATAGCTCCGTTGTTGTCGCAATACAGAGGTATTGGATCAACTATGGTAGGAACCACTTGAAGTTCTGTTAGGAACTTCTTCATCCAGATTGCTTCTTTTGCGGCATCGCAAGCAGCTATATACTCCGCTTCCATCGTCGAGTCAGCAACGGTGTCCTGCTTGGAGCTCTTCCAGCACACCGCCCCTCCATTGAGGGTAAAGACATAACCCGATATGGACTTGGAATCGTCCTTATCACTGTGGAAGCCGGAATCAGCAAAGGCCTCCAACCTGAGGTCTTTTCCGCCGTAAACCAAGAACATCTCCTTAGTCCTCCTCAGGTACTTGAGAATGTTCTTTACTGCTATCCAGTGTTTCTCCCCTGGGTCCGACTGATACCGGCTCACCACGCTTAGTGCGTAAGCTACATCTGGTCTGGTACACAACATCGCATACATTATAGAGCCTACCGCAGAAGCGTAGGGTATAATAGACATGCGTTCCCTTTCCAAATCAGTCTTGGGAGACATCTCTTTGGAGAGGGTGATTCCGTGACAAGCCGGTAGATTACCGCGCTTAGAATCTTCCATACTGAATCTTTTCAGTACAGTGTCGATATACCTGGACTGCGAAAGTCCCAACATCCTCTTGGATCTATCACGATAGATCCGGATCCCCAGAATGTAAGAGGCATCACCCAGGTCTTTCATGGAGAACCTGTGTGACAAGAATCTTTTGGCAGATTGTAGCATAGGAATGCCATTTCCTATCAATAGAATGTCATCCACGTACAAGACGAGGAATACGACACTTCTGGCTACAACTTTACTATATATGCACGGTTCATCTGGATTTTTGATAAAGTCATATTCTTTGACTGTCTCATCAAAACAGATCTTCCAACTCCGCGATGCCTGCTTTAGTCCATAAATGGACTTAAGCAGCTTGCATACTTTCCCGCTGCTCCCACTCTGATTGAAACCTTCTGGCTGATCCATATAGACACACTCTTCTAAATTTCCATTCAGAAAAGCCGTCTTTACGTCCATCTGCCAGATTTCATAATCATGGAAGGCAGCAATTGCAAGAAGGATACGAATGGATTTGAGCATAGCCACTGGAGAAAAAGTTTCGTCATAGTCCAAACCAGGTCTTTGACGAAAACCCTTTGCAACAAGTCTAGCTTTATAGGTTTCCACCTGCCCATCTACACCAATCTTTTTCTTGAAGATCCATTTGCATCCTATGGGTTTTACCCCACCTGGAGCAAAGTCCAAAGTCCATACTTTGTTGGTGTACATGGACTCCATTTCGCTTCGCATTGCATCTAGCCATCGTACCGAGTCGCCGCTCTGGATGGCCTGCTGGAAGCTAGTAGGTTCATCATCTTCTATGATGCAATCCTCTCTATCCCCGTCTATGAGAAAACCGTAGTATTTCTCAGGCGGATGAGACGGCCTACTACTCCTGCGGAGGGGTGCGGGAATGTTCTGTTCTTCTTGAACCTCTGGTTCTACCAAACTTTCAGTAGCAACTTGTGGTTCTGGAATTTCTTCCAGTTCTACTGCGCTCCCACTCTTCTGATTTTCTAAAAATTCAGTTTCTAAGAAGTGGGCATGACGAGAAACAAAAACCTTTTGTTCCTCTGCGTAATAGAAATAATATCCCTTGGAGTTCTTTGGATATCCCACAAGCTTACACTGTACTGAGCGTGCCTCGAGCTTGTCCGAATGCTGCTTTTTTACAAAAGCTGGACACCCCCATGTCCTAAAATGTTTTAGACAGGGTTTCTTCCCACTCCACATCTGATATGGTGTGGTAGGCACAGTCTTGGTTGGAACCTGGTTTAAAAGATATGCCGCTGATTCTAGCGCATAACCCCAAAAAGATCGCGGTAACTCAGCATTACTCATCATGGATCGTACCATATCCAATAGGGTTCGATTCCGTCTTTCCGATACACCGTTGTGCTGTGGAGTGTATGGAGGAGTAAGCTGAGAGAGAATTCCTTTCTCTTTTAGGTAACCTAGAAACTCGGCACTTAAGTATTCTCCACCTCGATCAGATCTCAGTGTCTTAATACTTTTGCCTGTTTGGTTTTCCGCTTCACTCTTGTATTCCAGGAATTTCTCAAAGGCCTCGGATTTATGCTTCATTAAGAAAACATATCCAAACCTAGAGAAATCATCTGTAAAAGTAATGAAGTAGGAATAACCACCTCTTGCATGTGTAGACATTGGACCACATACATCGCTGTGTATGAGTCCTAAGAGCTCGCTCGCTCTTACTCCTTGTCCAGTGAATGGAGTCTTTGTCATCTTTCCTTTGAGACAAGATTGACAAGTGTCATAAGATTGATATTCGAATGAGTCCAAATATCCTTCTCTATGCAACTTAGTCAACCTTCTCTCATTGATGTGACCCAGTCTACAATGCCATAAGAAAGCTTTATTTAAATCTGGAGACTTTCTTTTTAGTGTGTTCTGGACATTGAAAATTTGGAGTTGGTTTAAAACATATATGCCGTTATTTAATGTACCTGACCCAATCAAACCATGATTAAGGTGGATGTTGACAACATCTCTTACAAACGTGAAATCATAACCTTTATTTGATAACAAGGAAACTGATATGATATTACACGTTAAGCTTGGTACAAAATAACAGTTATGTAAAACCAAAATGTGTCCACTCGTCAATCCTAGATGATAATCCCCGACGGACGCAGCTCCCACGCTAGCTCCGTTAGCAACCTTTAGGGTCATATCACCTTCCTTCAGCACTCTACGGTTTCTCAGTGCCTGCAATGAATTGCAAATATGAGATCCTGATCCGGTATCCAATACCCAGGAAGTAGAGTTGATTGACAGACAATTCTCAATTACAAACACACCTGAAGTCGAAGCCACAGCTTGCTTCGGTTCCTGGTTCTTGGCGTTCCACGCCTTGCAATCCTTCTTCCAGTGCCCTTTCCTGTGACAATGGAAGCACTCATCCTGGCCAACTATCGGTACTGCAATCTTTTTCTTTCTCTTCCCTCCCACCTTACTAACACCTCCTCTAGGTCTGGGTGCGGCCTTCTTCTTCCTTCCTTTGGCCCTAGCCTTGGACCCGGAAGAAGATGTACCGCCAACAAACATAGCGGGTGTTTCCCTTGAATTCTTCAAGGTGCCCTCTGCACTCCTTAACATGTTCAGGAGTTCCGGAAGTTCAACTTCTTTTCTTTGAAGGTTGAAGTTCAGGATAAACTGGGCGTAGGTGTGAGGAAGGGACTGGAGAATAAGGTCTGTATAGAGCTCATTATCCAAAGTCGTCCCAAGGTCTGCGAGCTCTTCTATGTAGCCGATCATCTTTAGGACATGTTCTCCTACCGATGACCCGACAGCCAACCTCGCTCGAAACAAGTTCTTTGAGGTCTCGTATCTTGCTATACGAGATTGCTCTCCATAAAGTTCCTTTGTATGGAGAAATATGCCATCAAGGTCCATATCCTCGTGCCTCCTCTGATGTTCATTGTTCATCGAGGCAAGCACGATGCACTTGGCTTTCGCGCAATCTAAATCCCAGGTTTTGCGGATTTCCTTATCCGCATTGCTGGATTTGGGACCAGGGACAGCAGGTGCCGTAGCGGTGAGGACGTACCCCTGTTTGTCATAGGTCAAAGCCATTTTGACATTCCGCAGCCAATCTTTATAGTTTGGCTCTGTCAGTATATTTTTCTCTAAAAGTAACTTAAGTCCAGTCATTTTCAGGGTCGCTGCAATTAGGAGAGAGAGAAGAAAACTCTTTAGCATGATGCTCTTGCAAGTTTAGAGTGGTTTTTAGTTTATCTAAACTGGATGGCTCCCACTGTTTCTCGAATCCTTCCTCAAACCATAAAAGAAGAATTAGCCAGGACTATTCTCACCGTACAATACTTGCTTAACCGTTCAGCCAGGCTGGTGTCGGTACTTCGAGAGAGGTTTTCCAACGCTTTCGCGAAGTTCCTTAATTAAATAACCTCTTTTCTCTGGGGGCGTAACCCCGCTGATACTTTTCTGGACACCTACTAGGTTTATAGCATTGATCGTTAAGTGACGAATATCCTGATAAGTAGCATATACTCACAGTAGGATCGGGATCCAAATATCATCGTCTGATAATGCTGTAGGAATGCCACCAACATTCATCAAACTCAAAATGGTATGCATCTCTCTGCAAATTTCAGTTTCTTTAGAAATTCCCGATATAGATTTTTGCCCCATGCTCTTATGATCTTGACTAAGGGCCAACAAATCATAAGTCACACGTCAAGTTCTGCCCATCATTATCCTGTTGATTTGAACCCATCCGTATACTCTTGACTAAGGGCCAAACAAAGTAATACGACTGCCCAAACCAACTCATCTATCTATGCAACAAATGAATACCCCAGCAGCTACCAATCACTATGTCTTGACTAAGGGCCAAACAAACATAGCTTGAATACTACTGACCATTCATAAGAAATGACGGAGGGCTACGACTGGTTTTGGCGAAACCGTGAACGTAGTGAACTTGATATAACCGAAGGAACCTGATAGCTTTTAAAAGGAGTGGTTAAAGCTCCGCATTTAAAAATATCTGTTTTTAAAATTAACCGAGTGGTTTCTTTTAAATTGTTCCAACGATTTAAACTTGCTTTATTTTCTTTGCATTATAGATAATGCGTCCCATCATTAACCTATCATTGCAGAAAACAACGAAAATACAACGTCCTCTTATGCCATCCGCATTCGCCACGGGGTCCCGTCATCACCCGTTAGGTTACTTAACTAACGACAGAGCGGGGGCTGGGCTAGCGCGGGTGTAAAACATAAGTGACGTCTAAATAGCTATCATATATATAGATATTTTACATTCGTCTGACGCAATGATATACATTCCAGAACACAGATAAACTTTATTGGATTTGCAAGCAATCTGTATTTCTTTTGAGCCTGCAAGAAAAGACAGATTACACAGTTGTGATGAATAGCCGTTACCCCACCCTCGACCCCTACGGGTACGGCAAACTACCCACCCGGCAGTTTGTGTACCCCACCTTGGGTCAGTCCTAGGAGCAAAAACAGTAAAATGAAATAATACATCGGTGGCTACAACCGCAACCTGGATGTGCCCCTCAAAATAATATTACAACAAATTACATTTACAACAAATGAATTAAATAATAACCCATTGCAAAACCCCGGCTATACACCACAACAGTCCAATAACAGTTCATATGCACAAACAGATAAAACCATTACAGAAATGTGCAACCCCCTACCAACCGACATACTAGCAGTTAGGGGAGGTTTACGAACACATTTATCAATCACAGATATAGTCCAATATGCAAATACTGTACAATTTCGATCGATTAAACGCATTTAACATTGCTCCAATACTGCTCTGTAAAACTGAAACCTGAGCAAAATTAAAATATTCCAGAAAATCCAAAAAACCACAGGGGACCCACACAAGAAAAACGAGTTCCTGACTCGTTAACTCGGCGGCGGAAGCGCGGCGGATCGGTGGGATCCGCCGCGGTTCCGCGGCACTGTAGACGAATCAGGAACCCAAATTTCTTGGGTGTTCTTCTGTGTTCATTTCAAGCTTTCTGCACTTACCTGAAAAATTTTAGGACATCATTTTAAAATCGACAGAAACTGATGTTTTTTAGGGTTTTCCGGCTTCGTTTTTCCGTTCGAAATTCGTACAAATTTGCAATTAAGTTATTAATAGTTTAGCGAGGCTCTGATACCACTGTAAGTCGATGTACTACACCCCAATACTTGTGGGGAGGCGGAATTTTCAAAAACGAACTTGTTTAGTGAACGAACATCGACTAACCGCTTGAATCGAAGCTAAACTATAAATAACCAAGCACAAAGTGTTTCTAACTATTGTGTTTAGGGATTATACCTAATGAAACCAGTCCTTCGTCTTTACGATCTCCTTGTTCTCCTCGGCCTTCTCTAGGTAGTAGACGATCCACCCGAGAGCAAAACTCCAAACTAAACCTCTAACTTGAGGTAACTAATCTTCTTGGATTGCTAATCAAAGAAGATAGAATGAAATAGAGTGATGGTTATGGATTGATTAGTCTTTCTAATCCTTTGATCTCAACACATGAGGTGTAAGGATTAGGGTTTGAAGATGAGAGCTTGAGGAGAGAGAATGTGTAGATAAATTATGAGATAAGATTGTGAGTATCATAACATATTATGAAGCATTCTCATTAAAGAATAAATGAATAAATGTGATGAATAAGCATGCTTCATAAATGTTAAGTGGTGATTCATTAGCATGAGTCATTAATCATTTATGGTGCAATAATGACAATGATGAATCACTCTCATGACTCACTAATCTTATCCAAAGTGTATGCCACCTAAACCTCCTTAGTCACCATCTTCTAGAAGCTTCTCGCGCAATTACGAGAATGCCCCTCCGATTCGTGAAAACACGGAAAAGCTTTAGACTGTAAAAATCCAATAACCGGATACCAGTAACTGGCTTAAACCAAAGCCGACTGGTAAAAACTGTCCGAAAGTCGTACGCGCGTAAACGCACGTATGCGTCCGAACCCTTGTCGTAAAACCATACGACCTCTATATCGTTTCGCCTGGAGTAGGAAACTCTCTGTGTGGGACTCTAGAGACTCGACTACTACGCTGGCAGTGGGTTTAACCACAGACCGCAAGCGGCACTAGCTGTACGTAACGGTCCCCAGGTAGTTGTCGATAAGAAGGCCGATGAGGAAACCCATCCGAACTCCTACTGAGTCTGATGTGACAATCTCCATACAGTCCGGTCCGTTCGTCCAATGACTATCGCATATCCTGCCTAGGGGGGCAGCAAGCGTCAGTCCCCTAATAGCGGTATAAGTCGTGTCGGAGGGAAGCCCATTACACCCTGAGAAACTACTGGAACCTACCAGCAAATCTCGCTTGCCCTGGCCAGGGACTTTGCGTAATGGCTCTCTGACACAGCGCGATATCAACTCCCAATACCGGGAGGGGCGAATCCTGTCTAACCGCCACTGCCTCCAAGTGCTCGGGACTGCACCCAACTGCTACCTGTTTGCACGACTCCTTTGAGCCGTGGTAGGGTAGCAATCTAAGAACAGTGGGACACACTCGAGGCGAAGTAGCAGTGTCAAGTCTGCGGACTACGCTGTACTCATGTCACCTGGGAACTGTTCACTGACGACTGGTATAAAACCAACCAACAGTTCCCTGTGAGTCCTGTCCGGTGTACCCGTAACCTAACGAGCACCTGTATACTATCTCCAGTACGACGTACTGACGGCTGTGGGACAGACCATCTCCCCAACTGGGATGAGAAGCGTACACACTAGTCTACTCCGGAATATCGATGCTCTGTCTCGATAATCCAACGACCAGGGACCTGAATAAGGATGTGCTTGTAGACTACCCAGCCCCCACTAGTGTGACTGCCATCACAACGCTGGTAGTCAAGCAAGATCCTAAGAGCTCTATCAATACGTACACTCACATATTAAGATAGAAAAACCAAGTAGCATACTACCATATTTAGCAAGACTGTTATATACATGTGAATATCCCAAGCTTCCATTAAGTAATATACAAGCTAGTATGATACAGTAATGGCCTTCTAGGGCATAAACACTAACAATCTCCCACTTGCACTAGGGCCATGTACTGGCATATCGAAGACCAATGATCTCGAGTAGCCTCTCGAACTGCGTCTGAGGTAGGGCCTTCGTGAATGGATCAGCAATGTTCTCTTCTGAAGCAACTCTCCGAACCTCGATCTCCTGACGATCAATGATCTCCCTGATCAGGTGATACCGCCTCAAGATGTGTCTGGACTTCTGATGGGACCTTGGTTCCTTCGCTAATGCTATAGCTCCGTTGTTGTCGCAATACAGAGGTATTGGATCAACTATGGTAGGAACCACTTGAAGTTCTGTTAGGAACTTCTTCATCCAGACTGCTTCTTTTGCGGCATCGCAAGCAGCTATATACTCCACTTCCATCGTCGAGTCAGCAACGGTGTCCTGCTTGGAGCTCTTCCAGCACACCGCCCCTCCATTGAGGGTAAAGACATAACCCGATATGGACTTGGAATCGTCCTTATCACTCTGGAAGCCGGAATCAGCAAAGGCCTCCAACCTGAGGTCTTTTCCGCCGTAAACCAAGAACATCTCCTTAGTCCTCCTCAGGTACTTGAGAATGTTCTTTACTGCTATCCAGTGTTTCTCCCCTGGGTCCGACTGATACCGGCTCACCACGCTTAGTGCGTAAGCTACATCTGGTCTGGTACACAACATCGCATACATTATAGAGCCTACCGCAGAAGCGTAGGGTATAATAGACATGCGTTCCCTTTCCAAATCAGTCTTGGGAGACATCTCTTTGGAGAGGGTGATTCCGTGACAAGCCGGTAGATTACCGCGCTTAGAATCTTTCATACTGAATCTTTTCAGTACAGTGTCGATATACCTGGACTGCGAAAGTCCCAACATCCTCTTGGATCTATCACGATAGATCCGGATCCCCAGAATGTAAGAGGCATCACCCAGGTCTTTCATGGAGAACCTGTGTGACAAGAATCTTTTGGCAGATTGTAGCATAGGAATGTCATTTCCTATCAATAGAATGTCATCCACGTACAAGACGAGGAATACGACACTTCTGGCTACAACTTTACTATATATGCACGGTTCATCTGGATTTTTGATAAAGTCATATTCTTTGACTGTCTCATCAAAACAGATCTTCCAACTCCGCGATGCCTGCTTTAGTCCATAAATGGACTTAAGCAGCTTGCATACTTTCCCGCTGCTCCCACTCTGATTGAAACCCTCTGGCTGATCCATATAGACGCACTCTTCTAAATTTCCATTCAGAAAAGCCGTCTTTACGTCCATCTGCCAGATTTCATAATCATGGAAGGCAGCAATTGCAAGAAGGATACGAATGGATTTGAGCATAGCCACTGGAGAAAAAGTTTCGTCATAGTCCAAACCAGGTCTTTGACGAAAACCCTTTGCAACAAGTCTAGCTTTATAGGTTTCCACCTGCCCATCTACACCAATCTTTTTCTTGAAGATCCATTTGCATCCTATGGGTTTTACCCCACCTGGAGCAAAGTCCAAAGTCCATACTTTGTTGGTGTACATGGACTCCATTTCGCTTCGCATTGCATCTAGCCATCGTACCGAGTCGCCGCTCTGGATGGCCTGCTGGAAGCTAGTAGGTTCATCATCTTCTATGATGCAATCCTCTCTATCCCCGTCTATGAGAAAACCGTAGTATTTCTCAGGCGGATGAGACGGCCTACTACTCCTGCGGAGGGGTGCGGGAATGTTCTGTTCTTCTTGAACCTCTGGTTCTACCAAACTTTCAGTAGCAACTTGTGGTTCTGGAATTTCTTCCAGTTCTACTGCGCTCCCACTCTTCTGATTTTCTAAAAATTCAGTTTCTAAGAAGTGGGCATGACGAGAAACAAAAACCTTTTGTTCCTCTGCGTAATAGAAATAATATCCCTTGGAGTTCTTTGGATATCCCACAAGCTTACACTGTACTGAGCGTGCCTCGAGCTTGTCCGAATGCTGCTTTTTTACAAAAGCTGGACACCCCCATGTCCTAAAATGTTTTAGACAGGGTTTCTTCCCACTCCACATCTGATATGGTGTGGTAGGCACAGTCTTGGTTGGAACCTGGTTTAAAAGATATGCCGCTGATTCTAGCGCATAACCCCAAAAAGATCGCGGTAACTCAGCATTACTCATCATGGATCGTACCATATCCAATAGGGTTCGATTCCGTCTTTCCGATACACCGTTGTGCTGTGGAGTGTATGGAGGAGTAAGCTGAGAGAGAATTCCTTTCTCTTTTAGGTAACCTAGAAACTCGGCACTTAAGTATTCTCCACCTCGATCAGATCTCAGTGTCTTAATACTTTTGCCTGTTTGGTTTTCCGCTTCACTCTTGTATTCCAGGAATTTCTCAAAGGCCTCGGATTTATGCTTCATTAAGAAAACATATCCAAACCTAGAGAAATCATCTGTAAAAGTAATGAAGTAGGAATAACCACCTCTTGCATGTGTAGACATTGGACCACATACATCGCTGTGTATGAGTCCTAAGAGCTCGCTCGCTCTTACTCCTTGTCCAGTGAATGGAGTCTTTGTCATCTTTCCTTTGAGACAAGATTGACAAGTGTCATAAGATTGATATTCGAATGAGTCCAAATATCCTTCTCTATGCAACTTAGTCAACCTTCTCTCATTGATGTGACCCAGTCTACAATGCCATAAGAAAGCTTTATTTAAATCTGGAGACTTTCTTTTTAGTGTGTTCTGGACATTGAAAATTTGGAGTTGGTTTAAAACATATATGCCGTTATTTAATGTACCTGACCCAATCAAACCATGATTAAGGTGGATGTTGACAACATCTCTTACAAACGTGAAATCATAACCTTTATTTGATAACAAGGAAACTGATATGATATTACACGTTAAGCTTGGTACAAAATAACAGTTATGTAAAACCAAAATGTGTCCACTCGTCAATCCTAGATGATAATCCCCGACGGACGCAGCTCCCACGCTAGCTCCGTTAGCAACCTTTAGGGTCATATCACCTTCCTTCAGCACTCTACGGTTTCTCAGTGCCTGCAATGAATTGCAAATATGAGATCCTGATCCGGTATCCAATACCCAGGAAGTAGAGTTGATTGACAGACAATTCTCAATTACAAACACACCTGAAGTCGAAGCCACAGCTTGCTTCGGTTCCTGGTTCTTGGCGTTCCACGCCTTGCAATCCTTCTTCCAGTGCCCTTTCCTGTGACAATGGAAGCACTCATCCTGGCCAACTATCGGTACTGCAATCTTTTTCTTTCTCTTCCCTCCCACCTTACTAACACCTCCTCTAGGTCTGGGTGCGGCCTTCTTCTTCCTTCCTTTGGCCCTAGCCTTGGACCCGGAAGAAGATGTACCGCCAACAAACATAGCGGGTGTTTCCCTTGAATTCTTCAAGGTGCCCTCTGCACTCCTTAACATGTTCAGGAGTTCCGGAAGTTCAACTTCTTTTCTTTGAAGGTTGAAGTTCAGGATAAACTGGGCGTAGGTGTGAGGAAGGGACTGGAGAATAAGGTCTGTATAGAGCTCATTATCCAAAGTCGTCCCAAGGTCTGCGAGCTCTTCTATGTAGCCGATCATCTTTAGGACATGTTCTCCTACCGATGACCCGACAGCCAACCTCGCTCGAAACAAGTTCTTTGAGGTCTCGTATCTTGCTATACGAGATTGCTCTCCATAAAGTTCCTTTGTATGGAGAAATATGCCATCAAGGTCCATATCCTCGTGCCTCCTCTGATGTTCATTGTTCATCGAGGCAAGCACGATGCACTTGGCTTTCGCGCAATCTAAATCCCAGGTTTTGCGGATTTCCTTATCCGCATTGCTGGATTTGGGACCAGGGACAGCAGGTGCCGTAGCGGTGAGGACGTACCCCAGTTTGTCATAGGTCAAAGCCATTTTGACATTCCGCAGCCAATCTTTATAGTTTGGCTCTGTCAGTATATTTTTCTCTAAAAGTAACTTAAGTCCAGTCATTTTCAGGGTCGCTGCAATTAGGAGAGAGAGAAGAAAACTCTTTAGCATGATGCTCTTGCAAGTTTAGAGTGGTTTTTAGTTTATCTAAACTGGATGGCTCCCACTGTTTCTCGAATCCTTCCTCAAACCATAAAAGAAGAATTAGCCAGGACTATTCTCACCGTACAATACTTGCTTAACCGTTCAGCCAGGCTGGTGTCGGTACTTCGAGAGAGGTTTTCCAACGCTTTCGCGAAGTTCCTTAATTAAATAACCTCTTTTCTCTGGGGGCGTAACCCCGCTGATACTTTTCTGGACACCTACTAGGTTTATAGCATTGATCGTTAAGTGACGAATATCCTGATAAGTAGCATATACTCACAGTAGGATCGGGATCCAAATATCATCGTCTGATAATGCTGTAGGAATGCCACCAACATTCATCAAACTCAAAATGGTATGCATCTCTCTGCAAATTTCAGTTTCTTTAGAAATTCCCGATATAGATTTTTGCCCCATGCTCTTATGATCTTGACTAAGGGCCAACAAATCATAAGTCACACGTCAAGTTCTGCCCATCATTATCCTGTTGATTTGAACCCATCCGTATACTCTTGACTAAGGGCCAAACAAAGTAATACGACTGCCCAAACCAACTCATCTATCTATGCAACAAATGAATACCCCAGCAGCTACCAATCACTATGTCTTGACTAAGGGCCAAACAAACATAGCTTGAATACTACTGACCATTCATAAGAAATGACGGAGGGCTACGACTGGTTTTGGCGAAACCGTGAACGTAGTGAACTTGATATAACCGAAGGAACCTGATAGCTTTTAAAAGGAGTGGTTAAAGCTCCGCATTTAAAAATATCTGTTTTTAAAATTAACCGAGTGGTTTCTTTTAAATTGTTCCAACGATTTAAACTTGCTTTATTTTCTTTGCATTATAGATAATGCGTCCCATCATTAACCTATCATTGCAGAAAACAACGAAAATACAACGTCCTCTTATGCCATCCGCATTCGCCACGGGGTCCCGTCATCACCCGTTAGGTTACTTAACTAACGACAGAGCGGGGGCTGGGCTAGCGCGGGTGTAAAACATAAGTGACGTCTAAATAGCTATCATATATTTAGATATTTTACATTCGTCTGACGCAATGATATACATTCCAGAACACAGATAAACTTTATTGGATTTGCAAGCAATCTGTATTTCTTTTGAGCCTGCTAGAAAAGACAGATTACACAGTTGTGATGAATAGCCGTTACCCCACCCTCGACCCCTACGGGTACGGCAAACTACCCACCCGGCAGTTTGTGTACCCCACCTTGGGCCAGTCCTAGGAGCAAAAACAGTAAAATGAAATAATACATCGGTGGCTACAACCGCAACCTGGATGTGCCCCGCAAAATAATATTACAACAAATTACATTTACAACAAATGAATTAAATAATAACCCATTGCAAAACCCCGGCTATACACCACAACAGTCCAATAACAGTTCATATGCACAAACAGATAAAACCATTACAGAAATGTGCAACCCCCTGCCAACCGACATACTAGCAGTTAGGGGAGGTTTACGAACACATTTATCAATCACAGATATAGTCCAATATGCAAATACTGTACAATTTCGATCGATTAAACGCATTTAACATTGCTCCAATACTGCTCTGTAAAACTGAAACCTGAGCAAAATTAAAATATTCCAGAAAATCCAAAAAACCACAGGGGACCCACACAAGAAAAACGAGTTCCTGGCTCGTCAACTCGGCGGCGGAAGCGCGGCGGATCGGTGGGATCCGCCGCGGTTCCGCGGCACTGTAGACGAATCAGGAACCCAAATTTCTTGGGTGTTCTTCTGTGTTCATTTCAAGCTTTCTGCACTTACCTGAAAAATTTTAGGACATCATTTTAAAATCGACAGAAACTGATGTTTTTTAGGGTTTTCCGGCTTCGTTTTTCCGTTCGAAATTTGTACAAATTTGCAATTAAGTTATTAATAGTTTAGCGAGGCTCTGATACCACTGTAAGTCGATGTACTACACCCCAATACTTGTGGGGAGGCGGAATTTTCAAAAACGAACTTGTTTAGTGAACGAACATCGACTAACCGCTTGAATCGAAGCTAAACTATAAATAACCAAGCACAAAGTGTTTCTAACTATTGTGTTTAGGGATTATACCTAATGAAACCAGTCCTTCGTCTTTACGATCTCCTTGTTCTCCTCGGCCTTCTCTAGGTAGTAGACGATCCACCCGAGAGCAAAACTCCAAACTAAACCTCTAACTTGAGGTAACTAATCTTCTTGGATTGCTAATCAAAGAAGATAGAATGAAATAGAGTGATGGTTATGGATTGATTAGTCTTTCTAATCCTTTGATCTCAACACATGAGGTGTAAGGATTAGGGTTTGAAGATGAGAGCTTGAGGAGAGAGAATGTGTAGATAAATTATGAGATAAGATTGTGAGTATCATAACATATTATGAAGCATTCTCATTAAAGAATAAATGAATAAATGTGATGAATAAGCATGCTTCATAAATGTTAAGTGGTGATTCATTAGCATGAGTCATTAATCATTTATGGTGCAATAATGACAATGATGAATCACTCTCATGACTCACTAATCTTATCCAAAGTGTATGCCACCTAAACCTCCTTAGTCACCATCTTCTAGAAGCTTCTCGCGCAATTACGAGAATGCCCCTCCGATTCGTGAAAACACGGAAAAGCTTTAGACTGTAAAAATCCAATAACCGGATACCAGTAACTGGCTTAAACCAAAGCCGACTGGTAAAAACTGTCCGAAAGTCGTACGCGCGTAAACGCACGTATGCGTCCGAACCCTTGTCGTAAAACCATACGACCTCTATATCGTTTCGCCTGGAGTAGGAAACTCTCTGTGTGGGACTCTAGAGACTCGACTACTACGCTGGCAGTGGGTTTAACCACAGACCGCAAGCGGCACTAGCTGTACGTAACGGTCCCCAGGTAGTTGTCGATAAGAAGGCCGATGAGGAAACCCATCCGAACTCCTACTGAGTCTGATGTGACAATCTCCATACAGTCCGGTCCGTTCGTCCAATGACTATCGCATATCCTGCCTAGGGGGCGGCAAGCGTCAGTCCCCTAATAGCGGTATAAGTCGTGTCAGAGGGAAGCCCATTACACCCTGAGAAACTACTGGAACCTACCAGCAAATCTCGCTTGCCCTGGCCAGGGACTTTGCGTAATGGCTCTCTGACACAGCGCGATATCAACTCCCAATACCGGGAGGGGCGAATCCTGTCTAACCGCCACTGCCTCCAAGTGCTCGGGACTGCACCCAACTGCTACCTGTTTGCACGACTCCTTTGAGCCGTGGTAGGGTAGCAATCTAAGAACAGTGGGACACACTCGAGGCGAAGTAGCAGTGTCAAGTCTGCGGACTACGCTGTACTCATGTCACCTGGGAACTGTTCACTGACGACTGGTATAAAACCAACCAACAGTTCCCTGTGAGTCCTGTCCGGTGTACCCGTAACCTAACGAGCACCTGTATACTATCTCCAGTACGACGTACTGACGGCTGTGGGACAGACCATCTCCCCAACTGGGATGAGAAGCGTACACACTAGTCTACTCCGGAATATCGATGCTCTGTCTCGATAATCCAACGACCAGGGACCTGAATAAGGATGTGCTTGTAGACTACCCAGCCCCCACTAGTGTGACTGCCATCACAACGCTGGTAGTCAAGCAAGATCCTAAGAGCTCTATCAATACGTACACTCACATATTAAGATAGAAAAACCAAGTAGCATACTACCATGTTTAGCAAGACTGTTATATACATGTGAATATCCCAAGCTTCCATTAAGTAATATACAAGCTAGTATGATACAGTAATGGCCTTCTAGGGCATAAACACTAACAACCAGGTCTTTGATGAAAACCTTTCACAACAAGTCTAGCCTTATAAGTTTCCACCTGTCCATCTACACCAATTTTCTTTTTGAAGATCCATTTGAATCAAACGGGTTTTACCCCAGGAGGAGCAATATCCAAGGTCTAAACATTGTTGGTGTACATGGACTCCATTTCGGATCACATAGCATCCAGCCATTTATAAGAATCCCTACTGGTTTTGGCCTGCTTGAAACTAGTAGGATCATCTTCTTCCAAGATGCAATCCTCTCGATCCCTATCTATGAGAAAATCATAGTATCTCTCAGGTGGATGAGAAATCCTTCTAGATCTGCGGAGTGGCTAAGGTTCGTCTGGGATTATTGAATCTTGTGGTGCCACCAAATCTTCAGTCGTTATTTGTGTATCTGGAATTTCTTCTAGTTCTACCATGCCCCCACAGGTTTCTCTTGCAAGAAACTGCCATTCCAAAAAGGTGGTATTCCTAGAGACAACAATATTTTGTTCGTCTGCATGATGAAAAAGATATCTTCGCGAATGCTTGGAATATCCCACAATTTATAAAACACCGAACGTGCCTCGAGTTTGTCCGGATTGTGCTTTTTAACATAAGCCGGACACCCCCATATCTTAATGAATTTAAGACATGGTTTCTTACCACTCCATACTTCATATGGAGTAGTAGGCACAGATTTGGACGGAACTTGATTCAATAGATATGCAGCTGTCTCTAGTGCATGTCCCCAGAATGAAAGAGGCAACTCAATATTGCTCTTCATAGAGCGAACCATATCCAATAGAGTACGATTCCTCCGCTCCGATACACCGTTGTGCTGTTGTGTATACGGAGGAGTAAGCTGAGAGAGAATACTATTCTCTTTTAGAAAATCGAGGAATTCCGATCTCAAGTACTCCCTTCCTCGATCAGATCGAAGGATCTTGATACTTTTTCCAGTCTGGTTTTCTGCTTCGCTTTTATATTCTTTGAATTTCTCAAAAGCTTCATATTTGTATTTCATGAGAAATACATATCCGAACTTAGAGAGATCATTAGTGAATGTAATGAAGTACGATAACCCACCCCTTGTATGTATAGACATTGGTCCACATACATCACTGTGTATGAGTCCCAAGAGTACTGTAGCTCTTTCTCCGTGTCTTGTGAACAGAGATTTAGTCATCTTTCCTTTGAGACAAGACCGACAAGTTTCATAAGATGAAAATTCGAACGGATTCAAATATCCATCTTTATGTAATTTAGATAGTTTTTTCTTATTGATATGACCAAGTCTACAATAGCACAAGTAGGCTTCATTCATATCTGAACTCTTTCCCTTGCGTGTGTTTTGTATATTGAAAACTGTGTTTTGATTTAGAACATAGATACCATTATACAGCGTACCTTTTGCAACCAATATCTGATTAAGGTAAATGTTCATGATATTTCTATTTAGAACAAAATTATATCCATCTTTATCAAGTAAAGAAACTGATATGATGTTGCAAAGCATGGAAGGTACATAATAGCAGTTGTTCAAAATCATAGTATTGCCGCTTGGCAATACTAAGTGATATTCACCGACGGCAGCAGCATCAACTTGTACTCCGTTCCCTACTTTGAGGGACATATCACCAGGTCCAACAATTCTACTTTTTCTCAGTCCTTGTAATAAATTACAAATATGAGATCATGATCCGGTATCTAGTACCCAGGAGGTAGGACTAACCGAAAAACAGTTCTCAATAACAAGAACACCTGAAGGAGATGCAATAGTATGGTTCTTCTTCACCGGGGTCATCAAGGAATTCATGTAATCCTTTTTCCCTTGCTCAAGATTGTGAAATTTGTCACAAGTTAGAGCCGAACCGACGTTCCCCAGCCCCGAATAAGAATCCGAGTCGGTCAAGTCATACATTTTATTATCTTGATTAAGGCGTGACATGGTTGCTATCTGGAGAGAGAGAAAAGAAACACTCAGCGTGCGCTCTGTAAGATTAGATTAGTTTTTAATTTATCTAATCGGGATGGCTCCCACTATTTCCTCGAATTCTCCTTCAAACCATAAAAGGAGAACTGGTCGGGATCATTTACACCTTACAAGTTCGCTAACCGTTCAACCAGGTGGGTGTTGGTGCTTCGAGAGAGGTTCCCCGTGCTCTTGCATGGACCTAATTAAAATAAACATCGTTTTTGCAGAGGCATAGCCCCGTTAACACCTTTCTAGACACCTAATAGGTTAGCTTATTGTGAAGTGATAAATATCTCCCAAGAGTAATCCTACTCATCGGTGGGATCGGGACCCAACTATCATCGTGTGATGAGCTAAATGGAAGCCACTCTAGTCACCACACTCTAGAAGGTATGCATCACTAGCAAGTTTCCTGTATATTTTCAACTCTCGGTATAGTTTTTTCCCCTAGGACCCAAGTGACCTTGACTAAAGATCAAAATGTCATAGTCAAATTATACCCGTCATTTTCTTGATTGTATTAGACCCACCCGTATGAGCCTTGACTAAAGATCAGAATGATTGCCCTACTGTCTTAACCAATCGCATTAACATGTAACAGAAAAGCATTTCATATCTACCAAACACTATGCCTCGACTAAAGATCGAAATGCGCAACATAAATACTAAGCACTACCAATCTGAAATGATGGAGGGCTACGGCTGGTTTTTGGCAAAAAACCTTTAACGTAATAAACTTGATATCGTTGAAGGACCGAGCAGTTTTAAAAAGGAGTGGTTTAGGCTCCGCTTTTGAAAACTGGTGGTTTTGAAGAAAACCGTGTGATCTCTAGCACTTAAACTTTTGCTCAAGAACTCACTCCCTGTGAAGGGATCTAGGCTCTTGCCTGTTCGAATGAGGTGCAGGATATTCCTGAATGAATACTTCTATGCAAAACAAATGAATATGACTATAGTTTTTCAAAAAAATTTGTTCCAACGATATCTTTTAGGTTTATTTTTTCTTGCATTAATCAAAATTAATACAGTCCCATCAATTAAAAATTATCACATCAGAAAAGAACGAAAATAGAATGTACGTATATGCCATCTGTATTCACCATGGGGCCCCGTCATGCACCGTTAGGTTACTTAAATAACGGTAGAGCGGGGGTTGGACTAGCGCGGATGCAAAACATATACAACATGTATTTATCTATATATAAATATATAGTCATCTCAGATATGATATAAGCAATATCACATAAAAGCAATAAGTAATATGGAAAAGACGATAATTTAGGAGCCCCGGGTTTCATTTGAGCCGCAAATGAAACTCGACGTTCCCCGGTTGTGTGGATAGCCTGTACAATGTAGAACTAAGAAACCTACGAGTGTATCAAGTTACCTACCAATCCCAGAAGCGAGGCAACTCTAATCAGCGAAGTGAGTGGGCCACCTAGCAATTCATGGAATTCGGTAACTTGAGCACTCCATCGTGGGTCATCCTATACCCCTACGAGTGCGGCGAATAGCCTGCCAATTCTAGAGTAAGGCACCCCGGTCTCAACGTCATGAGATGGAGGCTCGTTTCCCTCTAGAACCCGGCTGCTCGAGCACTCCACCGCGGGGTTTATCATAGTACAGAAAAGAAATAATATACACCGGTGACATCGACCTCAAACCGACCGTGTCCCAATAAAAGAATATACAACAAGGCAGAAACGGTAGTCTACACGTCAGACGCTCGCCCCAAAATAATGAATATATAAATGAATTCAAAACTGTACAACAGATATTGCACAAAAGGCTATCCGTCACGACAATCCATCGAAACCATTACAAAGATATCATAATCAACATCATAAGTAAATAAGATGTGTGTAACCCTTTCCAATCGACGTATAGCGATTAGAAGATGTTAAACAACACATATATACATCATAGAAGAAAGTAACGAAAACCATGACAATAGAATTCCCCGCACAAATAGCAAACTCAACAAGTTTTCCCAAACGTGAAAAAACAGTTCACTAAAACCCAAAAAATCAAATGTTTTAAGCCAATCTGGGAGTCGAAATGAACTCGAAACTCGCACGAACCTCTGCGGATTCGAAGGAACCAAAATTAACTGTCACTCGGGGGGCTAGAGGGTACCTACCCCCTGAAGCCACCATGAGGTGGCCTGGAGGGTGAGGTAGACCCGAGCCTACCCTCATGGGGTAGGTCTCGGGTCCCCACCCCTAAGGCCACCTCATGGTGGTTTCGGGGGGTGGGCCCGACCTTCGTCCCCTTAGGGTGATTCCCGAGGTACCCATGCAACACCCTGCAGCTTCTCGGTCCAAACCGTGGGCCCGCAGGGAGTATAAACATGCAAAAAATTGGATTTTCGGGACTGTTTTTGTCGGCAGTTTTTGCGCGACGAAAACGGCGGAATTCAAACGTCGTAATTAACTAGTTTATGTGTTTGGGTGGCTTTGAAACCATGTTTTTCCTCACGCCCTTGCCTCTACAACCGCGGCCTATGCGGGATGAAAAACAAAAATCTAGAGGTGCTAGAAACTATAGACCCTAGAATCTAAACCAAACACTTAAACTAGAAAACAACAAAGAGTTTAAGCTACTATGAAAAGGGTTATACCAAAGAGATCAAGTCCTTCGGGTATTCAAATCCTCTTCTTTCATTCCTTGAGGCAGCGAGATCGAGCTTGTCTACCGGTCTTCCTTTGTCGAAGATGATCTATCCGAAGGATATAGTTCAAGGCTCCAGTTCCACACAAATAATCAAATGGAGCAACTAAAGACTTTAGGTTGCTAATCTAGAGTGTTTAGAGTATAGTGAAGTGTTCAAGTATTTTTTCTATCTCTTTCTACCCTTGATTTTCAACTCATGAGAGCGTAGGGTAGAAAATGAAGATGGAGGAGGAGGGGCTCAAAAGGAAGGAGAGAAATGAAATGGTGAAATTTCTCATAACTCAAAACAAAATAACCAGCATGGTTTTGTCTAGATATTTTCAAAATAGAAAATAGCAACCATACTTCAATAGTGCATACAAATGCAATAAAGATATAACAAACCATTCTTCTTACCATGCTTCCTTTACACCTCATTTCCAATTTCAATAAATGTAATTCATAAAAATGAGGCATCCTCCTTCTAGAATGTGTTCTTGTATAAATACAAGAATACATTCCCGTATATACATACCCGTATTCGTATCAAAATACGAATACCCAAAGAGATAGAATAATACAATAAACATAATACTAGAATATACATATCGAAATATATATATGTAAGCTATTAATTCAATACCTGATTTAATAATCCGGTTTAATCCTAAGCCGGCCAGTATTATCAACCGCCCGATCAAAAGTCTAGGTAGCTGGTATACTCATTTGATCGGAACCCTGCACGTATCAAAATACGGCCACTACATCATTTCGTCTGAACCAAGGAAACTCTCTGTGTGGGACTCTAAAGACTCGATAGTACATTGGCAGTGGGTTTAACCACAAGCACGTCAATGGCACTAGCAGTACGTAACGGCTATCCAGGTACCTGTCGAAAAGGAAGGCCGATGAGCAAGCTCCTCCGTATCCCTACCGAGCCTATCTGTGACAATCTCTATACAGTTCGATCTTTTCATCTAAGAGTGCCACATACTGGGTCTAGAGGGTGGTAAACATCAGACCCAAATAACCCGATAATTCATGTCGATGTGGCTCAGGACCAATCCGAGAAACTACTGATCTAATTATCAGTAAATTTCAACTATCTTGGCTAAAGTCTTATGGTGCTGACCAACCGAATACAGTGCAATATCGACTCCCTATACCGGGAGAGACGAATCCCTAAAAATCGCTCACTGCTTCTATGTGGCTCAGGACTGTACCCAACCAAAATCTGTTTGCACGACTCGGTAGAGCCGTGGTAGGGTAGTAATCTAAGTACAGTGGGAACTCACACGAGACAAATGACGATCTAAAGTCTAAAGACTAACATGTACTCATGTCACCTGAGAACTGCTATTTGACGATAGGTATAGTACCATCTAGAAGTTCTCGGTGAGTCTGTCCAGTGTACTCACCCCCAGTGAGCACCTGTATACGAGCTTAGGTGCCAAAGCTCAATGGCTGTGGGGCCAACTATCGCCCTTGTCAGGGTCTAGAAACGCATATACCAGTCTACTCCGGAATATCGATGCCCAGTCTCGATACTCCTACGACTAGGGACATTTAAGAATGTGCTTATGGACTATCTAGCCCCCACATATATGATCGCCATCATAACGCTGGTAGTCAAGAAATAATCCTACGGGCTTTATCAACATGTATTAGCGATACGTAATAACAAGTAAAATATATACACATGTTAAGATAAAGACAAACCAAATAGCATACTATCATATTGAGTAAGACTGTCATATACATACATATGTCCAAGCATCCACTATATATACAATAATGGCCTCTAGGGCATACATATTGTTCGCCGCCAAAAGACACGACCGGGACGTTGGGACGTCCGACCTGAATTTTGGGGGCATATGCTATTTGGTTTTATCCGTCCACCTCTCCGAAGATGTCAAGTTGATTTATGGCACCGTGTATCAGAGGTTTAGACGGATGCGGCCGATGTAGCAGACTTCGTCAGATTCCTCCTCATTGTGAGGGGTTTTTGATTGTGGGGACGCTCTTCCCTGCAGGCCCAAGCCCCTGCAGTTAATTACGTTACCGCATCGCGGTAACCACTTTCTCCTGCTCCAGAAGGTCACTTCGTGTCGTGTGTTTGTTATATTTTTTTGTTGCCCGTGGATTGTATACGAAGACTAATTTATGTTGTCGCCCATAGGGTGTGGATTAGTCCAAATCCGTATTTTCTTAGATTTGGGTTTGGGTTGGTTTAAGGATCGTTAATCTCATTTGAGACTAAGATCAACTTAAACGTTTGCTAAGGATACGTTAGTCTAATTTTAGACTAAGATCTACTTAACAGGGTTTTTGGATCATTTAGATCCAACAAAAGAGCATTTGGGCTATATTGTTTTAGTTTAGGGACATTGCGGTCCATTGGGTTTAAGGACATCATAGTCCGTGGAAGTTTAGAGACATCATAGTCTGTAAAGTTTAAAGACATCACAGTCTATGAGTTTAAGGATCTCATAGTCCATAAAGTTTAAGGACATCATAGTCCGTATGGTTTA
The DNA here is from genome assembly GCA_030015575.1 of Agapanthus africanus. Taxonomy (NCBI): domain Eukaryota; kingdom Viridiplantae; phylum Streptophyta; class Magnoliopsida; order Asparagales; family Amaryllidaceae; genus Agapanthus; species Agapanthus africanus. The sequence goes on from JASDDO010000031.1 coordinate 441,912,382, forward strand.
AAGACATCATAGTCTGTGGGATTCTGGTTTAACCAGTTTGGGGATGCGCCAAAAGTTATTGGTTATTGGGACCCTCCATCTCTCTGAAGACGTTGAAGGATTACAACGACATGTATGAGCGGTATGAAGAGATGTACCCTTGAGACAATGTCCCGATTTGGGGAAATGGTATGAACATCAGTTTAGATGTTATCTGTTGGGAGCTTATTAGCTGTCTTTGAAACTGAGATCGGTTTTAGAGACCGTGAGCATGAGGGGCTTAATTGATGGTCCTTGGAAAATTTGGTCCGAATCTGGCTAATGTTGGCCTTCCATAGTGTTCATATTTATTCAGCACTCACATGCTCCCATGTGAGGTGTTTGAAATAGTGTTAAACACTAAAATTCTGAGGGGCTCACGTGGGGTCATGTGCGGCTCTTGAAACAGTGTTAAACTTCAAGAATTTGAAGTGCCGCTTCTTTAGGTTTATTCTTTTGTTCTTTTCTGAGCGCTAAGCGTTATTGGGTCACGTGAGATCACGTGAGGCGCCCCAAAAGTGGAAACTGCCTTTTATTTAATCCCTTTTTTTCTTTGTAAGTGCTAAGCACTACTGTGGGGTCACGTGTGATCAAGTGAGCCAATCTCTTTTGTTCCTTAGAGGCGCTCACGTGGGAGCACGTGATCGGCTGTTGTTATGTTGGGTGCCAATCCTTTTACGTGCATTGAGATCCTGAGTTTTGAGACTTTCAAGCCCATTGTTTTATGAGAGTTGGATTTTTAAGACTTAGTTTTTCTCTTAGGTTTGGGATCTGTATGACAGAATCTCCCCGATGAGAATTAAATTCTCAACTTGTGAGGAGATCTGCTTCTGCAGATCTTTTACCATACGGGAGAACTAAGTTCTCATATGAAGGGTTAAACCGTTGTTTCATCAGTGGAATTAAATTCCTATATACTTTTTGGGAGAATTAAATTCTCTGAACTTAGATTTTCCTCTAGGTTTTGGATCTGCCTGGCAGAATCTCCCCGATGAGAATAAAATTCTCAACTTGTGGGGAGATCTGTTTCTGCAGATCTCAACCAGAGAAAGAACTAAGTTCTTTTTAGAAGAGTTAAACTCTTATGGAGGTAAAAAGGGGATGAGATATTCTCTGTGTGTTTTGTTCCCTCTTACCTAAAGTTTCTTTTTCTCTTCTTTTCTCTGGAGAATTAAATTCACTTTCCTTTTTCTTACGAGGGGTCTCTCTTTCTCTCTCTTTTTTCTTTCTTAGAACTTGAAAACTTCTTTCTTTCTTCTTTTTATGTGTATATCTGTTCTTATTTATAGGGGAAAGAAAAGAATCAATTTTTTTTAGAAAATCTCTCACTGAGAGAATTTGATTGATTTTCTAATTAACCAACATGATATTTTAGATCACTTGGTGAATTTTATTCACCGTTGGATTTTTAATCCAAGGACTTCTGTTTTACAGAAGATATTTCTTTTGTTGTTCTTAACAAGTTTAGGAAGATATTCTTTGCACAGAATTTTTCTGTAGATTGGTAATTTTTAATTACCATTGAATCTTTAATCCAATGGCGCTCTGTTTTACAAAGCGTAATCTTTCTTGTTTAGAAAGATCCAAGGAAATACTTTCTAAATAGGCTTTTGGTCCCTTCTAATTAGAATTTGCTTCTATTGGTTTAGAAGGCGTAGGAGTCTATCACGTGTAGCACGGGACCCCTCAAAGTTAAGCACATCAAAGAGTGTCACGTGCTATCACGTGACTTTTTCCTGGCCAATTGTTTGTTTTAAGAAGGCGCCTATATACTTTGTATATAGAAGGTCACGTGTCTGCACGTGAGGCACAGTTTTAGCCTCAATTTCATCCTTGCTTTATCCAGCGCGGTGCCTATCACATGTAGGCACGTGATGCTCCATATGGGGAATTTTCCCTTTGCTTTTATATTTTTTATTCAGTTTCCGTCAGGGAACAAATGGCCCCACAGCGTTGTTCTCACGTGGCTTGCACGTGAGTGCAACGCTGTCACTTTTACAGCCGTTGGATTGTCTAGGGGAACGGGGAGGTGAACCGCCCTTGTCATGTCTTATAAATGCAAGGGTTTGGTTCCATAGGCAGCCACTGTTTCTTTCATCTTCTTCCTTCTTCATTTTCTTTGAGAATTTAATTCTCCTCCTCAGAGCTTAGTGCTCTGCCGTTGCAATTCCAGAGTTAAAACTCTGTCAAAAAGAAACCCCTTTTTGGTAAAGATCTTGCACATCAGAAAGAACTTTTCTTTTTGAACAAAACTTCTGGATTTTAAATCCATTATGAGAGCTTTGCTCTCCTCTGAAAACCCGTCTCATAGAGATCCAAAGATGTGATATTTTAGCAGTGAACCTTCATATCTCGGGCATTCCCCTCTGATTCTTTTTTAGGCTTCATGGGATTTTGCTTCTCATATGTTTTCATGAGTTTTTGGAATTTAATTCCATAACGTAAAAGGAATTTAATTCCTAAAGCGAAGAGCTTAGCTCTGAAAAATCAGGAGGTCCCTTTGGGAATTTTATTCCCTGATTTTCTTGAAAATCTTTTCATAGGGTTTTTCCCTTATTCGCACAAATTTGAATTTGTTGGGTGCTTAACAGAACTTGTTTTCCCAAGAATTTGTTTGAATCCCAACGTTTAATGAGGGTCTTCTTGATTCTCGTATTGACTCCCCTGTCTCATCATTGGTGAGCCTCCATATTGATTTTGTGGGGTCCGTGTGTCGTGTAGGCAGTGGTCTCGTAAAACAAACATTTTGTCATTTTCTTTTATTATTATATATATATGTATGTATGTATGTGGGGCTTCACTAATGGTTTTTCTTTCCTTGTTTCAGGGCCAATGGCTTCTCTCCCTTACTTCCCTTTTACTCGCTCAGATGCTGCTTTTCCACAATCGTCGTCGGACGAAGAAGCAATGGCGATGATTCGTGCCCATGAAAAAGACTGCACCAATTTGCTCTTATGGGGTACCTGGTATGGGCATATCATTCGGGGCCGCCGCCGCTTTCTTTGCGAAGTGCCAACAGAGCCTCTTCGCCCAGTCTTGCCGATGGAGTGTCCGCAGACTGCTTTTGCAGTGGAGGCGGTTTATTGGACTCCTAAAGGCCGGCTTGAGCCGTCGACAGTTGGGATACCAAACCAGCCTTTTCCAGCCATAGACATCTTGGGGCGTCGCATTTGCCAAGGTGAAGCCCAACCCTGGGGACAAGTCTATAAGATAGGGCTTACCCCACGCTATTCCATGGGCTATCTTCCCTAGGCTCAATATATTCTGTCCGCTCATCGTGCAAGGTTGTAGAAGGTCGGGCTTTATCAGGCGGTGTACGTGTCCCTCTTTCATTATCAGTCCCCTCATGTTGGTGGGTTAAGCTTTTCTGAATCAATGGAATCTTCCCACCAACACTTTCTTGCTAGGGGATCGTGAGGTCTCGATTTCTCTGGAAGAATTCCGCGAGATTTCTGGATTGCCGATCAGGGGAGAGCACTATAAAGAGTTGATGCCTCCCGATGAGTATGTGTTTGAGACGGTACCGGCTTCGCTTGACGGCTAGACGACCGAAAACGCCGTTCGTCATAAGTACCGCAGTCTAATCAAGACTCTAGGTATTTTCGAGAAGCTGTTCGCGGAGTTAGAGGGACAGGGCGTCACCTTTAAAAGCTTCATCGCCTGCTTCCTCCGTGAAGATGTCTTATCAAAGGAGGCTCCAAAATTTGCGAATATTAACGACCCCTTCAGGTTTGGGCTAAATAATCTACCGGCCAAAGAAGAAGATTTACCACAGTTTTACATCCCAATCTTGTCGGCCGTATCTTTTGATTCAATTGCGGCTCCCGGCATGGATGAAGAGACCTTCTTCGTCGGTTTTATCAGCCTTTGGCTTAGCTGGTTTGCCGTTCCAACGCATCGTCGCTTCATGAGAGCTTTGGCCATCTATCCTGTTCATCACGTGGATGAAGGAACACGACTGGCCGTGGGCATTGCGAGGTTATCACACTTGTACCATGGGCTGAGCACTGCGGCTAATACCTTGACCCCGGGTGTGGATGTGGTGAGTTTCTCCCTCCACTATTTTACGTCGTGGATTGAGATGCACGTATTGGGGGCATTCGCAGCGCATCAGAGGCCGGATTTCTATGATGCTTACACCTTCCCGCGGCTCATGAGGTTGGTGGATGCTTCTGCTCCTGATCCAACTCAGCCAGGGGCTCTTCGTGTGTTGCTTAACCCGTATGCCAACGAAGGCGGGATGGTATTCAATGACCGAGTCCTCTCTGCTCTTTCGGGACCTATTCAACAACTGTTCGATTTATCGAAAGGGGGAGCACCGTCCTTAAAGCCTAAGAAAATTATGCACTTGTATTCGATTAGGCCAGGTTATTTGGTGTTTCGTCGCAATGATACGGTTCTTTTTATGCGGTATAATTCGCACCGCTTTGCTCGACAGTTGGGTTATAACTAGGGTGTTCCCTTCGAGGCATTTTTGGCGGAGCCCAGCTCGTCTCTGGGAGTTGTTCGTGACATCAACCATCACTTCATGAGGCTGAACACCGGCTCTCGTTTTGTGATCCCCAAGGCCGATTATATTCCAAGGTGTGTGGGGGCTTTTACTGGTTGGTACCACCATCGAGTTGGTCCCATCATTGCTGAGGAGAGGAGGACACTCTTTGGATATAGATCTCCTGCCCCGACCCAGGCCAAGGGCGTTCCGCCGCGACCGTGGACAGTGGTTCGCCTTCTCTTGAGGGGTACTGGTGCTTTACTTATCCATGAGGCGGTGGATGCGGACTCGATTCCTCCCACAGTTGGTATGCCGATGCGCACTAGAGCTCAGGCAAGGGCTCTGATAAGGCGCCAATAGTAGTTTCATCAGTTGCGGAGTCATCAATGGCACTGTCATCATCGGTAGCACTGCCAAAAGAGGATACTAGAGGCGAGGTTGGGCAGCGCCGTATCAAAGCACCAAATGGGAAGAAGCGATCCTCTTCCTCTAGTGTTAGCTCTGGCTCGAAAAGGAGGAAGAAGACGGTTACCGGTCTGCTCGACCTCTTGCTCGAACCTGAAGTTGTTGCCCAAGACGAACCCATATCCATGCAAGAGCCGGATGATGGTCTTCTTTTCCCGGGTTCGTCTGCTGAGGAAGCCGCATAATTGGCTGAGGCTATAATGCGCTCACAGGACGAAACTGAGAATATGGGTGTCCCGAAGAAACCTTATCCTCCCGTCATATTCTATGAAGATCCCCCATCAATACGGAGAATATTTATAGGTCCCTTACAATAGGAAGACGAGATAGCCCTCAAGAAGCCTATCTCATTCGCTTCCGAAGATGAGCTGTCATTAAAGACCGGTGGCCATGAATCTACATTTGAACCCCGGCGAGCACACTTCCTCATGAAGAAATGTCGGCTTGAAAAAGCCATATTAGAGGCATCCTAGCGTATCAGTATGCATGATTTCTGTATTTTTCCTTTGGCAAGTTATTTGCATCGCTTTTTATGTCTTCTTATCTTCGTAAACTTTGCAGGGACTTCAGCAATGGCATAGAATCTGAACTCAAGTCGTGTCCCGACTATGGACTTTGTAAATATCCCCGATGAGACATCAGTAGGTGCAGAGGCTGACGTTACAGTTGCTATTCCTGCTGCAGAGCTTTCTTCGGTGGACTCCGTTCCCCCAGTGTCCGTTCTCCCGGAAGAGGTACCCTTACCGGCCGTATATTTAATGGACCTTTCCGGTGATGGCCTGGAGATTGTGGAACGGGTAATTAAGACCGCCGTCCCTTCATTAGAGCCTGAAGTGGCGGCCGTTTCCCCTCAACTGGAAGCTGTCACACCAGCAAATGTCTCCGATGATATTCCTGAGGGAATGGAGGAGGCTGCCGAAGCTGCTATCCCTCCGGCTCAAGGCGGGAAGAGTATCGAAGGTATTCTTCTTATTTTGATTTAATGATCTCTCTATTATCTGACTCTTTCTGCCTTTTCAGAATTGCGAGGATTGGCGGCGTCCATCGTGAATTTATCTCCCAGAAAGTCCTTTCAGCGTCTGCTCGAGATAGCCGCCCCACAGGCAATATCCCCACAAAGCATCGTCCTCTCTTCTGGGCAAGGTTGGTGTTATTTGACCCCTTCATTGTATTATTATTATTTCATGTAACGATACTGATATGCCTTCTGCAGTTTTGGAAGCTGATGACGAAGTTGAAATCCTCAACGGGCCTGGGGATCTGTCCAATCCTCCTTGCATGACTATGGGTAAGTAAGATTTTGACGTTGCTTTATATATTCTTTGGGCGTAAATCTCATAGATTGTTCATAGATCTTGACAGCCTTGCCCGCTCTTATCTGTTAGTAATATGTATGCCCTAGAGGCCATTACTGTACATACGATGTATATTGTAGTGGATACTTGGACATATATAGGGAGGACTTTCTTGCTCGATATGATAGTATGCTATCTGGTTGCACTTTATCTTAACATGTACACTGATTGTCTCTATATTACATGTTGATAAAGCCGTTAGGATGAGTACTTGACTACCAGAACTATGATGTAGATCATACTAGTGGGAACAGGGTAGTCGATAAGTACATCCTTCAAATGTTCCTAGTCGTGGGAGTATCGAGACAGGGCATCGATACTCCAGTGTAGACTAGCATATACGCTTCTCGACCCATATGATGGGAGATGGATGATCCCATATCCATTGGTGTTTGACATCAGAGATGGTATACGGGTGCTCAGTGGAGACTGGGTACACTGGACGGACTCGCCGAGAACTCCTAGATGTTATTATACCTATCGTTGGATAGCAGTTCTCTGGTGACACTGGTATAGGTTAGTCTGTAGACCCGAGATCGTTATAGAGTCTTGTGTGATTCCAACTGTGCTTTGATTTCTACCTTACCACGTTCAAGAGAACGTGCAAAACGGCGGCTTTTGGGTACAGTCCCGAGTCACATGGACGCAATGAGCGATAGGAGGGTTTTGTCTCTCCTGGTATAAGGAGTTGATGTTGCGCTATGCTCGATTGGCCATAACAGGAAATCCCTGGCCAGGGTTGCTGAGATCTACTGGTAAGTGTTATCAGTAGTTTCTCGAACCGTTATAGACCTTGCATCGGCATGACTTATCAGGTTATTGGGGTCTGACGTTATACCAACCCCAGACTGTGATATGCGACATATCAGACGGAGAGACCGGACTGTACGGTAGTGTTACTGATTGGATTCGTAGGAGTAAGAACATGCTTGCTTGTTGATCTTCTGATCGCTCAATACCCAGGTGGCCGTTACGTTTAGCAGACCACTTGCGGCTTGTGGGTGTTTGATATGATCATCACCTACTGCCGGCGTATTGACAAGTCTTTAGAGTCCTACACAGAGGTTTCCTGGCTCAAGCGAAACGGAGTAGGAGCACATATGTGATATGTGCGGGACCGAGGTTGATAAGATATGAGATACCATATTTTATTCTCGCGATATGTGACATCGGTCGGTGATATATGATATAGCCGGGTTATCGGATCAAGTGTTGATTCAATAAGTTGATTCATATAGTATTAGTTGGTTGTATATGATATAGCCGGATTATTAAATCAAGAGTTGATTTGATAATTAATGTATAATTATATATTTGATATATTATATTACATTAACTAATATTAAGCTCACTTATGATTTCTTTTCTCACTTGATGTGCACATTGTATATATGTGATATGTATGTTTGTGTACATGTATTGTGTCATGCTTGATGATACGTACAAGATGGGTGTATGAGACTTATACCATGCTAGGGTTAAATTAGAGTTTTGATTATTTCTTAAGTTATTACAAAAGAGCAAAAGACTTGGTCAAAGTTTTCAAGCTTGGAGAAGCTTGTAGAACTTTGTCAAGGTCAACTCTTTTGTCATTCCTTAGGATATTTTTCCTTGACCCAACCTTTAACCATAGCCTTGGGTTTATTCTCTACATGAGTTAAGCATGATGGCTTTAACCCACCCATGGTTGCAATAATTCATTTGGATGAATTATTCATGTGAGATATTTTTCTTCATCTTCTTCTTCTTCATCAAAAGCTTCAAGCTTCAATGGAGTTTTGAGAAAAAGTGTGAGAAAATGAAATCTAAAGCGAGCCCACTTCCTATTTCATTATCCTCTACTACTTGTCATTTAGTAGAGTGTGTTTGCTTCACTAATTATATAATTAGTGAAGAAATAGCTTGGGTTAGTGTCTCCTCGACGTAGATCATCTTCGGCCTCGAAGACATCGAAGAAAGCACGTTTGTTTCTTCAAGGGATCCTCTCTAGAGTCCGGAGTTTGCAATCGCAGCGAAGGGGACTACTGCATGGAGCATTTTGAAGTGTAGGACCGGTCTACAAAGGTTGTATTCCTTGCTCACTATAACTTGCAAAGTGTTTGCGTATGTTTTCCGTATTTTTTCTAGTAAACGATCTATGTTTAGGGTTACCTAGAATGACAAAATTTTAATTTGGCATGGACGATACCACCTGAAACCTTGCTGCCGTTGTAGACAACCCTTCATTATCCCGCTGGAGTCTCGCATCATTATGCCACTAAGCCCTTATGCCTTACGCGCAGCTGAACGGATGGCGAAGCAAAACCTTCACTCCTTGTCGGCTCTCATCGAAGATCTTCGCGCTGGTAGATCGATCACAACCGAAGAATTTGCTGCCGAAACCAATATTTCTCTGCCCTTTCTTGCCGCTTACCATGATGAAACATTGGTGCATGTGTGGGTCGAGTTTTGTCGTCGAGTGGAGGCTTGTTTACATGGTCTCGAGTGCACACGCCTTCCTTCAGAGGTCGTGGCCGCAAAGACGAGCTTACGGGGGCTGATTGAACAGTGTGCCGTAAATCTACAATCATGTGAGAAGAGGCTTAACCGGAAATTCTCGGCAAGGGAACCGACCTCGAATACTTTGGGGGAACTTCAAGCTGAGCTCACTACCAAGACCACTCATGCATATGAAATTTGGCGGGTGCTCCAAGAAGCTATCAGGGAGGTGGTGGCTGTTGATAAAGCCATTATTTTTACCCACGAGATGGTCGAAGCTCACAGAGTTACTGAAAAGGAGCTTGAGATTCGGCTCGCTTCGTATCAGGCTCACCAGTCTCAGGCGGAGACCCATCTTATGGCGATAACCAAGCTTGAAGCCGAAGCCCAGCAGAAGAGCGATGAATTAAGGAGCTTATTGTGCTATTCGCCGGCTTAAAGAATTTTTGTAAATTTTTTTTTTACTCTTGAATGAGAGGGTATTTTGTATCCATTTTGATTCTTTTTACGACATGTATCTTGTATTCATTTTGAATTCATGAATAAAAGACATATTTTTTATCTCATGCTTGCATGCAGCTCTGATGGATGTGGTCCATATATAGTTTATCTTGATCTTCTTGCAGGGCAGCGATGGCTTAGGCGACAAGGTTAGGATTTGCCACCTAAGACTTTTCAACTTTATGAGCCGTGAGGGTCTCACAAAGATTTTTCTCCCTGTGAGTCGAGAGGATCTCGTAGGTGTAATTTCTACTTAAGGGTCGTGAGGACTCCTAAGTATATTTTCATGTGAGAGTCGTAAGGATCTTACGAGAGAACTTTCTTTTTATGGGTTGGTAGGTTCGTGTGTTGACTTATTTCCGAGTCGAAGCATTGCTTTACGACAGGGAGATCATGGGTTGATGTATTTTCGAGACGGAGCATTACACCGGCATGAGGGTTAGGGGTTGACATGTTCCCGAGTCGAAGCGTTGCTTGACGATAGGGAGGTCAGGGGTTGACATGTATCCGAGTCGAAGTGTTGCTTGACGATAGGGAGGTCAGGGGTTGACATGTATCCAAGTCGAAACGTTGCTTTACGACAGGGAGGTTAGGGGTAGACATGTATCCGAGTCGAAGCGTTGCTTTACGACAGGGAGGTCAGGGTTTGACATGTATCCGAGGCGAAGCGTTGCTTTACGACAGGGAGGTCAGGGGTTGACATGTATCCGAGTCGAAGCGTTGCTTGATGACAGGGAGGCCAGGGGTTAGCATGTATCTGAGTCGAAGCGTTGCTTTACGACAGGGAGGTCAGGGGTGACATGTATCCGAGTCGAAGCGTTGCTTTACGACAGGGAGGCCAGGGGTCGACATGTATCCGAGTCGAAGCGTTGCTTTACGACAGGGAGGTCAGGGGTTGACATGTATCCGAGTTGAAGCGTTGCTTTACGACAGGAACGCTTCACGACAGGGAGGTCAGTGGTTGACATGTATCCGAGTCGAAGCATTGCTTTACGACAGGGAGGTCAGGGTTGACATGTATCCGAGTCGAAGCGTTGCTTTACGACAGGGATGTCAGGGTTGGACATGTATCCGAGTCGAAGCGTTGCTTTACGACAAGGAGGTCAGGGTTTGACATGTATCCGAGCCGAAGCGTTGCTTTACGATAGGAAGGTCAGGGTTTGACATGTATCCGAGTCGAAGCGTTGCTTTACGACAAGGAGGTCAGGGGTTGACATGTATCTGAGTCGAAGCATTGCTTTACGACAAGGAGGTCAAGGGTTGACATGTATCCGAGTCAAAGCGTTGCTTTACGACAGGGAGCTCAGGGTTGACATGTATCCAAGTCGAAGCGTTGCTTGACGATAGGGAGGTCAGGGGTTGACATGTATCCGAGTCGAAGCATTGCTTGACGACAGGGAGGTCATTGGATGACGTCGGGTTGATTTTAGGTTGTCTGTGAACCATAGAGTCTAGGAACTGGGGACTTTGCCGTGGCTCCGCTTGGTGGTGTCGCGTCCATGACCTGCTGGCATGAAGAGTAACATCGCTGTTGGTCTCTAGGCTGTAGAGGTGGCCGTCGAGATTTGGAACTAGGGACTTTGCCATGGCCCCGCTTCGTTGCGACCTTGAGGTCGGTTGTTGACGTTGCGTATGCATCCTGCTGGAGTTGAGAAGGAATGCCGTGTTGGTCTTCTGGTATGCAGATGTTGCCGTTGAGATCTGACTCTCCCTTTGACAAGGTCTGGTGGAGAAATATGGTCCTCTTTTTTTTATGCCCATAGATTATATACAGGGGTCAGTATGGACTCGCCTGTAGGGCAAAAGTTTTCATTCTTTAATTTTTTTATTTCTTTCCGCGATGCTCTATCATTTCAGCTTTTATATCGCGAAGTTCGCGATTACCCAATCATTTCGGCTATTTTTCGCGGTGCCCAATCATTTCGGCTGTTTTTTTTCTGTTTACTCGCTGCTTTTTAATGCGAGTTGCCCAATCATTTCGGCTGTTTTTGAATGCATATATTTTACTTGCTGATTTTGTTGCAAGTTGCCCTATCATTTCGGCTATTTCATATGCATTTATGGCTCGCCGACTTTGTGCCGCGAGTAAGGGACTTGGGGTCTGATACCGATTTTAGGCATCAGTATCGCTACGACTAGGATATTACCAGGAGCGAATCATCATTTGCCTCTGTCGATTCGAACAAAGGTGGCTTAGCAAACAGGGTTAGGATCCTGTCGACTAAGGCTTTTGACTTCATGAACCGTAAGGGTCACATAAAGTTGTTTCTCCCTACGAGTCATGAGGATCTTATAGGTGTATGTTCTCCTTAGAAGTCGTGAGGACTCCTAAATGGTGTTCTCTCTTATAAGTCATAAGGATCTTGCAAGAGTGTTTTCTCCCTGTAAATCGAGAGGACTTACAAGTGTTGTTCACCAAATAAGGGGATTTCACGCCATTGGCGGGAACTTGGTGGTGGAGATGTTTATTTGTGCCCGTGGATTGTATACAAAGGTCAATATTGAACTGTTTGTAGGGCAGACTGGGGATTGTGATGGCTTAAGAATAGGTTCAGATCCCTGTAGCTTAAGGCTTTTGAATCTTATGAGCCGTGAGGGTCTCATAAGAGGATTCTCCTTACGGGCCGTGAGGATCTCGTAAGTGTAATTTCTCCTTAGAAATCGTGGAGATCCCTAAGTGTGTTGCTCCTTTGTGAGTCGTAAGGATCTCACGCAGGTATTTTTCTCCTTACAAGGTCGAGAGGACCTTGCAAGCGTCTCTTAACGAGATTGCGCCCTTTCGGGTTTCACAAACTCGCCGGTAGCCCTGCTGTTTTTACTCACGGAGCCCTTTCGGGTTTTCATCCGTGCCCATTTCGCTTATGGATGTACCGTTTTTTTTGCCGCGTTAGCCTAAGGATGCTGCGGTTCATAGTAGTTTAGGGACGTTTCGGTCCGTAGTTAGTTTTAAGACATTTCGGTCCATTGTTAGTTTTAGGACATCTCGGTCTGCTATTAGTTTAGGGACGTTTTGGTCCATCGCACGTTTTCGAGGCGAGATTTCGCCGGATACTACTTATAGAGTTTGGGCTTGGGAAGATAGCGAGCAGACATAAGCGTCGTAATCTATCGTTGACCTAGGCCGTGACTCGTCAGGCGTAGTATTTTTTCAAAAACCGGCCGTTTATTGGCCTGAAAGGTCTTTTGCCATGCATATCCATGAGTAGATAGGCCCTACCTTGGTAGGCCTTGTCTATGATGTACGGGCCTTCATAGTTTGGCTCGAATTTCTCTCGTTTAGCACGATTGGGGATCATAGGTGTTTTGACCACTAGCACGAGTTCGCCTTGGCGGAATGTTCTCGGCCTAGTCAACCTTTCGTATGAGCGCGTCATCCTTTCTTTGTAAGCTTCTAGAATTTGCTGTGCCATGGGATGAGTTTCATCGAGGGCGTCGAGCTCCTCGAGCTGAAGATGAGCATTCTCTTCGTCCGTTAGCTCATAATGAACTGCCACTCATAGAGTGGGTAGCTCTATCTCCAAGGGGAGTACCGTTTCAGCGCCGAATACCAATGCATACAGCGTTGTATTCGTAGCCATTTTGAACGTGGTCCGATAAGCCCAAAGAGCTTCATGTAGTCTCTCGTGCTAGCCCTTTTTATTTTTGGACGCCGTCTTCTTTATAATCTTCGTCAAGGTCTTGTTGAAAGCCTCAACTAGACCGTTAGCTCGGGAATTATAGACCGAAAAGTATCTCCAGTCTATATTATGCTGCTGTGCAAAACGGCTGATTTTGTGACTTCTGTAGGCCGTCCCGTTATCGGAGATAATCCGTCGCGGAGTGCCGAACTGATAGATGACGTGTGTCTTGAAGAAATGGAGAATATTCTTCGTCTTCACTTCTCTTAGCGGTACTGCTTCTGCCCACTTAGAGAAGTAATCAGTTGTCGCTAATATGAACTGATGTCCTTTGGATGACGCTGGTTCGATGGGCCCAATTATGTTAGTTCCCCACATTTCGACCGGCCAGCTAGCACCGTTTGGTGTAGCGGATTTGGATGTTGGTGGATGAAGTCCCCATGAATCTGGCACGAGTGGCACTGTTTCGCGTACTCGAGGCAGTCCTAAATCATCGTGGGCCAATAGTATCCCATCCTTTTGATCTTCAGCTTCATCTTTAGCCCGGCTTGGTGAGAACCACATAGTCCATCGTGAGTTTTTTGGACGACTCTCCTTGCTTCTTTCGGTCCCAGGCATCTTAGCCACAGAGAGTCAAATGATCTCTTATATATAGTATCATTGACGAAGGCAAAAGACAGAGCTCGTTTCATGAGCTGATGTCTTGAGGATGCATCTTCAGGTGTTCGACGGGATTTGAAGTAGTCTATAAAGACTTCTCTCCAATCCTTAAACTTTTCCTGGTCCTCCATTTGTAAGGTTGTCTCCTTAGTCGCTTTCTTTTCTTCATACGATTCCGGAGATATGTCGGCTGGTGCAAGAACTTGACGGCTTTGTACAATGATCCTTACGTCGTCGAGATTTTCGTCAGCCGGTTCTTTAGCGAGCTTGGCTAACGCATCCGCTTTGCTATTATCCGTGCACGGAATGCTTTCCAGAGTGTAGGAGGGAATTTGAGTCAGCAATTGTTGCACTCTCTCGCCGTACTTTACCAACTCTGGTTTGCACGTTTGATAGTCGTCGTTTACTTGGCCAACAACCAGTTGGGAGTCTCCGTATATGAGGTGGTTTTCGATTCCCATGTCGACGACGATCTTAAGCCCGGCTATCAAAGCCTTATATTTGGCTTCATTGTTTTTCCTCGGCTCTGTCAAGGAAAAGGCAAAGCACATTATCCCTCCTTGTGAAGTCACGAAGATGAGGCCTATCCTAGATTTGATTATGGGGGAGCTGTGCTTTCGCTTCTTCATGGAAGATGCCCCGTTGAAGTAGAGTTCCCATCGGGTGTCACTCTCTTCTTTCTCCCCGTCGATTGTGTCAAACGCGTGCTCGTCTGGCAATTCGCAATTTAGGGGTGAATTGGCAGGTATAGGATGCTCAGCGAGGAAGTCGGCGATGGCCTGGCCTTTCACTGCCTTGAGGGGTCGGTATGTTATTGAGAACTCCATCAAGAGGAGGGCCCATTTAGCGAGCCGTCCCGTTAGTATGGCTTTTGACATCAAATATTTGAGAGGATCCACTTTTGATATGAGGTGGACCTCATGCGCCAACGCATAGTGTCTGAGCTTCGTTATCGCGAAGATTAACGCCAGGCAGTGTTTTTCGATGGGTGAGTATTTGTTTTCTGCCCCTAGGAGAACTCGACTCAAATATTAGAGGGCTCTCTCCTTCCCTTGGTCGTTCTCCTGTGCCCATAGTGCACCTAAAGAACCTTCCAGGGCTGTTGTGTACAAGATGAGAGGCTTTCCCTTGACCGGAGTGGTCAGTACTGGCAGATTCTACAAGTATTGCTTGATTTCGTCCAGTGCGCTTTGGCATTTGTGGTCCCAGACAAAAGGGGTGTAAGTCCATACTACCTCTCCCGGTACTTTCGGGCATGCGGAATTTGGTGAAAAACAATTTTCTAGAGGCGGTAATATGGACTCAAAACCGGATCTTTGTTAAACATCTAACTAACAACCTAACTAGGAGTTGTTAACTACTCGGTTAGGGGGTTATACCTTTCTTTCTTGAACTCCTTCGTCTTCGAGCCTCGATGGTTGTCCAGATCGGCTTCACCCCGTCGTCTCCTTGCGCCGAAGATTGATCCACCTGAAAGCTTCTACCTTTGGCTTCTTCTTCGATCTTTGAAGAAACTAGTTCACTCGGTTTTTACTAAACCTTGTGAACTAGAGTGAGTAGAGGAGAGTGTGTTGGGATTTTCTCTATGGTTCTTGGTTCTCAACACATGAGACAAGTGAACCATAGACTAAAGAGAGAGAGAGCAAGAGGAGGAAGATGAGAGCTCAAGAACACAAGAGAGAGAATGAAAATGATAGAATGAGAAATACTTTTCTCTCTTGGCTCTCATAATCCAAAGCCTTCATCACAAATCATAGCAATCAAGTATTATGTGATGGTTTAAGCTACAATAGCCATATCATTTCATGCACTCATTTTTCACAAGAGAAACAAGCAAGTAAAAAGTCTTTGCCATGAAATGATAGCCATTGTCATCATGATGGTCAACTAGTCCAACCTAGTCAACCGGTCAACAAAGTCAACAAGTCAACAAAGTCATGTTAGTGTATATGCCCTAGGGGCCATTATTGTATCATACTAGTTTGTATATTACTTAATGGAAGCTTGGGATATTCACATGTATATAACAGTCTTGCTAAATATGGTAGTATGCTACTTTGTTTTTCTATCTTAATATGTGAGTATACGTATTGATAGAGCTCTTAGGATCTTGCTTGACTACCAGCGTTGTGATGGCAGTCACACTAGTGGGGGCTGGGTAGTCTACAAGCACATCCTTATTCAGGTCCCTAGTCGTTGGATTATCGAGACAGAGCATCGATACTCCGGAGTAGACTAGTGTGTACGCTTCTCATCCCAGTTGGGGAGATGGTCTGTCTTACAGCCGTCAGTAGTCGTACTGGAGATAGTATGCAGGTGCTCGTTAGGTTACGGGTACACCGGACAGGACTCATAGGGAACTGTTGGTTGGTTTTATACCAGTCGTCAGTGAACAGTTCCCAGGTGACATGAGTACAGCATAGTCCGCAGACTTGACACTGCTACTTCGCCTCGAGTGTGTCCCACTGTTCTTAGATTGCTACCCTACCATGGCTCAAAGGAGTCGTGCAAACAGGTAGCAGTTGGGTGCAGTCCCGAGCACTTGGAGGCAGTGGCGGTTAGATATGATTCGTCTCTCCCGGTATTGGGGGTTGATATCGCGCTGTGTCAGAGAGCCATTACGCAAAGTCCCTGGCCAGGGCAAGCGAGATTTGCTGGTAGGTTCCAGTAGTTTCTCAGGGTGTAATGGGCTTCGCTTCGACACGACTTATACCGCTATTAGGGGACTGACGCTTGCCGCCCCTAGGCCCGATATGCGATAGTCTTAGACGAACGGACCGGACTGTATGGAGATTGTCACATCAGACTCAGTAGGAGTTCAGATGGGTTTCCTCATCGGCCTTCTTATCGACATCTACCTGGGGACCATTACGTACAGCTAGTGCCGCTTGCGGTCTGTGGTTAAACCCACTGCCAGCGTAGTAGTCGAGTCTCTAGAGTCCCACAGAGAGAGTTTTCCTACTCCAGGCGAAACGATATAGAGGTCGTATGGTTTTACGACAAGGGTTCGGACGCATACGTGTGTTTACGCACATACGACTTTCGGACAGTTTTTACCAGTCGGCTTTGGTTTAAGCCAGTTACTGGTATCCGGTTATTGGATTTATACAGTCTAAAGTTTTTCCGTATTTTTGCGGAAAGGAGGGGCGTTCTCGTAATTGTGCGAGAAGCTTCTAGAAGGTGGTGACTAAGGAGGTTTAGGTGGTATATACAATGAATGTGATTAGTGAGTCACCTAGATGATTCATACATGTCATTATCCATGGAGATGAATCATCACTAGATATTATCAAGCATGGTTGTTAAATTGATATATATTTTCTTTTCTTGATAAAAAGAAATGCTTGATATTTGTTATCATAACTCACTATTCTCATTTCATTATCATTATCATCTTCTCTCTCCTCAAGCTCTCCCTCTTCAAACCCTAATCCTCCCCTCTCATGTGTTGAGTACAAGGATTAGTTAGACTAACTAAATCATAACCCTCACTCTATATCACCTAGATTCTTTGATTAGCACTTAAAGAAGGTTAGTTGCCTCAAGTTTAGAGGCTAAGCTTGGAGTAAAGCTCTCGGGTGGATCGTCTACTACTTCAAGAAGGCCGAGGAGGAGGAGGAGGAGTTCGTAAAGACGAAGGACACGATTCGTTAGGTATAATCCCTAAACATAGTAGTATAGAACTTCTATGTTTCATGTTAGTTATCGTTTAGCTTCGATTCATGCGGTTAGTCGATGTTTAAGCAAAGAACAAGATCGTTTTTCAAATTTCCGCCTCCCCGCAAGTCGTGGGGTGTTGTACATCGACTTACAGTGGTATCAGAGCCTCGCTAAACAATATTAACTTACTTGCAAATTTTTATGAATTTCGAACGGAAAAAACGAAACCGGAAAAGCCCGAAATCATCAGTTTCTGTCGATTTTTAAATGAAGTCCAAAAATTTTTCAGGGATGTTCAGAAAGCATAAAAAGACAGTAGAAGAACACCCAAGAAAATTGGGCCCCTGAATCGCCTAAAGCGCCGCGGAACCGCGGCGGATCCCACCGATCCGCCGCGCTTCCGCCGCCGAGTTGGCGATTCAGGAACCCAATTTTCCTGTGTTGCTTCTCTGGAATATTTGGTATTTTCTGGAAATTTTTAATTTTTGCTCAGGTTCAAATTTTACAGAGAAGTATTGGAGCAAAATTAAAAGTGTTTAATCGATCGAAATTATACAGTATTTGCTTGTTGGATTATATCTGTGTTTGTATAATGTGTTCGTAAACCTCCCCTAACTGCTAGTATGTCGGTTGGCAGGGGGTTGCACATTTCTGTAATGGATTTTATCTGTTTGTGCATATGAACTGTGTTGGACTGTTGTGATGTATAGCCGGGGTTATGTGATGGGTTATTATTTAATTCATTTGATGTAAATGTAATTTGTTGTAATATTATTTTGCGGGGCACATCCAAGTTGCGGTTGTAGCCACCATTGTATTATTTCATTTTACTGTTTTTGCTCCTAGAACAGACCCAAGGAGGGGTGCACAAACTGCCGGGCGGGTAGTTTGCCGCACCCGCAGGGGTCTTGGGTGGGGTAATGGCTATTCATCACAACTGTGTAATCCGTCTTTTGTTGCAGCCTCAAAACAAACACGGATTGCTTGCAAATCCAATTAAGTTCATCTGTGATCTGGAATGAATATCATTGCGTCAGACGAATGTAAAATATCTATATATATGATAGCTATTTAGACGTCACTTATGTTTTACACCCGCGCTAGCCTAGCCCCCGCTCTGTCGTTAGTTAAGTAACCTAACGGGTAATGACGGGACCCCGTGGCGAATGCGGATGGCATAAGAGGACGTTGTATTTTCGTTGTTTTCTGCAATGATAGGTTAATGATGGGACGCATTATCTGTAATGCAAAGAAAATAAACCAAAAGTTTAATCGTTGGAACAATTTAAAAGAAACCACTCGGTTAATTTAAAAAACAGATATTTTTAAATGCGGAGCTTTAACCACTCCTTTTAAAAGCTATCAGGTTCCTTCGGTTATATCAAGTTCACTACGTTCACGGTTTCGCCAAAACCATTCGTAGCCCTCTCTCATTTCATTTGGGTATTCAGTAGTATTCAAGCTATGCATTTTGGCCAAAGTCAAGGCATAGTGTTTGGTAGCTGCTGGGTTTTCATTTGTTGCATAAGTTAGATGAGTTGGTTTGGAACAGTCGTATTACCATTTGACCAAAGTCAGGGGTATATACGGATGGGTTCAAATTGACAAGATAATGACGGGTAGAACTTGACATGTGACTTATGACATTTTGACCAAAGCCAAGGTCATAAGAGCATGGGGCAAAAACTTATATCGGGAATTTCTAAAGAAACTGAAATTTGCAAAGAGATGCATACCATTTGGAGTTTGATGAATGTTGGTAGCATTCCTTCAACATTATCATACGATGATATTTGGATCCCGATCCTACTGTGAGTATATTCGTCACTTAACGATCAATGCTATAAACCTAGTAGGTGTCCAGAAAGGTGTCAGCGGGGTTACGTCCCCAGAGAAAAGAGGTTATTTAATTAAGGAACTTCACGAAAGCGTTGGAAAACCTCCCTCGAAGTACCGACACCAGCCTGGCTGAACGGTTAAGCAAGTATTGTACAGTGAGAATAGTCCTGGCTAATTCTTCTTTTATGGTTTGAGGAAGGATTCGAGAAACAGTGGGAGCCATCCAGTTTAGATAAACTAAAAACCACTCTAAACTTGCAAGAGCATCATGCTAAAGAGTTTTCTTCTCTCTCTCCTAATTGCAGTGACCCTGAAAATGACTGGACTTAAGTTACTTTTAGAGAAAAATATACTGACAGGGCCAAACTATAAAGATTGGCTGTGGAATGTCAAAATGGCTTTGACCTATGACAAATTGGGGTACGTCCTCACCGCTACGGCACCTGCTGTCCCTGGTCCCAAATCCAGTAATGCGGATAAGGAAATCCGCAAAACCTGGGATTTCGATTGCTCGAAAGCCAAGTGCATCGTGCTTGCCTCGATGAACAATGAACATCAGAGGAGGCACGAGGATATGGAACTTGATGCCATATTTCTCCATACAAAGGAACTTTATGGAGAGTAATCTCGTATAGCAAGATACGAGACCTCTAAGAACTTGTTTCGAGCGAGGTTGGCTGTCGGGTCATCGGTAGGAGAACATGTCCTAAAGATGATCGGCTATATAGAAGAGCTCGCAGACCTGGGGACGACTTTGGATAATGAGCTCTATACAGACCTTATTCTCCAGTCCCTTCCTTCCACCTACGCCCAGTTTATCCTGAACTTCAACATTCAAAGAAAAGAAGTTGAACTTCCGGAACTCCTGAACATGTTAAGGAGTGCAGAGGGCACCTTGCAGAAGGCAAGGGAAACACCCGCTATGTTTGTTGGCGGTGCATCTTCTTCCGGGTCCAAGGCTAGGGCCAAAGGAAGGAAGAAGAAGGCTGCACCCAGACCTAGAGGAGGTGTAAGTAAGGTGGGAGGGAAGGGAAAGAAAAAGTTTGCGGTACCGGTAGTTGGCCATGATGAGTGCTTCCATTTGTTGGAGATAATGCCCTCAGAGTCAATTATTGGATCACAGGCACTTGATTGCAATGATTGAGGGAGGACCTATCCCGGTAGGACAGTCTTACTCGAGATGATAGTATGCTATCTGGTTTACCTTTATCATCGTGTACTGCTTCAGGTGACCTTACAGGTCGCTACTACACGCTGATAGAGCCCCTAGGATTCTTGCTTGACTGCCAGCAGTATGATGGCGATCATATACGTGAGAGCTGGTGGTCTATAAGCACATCCTTAAAAGGTCCCTAGTCGTGGGAGTTTCGAGACAGGGCATCGATTCTCCAGAGTAGACTAGTGTATACAGTCGAGACTCCGACGAGGGGCGGTGGCCGGTCTCACAAGCCACTGGTGTCAGTTGGTTCACCTAAGATGTATACAGGTGCTCATTGGGTTATGAGTACACCGGACAGGACTCGCCGGGAACATGCTAGTTGGTCTTATACCTGACGTCAGATAGCAGTTCCCTGGTGACATGTGTACAGGTTAGTTCATCGACCTGGGGATCGTCATTTGTCTCGTGTGAGTTCCCACTGTACTTTGATTACTACCCTACCACGGCTCAAAGGAGTCGTGCAAACAGGTTTTAGTTGGGTACAGTCCCGAGCCACATGGAGTCAGTGAGCGGATCTTCAGGGGTTCGTCTCTCCCGGTATTGGGGGTGAGGTCGCGCTGTGTCTAGGAGAGCCATTACGCAAAGCCCTCGGCCGAGGCAGGAGATTTACTGGTAGGTATTCCAGTAGTATCTCAGGGCGTTCTGGGCTACACTCCGACACGACTTGTACCGCTTTTGGGGGTCTGACTTTTACCAACCCCCTAGGCCCGACATGCGATACTCATAGACGAATGGACCGGACTGCACGGATATTGTCACTGACAGGCTCAGTAGGGTGTCAGGATGAGTTCGCTCATCAACGTCCCTTTTGGTCAATAGCTGGTGGCCCGTCACGTATTGGCTAATACCTCTGACGTGCTAGTGGTTAAATCCAAAGCCATAGTATTGACGAGTCTTTAGAGTCCACCACACTTTCAGTTACTCAAGCTTTCGGGCGAAACGCTGTAGAGGCCGTATGGAGATATGGCAGGGTCCGATCAGATACGTGCGGTATTGCACGCATCAGGATCGGACAGTTTTGTACTAGTGGCCGTATAGTTATATGGCAGGGTTCGATCTGATACGTGCGTTATTGCACGGATCAGGATCGAACGGATATTACTAGCCGGCTTTGGCTTAAGCCGGTCCTAGTTTAGTATAGTGTAGATTTTGTCTCATTGCATTTGTATCCGGACGGAATACAGATGCGGGTGTGTATGCACAGTATCGGGGTTTTCCTGTAATTTATTACGGGACCAGTTTTCTGAGGTTGCTAGTTTGCATTCCGTTCCGGCCGGTTTTCCTTGGTTCTTTCCCGGCCGGACTTTTCCGATGGAGGGGGTTATTTGCAAGTTTGCAAATAACATTTGTAGAGGGGGTTTCTTGCATATGTGGGATTATGATATTCTTATCATCATTAGATTCCATTCTTTTCTTCATCATGGTTTTTGCATTAATGAGAAAGGATTAGGATGAGATTGATTTGCATCTTTGATTTGAGGCATGCTTTTGGTATGGTCACCTCTTGCTTTATCCTACACTCACCTTCCTTCATGAGTTTTGTTTTTCCTCCACCATTTGGTAAAAAGGGGGGGCCGGCCACTTCATGGAGAGTGAGGATGGTTCATTTGATTTTGGTGTTGGAAATTTATCATTCATCTCATTTTATCTTGCCACCAAAAACCCTCTCCAAAGTTCATGATTCCCTTCTCCCTCCATGGCAACTTCACCACCCCAAAAGAGACTATGATTCTACACTACATTCTACAGCAAATCTTGGGCACGTCGACTTGCCAGCTTCGTGCTCGAGTTGCCTCGGTATTGAGGTGGGAGCCCGTAAAAGATGCAGACGATGTGGTGCCCTTCCGGCGAGGAGGCGACGATATGGAGACAAGACTTTCCGTGGGAGATCGGGACGATGACGAGAAGACCGGAGGACTCGGATCACTCGGTATATCTCTCACCCTTTCTCTTGATAGCTAGTATCGGTTAATGGTTACGATCCGGGTGTATTGTCCGCGGTAGCGCCAGTTTGAAAGTTAAGAAAATTTTGATTCCGCATTTTGGCCTCGGATAGACGGCCGGGGCGCTGCCGTGGCGCAACATGGTATCAGAGACACGCCATTAACCTTGCCTAGCTTGTTCTAATGTGTTTTACTTATCCGATCGACCAAAATTCCAAAATCCGCGTTTTGCATGCATCAGTTTTCTGTCGATTTTTTCCGGGCTCGAAAAATTTTTCAGGTGATTGCAGAATGATGTACAGAGAATTCTAAGAACACTGCAAAAATTTGGTAGCTTGATCGTTCCATACGACCGCGGAACCGCGGCAAGGACCCCTCTTTTGCCGCGGTTCCGCCGCAGTATATTTGTTTCATTTGACCAATTTTTTGCAGTGGGCTTTTGGGCTTAAGATAGGGGTTTTGGAATATTAAAATTGGGCCCAGAATTTCTGTGAGTGCTACAGTATTACTTGGGGGCCCACTTGTTAATTTTTGATCGATTGAATATTTTAAACACATTATTTCACAGTATTTACATTATATCTGCGACCGTGAATATCACTTGATCGGTAAATCCTGTCTAACTGCTATAGCCCGGTTAGACGGATTTGCGAACGTGATTTTCACGTTGATGTTCTGTGTTTATGCTGTGATGTTGCGGATCGGTCGTGGGGGATAGCCTGGATGCAATGTTAGTACAGTTTTGTTTTATATGTACATTTGATATTGCGGGGCGAGCGTCCGACATGTGGACTGCCATCACTGCCTGTTTGTATTATTCTTTTGGGGCACGGCCTGGTTGCGGTCGATGTACCCGTTGTATGTATATTTTACTTTCTGTACTAGGATTACCCCGCGGAGGGGTGCACGGATAGCCGGGTTCTGGAGGGCAACAAGCCCGCATCTCATGGCATTGAGACGGAGGGGGCTTCACTCTAGGATTGGCGGGCTATTCGCCGCACTCGTAGGGGGTACAGGTTGACCCAGGAGGGGTGCCCAAGTTGCCGGATTCCATGAAGTGCAGGGTGGTCCATTCACGGTACTGAAGGGGGCTGCCTCGCTTCAGGTTTTGGCGGGTGACTTGCCGCGCCCGTAGGGGTCTAGGATTTCATTGCACAGGCTATCCACACGACCAGGGGAACGCCGGGTTTCAGCAGCGGCTCTGTGAAACCCGGGGATCCCAGATATCTGTATTGTTCTGTGATGCTGTACATTTCTGTGATGTTGCATTCTTATCACGCCTTGAGCGAATATAATATATTGGTATATATATTAGTAGATGTTGTATATTTTTTGCATCCGCGCTAGTCCAGTCCCCACACTGTCTTTAGTTAAGTAACCTAACGGGTGATGACGGGACCCAGTGGCGAATGCGGATGGCATATACGTACATCAGTATATTTTCGTTCTTTGTGGTGTGATCATTTGATGGGACTGCATTGATTCGGATCAATGCAAGATAAACAAACCTATTCTGATGTTGTTGGAACACTTTTTCAAAAAGCTGTTATTGCAAGGACGGTCACTTTTGTTTTGCATCGTGATATTCATTTGGAATATCCTGCTCCTCAGTCGACGAGGCAAGGGCCGAGATCCCTTCACCGGGAGTGACCCCTTGGACAGAAGTTTGCGTCAGGGCATTAACTTCACTATAGCCGATTACTTTTGCTTTGCATCGTGGTATTCAGTTGGAATATCCTGCACCTCATTCTACGGGGAAAGAGCCGAGATCCCTTCACCGGGAGTGACCTCTTTGGTAAAGGTTTTCGTCACTATATTTTTATAAAAGGCTATGCAGTTCCTTCAACGATATCAAGTTCATTACGTTAAAAGTTTTTCGCCAAAAACTAGACGTAGCCCTCCGTCATTTCTTACAAGTATTACTTAGTATTCGTGCTGCGTTTGTTGACTGTGTCAAGGCGTAGTGTGCGGTAGCTAAGTAGTGTTTGTTTGTAGCATATCAATGGGATTGGTTAGGACAGTCGTGCGGCCTTGTTGACTGTGTCAAGGGCTCGTACGGATGGGTTTAATGCAATCCAGGATAATGACGGGTTGAACTTGACTAGGACTCTTTGATTTGTTGACTGTGTCAAGGTCACTTGGGTCCTAGGGGTAAAAATCACATCGGGAGTTTCAAAAGAACTGAAACTTGCCAGGCATGCGCATACCTTCTGGAGTGTGGTGACTTGAGTGGATTCCGTCAAGTTATCATGCGATGATAGTTGGATCCCGATTCCCACTGATGAGTTAGTTTACTCCTCGGGTGACCCCGACTAATTCTTCTTTCAGGTTTGGAGGAGAATTTGAGGTACAATGGGAGGTTTCATGATTAGATAAATTGGTAACCATTCTGATCTAGGTTAGAGTGCACGCTGAGTGTTTCTTTTCTCTCTCTCTGGCAGCGACCTTTGACCCAACCCTAAGACTATGACTCAGTAACCAAGTTGACCGAACCTTCTTAACACAGGCTTTTGGATTTTCATAGTTGCAAACCTCATTGCCACTCCTACTTTTACCCTTTTCTCCAGGACACCCCGCATTACTGCGAACGTCCACTTCCATTGGACAAAACCATCGTATGGTTAGATACGAACTCGAAGGAATTCGAGGATGGTTTCTGGTTCTGGAGAAAACGAATAGGATTATTCAGTTGTCTTTTCTTTTCACCTTCTCTCATTACGAGTACTCCTTGGTTTAGGAGATAGTACACCTATTACGCAAATTGGATAGTCTTCTTCCAAACCTTAGGCAGGTGCCGAACGGTGGGGAATGAAGAAAACCAATTAGCATAACGATGGTGTACAGAAGGTATTAAGTTAAGACAAAGCAAGAGATTAGTAAGAGGGCAAAGTAAATTGCGACTGCTATTCACGACCGAACCAAGTATTTCTTCGCCAATCCTAAATCACCTTTGTATTTCTCCAGGACACTCCGTATCACTACGAAGATCCCAAGTTTATTGGATAATCCATCGTATGGTTATATACGAACTCGAAAGGAACTTGTTCCAGTTCGGGGATGGATTCTGGTTCAGGAGAAATAGGAATAAGGTTTATTCGGTTGTCTTTTATCTTCACCTTCTCTCGCTTTGCGAGTGCTCCTAGGATTAGGACAGTACACCTTTTATGCTTATTGGATAGTCTTCTTCCAAACCATAGGCTGGTGCCGAACGGTAGGGAAGGAAGAAAACCATTTGGCCTAAAGGGGTGTGCAGACGGTAATGACTAAAGACATATAAAGGGATTTGGACAGATGGCAAAGAGATATACGGTTACAGTTGTGAATCTGGAAAATGGTAGAGGCATTACTAGGAATACTAGGATACCCCATCGAAACATTTCAATTTTTCAGTTTCACTGTGTAATGTTAAAAGAAAACTGATTTCCCGATTAGATACTTACTCCAGGGTATGTATTTACCAGGTATGATTCTCACATCTGTATGGTTTTACAGATGTTGAGTGGGAGTAAGTCATTGGGAATAGGGTGATCATCCTCATTATATCGGGATTCGTTGTAATCGGTGATATTTGAGGAGATCATCTGGGCTGTTTGCCGGTCGGCAAATATTTGGTTTTGAATATCCGCTGTTGTGCACCAATTTCAAATTGATATATCTGTACGTCTATTTTCATAGAGTGAGATATACCTTTTGATATTATGTCGATGACATTTACCTATATCAGTGGATGGTTAGGTAAGGAGCATTAAACAGCGGTGTAATTCTTCTTAACCATAAGTACAGTTTTCAACCTACGACACACAGTGAAAGAGTTGTTAGACTCAGCGGACTTATACAGAGTATTGTATGTTGTCCAGTGTCCATTAGGACAGAAGGGTTGGTCCTCATACTATATTCTGTTTACTTTTAACTTCTCTAGTTCTTAGACATGTGTTTCGTAGAAACACAGGGTCTAAGTTTTGAGGAGTTATAGGTATTTGAATAGAGTAGAGAACCAGGTGTAGCAAGTATCGGGATTCTTCAAAGTGATCGAAGATGTAGATACTTGTGTATGGTATTCAGTTGATAGTAATGATAAAGAGAAATTGCTTCTCTTTCAGGTTACTCATAATTGGAAGCATTCCTAAGTTGAGTAACGCTGATCGGCCTCCTTCCATTTAGTTTACATGCACTGGAGATAGCTGCATGATTTGAATCTGGTTCAATTAAATCAGTGTCTCTGGTTCTATATTGGATATAGAACAGTTCATATCTTGACATTGTTAAGGTACGGGGAGTTGTCCGGCTTATGCTTAAAACCAGACTCTGGATAACTCAAGGCACGTTTCTGTAATGGCTGTTTGCGGGTTGACCCAGGCTATGACGAGGGTTGATTTTCTACCATCTGGAAGATCAATAGTGATATTGTTCTTCACTCGCCACAATTTTAAAAGAAATGGATTTTTCAGAAAACAGCAGTGGGAGTATGGTAGAACTGGAAGTGATTCCAGAACCGCAAACGATTACTGAAGATTTGATAAGGAACCTAAAGATTCAATCTGATTTGACATTCCATTGGCCACTCCGCAGATAAGGTGGGTAACCTCAGGCACCCGAGAGGTACTCCGGTAGCCTCAAGGACGGTGGCAGGGAGGTTCTTGTTTACCCACACTTGCCATTGCTGTTGTTCCAGGCTGCGAGACCCGGTGGGAGGATGAGTATAGCGTCGTTCTAAACTAGCTTTAGAAGTGCACGTCTATATGACTCTGCCAGAGGGTTGTCGTAGTCAGTGGGAGCAGCGGAAGCACTGGTGGACATCAGGCTTATGTCTATTTATAGACTAAAGCAGATGTAGCGGAGATAGATCATCTATTTCTGACGTGACAGTCATAGGTTTGACTTCATCAGAATAGGGGATGGATCTGTTGAGAAGGTAGTAGGGTGTGATATCCTGGTATTTGGATGACATACACAGAGTAGGAAAAGAAACTCCTATACTACGATCGGTTATACTTTGGTCGTCACACAGTGGTTTCTCCACAAGGGACTTCGACATTATATCAGACATACTGGTTACTAGATCTATGGTTTTAGATCTAGATTTGGGTGGTTTCCCAATCAGGGTACTTTGACAGCATTCTAAGAGTATTTAGAATGGACGACTCCTGGCACGGTACTGTACCTGCAGGTGATGGAGTCACCCTCTCTAAAGGTGTCTTATAGACTAAAATAGAGAGGGATGTGCATGACTGGCAGATCACTTGCTTAGGCAATTGAGTCAATCATGAGATGTCAAGTACCACACCAGATGTTGTTCTTGCAGTAGATGCAATAAGTTGACATTGATCCAATCCTGGAGAAACAGTCGGAAGCAGTTTTAGAACATAAGTGAATGTTCTAGGGATATGATAACGGCTGCCTCCTTTGGGAGACAGTTATCATTCCAGGCTTCCAAGGTGACATGGACGACAAGGAGGTTGTCAGAGTTATAGTTTTCCTTCTGATGAGGGGCAGTATTTTGGACAGGTGGTCCAAGGCAATACTGAGGGTGGCATGGCGCAGGATACTGATTAAGTTCAGTTGACGATACAGTCTAAGAAGTTTGGATTTGGAGTTCATTTATGAGCTAGGTCCCATCAGACATCCAGACATTCTAAGACAGGTATTGCTCATTTCGGGAGATGGCTTTCTCCGCGAACTTGAGATATAGAGAGACATAGAAAGAAACATCACAGCGGATCCACTCATTGAGGCTATTCCTCGAACGCAATAGTTTCACAAACGAGCTTTGTGAGACTGACTAGTAGAGGAGTTGGGTGTTCGGTATCACACGGGCTGTGAGTATGCGGCATCGCAATAATTAGCCTTGAGTGCAAGTGGGAGATTGTTGGAGATAGTGCCCTCAGAGTCAATTATTGGATCACAGGCACGTGATTGCAATGATTGAGGGATGACCTATCCCGGTAGGACAGTCTTACTCGAGATGATAGTATGCTATCTGGTTTACCTTTATCATCGTGTACTACTTCAGGTGACCTTACAGGTCGCTACTACACGCTGATAGAGCCCCTAGGATTCTTGCTTGACTGCCAGCAGTATGATGGCGATCATATACGTGAGAGCTGGTGGTCTATAAGCACATCCTTAAAAGGTCCCTAGTCGTGGGAGTTTCGAGACAGGGCATCGATTCTCCAGAGTAGACTAGTGTATACAGTCGAGACCCCGACGAGGGGCGGTGGCCGGTCTCATAAGCCACTGGTGTCAGTTGGTTCACCTAAGATGTATACAGGTGCTCATTGGGTTATGAGTACACCGGACAGGACTCGCCGGGAACATGCTAGTTGGTCTTATACCTGACGTCAGATAGCAGTTCCCTGGTGACATGTGTACAGGTTAGTTCATCGACCTGGGGATCGTCATTTGTCTCGTGTGAGTTCCCACTGTACTTTGATTACTACCCTACCACGGCTCAAAGGAGTCGTGCAAACAGGTTTTAGTTGGGTACAGTCCCGAGCCACATGGAGGCAGTGAGCGGATCTTCAGGGGTTCGTCTCTCCCGGTATTTGGGGTGAGGTCACGCTGTGTCTAGGAGAGCCATTACGCAAAGCCCTCGGCCGAGGCAGGAGATTTACTGGTAGGTATTCCAGTTATCTCAGGGCGTTCTGGGCTACACTCCGACATGACTTGTACCGCTTTTGGGGGTCTGACTTTTACCAACCCCCTAGGCCCGACATGCGATACTCATAGACGAACGGACCGGACTGTACGGATATTGTTACTGACAGGCTCAGTAGGGTGTCAGGATGAGTTCGCTCATCGACGTCCCTTTTGGTCAATAGCTGGTGGCCCGTCACGTATTGGCTAATACCTCTGACGTGCTAGTGGTTAAATCCACAGCCATAGTATTGACGAGTCTTTAGAGTCCACCACACTTTCAGTTACTCAAGCTTTCGGGCGAAACGCTGTAGAGGCCGTATGGAGATATGGCAGGGTCCGATCAGATACGTGCGGTATTGCACGCATCAGGATCGGACAGTTTTGTACTAGTGGCCGTATAGTTATATGGCAGGGTTCGATCTGATACGTGCGTTATTGCACGGATCAGGATCGAACGGATATTACTAGCCGGCTTTGGCTTAAGCCGGTCCTAGTTTAGTACAGTGTAGATTTTGTCTCATTGCATCTGTATCCGGATGGAATACAGATGCGGGTGTGTATGCACAGTATCGGGGTTTTCCTGTAATTTATTACGGGACCAGTTTTCTGAGGTTGCTAGTTTGCATTCCGTTCCGGCCGGTTTTCCTTCGTTCTTTCCCGGCCGGACTTTTCCGATGGAGGGGGTTATTTGCAAGTTTGCAAATAACATTTGTAGAGGGGGTTTCTTGCATATGTGGGATTATGATATTCTTATCATCATTAGATTCCATTCTTTTCTTCATCATGGTTTTTGCATTAATGAGAAAGGATTAGGATGAGATTGATTTGCATCTTTGATTTGAGGCATGCTTTTGGTTTGGTCACCTCTTGCTTTATCCTACACTCACCTCCCTTCATGAGTTTTGTTTTTCCTCCACCATTTGGTAAAAAGGGGGGGCCGACCACTTCTTGGAGAGTGAGGATGGTTCATTTGATTTTGGTGTTGGAAATTTATCATTCATCTCATTTTATCT
Organism: Agapanthus africanus; assembly: GCA_030015575.1. Taxonomy (NCBI): domain Eukaryota; kingdom Viridiplantae; phylum Streptophyta; class Magnoliopsida; order Asparagales; family Amaryllidaceae; genus Agapanthus; species Agapanthus africanus. The sequence continues at coordinate 441,942,278 of JASDDO010000031.1, forward strand.
TGCCACCAAAAACCCTCTCCAAAGTTCATGATTCCCTTCTCCCTCCATGGCAACTTCACCACCCCAAAAGAGACTATGATTCTACACTACATTCTACAGCAAATCTTGGGCACGTCGACTTGCCAGCTTCGTGCCCGAGTTGCCTCGGTATTGAGGTGGGAGCCCGTAAAAGATGCAGACGATGTGGTGCCCTTCCGGCGAGGAGGCGACGATATGGAGACAAGACTTTCCGCGGAAGATCGGGACGATGACGAGAAGACCGGAGGACTCGGATCACTCGGTATATCTCTCACCCTTTCTCTTGATAGCTAGTATCGGTTAATGGTTACGATCCGGGTGTATTGTCCGCGGTAGCGCCAGTTTGAAAGTTAAGAAAATTTTGATTCCGCATTTTGGCCTCGGATAGACGGCCGGGGCGCTGCCGTGGCGCAACACCATTGTCACAGGAAAGGGCACTGGAAGAAGGATTGCAAGGCATGGAACGCCAAGAACCAGGAACCGAAGCAAGCTGTGGCTTCGACTTCAGGTGTGTTTGTAATTGAGAATTGTCTGTCGATCAACTCTACTTCCTGGGTATTGGATACCGGATCAGGATATATATTTGCAATTCATTGCAGGCACTGAGAAACCGTAGAGTGCTGAAGGAAGGTGATATGACCCTAAAGGTTGCTAACGGAGCTAGCGTGGGAGCTGCGTCCGTCGGGGATTATCACCTAGGATTGACGAGTGGACACATTTTGGTTTTATATAACTGTTTTTTTGTACCAAGCTTAACGTGTAATATCATATCAGTTTCCTTGTTATCAAATAAAGGTTATGATTTCACGTTTGTAAGAGATGTTGTCAACATCCACCTTAATCATGGTTTGATTGGATCCAGTACACTAAATAACGGTATATATGTTTCAAACCAACTCCAAATTTTCAATGTCCAGAACACACTAAAAAGAAAGTCTCCAGATTTAAATAAAGCTTTCTTATGGCATTGTAGACTGGGTCACATCAATGAGAGAAGGTTGACTAAGTTGCATAGAGAAGGATATTTGGACTCGTTCGAATATCAAACTTATGACACTTGTCAATCTTGTCTCAAAGGAAAGATGACAAAGACTCCATTCACTGGACAAGGAGTAAGAGCGAGCGAGCTCTTAGGACTCATACACAGCGATGTATGTGGTCCAATGTCTACACATGCAAGAGGTGGTTTCTCCTATTTCATTACTTTCACGGATGATTACTCAAGATACAGATTCATTTATCTGATGAAACATAAATCCGAGGCTTTTGAGAAATTCCAAGAGTATAAGAATGAAGTAGAAAACCAAACCGGCAAAAGTATCAAGACACTTAGATCTGATCGAGGTGGTGAATACTTGAGTGCCGAGTTCCTAGGTTACCTAAAAGAGAAAGGAATTCTCTCTCAGCTTACTCCTCCATACACTCCACAGCATAACGGTGTATCGGAGAGACGGAATCGAACCCTATTGGATATGGTACGATCCATGATGAGTAATGCTGAGTTACCGCGATCTTTCTGGGGTTATGCGCTAGAATCAGCAGCATATCTTCTGAACGGGGCTCCTACCAAGACTGTGCCTACCACTCCATATCAGATGTGGACTGGGAAGAAACCCCATCTTCAGCATATGAAGATTTGGGGATGTCCAGCTTTTGTTAAAAAGCAGCATGTGGACAAGCTCGAGGCACGATCGGTAAAATGTATGTTTGTGGGATATCCAAAGAACTCCAAGGGATATTATTTCTATTACGCAGAGGAACAAAAGGTCTTTGTTTCTCGTAATGCCCATTTTCTGGAACATCAGTTTTTAGAAAAGGAAATAAGTGGGAGCAAAATAGAACTGGAAGAAATTCCAGAACCACAAACTGCCACTGAAAGTTTGGTAGAATCGGAAGTTCAAGAAGAACATGACATTCCCGCACCCCTCCGCAGGAGTAGTAGGCCGTCTCATCCGCCTGAGAGATACTACGGTTTTCTCATAGATGGGATAGAGAGGATTGCATCATAGATGATGATGAACCTACTGACTTCCAGCAGGCCATCCAGAGCGGCGACTCGGTACGATGGCTAGATGCAATGCGGACCGAAATGGAGTCCATGTACACCAACAAAGTATGGACTTTGGACTTTGCTCCAGATGGGGTAAAACCCATAGGATGCAAATGGATCTTCAAGAAAAAGATTGGTGTAGATGGACAGGTGGAAACCTATAAGGCTAGACTTGTTGCAAAGGGTTTTCGTCAAAGACCTGGTTTGGACTATGACGAAACTTTTTCTCCAGTGGCTATGCTCAAATCCATTCGGGTCCTTCTTGCTATTGCTGCGTTCCATGATTATGAAATCTGGCAGATGGACGTAAAGACGGCTTTTCTGAATGAAAATTTAGAAGAGTGCGTCTATATGGATCAGCCAGAGGGTTTCAATCAGAGTGGGAGCAGCGGAAAAGTATGCAAGCTGCTTTAGTCCATTTATGGACTAAAGCAGGCATCGCAGAGTTGGAACATCTGTTTTGATGAGACAGTCAAAGAATATGAATTTATCAAAAATCCAGATGAACCGTGCATATATAGTAAAGTTGTAGCCAGAAGTGTCGTATTCCTCGTCTTGTACGTGGATGACATTCTATTGATAGGAAATGACATTCCTATGCTACAATCTGTCAAAGGATTCTTGTCACACAAGTTCTCCATGAAAGACCTGGGTGATGCCTCTTACATTCTGGGGATCCGGATCTATCGTGATAGATCCAAGAGGATGTTGGGACTTTCGCAGTCCAGGTATATCGACACTGTACTGAAAAGATTCAGTATGGAAGATTCTAAGCGCGGTAATCTACCGGCTTGTCACGGAATCACCCTCTCCAAAGAGATGTCTCCCAAGACTGATTTGGAAAGGGAACGCATGTCTATTATACCCTATGCTTCTGCGGTAGGCTCTATAATGTATGCGATGTTGTGTACCAGACCAGATGTAGCTTACGCACTGAGCGTGGTAAGCCGGTATCAGTCAGACCCAGGGGAGAAGCACTGGATAGCAGTAAAGAACATTCTCAAGTACCTGAGAAGGACTAAGGAGATGTTCTTGGTTTACGGCGGAAAAGACCTCAGGTTGGAGGCCTTTGCTGATTCCGGCTTCCAGAGTGATAAGGACGATTCCAAGTCCATGTCGGGTTATGTCTTTACCCTCAATGGAGGGGCGGTGTGCTGGAAGAGCTCCAAGCAGGACACCGTTGCTGACTCGATGATGGAAGCGGAGTATATAGCTGCTTGCGATGCCGCAAAAGAAGCAGTCTGGATGAAGAAGTTCCTAACAGAACTTCAGGTGGTTCCTACCATAGTTGATCCAATACCTCTGTATTGCGACAACAATGGAGCTATAGCTTTAGCAAAGGAACCAATGTCCCATCAGAAGTCCAGACACATCTTAAGGCGGTATCACCTGATCAGGGAGATCATTGATCGTCAGGAGATCGAGATTCGGAGTGTTGCTTCTGAAGAGAACATTGCTGATCCATTCACAAAGGCCCTACCTCAGATTCAGTTTGAGAGGCTACTCGAGATCATCGGTCTTCGATATGCCAGTACATGGCCCTAGTGCAAGTGAAAGATTGTTAGTGTATATGCCCTAGGGGCCATTATTGTATCATACTAGTTTGTATATTACTTAATGGAAGCTTGGGATATTCACATGTATATAACAGTCTTGCTAAATATGGTAGTATGCTACTTGGTTTTTCTATCTTAATATTTGAGTATACGTATTGATAGAGCTCTTAGGATCTTGCTTGACTACCAGCGTTGTGATGGCAGTCACACTAGTGGAGGCTGGGTAGTCTACAAGCACATCCTTATTCAGGTCCCTAGTCGTTGGATTATCGAGACAGAGCATCGATACTCCGGAGTAGACTAGTGTGTACGCTTCTCATCCCAGTTGGGGAGATGGTCTGTCCCACAGCCGTCAGTACGTCGTACTGGAGATAGTATGCAGGTGCTCGTTAGGTTACGGGTACACCGGACAGGACTCACAGGGAACTGTTGGTTGGTTTTATACCAGTCGTTAGTGAACAGTTCCCAGGTGACATGAGTACAGCATAGTCCGCAGACTTGACACTGCTACTTCGCCTCGAGTGTGTCCCACTGTTCTTAGATTGCTACCCTACTATGGCTCAAAGGAGTCGTGCAAACAGGTAGCAGTTGGGTGCAGTCCCGAGCACTTGGAGGCAGTGGCGGTTAGACAGGATTCGTCTCTCCCGGTATTAGGGGTTGATATCGCGCTGTGTCAGAGAGCCATTACGCAAAGTCCCTGGCCAGGGCAAGCTAGATTTGCTGGTAGGTTCCAGTAGTTTCTCAGGGTGTAACGGGCTTCGCTCCGACACGACTTATACCGCTATTAGGGGACTGACGCTTACCGCCCCCTAGGCCCGATATGCGATAGTCTTAGACGAACGGACCGGACTGTATGGAGATTGTCACATCAGACTCAGTAGGAGTTCGGATGGGTTTCCTCATCGGCCTTCTTATCGACATCTACCTGGGGACCGTTACGTACAGCTAGTGCCGCTTGCGATCTGTGGTTAAACCCACTGCCAGCGTAGTAGTCGATTCTCTAGAGTCCCATACAGAGAGTTTCCCTACTCCAGGCGAAACGATATAGAGGTCGTATGGTTTTACGACAAGGGTTCAGACGCATACGTGTGTTTACGCACGTACGACTTTCGGACAGTTTTTACCAGTCGGCTTTGGTTTAAGCCAGTTACTGGTATCCGGTTATTGGATTTATACAGTCTAAAGTTTTTCCGTATTTTTGCGGAAAGGAGGGGCGTTCTCGTAATTGTGCGAGAAGCTTCTAGAAGGAGGTGACTAAGGAGGTTTAGGTGGCATATACAATGAATGTGATTAGTGAGTCACCTAGATGATTCATACATGTCATTATCCATGGAGATGAATCATCATTAGATATTATCAAGCATGGTTGTTAAATTGATATACTTTCTTTTCTTGATAAAAAGAAATGCTTGATATATGTTATCATAACTCACTATTCTCATTTCATTATCATTATCATCTTCTCTCTCCTCAAGCTCTCCCTCTTCAAACCCTAATCCTCCCCTCTCATGTGTTGAGTACAAGGATTAGTTAGACTAACTAAATCATAACCCTCACTCTATATCACCTAGCTTCTTTGATTAGCACTTAAAGAAGGTTAGTTGCCTCAAGTTTAGAGGCTAAGCTTGGAGTAAAGCTCTCGGGTGGATCGTCTACTACTTCGAGAAGGCCGAGGAGGAGGAGGAGTTCGTAAAGACGAAGGACACGATTCGTTAGGTATAATCCCTAAACATAGTAGTATAGAACTTCTATGTTTCATGTTAGTTATCGTTTAGCTTCGATTCATGCGGTTAGTCGATGTTTAAGCAAAGAACAAGATCGTTTTTCAAATTTCCGCCTTCCCGCAAGTCGAGGGGTGTTGTACATCGACTTACAAGTCAACCCCTCAACAACCATGTCACCATAATACTTAATTAATATTATTGTTAATTACATATCATATTCTCATTAGGGTTGAGCAAAAAGTCAATAGTCAACAGTCAACAGTCAACAACCCCAATGAGAATCCTCTGCCTCTGTCTCTCCGTCAACTGTGCATACACACCCGCATCTGCGTTTCGAGGAACACGAATACATACTGGATAAATCCAATCCCTAAAGGTACACTAGGATCTGGCTTAAACTAAAGCCCGCTAGTGTTAACTGTCCGGACATTGTACGTGCATAAGTGCACGGATGTGACCGAACCCTGTCGCAAAACCATGCGACCTGTTGCAAAACCATGCGACATCTACTCTTTTGCCTAAAGGCGAATAGCTTTCTGTGTGGGACTCTAAAGACTCGACACTACGCTGGCAGTGGGTTTAACCACAGACCGCAAGCGGCACTAGCTGTACGTAACGGTCCCCAGGTAGATGCCGACAAGAAGACTGACGAGGTGAAACCCATCTGAACTCCTACTGAGCCTGACTGTGACAATCTTCGTACAGTCCGGTCTGTTCGTCTGATTCAACGCATGGCGGGCCTAGGGGGGCGGTAAACGTCAGTCCCCTAATAGCGGTACAAGTCATGTCGGAGTGAAGCCCAAAACACCCTGAGATAACACTGGAAGCCTACCAGTATATCTCGCTTGCCCTGGCCAGGGACTACTCGTATAATGGCTCTCCTAGACACAGCGCGATGTCAACCCCCAATACCGGGAGAGACGAATCCTGTCTAACCGTCACTGCCTCCAAGTGCTTCGGGATTGCACCCAACTACTACCTGTTTGCACGGCTCCTTTGAGCCGTGGTAGGGTAGTAATCAAAGTACAGTGGGAACACACTCGAGGCGAAGTGACAGTGTCAAGTCAGCGGACTAAGCTGTACTCATGTCACCTGGGAACTGATAACTGACGATAGGTATAGTACCAACCGGTCAGTTCCCGACGAGTCCTGTCCAGTGTACTCGTAACCTAACGAGCACCCGCATACTATCTCCAGTACGACGTACTGATGGCTGTGGGACAGACCATCTCCCACACTGGTATGAGAAGCGCATACGCTAGTCTACTCCGGAGTATCGATGCCCTGTCTCGATAGTCCTGCGACTAGAGACCTGCATAAGGATGTGCTTATAGATTACCCAGCCCCCACTAGTGTGACTGTCATCACAACGCTGGTAATCAAGCAAAGATCCTAAGGGCTCCACTAATGTGTATAGGTGATATACTAAAATAAACACACGTACACATTGAAGTAGAAACAAACCAAGTAGCATACTACTATATTGAGCAAGATTGTTTATACAACTGTGAATATCCCAAGCTTCCATTAAGTAATATACAAACTAGTATGATACAGTAATGGCCTCTAGGGCATATACACTAACAATCTTCCACTTGCACTAAGACCATGTACTGGCGTATCGAAGACCTATCATCTCGATCAGCCGCTCGAACTGAGTCTGGGGCAAGGCCTTTGTGAGTGGATCAGCAGTGTTGTCTTCTGTAGAAACTCTCCGAACCTCGATCTCCTGGCGACCCACGATCTCCCTGATCAGGTGATACCGCCTTAAGATGTGTCTGGACTTCTGATGGGACCTTGGTTCCTTTTCTAAAGCTATAGCCCCGTTGTTGTCGCAATACAGAGGTATTGGATCAACAATGGACGGAACCACCTGAAGTTCAGTTAAGAACTTCCTTACCCAGACAGCTTCTTTTGCGGCATCTGCAGCAGCGATATATTCCGCTTCCATCGTCGAGTCAGCAACGGTTTCCTGTTTGGAACTCTTCCAACACACCGCCCCTCCATTGACGGTAAAGACATAACCCGACATGGACTTGGAATCATCCTTGTCACTCTGGAAGCTGGAGTCAGCAAAGGCCTCGATCTGGAGGTTTTTTCCGCCATACACCAAGAACATCTCCTTAGTCCTTCTCAGGTACTTGAGAATGTTCTTTATCGCTATCCAGTGTTTCTCCCCAGGGTTTAACTGATACCGGCTTACCACACTCAGTGCATAAGCTACATCCGGTCTGGTACACAACATCGCATACATTATAGAGCCTACCGTAGAAGCATAGGGTATAATAGACATGCGATCCCTTTCCAAATCAGTCTTGGGAGATATCTCTTTGGAGAGGGTGATCTCGTGACAAGCCGGTACTTTACTGCGCTTGGAATCTTCCATACTGAATCTTTTCAGTATGGTGTCGATGTACCTGGACTGTGAAAGTCCTAATATCCTCTTGGATCTATCACGATGGATCCGGATCCCCAGGATGTATGAGGCATCACCCAGGTCTTTCATGGAGAACCTGTGTGATAAGAACCCCTTGACAGATTGTAGCATAGGAATGCCATTTCCTATTAAGAGAATGTCATCCACGTATAAAATGAGGAATACTACAGTTCTCGCTACAAATCTACTATAGATACATGGTTCATCTGGATTTTTGATAAAGCCAAATTCCTTGACCGTCTCATCAAAACAGATGTTCCAACTCCACGATGTCTGCTTTAGTCCGTAAATGGACTTAAGCAACTTGCACACCTTTCCGCTGCTCCCACCCTGAATGAAACCCTCTGGCTGGTCCATATAGACACACTCCTCTAAATTTCCATTTAGAAAAGCGGTCTTTACGTCCATCTGCCAAATCTCATAATCGTGGAAGGCAGTAATGGCAAGAAGGATCCGAATGGATTTCAGCATAGCTACTGGAGAAAAAGTCTCGCCATAGTCCAAACCAGGTCTTTGACGAAAACCCTTTGCAACCAGTCTAGCTTTATAGGTCTCAACCTGTCCATCTACACCAATCTTCCTTTTGAAGATCCACTTGCATCCTACGGGTTTTACCCCGTCTAGAGCAATGTCCAACGTCCATACTTTGTTGGTATACATGGACTCCATTTCGATCCGCATTGCATCCAGCCATTTTACCGAGTCGATGCTCTTAACGGCTTGCTGGAAGCTAGTAGGCTCATCATGATCTATGATGCAATCCTCTCTATCCCCGTCTATGAGAAAACCGTAGTATCTCTCGGGCGGATGAGACTGCCTACTACTTCTGCGGAGCGGCGTAGGAATGTCTTGTTCTTGTGAACCTTCTGGTTCCACTAAGCTTTCAGTAATAGCTCGTGGTTCTGGAATTTCTTCCAGTTCTACTGTGCTCCCACTTATCTGGGTTTCCAAAAACTCAGTTTCCAAGAAGTAGGCATGACGAAAAACAAAAACCTTTTGTTCCTCTTCGCAGTAGAAGAAATATCCCTTGGAGTTCTTTGGATATCCCACGAACTTACACTATACTGAGCGTGCCTCGAGCTTGTCCGCATGCTGCTTTTTAACAAAAGCTGGACATCCCCATGTCTTAATGTGCTTAAGATAGGGTCTCTTCCCACACCACATCTCATATAGTGTAGTAGGTACAGTCTTAGTTGGAACTCGGTTCAAAAGGTATGCAGCTGATTCTAGTGCATACCCCCAGAATGATCGCGGTAACTCAGCGTTACTCATCATGGACCGTACCATATCCAATAGGGTTCGGTTCCGTCTCTCCGATACACCGTTATGTTGTGGAGTGTATGGAGGAGTAAGCTGAGAGAGAATTCCATTCTCTTTTAAATAGTCCAGGAACTCGGCACTCAAGTATTCACCACCTCGATCCGATCTTAGAATCTTGATACTTTTGCCGGTTTGTTTTTCTACTTCATTCTTATATTTCTGGAATTTTCCAAAGGCTTCGGACTTATGTTTCATTAAGAAGACATAACCGTACCTTGAAAACTCATCCGTAAAAGTAATGAAGTAAGAATAACCGCTTCGCGCATGTGTAGACATTGGACCGCACACGTCGCTGTGTACGAGTCCTAAGAGCTCGCTCGCTCTTACTCCGTGTCCAGTGAACGGAGTCTTTGTCATCTTTCCTTTAAGACAAGATTGACAAGTGGCATATGATTGATATTCGAACGAATTCAAATATCCTTCTGTATGCAACTTCGTCAACCTTCTCTCATTGATGTGACCTAGTCTACAATGCCATAAGAAAGTCTGATTTATTTCCGGAGACTTTCTTTTATGTGTATTCTGGACATTGAAAATCTGTGGTTGGTTCAATACGTATATACCATTGCTTAATGTACCTGACCCAATCAGAACTTGATTAAGGTGAATGTTTACAACATTACTTACAAACGCAAATTCATAACCTTCTTTAGAAGTCAAAGATACAGAAATGATATTACAAGTTGCGTTGGGTACAAAATAGCAATTACGCAAAACCAAAACGTGTCCATCTGACAACCCCAGGTGATAGTCCCCCACGGCCTTAGCATCCATGCTAGCTCCGTTTGCAACTTTGAGGGTCATGTCACCTGCCTTCAAAACCCTACGGTTTCTCAACGCCTGCAAAGAATTACAGATATGAGATCCTGATCCAGTATCCAATACCCAGGAAGTAGAGTTTATTGAAAGACGGTTTTCAATAACATACACACCTGAAGCTGAAGCCGCAACCTGCTTCAATTCCTGTGTTCTGGCCTTCCAAGCCCTGCAATCATTCTTCCAGTGTCCTTTCTTATGACAATAGAAGCATTCTTCTTTATCCACAAGCTGCCCCGCTTTCTTTGTTGCTTTTGCTTTTGCTTTTCCCTTCGTATCCACTTTACTAACACCGTCCCTTGGTTTGGCGGGGGCTTTCTTCTTCTTTCCCTTGGCTTTCGCCTTGGACCTAGAAGAGAAAGATCTTCCTACAAACAAAGTTGATGTTTCCCTACCTTTCTATAGGGTGCCCTCTACGCTCCTCAGTATGTTGAGGAGTTCTGAAAGTTCAACTTCCTTTTCTTGTAAGTTGAAGTTCAGGATAAACTGGGCGTAAGTGGAAGGAAGGGACTGGAGAATCAAGTCCGTATAGAGCTCATTCTCCAACGTGGTCCCAAGGTCCGCGAGCTCTTCTATGTAGCCAATCATCTTAAGCACGTGTTCCGCTACCGATGATCCGACGGCCAACCTTGCCGAAAATAACTTCTTCGACACTTCGTATCTTGCGATACGAGACTGCTCTCCATACAGTTCTTTTGTATGGAGAAATATGGACTCGAGGTCCATATTCTCGTGCCTCCTCTGATGTTCGTTGTCAATAGAGGCAAGTATGAGGCACTTGGCCTTCGCTCTATCAATCTCCCAAATCTTACGGATTTCCTTATCCGCGACGCTGGAAGTGGGACCTGGGACAGGGGGAGCTTTGGTGGTAAGAAGATACCCCAGCTTGTCGTAAGTGATTGCCATTTTGACATTCCTGAGCCAATCTTTGTAGTTTGGCCCTGTCAGTATGTTTTTATCTAGAAGTAACTTAAGTCCAATCATGTCGATTGGTCGCTGCAATTAGGAGAGAGAATAAACACTCAGTATGCGCTCTTGCAAGTTTAGAGTGGTTTTTAGTTTGTCTAAACAGGATGGCTCCCACTGTTTCTCGAATCCCTCCTCAAACCAAAAAGGAAGAATTAGTCAGGATCAATCTCACCGTACAATACTTGCTTAACCATTCGGCCAGGATGGTGTCGGTACTTCGAGGGAGGTTTTCCAACGCTTTCGCGAAGTTCCTTAATTTAAGAACCTCTTTTCCCTGGGGGCGTAGCCCCGCTAACACCTTTCTAGACACCTACTAGGTTTATAGCATTGATCGTTAAGTGAGAAATTTCCCGAGGAGTAGCATATACACATAGTAGGATCGGGATCCAAATATCATTGCGTGACGAAACTGAAAGAATCCTACCAGAATCATCACACTCCAAATGGTATGCAACACTAGCAAGTTTCAGTTCTTTTGAAACTCCCGATGTGGATTTTTGCCCCATGCTCTTATGACCTTGACTTTGGCCAACAAATCATAAGTCACATGTCAAGTTCTACCCGTCGTTCTCCAGGTTAATTTGAATCCATCCGTACCTACCCTTGACTTTGGCCAACAAGGCAGTACGACTGTTCCAAACCAACGCATCTATCTATGTGCACTTGAATACCCAATAGCTACCAATCACTATGCCTTGACTTTGGCCAACAAACATAGCTTGAATACTATTGACAATTCATGTGAAACGACGGAGGGCTACGAATGGTTTTGGCGAAACCGTGAACGTAGAGAACTTGATATAATAGATGGAACGAGATAGCTTTTAAAAGGAGTGGCTCAAACTCCGCATTTTAAAAGTTTGTTTTAAAAAGAACCGAGTGGTTTTTCGAAAGTGTTCCAATGACTTTTACTTGGTTTATTTTCTTGCATTAGTTCTTTTAATGCGTGATATTCTTGCATTAGTTCTTTTAATGCGTCCCATCATTTAATCCTACCATTGCAGAAAACAACCAAAATATGACGTACGCTTATGCCATTCGCATTCGCCACGGGGCCCCGTCATTACCCGTTAGGTTACTTAACTAACGACAGAGCGGGAGCTGGGCTAGCGCGGCTGTAAAACATAAGTAACGCCTAAATAATATCATATATAGATATACATTGCAATGATAGCCATTTCAGATCACAGATGAACACATTGGATATACTAGGAATCCGCAATTCGTACGAGCCTGTAACGAAAAGCAGATTACACGGTCGCGGTGAATAGCCAATACCCTACCCAAGACCCCTACGGGTGCGGCAAACTACCCGCCAAGTACCCGAAGCGAAGCAATCTCCCTCAACCCCGTGAGTAGGCCACTCGGCACTTCGGCATACCCGGTAGTTTGTGCACCCCCTCCATGGGTCTATCCTAGGAGCAAAAACAGTAAAAAGAAATTATACAATAACGGCTACAACCCCGACCCGGTTGTGCGGCCAAACAAATAATTATTACATCAATTTACAAAATTACATGAATTGAAACAAAAGAAAACTCTCGTCTCACAACCCCCGGCTATTCACCCGCGACAATCCAATGAATACATATACACATTCCAGCAACATTACAGATCATAGATTTTTATAACCCCCACTAATCGACATATAGCGATTAGCAGACGTTCAATACAAATATCACATCACAGAAAAAAAAACCCGTCAGCTTAAGTCTTTAGAAGTTCAATCAAAAATACGGATTTTTAGGCCCCAAACACAAAATTTTCGTTTTGGAAAATCTGGGCTGAAAAGACATATTCCAAAAATCCCAAAACAACCCCAGAAATACTCCGCACTAAATTTGGACCTCGGCCGAGTCAACTCGGCCGCGTTCCCGCGGCACTTTGAACGGTTCGTGGGACTAAATTTTGTGGTTATTCAATAAAAAGCCTGAGCCAATTTTTAAGATGAAATTTATCAATTTTTGAACAGAAAAAAAATCGGCAGAAACTTGACATATCGGGTTCGTTTCGTGACTTTTCTTTGATCGATCTTTTAGTTACTTTGCTAACATGTTAGATAGAGTTTAACTAGGCTCTGATACCACTGTAAGTCCATGCTACCTCTCCCGGTACTTTCGGGCATGCGGAATTTGGTGAAAAACAATTTTCTAGAGGCGGTAACATGGACTCAAAACCGGATCTTTGTTAAACATCTAACTAACAACCTAACTAGGAGTTGTTAACTACTCGGTTAGGGGGTTATACCTTTCTTTCTTGAACTCCTTCGTCTTCAAGCCTCGATGGTTGTCCGGATCGGCTTCACCCCGTCGTCTCCTTGCACCGAAGATTGATCCACCTGAAAGCTTCTACCTTTGGCTTCTTCTTCGATCTTTGAAGAAACTAGTTCACTCGGTTTGCTAAACCTTGTGAACTAGAGTGAGTAGAGGAGAGTGTGTTGGGATTTTCTCTATGGTTCTTGGTTCTCAACACATGAGACAAGTGAACCATAGACTAAAGAGAGGGAGAGCAAGAGGAGGAAGATGAGAGCTCAAGAACACAAGAGAGAGAATGAAAATGATAGAATGAGAAAGACTTTTCTCTTTTGGCTCTCATAATCCAAAGCCATCATCACAAATCATAGCAATCAAGTATTATGTGATGGTTTAAGCTACAATAGCCATATCATTTCATGCACTCATTTTTCACAAGAGAAACAAGTAAGTAAAAAGTCTTTGCCATGAAATGATAGCCATTGTCATCATGATGGTCAACTAGTCCAACCTAGTCAACCGGTCAACAAAGTCAACCCCTCAACAACCATGTCACCATAATACTTAATTAATATTATTGTTAATTACATATCATATTCTCATTAGGGTTGAGCAAAAAGTCAATAGTCAACAGTCAACAACCCCAATGAGAATCCTCTACCTCTGTCTCTCCGTCAACTGTGCATACACACCCGCATCCACGTTCCGAGGAACACGAATACATACTGGATAAATCCAATCCCAAAAGGTACAGTATGATCTGGCTTAAACCAAAGCCCGCTAGTGTTAACTGTTCGGACACTGTACGTGCATAAGTGCATGGATGTGACCGAACCCTGTCGCAAAACCATGCGACCTGTCGCAAAACCATGCGACATCTACTCTTTTGCCTAAAGGCGAATAGCTTTCTGTGTGGGACTCTAAAGACTCGACACTACGCTGGCAGTGGGTTTAACCACAGACCGCAAGCGGCACTAGCTGTGCGTAACGGTCCCCAGGTAGATGCCGACAAGAAGACTGACGAGGTGAAACCCATCTGAACTCCTACTGAGCCTGACTGTGACAATCTCCGTACAGTCCGTTCTGTTCGTCTGATACATCGCATGGCAGGCCTAGGGGGCGGTAAACGTCAGTCCCTTAATAGCGGTACAAGTCGTATCGGAGTGAAGCCCAAAACACCCTGAGATAACACTGGAAGCCTACCAGTATATCTCGCTTGCCCTGGCCAGGGACTACTCATGTAATGGCTCTCCTAGACACAGCGCGATGTCAACCCCCAATACCGGAAGAGACGAATCCTGTTTAACCGTCACTGCCTCCAAGTGCTTCGGGACTGCACCCAACTACTACCTGTTTTCACGGCTCCTTTGAGCCGTGGTAGGGTAGTAATCAAAGTACAGTTGGAACACACTCGAGGCGAAGTGACAGTGTCAAGTCAGCGGACTAAGCTGTACTCATGTCACCTGGGAACTGATAACTGACGATAGGTATAGTACCAACCGGTCAGTTCGCGACGAGTCCTGTCCAGTGTACTCGTAACCCAACGAGCACCCGCATACTATCTCCAGTACGACGTACTGATGGCTGTGGGACAGACCATCTCCCACACTGGGATGAGAAGCGCATACGCTAGTCTACTCCGGAGTATCGATGCCCTGTCTCGATAGTCCTGCGACTAGGGACCTGCATAAGGATGTGCTTATAGATTACCCAGGCCCCACTAGTGTGACTGCCATCACAACGCTGGTAATCAATCAAAGATCCTAAGGGCTCCACTAAGGTGTATAGGTGATATACTAAAATAAACACATGTACACATTGAAGTAGAAACAAACCAAGTAGCATACTACTATATTGAGCAAGATTGTTTATACAACTGTGAATATCCCAAGCTTCCATTAAGTAATATACAAACTAGTATGATACCGTAATGGCCTCTAGGGCATATACACTAACAAGGGGTCCACTTCTTCATTAAATGGCTGTAGGGGCGGCATTTGCCGGAGAGATTGGTTATGAACCACCGGATATACGTGAGCTTCCCTTGGAGAGACCGCAGTTGCTTGAGAGTTCTTGGCGGAGGCATTTCCATGATCGCCTTGATCTTCGACTGGTCTATCTCAATACCCCGGTGTCGTATGATGAATCCTAGAAATTTGTCCGAGGAAACCCTGAACACGCATTTGAGAGGGTTCATCTTCAAGTTGTATTTCTGAAGGCGCTGAAACATGATTTTCAGATGCTCCCAATGTTCCTCATGTGATTTGCTTTTAACCACGAGGTCGTCAATATAACATTCGACGATTTCATGTATGAGGTCATCAAAGATCTTCGTTATGGCCCTCTGGTAGGTAGCGCCAGCATTCTTCAGACCGAAATGCATCACTTTGTAGTAGAATATGCCCAAAGGGGTCCGAAAAGCGGTATGCTTCTGGTCTTCGGGTTGCATCTTTATTTGATTGTACCCTGATGAACCATCCATGAAGGAGAAAACTTCGTGAGTGGACGTGTTGTCTATCATCAGCTCGGTGACCGGTACGGGAAAGTCATCCTTCGGACAGGCTTTGTTGAGGTCCCGAGATGCACACTGTTCCATTTTTATTTATCACCGGGACGATGTTAGCGATCCAGTCAGGGTATTGAACTTCTTGGACAAAGCCGGAGTCGATTTGCTTCTTGACTTTGGCGTTGATGCTCATTTCAAGTTCAAGCCTCATCCTTCTTGGTGCTTGTTTGATTGGCTTGACGTACGGAGATATCGCCAATTTATGCATGGCTACTTCTGGATCTAGTCCCGGCATCTCGAAGTAGTTCCATGTGAAGCAGTTTTTATACTGCATGAGCACATCTTTTAGCGTAGCCACCTGTTCTTTAGACAGCAGCTCACTGGCGAACGTAGGTTGCGGATCGTTTGCCGTCCCCAAGTCGATTTTCCTTAGGTTATCCGTCGTGGTGTGTATCCCATCCTCAAGCTCTTTTGGCACCGGTGGAAATTCTGAGATCAAGTCATCTTCATCCTTAATTTTGAAGCACCAGGGGAGGTCACCCATATTCTCGGGCACTCCTTCTTCTGACAGTGTTATCACATGACGGTTCGAGATAGTTTCCAGGACTGATGTTGTTCTGGTTCTACTCTCATCATATACGTTGCCTTTGCCACATGCTTTTGCGGTGGGGCTACCCTCCAACTGTCAGATAGAGTGAACCTGCTAAGCTGGTATTGGTCTTCGACCCAATTCTTGAAGGTGAAGCAGTCTTCAAGAGGATGTCCTATCGCTCTATAATAAGAGCAATAATCTGGGCGATGAACCTCGTTTGCCTGATCGGGGTGTCGAGACCCCGGGAGCGTAATCATTTGATGTTTCATGACAAGATCGAATATCTTCCTCGTCTTGTCTTGGGGAAAAGAATATGATCGACCCATATTTTTCATAAGAGACGGACTCCGGCTGGCCTTTTCTTGATCGTGTGGCCTTCTGGATCCATTTTGCCGTTGTCGAATGTTTTTTCCGTTCTTCAACTTGTTTTCTCCTCTGCATCGGGCCATTTTCCTGTCTTGGGAATGCATGGCGGGCTAACGGCGAAGGGCATCATCATCCTCCGTGGCCTGCTGAAGGAGGCGTTGCGTCTTGGCTTTCTTGTAAATGGCCATTTCGCGACCGTTGTCGTTCCAAGCCTTTTGACTCGCTTCCTTTATTAGCCTGTCCATCTGTTCTTCAAACGACGGACTTGACATTTTTATGACAGGACCGCATTCTGGTTCATCGTCGGCGTCTTTTAAAAGAGCATCCCCGCCTTCATCAAGGTCATTTATGACACGACAGTTGTGGAATTACTCCCGTTTCTTGGACTGTACATATCCAAGCCCAATCACTTCCATTTTTCCGTTGGGCAATTTTCGCTGAGTTTCAGGGACGTTCCAAATCCTGTTGTAGAACTGAGCTTATCGAGCAGTCTGTTTGAAGGATACGTCTTGGCGCCTCAACAGCCTTTTTAATCCTTCTGTGTAGTATCTGGGCAGACGGATGGGCTGGAGCCTGTCAAGCGTAGAATCGGCACCATGCCAGACTTCTCTTTCGACTTTAGTCTCTATGGATCGATAGAATAGGATCGCCTTTTTATCTCTTCGCCTGGGAGGGAAGTAGAATGTCTGCCGTTCCTGTACACTATAGGTATCAAGTGCGTCGAGCTCTCTGTAGTGCTGCCGCGGAACCATAGCGATCTGCAAACTCTGATCATCTCCAGTGAGGGCCTGCACCAATGGACGGACCGAGAACACTACATTGAATTCGTCTTCATAGTCACTGCCGAAGACCAGAATAGGGGTAGATGGTCCCGGCTTGCTGCATTAGGACGACCCCGAATAGACTATCTCTTCCTCCTCCTCGGTATCGCTCCCGAAGACTGGAATAGTGGTGATAGCTTTTTGCTTATTCTCCAGTTTATGGCATCTTTCCGTGTCCTCAAAGTCTGATAGGAAATACTTTGCGTCTTCATATTTTCGGACTTTGTTCACGAAGAATGGGTTTAGCTCCCCCATAACGGTGTACTCGAGACCATCTTTGAAGTACTTTATACACTAATGTTGCGTAGAAGGGATGATGTTGTACTCGTGTAACCAAGGCCTGCCGATCAAAGCGTTGTAGCAAGTCTTGGTGTCAATGACGTGAAATTTGATGTCAGTGATGAGCAGCCCAAAGCGTAACGTCAGTATCATAGACCCGAGCGTCCGTGATGACTGGGAGTCGAACCCGGAGATAGTGATTTTATCCCGAGCGAGGTGTTAAACGTTCATGCAGATTTCTTTTAGCATCCTTACATTTAGGAGGTTGACAGAGGACCCGTTGTCAACTAAGCTCTTTCCTATCTTGATGTTATGGCAGTATCCGGTGACATACAAGGGACGGTTGTGCTCGCACGTTCCGAGGAGGAGATCTTCATCGCCAAAAGTGATGTCAGCTGTGTGCACTTCTTCCAGCTCGTCCTTCATCTTTCTTTGGCAAGGAAAGCTTGAAACTGCTCGGGATCTTATAGTGCCTTGATTAGAGAATCTCTCTCCTCTTTAGATAGCAGAAGGGCGTCGAGAATGCTTAGCTGCGAGGGTATTTTTCTCAGGTGTGCCAGAACGTTGTAATCCACCTTTTTTTTCTTGGGCGGGTCCTTGGCTCCAAGCTCTTCGACGACTCGGTCATTAAGGGCGATATCTTCAGTGACTTTTTGCTTCCCTTTATCTTTTTTATTTGATCCGTTGTTCGTAGATCCGAGATTCTTTTCGGGCAACGTACGATTGCCCAACTGAATACTCTTGTATGTTTTCATCTCTTCTGCTTCGGAGGTGGGTACTTTGAAGAGAGGGCCGAGGGCTATTTCCTCGTCAGAATCACTTCTGAAGGTGAGAACATGCGATCTCCCGGAATCGACCATGTGACAGTTACCGGCAGCTCTTCCACGTTCGTCTGTCGCACTTTTTCACTGTCGACGGGCTTCACGCTTCATCCTCTTGAAATGTTGCCTGTGAGCGACATACCCTTGCCACCATTTTTTAAAGCCTCTTTGTCTTTCTTCTCGAGGATTCTGTGGAGGAACTCGGCATCGGTTTCTTATTCCTGACGCTGCTCCGACGATGTCTCCGGGCTTTCTTTTCGCCCAGTGAGTGCGGCCATCTGTGCCAGCATCTCCTGGAGCTTTTGTTGCTGCTCTTGAGTTTTCGTCACAGACCGTATAAGCGGTCGATGGCCCGTAGAAGCACGGCTTTCCTCTTTTCCGGAAGCCATATAAATAGTATGCACTACCGTGCCCCCAGACTTGGGGCATTTAGATTCAGCGCCCTTGCGATTCATCGCAGACGCAGGGATCTTCTCCGGCCTTCTCCTTTTGTGGGCGGTTGAAGTTGAGGGGGCCGTTGCAGCGGGCACCCAAGTAGACGACACCTTCTGTGACACGACAGGGTGGTCCTTCTCTTACCGAACCTTCATTTTCTTCGGTCGGCGGGAGTAGTCTTGGTTAATCACAGAGTCTTGGACCCTTCACCAGACCTATGAATTTTGGAGGACAGCCGCTGAGGGGGCTGCTCTGACTTTGCCTTTGTAACGTTCTCTAGAGGTGGAGGAGACCTTTTTAACACAGCCGTTGGAGAGTTTTTGCGCACCCTCCTAAGTGGTTCAATGTTGTTCCCAGTTGGAACAACAACATTGACTTCTACCGTTGGAACCGACGGAGTTAGTCCAGAAGGGGAACTGCCCCTATCTTTCCTCACTCAGCGCCAGTGGCGACGTCGAGCATGTCTTGCAGATGGTATTAGCTCAGTTACAGGGGTGGCTCCCCTATGCCCCTTGTTCTGGTGAAGGGTTGCCGTTGGTGCTAGCCTATTGAAAGCTGATGTCCACCGAGAGGAAGCGTCCAACCTGTCGAAGACTGACCCTTGGGCAGTGAAAGCAGCTTTGGTGATCTCGCCCGAAGCGGGAGTTGGAGCGGACAGTCTAGCGAAGACCGATCCCTTAGCAGGAGAAGCCTTTATGATGATTTCGTTTATTGGAGCTGGAATGGCTATCCGCTTTGGGATAACTCCTTCAGGTATTGTAGGCTTTTTCACGGGCCTACCTGAGCTTTGGCCCAGTCTGTTGAAAACCGAGGCGCTGGATTTGGGCGACCCATTGAGAGGGGCCGCGGTAGTTGTAAGCCGATCAAAGAATGACTTCTTCGGAGCTTCTTGCGATGGCAGTGGGGAGTTGAAGCTCATTAGTGGGAGCATGGTCCCAAAGAACAACCCAGTGGTGGGTTGCGTCACCTGTTCCACTGGCTTCGCGAAAATGGAGGCCGCTTGAGGCCCATATGTCACTCCTCCAGTGAAGACGGAGTGGGAATTGTTGCAGTTGTTGCAATTAGTGCAAGTAGAAGCCACTGACGCCATCTTCTCTTCTGCACGAAGAAAGACACCAAATCTTAGTACCATGAATCCAGGGGCAACCATAGCAAACCGCGATTCGTTCGCGAAACACGACACACGAAGTGTGGAGTGGAAAGAGGAAAAGGTCCCACCGGGCGTGCCAGAATCTGTTCGCCGCCGAAAGACGCGACTGGGACGTTGGGACGTCCGGCCTGAATTTTAGGGGTAGATGCTATTTGGTTTTATCCGTCCACCTCTCCGAAGATTCCAAGTTGATTTATAGCACCGTGTATCGGAGGTTTAGACGGATGTGGCCGATGTAGCAGACTTCGTCAGATTCCCCCTCATTGTGAGTGGTTTATGATTGTGGGGACGCTCTTCCCTACAGGCGAAAGCCTCTATAGTTAATTACATTACCGCATCGCGGTAACCACTTTCTCCTGCTCCAGAAGGTCACTTAATGTCGTATGCGTTTGTTATATTTTTTTGTTGCTCGTGGATTGTATACGGAGACTAATTGGCGTGGATTAGTCCAAATCCGTATTTTCTTAGATTTGGGTTTGGGTTGGTTTAAGGATCGTTAATCTCATTTGAGACTAAAATCAACTTAAACGTTTGTTAAGGATACGTTAGTCTAATTTTAGACTAAGATCTTCTTAACAGGATTTTGGGATCATTTAGATCCAACAAAAGGGCATTTGGGCTCTATTGTTTTAGTTTAGGAACATTGCGGTCCATTGGGTTTAAGGACATCATAGTCCATAGCAGTTTAGAGACATCATAGTCTGTAGTCTATGAGTTTAAGGACCTCATAGTCCATAAAGTTTAAGGACATCATAATTCGTATGGTTTAAAGACGTCATAGTCTGTGGGGTTCTGGTTTAACCAGTTTGGGGATGCACAAAAAATTATTGGTTAATGGGACCTTCCATTTCTCTGAAGACGTTGAAGGATTAGAATGACATGTATCAGAGGTATGAAGAGATGTACTCTTGAGCCAATGTCCCGATTTGGGGAAATAGGATGACCATCAGTTTAGATGTCATATGTTGGGAGCTTATTAGCTGTCTTTGAAACTGAGATCAGTTTTGGAGACCCTGAGCATGAGGGGCTCAATTGATGGTCCTTGGAAAATTTGGTCCGAATCTGGCTAATGTTAGCCTTCCATAGTGTTCATATTTATTCAGCGCTCACGTGCTCCCACGTGAGGTGTTTGAAATAGTGTTAAATACTAAAATTCTGAGGCGCTCACGTGGTGTCACGTGAGGCGCTTGAAACAGTGTTAAACTTCAAGAATTTGATGCGCCGCTTCTTTGGGTTTATTCTTTTGTTCTTTTCTGAGTGCTAAGCATTATTGGGTCACATGAGATCACGTGAGGCGCCACAAAAGTGGAAACTGCCTTTGATTTATTTCTTTTTTTGCTTTTTAAGTGCCAAGCACTACTATGGGGTCACGTGTGATCACGTGAACCAATCTCTTTTGTTCCTCAGAGGCGCTCACGTGGGAGCACGTGATCGGCTATTGTTATGTTGGGTGATGATCCTTTTACGTGCATGGAGATCCTGAGTTTTGAGACTTTCAAGCCCATTGTTTTATGAGAGTTGGATTCTTAAGACTTAGTTTTTCTCTTAGGTTTGGGATCTATATGACAGAATCTCCCCGATGAGAATTAAATTCTCAACTTGTGAGGAGATCTGCTCTTGCAGATCTTTTACCATACGGGAGAACTAAGTTCTCATATGAAGGGTTAAACCCTTGTTTCATCAGAGGAATTAAATTCCTATATACTTTTTTGGAGAATTAAATTCTCTGAACTTAGATCTTCCCCTAGGTTTTGGATCTGCATGGCAGAATCTCCCCGATGAGAATTAAATTCTCAACTTATGGGGAGATCTGTTTTTGCACATCTCAACCAGAGGAAGAACTAAGTTCTTTTTAGAAGAGTTAAACTCTTATGGAGGTAAAAAGGGGATGAGATATTCTCTCTGTGTTTTGTTCCCTCTTACCTAGAGTTTCTTTTTCTTTTTTTTCTCTGGCGAATTAAATTCTCTTTTCTTTTGCTTACGAGGGGTCTCTCTCTCTCTCTCTTTTTCTTTCTTAGAACTTGAAAACTTCCTTCTTTCTTCTTTTTATGTGTATATCTGCTCTTATTTATAGGGGAAAGAAAAGAATCAATTTGTTTTAGAAAATCTCTTATTGAGAGATTTTGATTGATTTTCTAATCAACCAACATGATCTTTTAGATCACTTGGTGAATTTTATTCACCGTTGGATTTTTAATCCAAGGACTTCTATTTTACAGAAGATATTTCTTTTGTTGTTCTTAACAAGTTTAGGAAGATATTTCCTTGCACATAATTTTTCTGTAGATTGGTGATTTTTAATCACCATTGGATCTTTAATCCAACGGCGCTCTGTTTTACAAAGCGTAATTTTTCTTGTTTAGAAAGATCCAAGGAAATACTTTCCAAATAAAGCTTTTGGTCCCTTCTAATTAGAATTTGCTTCTATTGGTTTAGAAGGCATAAGAGTCTATCACGTTTAGCACGTGACCCCTCAAAGTTAAGCACATCAAAGAGCGTCATGTGCTATCACGTGACTTTTTCCTGGCCAATTGTTTGTTTTAAGAAGGCGCCTATATGCTTTGTATATAGAAGGTCACGTGTCTGCAGGTGAGGCTCAGTTTTAGCTTCAATTTCATCCTTGCTTTATCCAGCGCAGTGCCTATCACGTGTAGGCACGTGATGCTCCGTTTGGGGACTTTTCCCTTTCCTTTTATATTTTTTATTCAGTTTTCGTGAGGGAACAGTATAGTTGCTATTTTCTATTTTGAAAATAGCGAGACAAAACCATACTAGCCATTTTGTTTTGAGTTATGAGATTATCATTTCACCATTTCCTTTCTCTTTCCTTCATTTTGAGCTCCTCCTCCTCCTTCTTCATCTTCTACCCTACACTCTTATGAGTTGAGAATTAAGGGTAGAAAGAGATAGAAAAAAATGTTTGAACATTTCACTACAATCTAAACACTCTAGATTAGCAATCTAGAGTCTTTAGTTGCTCCACTTGATTGTTTGTTTGGAGCTAGAGCCTTGAACTATATCTCTCGGGTGGATCATTTTTGACAAAGGAAGACCGGTGGAAAAGCTTGATCCCGCTGCCTCAAGGAGCGAAAGAAGAGGATTTGAGGACCCGAAGGACTTGATCTCTTTGGTATAACATTTTTCATAGTAACTTAAAGTCTTTGTTGTTTTATAGTTTAAGTGTTTGGTTTAGATTCTAGGGTCTATAGTTTTTAGCGCCTTTAGATTTTTTTCATTCCGCATAGGCCGCGGTTGTAGCGGAAAGGGTGCTAGGAACTGTAACATTTTAAAGCAGCGGTTACATTTTTATCTGGAGAATGTAACCGTTGTTTTAAGTAGCGGTTAAATTTATCCTGGAGTGAAATTTTGCATGGAGTGATCTCAAAATTATCTGGAGAATATAACCGCTGCTTTAAGAAGCGGTTAACTTTTGCCTGGATTGATATCAAAATTATTTGGTTAATATAACCGTTGCTTTAAGTAGTAGTTAATTTTTTCCTGGAGTGATCAAAAATTATCTGGAGAATATAACCGCTTCTTTAAATAACGGTTAAATATTTGATCTAAAATATACTTCATTTTCTCACAAATTTACATCATCTACAGTAAAAAAAAATATCAGACTTCATATACAATACAAACATCAACATATCATATATACAAAATATCAACACACATCAACAAATTTCAACTCACACCATTTATAGATGAGGAATAAAAACAAATATCATACAAATTTACATCATTTAGGATAATTCTGTGAAATCTAATAT
Source organism: Agapanthus africanus (assembly GCA_030015575.1). Lineage (NCBI taxonomy): Eukaryota > Viridiplantae > Streptophyta > Magnoliopsida > Asparagales > Amaryllidaceae > Agapanthus > Agapanthus africanus. The sequence goes on from JASDDO010000031.1 coordinate 441,966,163, forward strand.
TTAGTTGTTCAACACACAACCACACTTAATCTACACATCAACAATCTAAAATTTATTACATCATTTAGATACTTCCTTAACAGCCATACACATAACATGTATATTAGGAAGTTAGAATGAGCGCTAACAAATTAGTTGCAAAAGATATGCTTGAGCGTTCTTCCACATATACATCACATTCCATAAGATCATTCTTCTCGAGGAAATTTGGATGCAAAGACATCGGTGATGGATTGGAATGCTGGAAATGATATTATCAGTCACATTCCTCTGTAGTATCTGTTGGTTGTATGTATGCCCTAGAGGCCATTATTGTACATAATTGCATATTATAATGGATGCTTGGACATATATAGAGAGGACTTTCTTGCTCGACATGATAGTATGTTATCTGGTTGCTCTTTATCTTAACTTGTAGACTAGTATTGTAATACTGTCTTGCTCTCACATGTTGATAAAGCCCTTAGGATGTGTACTTGACTACCAGGATTATGATGCAGATCATACTAGTGGGGCCAGGGTAGTCCATAAGTTTATCCTTTAATTGTAACTAGTCGTGGGAGTATCGAGACAGAGCATTGATATTCCAGAGTAGACTAGTGTGTACGTTTCTTGACCTTGTATGGGGCGATGGATGATCTCACATCCATTGGTGTTTGACATCAAAAATTGTATACAGGTGCTCATTGGAGAATGGGTACACCAAATAGGACTCGCCGAGAACTCCTAAATGGTATTATACCTATCATCAGATAGCAGTTTTCTGGTGACACCGGTACAGGTTAGTCTGTGACCCGAGATCGTCATGGAGTCTTGTGTGATTCCCACTGTGCTTTGATTTCCTCCCTACCGTGCTCAAGAGAGCATGAAAACAGGTGGATTTTGGGTACATTCCCGAGTCACATGGAGGCAATGAGCGATAGGAGGGGTTTCGTCTCTCCCGGTATTGGGGGTTTTGTTGCGCTGTGCTTGATTGGCTATAACAAAAAGTCACTGGTCAGGGCTGATGATGAGATTTACTGGTAAGTGTTATCAGTAGTTTCTCGATCCATTATGAGCCTCATATTGGCATGAATTATCAAGTTATTGGGGTCTGACGTTTACCACCCCTAGACTCGATATGCAACATATCAGACGAAGAGACCGGACTGTACGGTAGTGTTACTTATTGGATTCACGGGAGTATGAACAAGCTTGCTTGTTGATCTTCTGATCGCTCAATACCTAGGTAGCCGTTACGTCCAGCTAGTACCGCTGACGGCTTGTGGATGACTAATATGATCATCACCTACTGTCGGCGTATTGACGAGTCTTTAGAGTCTTACACAGAGGTTTCCTGGCTCAAGCGAAACAAAGTAGGGCACATATGTGATATGTGCTGGACCGAGATTGATACTTGTATGTGATACAGTATTCTAATCTCGCGATATAGGTTATATGTGATATAACCGGATTTTGAATCAAGTGTTGATTCAACAATTTGTTATATGTATATTTGATATGCATGTAAATGATATTAGTCGGTTGTATGTGATATAGCCGGGTTATTAAATCAAGTGTTGATTTAATAATTTAATATATAATTATATATTTGATATATTAATATATATTAACTAATATTAGCTCATTTAAGAATTTCTTTTCTACTAATACATTTAAATATATATGTAATATATATTAATGTATTTATTTTTGTGTTATGCTGGATGATACATTGGACTTGGGTGTATGAGACTTATACCTAACTAAAGATAATTTGGGTGATTAATTATTAATGGAAAAATCAAAATTAGGTGAAAATTAGCATGGCTAAAGATACTTGTGGAAGCATGTAGAAGTCTTGACTTAAATCCACTAATTTTGTTTTTCTCTAGATATTTATTAACCTAACCATTATTTTTAGCCATGGTTAAGTCTCTACAAATATCACTTGTGATATTTTCTCGCCCATGGTTGAATGGTTCATCACCTAAGCTTCTTTTTCATCTCATTATTCTTCTCTTAATTTCTAGTGAGGTGAAAAAGAAAAAGAGAAAAATAATTCTAAAGTGAGCAAGATTCCTACTTCATCAATTTATACCAAACTAGCCATTTAGTATAGGTTGTTTACTTCACTAATCCATAAATTGGTGAAGAGGTAGCTTGAGTTAGAGATTCTTTTACGTAGATCATCTTCGGCCTCAAAGATTCTTGAGCAAGCTCGTTTCTTTCGCCTAGTGGAGCCTAAGGAGAGTCCGGAAAACCACTACTTGGAGCTAAGGGACTACTACACGGAACTTTAGAAGTGAAGAACCAGTCTACAAAGTTTGTATTTCTGTTTCACTTAGTGTAGAGTTTGTTTACATGCTATAAAAACCCTAATTCTCTAGTTAAGTCCTTGGTCGGGCTCATCCGGCACCCTAGATTTTTTAAAATTGCATACTTGATGTGTGTCGAAACATAGCGGGGGTGCTAAGCGAACGCAACAGTGGTATCAGAGCCAAGCTAGAGCATTAGGAGTCGTCTAGGCGAAGTTAAACTGTTCGATCGACTTTTCGAAATCCAAAAATCCGAGTTTCTAGAAAAATTTTCAAAAGTTGGAATTTTTCTAATTAAAAATATTCAGAAAATTGTGTAGGGTTTTCTATGGATCCCCAAGAAAAATGATGGCCCAACTCAACCAAACGACCGCGGAAGCGTGGCCAAAACATGCTTTTGGCGGCGGTTCCGTGGTGCCGTTGGTGAGGCAGGGAGTGTGCCTTCTTGTGTTGGTTCGTAGGTACTTGGGGCACTCTCTGGGTATTTTTAACTGTGACTCAAGTGTTGAGGTCTCTGGGAATTTTCGGTGTTTGATAAATCGATCGAAATGTTTAACATCGTCTAGATATCTGTGATTTGTGATACAATATTTGGAATCCATAATAATTAGTTTGTGAAAACTAATTAGTATTTTGTAAATCTAGTAATTTAGTCTCTTTTGATCGGTTGCCACGGGGTTTTGATTCGGATCAAAACTCCGTCGCAATCTCGTATAGTACGCGAACGCTCAGCAGGTAACACTACTAGATAGCCACGTCCCATATCCCCGACCAAGTGACTGTAGGAGGACCCCGTAGCCAAAAGCATCCGTACGGGTGCTCGTGGCCGCGGTGTTCCGCCTATGTTTGCTTCGTCGACAGCATCGGGGGTGCGGCCGTCTATTAATGTTTGCGATGAGTTCGATCATTTATTGGGAAACTTGTTGAATTACCCGACTGAATATTGAAAAGTGTTTTCAATTTGAGACTAAAATGGCGGATTTATAGTGTTAGGCATGAAATCCGGAGTATGTGATATTCCGGGTTTATGATGTCTAAGGTGGTTGCAGAATCTAATTATTGTAGTTTTCATTTCTTTTTCTGCGACCGTAAGTGTAATATGTGGTGTATCACCGGTTTCGTTGCTATACATCAACGATAATTGGGATACACATATTTACTTACGTTGATGACATGTGATGTTATGTGTTGCTAAGATATGCTATATTGGATTTTCGTGTTTGAATAGCCGGGTTTTTTTTTTTGCGTGAGATGAGAGTTTTTCATTTTCATTCATGTAGAAAATTTGTATGTAATATTCTTTTATTGGGACACTTCCGGGTTGAGGATGATGTCACCATTGATGTATATTATTTACTTTTCCGCATCAGGATAGACCCAAGGCGGGGAGCACAAGTAACCTGGTTTTAGAGTCCAGTGGGAGACCATCTCGAGGAGTCGAGTCCGGATCTCCTAACTCTAGAATCCGTGTTTTTGGCTATTCATCACGACAGTGGAATCCGTGTAGGGTTGCTTGTCACTCTCGTAGGGGTCTAGGGATGTGGGTTTGGCTATTCATCATGATAGCGGAATCCGTGTTTTTTACTAGCTTAATATAAAACACGGACCTCCTAGTATATCTAATATTTCATATGTTGACTTCTGCTGCAATGTTTTGTGATGAGATCATATAACTGTGTGAGACGAATGCTTTATATTATATATATGATATATAATAAACGTTGCTTATGTTTTGCATCCGCGCTAGTCCTGCCCCCGCTCTGCCGTTAGTTAACTAACCTAACGGTACATGACGGGACCCCGTGAAGAATGCGGATGGTATAACCGTACGTTGTATTTTCGTTTCTTTATCTGTGATGCTTAGGAAGCATAAATGATGGGACTTCATTAATGAGATTAATGAAAAGGAAAGAAAGCTAATGATATTGTGGAATCAAATTTTCAAAACTGGTAGCTCTAGTTATTGATTTGCATAGTGGTATTCCTTGATGAATATCCAGCACCTCATTCGATGAGAAAAGAGCCTAGATCTTTTCACCAGGAGTGACCTCTTTAGAAAAATCTAGAAGATACTACACCCACTCGGTTTATTTTGAAAAACTCAATTTTAAAAGCGAAGCTTAAACCACTCCTTTTCAAATCACTCGATTCTACAACGATATCAAGTTCGTTACGCAAAAGGTTTTCTTAAAAACCTGTCCTAGCCCTCCGTCATTTCAGATAAGGACTATTTAGTATTCGTGTTGCGTTTGTTGACCTTGTCAAGGAGTAGTGTACGGTAGCTAATTAGTGCTTATCTTCCGCATATGATGCAATTGGATTAGGGTAGTCGTACGGCCTTGTTGACCTTGTCAAGGGTCGTGTGGGTGGGTTTAATTCAATCACGAAATGAATGGGTTGAACTTGACTTGCGGTTTATGGTTTGTTGACCTTGTCAAGGTCATAAATCGCTTGGGGCAAAAACATTATTGGGAATTTCAAGTGTTGAAATTTGCAATGAGATTGCATACCTTCTATGAGATAGTTAGATCCCGATACCCACTGCGAGTAAGAGTTACTCCTGGGAGAGTTTTGCACTTTACAATTAGCTAATCCAGTAGATGTCTAGAAAAGTGTCAACGAGGTTATGCCTCTGGGAAAACGGGGTTATGCCTATGGGAAAACGGGGTTTATTTTAATTAGGTCCGTGCGAAAGCACGGGGAACCTCCATCAAAGAACCGATACTGGCCTGGCTGAAAAATTGGTGAACTTGTAGGGTGTAATTAATCCCGGCTAGCCTTGCCTTTTAGGGTTTGAAGGAAGATTTGATAAAAACAGTGGGATCCATCCTGATTAGATAAGATAATAACCAATCTAATCTTGCAAGAGTATACGCTAAGTGTTTTCTTGTCATGACCCGAAGGTACGGAACGTGACTGCACTTAAACTATGAAACGCCTCAAGGCGCAATGCAATCTAAGCAAGCCAAAGCCCAGAAAACTAAACCATTTAACAATTAGAGTGAAGGAAAACTTGTTTTAAAGCAAGTGGTTTTAACGAAATAAGTGGCATCAAACATATAAAAGCAACATCATATTTTTCCGAAAATTTCGGAAGAGTCTTTTTTGTAAATACTGGCCCCCAAACGGGTACAACACATGAAAATACATATAAATGATGAATAAAGGCATCTCCAAGAGGGAGCTAGCTCTTCGCCAATGGTGGAATCATAACCACATGCAATATGTATATCAAAAGTGCAAAATAAGCATCTGAAAGCAAGAAATCAGAAAATACCACGTCGGCTCAAGTGAGCATCGACACCAACACCACCAATACAAATCCCACGAGTCTCACCGTCTAGTCAAATATACAAGGGTAGATTGAGTATACTCGATACAAATAATATACATGATGGAATAACATATCCTCGCAACCCACCTACGAGCAATGCCGCAAGTCCAAGCAAAAGGAACAAAAAGAGGAAGTGCGCCCGCCGCTACTGTGCTGACGGATCGGACCTGCAATATACTGTGGCACAACGGGGGTGAGTTGCCAACTCGTTAATAGTAAGTAACATCTATAAAGGCTATCGTAAGCATGCAAGCAAATGCGTCTCAATTTATGCATATCGATATGATACGATGTACTAACATGAATGCAACATGAATGCATAATCAAAACGAAACCTGAACAAGTCTGGTATGAGAAAATCTTCATTCTTATCTTAGAAAAAACATCTGTGTAATAACTGAAGTATCATCAATGAAATCAACAGAAAAATCCGTGTCAAGCATCGACACAAAATATATATCCCAACATCTCAATGTCTCAATATCTCATTATCTCAATGTCTCAATATCTTAATATCTCGGGCTCCGTCAGTCCGGATCGGCCCATATCATCAAATCTTACGACTATGTCGATATCTTCCAGATATCTACCGCGTCACAAATAACCGGTCGGTAGTGCTCCCCTGCCGGGCTCAACGCCATCATCTGCGACCATCTTGCTCCGAGGTACCGTACCGGGTCCACCATGCACCTGCAGACGGTTCATCCTCCTCCTCGAATTGGGGGTATGATACCGTTCAAGAACCGAGAAAACCAATGGTGGACACCACGCACATCATATCACAAGAAAACCGCAACTTACATTTTTAAATGGTAATACGTTCTTAAAATCCTTGCGGTTTCTTCAAAATACATAAATCTCATAAAAACTGAAATTCTCGAGAAGAATCACAATATGTAAACATGTCGGTGATGATGGTTGAATATGATACGATAGTATATACCATGCGAAGTGCGGCCAGAAACTATGCATGAATCATGATGCAATGAGGTATGTATATATGACTAACAATCCTACGTATCCATCCTGATGAACTGACCATACAGGTACAGGTTTACAGATCATATATGATGCAATGCACGGATACCGATTTTAAGCAAGTTCTATAGTGTTCGTGACATAGCAATTACCAAAGGCGTGTGTGTTCGCATAAATAGTGTATGTAGCATGAACCAATGGTAATGGTGCAAGTGTCCTATGAGATAATGTTATATATATTTATGATGATGCAATGCAATGAGATGAATGACGAGGAGGCTATGCATATAAGTACAAGCACTAGTAGTAATCCTGACTATCGGGCGCCTTGCACCATCTAGACGATTCCCCCGTAGATGTGTACATCTACTCACCGGGACGTCTCGGCTAATATGATCCGATCTCAGCCTTGCCTTTCCGCGCCGTGTCCGATGCCCCCGCAACCGATCCTAGAATTTCACAAACACAATACATGAGGCTAAAATTCTGAGAAAGTACGAGGACAAACGATACGACGAAAAAACGTCCTCAAGCTAGACATGTGTGTACCAAACATGTACGATATCGCCACAATCTTAACTAGGATCGCTATACGAAACAACCACCAAGCTTAAAACCCAATCGCGCATCCACAACACATCAAATATTATAGGATATAGCATGTAAATCATTGCAACGTCAAAATGAACCAAAATCTAATTATTCCAAAACCTAGTAAGCACATCGATAGGGTTTTGGCGTAAAAACTTCACGAATTAGCGATCTAGTGGCCACAATCACAATTAACCATCTTAATAAGCCTCACAAACCTTTACTATAATTTTAATCTCACCCATTTTAGATTAATCAAAAAGTTAGTTTGCAAAAATCTTAATTAGGACAATTTAAGAGTGACAATTTACAAATTAACAACTAAACTAGATTTTGCATGTCATAACATGTTAAACTACTCATAGTTAACTTAATTAAATGATAAAAACATAAATTTTAACCCAAAACCTTCTCTTTAAAATTAAATCTTGCAATTAACGCTATATTAACATCTAATTAAAGTTAGATTTAAGTAAATAATTAACAAGTAACAATTTGGATGAAATTTTATACCTCAACAATTTGGAAGATCAAGTTTGCTAGCTTTGCCACCAAATTGCCCACTTGCTATCAAGAATCAAGCATTAGATTTGAACAAAGAATTTGTGATGATTTTAGCTAGGATTTGTGTTGATTTTTATTGTTGATTTTTGAATGAATTTTGAGATGAAGGAAGATGAAGACTTGGAGAAAAAGGGGGAGTGCCAAAACTGGCCGAGAGTGAGGAAGGGGAGGGGTGAGATGAGTGAGAGAGTGAGGGTGTGTGTGTCCATCAAGTCAACATTCACCCATACTTCAAATAATATTCACCATACCTCATTCTCTATTCTATTCTCATCCTTTTCTTTTATTTCTTTTTCTTTTTTTGAGGAAAATGAAGTGGGGATTTGGGGGATGGTAGCAGGACAATTTCGGCCAAGTGAGGATGAGAGGAAAGAGAGAGTGTGAGGTGTGTAGAAGCATCTCCAATTAATACACCTATTAAGTCTTATCTTATTTATGTATTTTATTTTATTTTCTAATTACCCTAGATTAGTCTAGAACCATGGAGACAACTAGAGAAGAAAAGAGCATGTTACAAACTAAGTTTTTTTTTCATGGTGCACTAATGTGAGTTAAACCCATTCCAATTGTAATTATCACTAATTTAATGTATAAATGAAAACTTATAATAATAGTTAAAATAATTAATTTAGGAAAAATATTTAAGTAATCTAACAATTTATAAGCGAATAAATAAATACCAAATACCAACAATAACATAGTTAAATAGGTGTATTTAAGTCAATGTGGCAAAATAATTATATCTTAGTTTTTACGGAAAACACTAATTATTTTACCGATTATCGGAAAATTCGCCTAAACGATTTTTAAAACGTTACAATCTTCCCCCTTAAAGAAATTCGGTCCCTGAATTTAAAATTTAACTACGTGTACCCTCGAAGAGATGGGAATATATCTTCCGCATCTCGTCCTCGGTTTCCCACGTGACCCTTTTCGCCGTTCGGGCCACGTCAAAGAACCCTTTCGGACGGTATGATCTTAAACCTCTGTTTATTCACCTGCCGATCTAGAATGACTATCGGCTGTTTGGTGAAAGAAAGATCGCGCTCCAGCCTGATGCTGTATCATGCGAGAGGGGTCATGAAGGTACTTGCAGAGGATTGTTACATGAAACACGGGGTGAATATCTGGAAAGCTGGGTGGAAGATCCAAACAATAAGCAACTGCGCCGACACGCTCGAGAATCTCAAGAACCCACATATCTGGAACTAAGCCTTCCTTTTCTTTCCGAATCTCGACATGCCCTTCATCGGAGAAGCCTTCAAGAAAACATAATCTACAATGACGAACTCAAGTCTCCGCCGATGTCGGTCTGCATAAGATTTCTGCCCGCTCTGGGCCACTCTCATCTTATCCCAAATCATCTGAATCTTTTCGGTCATCTCCTGCACAATCTATGGTCCTAAATACTGCTCTCACTGAGCTCTGTCCAACAAACCGGTGATCGACATTTCCTCCTATATAATATCTCGAAGGGTGCTATCTGAATCGTTCTCCTGGACTCTGTTATTATAAGAAAACTCTATCAAGGGCAAGTGGAGATCCTAACTGCCACCGAAAACTAGAATTCAAGCTCGGAGCATATCCTCAAGAGTCTGAATGGTCCGCTCTGTTTGACCGTCGGTCTACGGGTAAGAAGCTGTACTGAAACTCAATCGGGTGTCCAAAGTCTCTTAATGTTTCTATAATAGTCGGTTGGTGAACTCGATGCCTCTTTCGGACACAATACAAGTCGGAATTCCATGTAGTCGCACAATCTCATCAACATATATCTGAGCATACTGAACGAATCCGAAAATGGTCTTTACTGGCAGAAAATGAGCTGCTTCCGTCAATCGGTCTACGATCACTCAAATAGAGCCATACTCTCGACTGGTCCTAGGGAGACCCACAATAAATTCCATAGAAATCTGCTCTTATTTCTACTCTGGAATGGGTAAAGGTTGTAACTCTCCAGCTGGCCTCTGATACTCGGCCTTGACTTGCTGACAAGTCAGCATCCCGAAACAAAATCTGTGACATCTCTCTTCATCCCTTCACACTAGTAGACTTCTATCAAATTACAATTCATATATGCTGACTGATGCGCCTCCTCTAAGATCTTGCGTCTCGGTCCCTCGGAATCTAGCGCACTGAGTCCTAAATCGTAGTACTCCCTGATCATCAATCACGAACTCTGAATCTCTGCCATGTCGAACCTGCTCCAAGATCTCTGATAAATGAACGTCATCGGACTATGCCTCACGGATATGATCAAATAACTGTGGATGTGCATGGAAACTGACAACTTGTCCTCTGGTCGACGTAAACTTGAACTGTACTCAGCTGTTACAAAGAATCCGCTAATCTGCTGTCGACTATCTCTGAACTGTGCTTAATAAGAAAAGCTATCTCCGGGCCTCCGACTCAGCATCTGCCACAACATTCGCCTTGCCCGGACGATAAAGAATCTCGCAGTCATAGTCTTTCACTAGCTTTATCCATTTGTGCTGTCTATGTAAGTGCACGGCGGCGCCCTGGCCGTCAATCCGACGACCAAATGCGGAAGCGGTGATAAACTTTAATTTTGCGAACTTAGCAAACCGGCACCACCGCGCACTAAACATCCGGATCGGACCATTAAACTAGTTCTAGCTAACTACAAGACGGGTTATAGATATACCGAGTGATCCGAGTCCTCCGGTCTTCTTGTCGTCGTCCCGATCTCTTGCGGAAACTCCGGTCGTCGCCTCCTTGCCGGAAGGGCACCACATAGCCTGCATCTTTTACGGGCTCCCACCTCAATACCGAGGCAACTCGGGCGCGAAGTTGGCTGGCCGACGCGTCCAAGATTTGCTGTAGAACGTGTAGTGTAGAGGCTATGTCTCATTTGGGGTTTTGTTGCCATTTGAAGATGATGGAGGAAACAAGATAAGGAAAAATGGTGCTTGCATTTTTCCTAGCATGAAATGAGATCAAGAAAAATTCCACAAGCTCAAAATGAAAAACTCTCCTCATCTCTCAATTGTGTTCATCCATATCAAGTGAGAATGGTGGAGGAATGAATATCAAAACCACAACCTTAGAAGGAAGGTGAGTGTAGGAAAAGGTGGAGGGTGACCACAACCTAAACATCATCATAACAAAACCACATCAAACTCTAATCACCTCAAATCACCAAAAAGCAAGTGATGATGATAGAAAAGAATGGTATCAAAAGATGCTTTCATAATCTCTCATCTCACAAATAAACCCTCCACAAAATGTTATTTGCAAACTTGCAAATAACACCCTCCATCGAAAAAGTCCGGCCAGGAAAGAACAAAGGAAGACCGGCCGGAACGGAATGCAAACTGGCAACTCCAGAAAACTGGTCCCGTAATAAATTACAGGAAAACCCCCATACTGTGCATACACACCCGCATCTGTATTCCGTCCGGATACAAATGCAATGAGACAAAATCTACACTGTACTAAACTAGGATCCGGCTTAAACCAAAGCCGGCTAGTAATATCCGTCCGATCCTGATCCGTGCAATACCGCACGTATCTGATCGAACCCTGCCATATAACCATACGGCCACTAGTACTAACCGTCCGATCCTGATCCGTGCAATACCGCACGTATCTGATCGGACCCTGCCATATCTCCATACGGCCTCTACAGCGTTTCGCCCGAAAGCTTGAGTAACTGTAAGTGTGGTGGACTCTAAAGACTCGTCAATACTATGGCTGTGGATTTAACCACTAGCACGTCAGAGGTATAAGCCAATACGTGACGGGCCACCAGCTATTGACCAAAAGGGACGTCGATGAGCGAACTCATCCTGACACCCTACTGAGCCTAACAGTGACAATATCCGTACAGTCCGGTCCGTTCGTCTATGAGCATCGCATGTCGGGCCTGGGGGGTTGGTAAAAGTCAGACCCCCAAAAGCGGTACAAGTCATGTCGGAGTGTAGCCCAGAACACCCTGAGATACTACTGGAATACCTACCAGTAAATCACCTGCCTTGGCCAAGGACTTCGTGTAATGGCTCTCCTAGACACAGCGCGATCTCACCCCCAATACCGGGAGTGACGAACCCCTGAAGATCCGCTCACTGCCTCCATGTGGCTCGGGACTGTACCCAACTAAAACCTGTTTGCACGACTCCTTTGAGCCGTGGTAGGGTAGTAATAAAAGCACAGTGGGAACTCACACGAGACAAATGACGATCCCCAGGTCGATGAACTAACTTGTACACATGTCACCTGGGAACTGCTATCTGACGTCAGGTATAAGACCAACTAGCATGTTCCCGGCGAGTCCTGTCCGGTGTACTCATAACCCAATGAGCACCTGTATACATCTTAGGTGAACCAACTGACACCAGTGGCTTGTGAGATCGGCCACTGCCCCTCGTCGGGGTCTCGACTGTATACACTAGTCTACTCTGGAGAATCGATGCCCTGTCTCGAAACTCCCACGACTAGGGACCTTTTAAGGATGTGCTTATAGACTCCAGCTCTCACTTATATGATCGCCCTCATACTGCTGGCAGTCAAGCAAGAATCCTAGGGGCTCTATCAACGTGCAATAGCGACCTGTCAGGTCACCTAAAGCAGTACACGATGATAAAGGTAAACCAGATAGCATACTATCATCTCGAGTAAGACTGTCCTACCGGGATAGGTCCTCCCTCAATCATTGCAATCACGTGCCTGTGATCCAATAATTGACTCTGAGGGCACTATCTCCAACAGTCTAAAATTTAGATCTCGCTGCTGAAAAATATACTTTAAGCTTCTTGTGGTCCATAAATATCTAGCAAGACTCATCGTATAAGTAGTGTCTCTAAATCTTAAGTGTAAAAACCACCACAGCCATTTCTAAGTTTTGCATGGAATAGTTTTGTTCGCGCTTCTTCAACTGCCGAAAGGCATCGCAATAACCAACAAAACCGCTTGATCCTGAAGGTAAAGATAGTACTAGCACCGTAATCAAACGAGTTTCCAACTACTGAAAGCTCTGCTCGCATACCTCAGTCCAATGAAATGAAACTCCCTTCCGGGTTAACTCGGTCAACGTTGCAGCTATCTGTGAAAAATCCTGTATGAAATGTCAATAGCATCCGTCCAAACCCAAAATGCTGCGAACCTCAGTCACTGATACAAGTCAGGGCCAGTGCTGAATGGCCTCGATCTTTTTTGGTTCTATATTTATCATCTCTCGTAGCTACGTGACCCAAGAAGTCAACATCATCCAACCAGAAAACACACTTGGATAATTTAGCGAATAGCTGGTGCTCCCTCAAAGTATGCAACGAAATCCTCAATTAATGCCTAGGCCCCACTCGGCTCCAAAAGTGTATTAAAATTTCATCAACGAACACGATAATAACTGATTAAGAAATGGCCTGAATATGCGGTTCATCAAGTCTATAAATGCTGCTGGGGCATTGGTGAGCTTGAACGACATCACCAAAATTCATAACGCCCGTAACGTGTGAAAAGCAGTCTTCGGAATATCATGCTCTCGAACCCGCAACTAATAGTAACCTGATCACAAGTCAATCTTCGAGAAACGTCCTGCACCCTGGAGCTAATCAACAAATCTTCAATACGAGGTAAGGGATATCTATTCCGCACAGTAACCCGATTCAAATGACAAAAATCGAAGCACAAACTCAACTGCCGTCTTTCTTCTTGACGAACAGAACAGGAGCTCCCCAATGTGACGCACTCGGACGTACAAGCCCTTTATTCAAAAAATCATGCAACCGATCCTTCAATTCTTTAAGCTCCGGCAGGTCCATCCGATATGGCGGTATAGAAAAAGGCTTCGTGCCGGAAATCAAATCAAAGCAAAACTCAATATCGCGCTCTGGCGACAAACCAAGCAACTCGTCAGGAAAACATCTGGAAACTCTCTCCTAATCGGGACCTGGTCCAACGGGACATCTGCGGCTCTAACATCACAAACATATGCCAAGAAGTTTTGACATCCATTCTCAAAAGCTGATTAGCGCGAAAAGAAGAAATCAAACTGGGAAAGGCGACGCTACGGTCTTCCCGAAAACAAACAAGAACTTGCTTACCCGGAAAACTAAATCTGACTGCCTTCTCATGGCAGTCCACGGATGCATAACACGTGGCTAACCAATCCATGCTCAGAAGAACTTCGAAGTCAAACATATCGAGAAAATCAAATTGATAGAAGAATCCCTATCTCCGATACGAACAAAACAAACACGAACGAAAAACATTTCGAGCGACAAAAGACTCGCCTACTGGAATAATAACAATCAGTGGCAGATCAAATAAGGATGACTCTCGGTCCAAACTCAGTACAAAGTGCATAGGTACAAGTTCAAACAACAAAAGAAATACGCGCATCGAAAGAAAACACTGAAATAACACCTGACACGACGTCTACCTAATTGCTTCTGAGCTGGCATACCGGTACAAATCCGCTTCGATCCAAAAATGACTGAAATTTTAGAAATGCGCTCCTCCAACAGTAAGGTTGCGTCCATCACGGTTGCATAAGTGTCAAAATTCTGGGCACCAACAATAAGAAATAACTGCATGTCCAATCTCCACACGAACCTCTTTATCCGTTTCTCTTCAGTGTCCGCCAAGTAAGGAGCATATCGGACTGCTGAGTAAACTGAATGTCGTACTCGGACACCGTCATCCCTGAAGTCTTATGCAAAGGCTCGAAACTACAAACTTGGGCATCTCGAACGCTCTATGGAAGGAAACGAGCAATAAATATATCTATGAACTCATCCCAAGTCATAGGAAGTAGATCTGCAGCTCGGCCTCTCTCAATTGACTCGCACCACGTCTTTAGACGAAAACTTGCAAGCTCAATCCATATCTCGCCAGAACATCTCTGTGAACGACAATTCCTAGCCATCCTGTCAAGGATTGTCTACGGATCCTTCGATGCATCTGTGTTGGTAAGAACTGGAGGCTTCAGCCTCAAAAACTCCTGTAAGGAAACGGAAATAATCTTGGTAACAACAGAAACAGCTTCCTGAGCATCAGGTACAATCACAGTCCCCGCAGTAGGAGGGACATCATCGTCTTTTGGAGCTCGGCTAACCTCAACTAACAATCCAACCATCTGTCGCAAGTCCTGAATACTCGACTCCAGCCTAGCTATCTGTCGTAAAGAAGGCGGATCACTCTGTCCCTGAGGGGTAGGCGTACCGCCCTGATCGGTCCCCATCTCAAACGAGCCTACTCTAATCTCATCTCTGGCGGCATCCTTCTGGCCCTCGTAGTCTCCGGCGACATAGTGTCTGGAGCAAGAACAGGATTGATAGGAACATTGCGATCAAATCAAAGGATTTCCGGAATCAAGGAAGGAAATATAAGCAAATATACATATATATCCTAAGGCTACTTTGGCGGAGTACCGTATCGTAAGTATGCCGCGGAACATACACACGCTGCGTCACTCTTCTTAAGTCACCTACTCCATCTACCAAGGGTCATCCTACACTCAGAAAGGTAAAACCTATCACTCTGATACCAACTTTGTCATGACCCGAAGGTACGGAATATGACTGGAACTTAAACTACGAAACGTCTCAAGGCGCAACGCAATCTAAGCAAGCCAAAGCCCAAAAGACTAAACCATTTAACAATTAGAGTGAAGGAAAACTTGTTTTAAAGCAAGTGGTTTTAACGAAATAAGTGGCATCAAACATATAAAAGCAACATCATATTTTCCAAAAAATTTCGGCGGAGTCTCCTTTGTAAATACTGGCCCCCAAATGGGTAAAACATATGAAAATACATATAAATGATGAATAAAGGCATCCCCAAGCGGGAGCTAGCTCTTCGCCAATGGCGGAATCACAACCACATGCAATATGTATATCAAAAGTGCTAAATAAGCATCTGAAAGCAAGAAATCAGAAAATACCACGTCGGCTCAAGTGAGCATCGACACCAACACCACCAATACAAATCCCACGAGTTTCACCGTCTAGTCAAATATACAAGGGTAGATGGAGTATACTAGATACAAATAATATACCTGATGGAATAACATATCCTCGCAACCCACCTACGAGCAATGCCGCAAGTCCAAACAAAAGGAACAGAAAAAGGAAGTGCGCCCGCTTCTACTGTGCTTACGGGTCGGACCTGCAAGATACTGTGCCACAACGGGGGTGAGTCGCCAACTCGTGAGTAGTAAGTAACATTTAAAAAGGCTATCATAAGCATGCACGCAAATGCGTCTCAACCTACGCATATCGATATGATACGATGTACTAACATGAATGCATAATCAAAATGAAACCTGAACAAGTCTGGTATGAGAAAATCTTCATTCTTATCTTAGAAAAAAACCTCTGTGTAATAACTGAAGTATCATTAATGAAATCAACAGAAAAATCCGTGTCAAGCATCAACACAAAATATATATCCCAATATCTCAATGTCTCAATATCTCAATATCTCGGGCTCCGTCAGTCCGTATCGGCCCATATTATCAAATCTTACGACTACGTTGGTATACTCCGGATATCCGCCGCGTCACAAATAACCGGTCGGTAGTGCTCCCCTGCCGGGCTCAACGCCATCATCTGTGACCATCTTGCCCCGAGGTACCGTACTGGGTCCACCATGCACCCGCAAACGGTTCATCCTCCTCCTCGAATCGGGTGTATGATACCGCTCAAGAACCGAGAAAACCCATGGTGGACACCACGCACATCATATCACGAGAAAACCGCAACTTACATTTTTAAATGGTAATACATTCTTAAAATCCTTGCGGTTTCTCCAAAATCTATAAATCTCACAAATACTGAAATCCTCGAGAAGAATCACAATATTTAAACATGTCGGTGATGATGGTTGAATATGATACGATAGTATATACTATGCGAAGTGCGGCCAGAAGCTATGCATGAATCATGATGCAATGAGGTATGTATATATGACTAACAATCCTACGTATCCATCCTGATGAACTGACCATACAGGTACAGGTTTACAGATCATATATGATGCAATGCACGGATACCGATTTTAAGCAAGTTCTATAGTGTTCGTGACATAGCAATTACCAAAGGCGTGTGTGTTCGCATAAATAGTGTATGTGGCATGAACCAATGGTAATGGTGCAAGTGTCCTATGAGATAATGTTATATATATTTATGATGATGCAATGCAATGAGATGAATGACGAGGAGACTATGCATATAAGTACAAGCACTAGTAGTAATCCTGACTATCGGGCGCCTTGCGCCATCTAGACGATTCCCCCGTAGATGTGTACATCTACTCACCGGGACGTCTCGGTTAATATGATCCGATCTCAGCCTTGCCTTTCCGCGCCGTGTCCGATGCCCCCGCAACCGATCCTAGAATTTCACAAACACAATACATGAGGCTAAAATTCTGAGAAAGTACGAGGACAAACGATACGACGAAAAAACGTCTTCAAGCTAGACATGTGTGTACCAAACATGTACGATATCGCCACAATCTTAACTAGGATCGCTATACGAAACAACCACCAAGCTTAAAACCCAATCGCGCATCCACAACACATCAAATATTATAGGATATAGCATGTAAATCATTGCAACGTCAAAATGAACCAAAATCTAATTATTCCAAAACCTAGCAAGCACATCGATAGGGTTTTGGCATAAAAACTTCACGGATTAGCGATCTAGTGGCCACAATCACAATTAACCATCTTAATAAGCCTCACAAACCTTTATTACAATTTTAATCTCACCAATTTTAGATCAATCAAAAAGTTAGTTTGCAAAAAGCTTAATTAGGACAATTTAAGAGTAACAATTTACAAATTAACAACTAGACTAGATTTTGCATGTCATAACATGTTAAACTACTCATAGTTAACTTAATTAAATGATAAAAACATAAATTTTAACCCAAAACCTTCTCTTTAAAATTAAATCTTGCAATTAAGGCTATATTAACATCTAATTAAAGTTAGATTTAAGTAAATAATTAACAAGTAACAATTTGGATGAAGTTTTATACCTCAACAATTTGGAAGATCAAGTTTGCTAGCTTTGCCACCAAATTGCCCACTTGCTATCAAGAATCAAGCATTAGATTTGAACAAAGAATTTGTGATGATTTTAGCTAGGATTTGTGTTGATTTTTATTGTTGATTTTTGAATGAATTTTGAGATGAAGGAAGATGAAGACTTGGAGAAAAAGGGGGGGCTGCCAAAACTGGCCGAGAGTGAGGAAGGGGAGGGATGAGGTGAGTGAGAGAGTGAAGGTGTGTGTGCATCAAGTCAACTTTCACCCATACTTCAAATAATATTCACCATACCTCATTCTCTATTTTATTCTCATCATTTTCTTTTATTTCTTTTTCTTTTTGTGAGGAAAATGAAGTGGGGAATTGGGGGATGGTAGTAGGCCAGTTTCGGTAAAGTGAGGATGAGACGAAAGAGAGAGTGTAAGGTGAATAGAATCATCTCCAATTAATACACCTATTAAGTATTATCTTGTTTATGTCTTTTATTTTATTTTCTAATTACCCTAAATTAGTCTAGAACCATGGAGACAACTAGAGAAGAAAAGAGCATGTTACAAACTAAGTTTTGTGTTGTCATGGTGCACTAATGTGTGTTAAACCCATTCCAATTGTAATTATCACTAATTTAATGTATAAATGAAAGCTTATAATAGTAGTTAAAATAATTAATTTAGGAAAAATATTTAAGTAAACTAACAATTTATAAGTGACTAAATAAATATCAAATACTAGCAATTACATAGTTAAATAGGTGTATTTATGTCTATGTGGCAAAATAATTATATCTTGGTTTTTACGGAAAACACCAGTTATTTTACCGATTATCGAAAAATTCACCTAAACGATTTTTAAAATGTTACATTTCTTCTTCTTCTCTCTCTCTCTCCCCCGGTAGCGACCATGACACGCCTTAATCAAAATAATAATATTGATGTATTGACCGAATCCGCTTGTTATACTGAGCTGGGAAATGTTGGTTCCGCTCTACCTTATAATTGTTATAAGTCTAAGCTGGAAATAGGGGAATATCCGGATTCCTACGCCACCCGAACGAGGAATGAGCATGTTGATCCATCTTCTTCGGGTGTGTTCGTTACCGAGAACTGTTTCTCAGTACACTCTACGTCTTGGGTATTAGATACCGGATAGGGATTCCACATATGTAATATGTTATATAGGCTAAAGAAAGGTAGAGAACTGGAAAAAGGTAATCATTCTCTAAAAGTAGGGAATGGTGCAAATGTTGCAACCAAAGCAGTTGGTGAATATCACCCTGTATTACCAAATGAGAATACATTGATCTTGAACGACTGTTATTACATACCATCTATGATATGCAATTTAATATCGATTTTTTTATTAGATAAAGAAGGATATAACTTTGTAGTAGAGAAAAATATTATGAACATTTTCCTAAATCAAGTGTTGATTGGGTTTGGTACATTATGTAACGGTTTATACGTTCTGAATCAAAACACAGTTCTTAACGTACAGAACACACAAGAGGAAAAGTTCAGAAATGAATGAATCCTTCTTGTGGTATTGTAGACTAGATAATATCAATGCGACACGACTAGGTAAATTACATAAGGATGGATATTTGAATCCGTTCGAATTTACATCTTATGAAACTTGCCAGTCATATCTCAAAGGAAAAATGACCAAAACTCCGTTTACTGGACATGGAGAAAGAGCTACTGAACTCTTGGGACTGATACATAGTGATGTATGCGGTCTCATGTCTACACATGCCAGGAATGGTTCATCGTACTTTATCACATTCACCGATGATCTCTCAAGATTCGGACATGTGTTCCTGTTGAAACATAAGTCTGAAGCTTTTGAGAAATTCAAGGAATACAAGTACGAAGTAGAGAACCCAACGGGTAAAAATATTAAAATACTACGATATGATCGGGGAGGAGACTACTTGAGCACAGTGTTCCTGGACTATTTAAAAGAGAATGAGATTCTCTCTCAGCTTACTCCTCCGTATACACCACAACACAATGTTGTATCGGAGTGGAGGAATCGCACCCTATCAGATATGGCGCGCTCTATGATGAGTACTGCTGAGTTGGCTATTTCTTTTTGGGTTATGCGCTTAAGACAGCAACATACCTATTGAATCAAGTTCTATAAAAATCGGTGTCTAAAACACCATATGAGATATGGAGTGGAAAGAGACCATATCTTAAACGAGTTAGATATGGGGTTGTCCGGCTTATGTCAAAAAGCAAAATTCGGACAAACTCAAGGCAAGATCAGTTCTTTGCAAGTTTGTGGGAAATCCAAAGAATTCAAATGGATATCTATTCTACCACAGTAAGGAACAAAAGGTGTTTGTTGCTCAACATACCACCTTTTTAGAAAAGGAATTTCTTGTAAAAGAAATCAGTGGTCATGAGGTAAAACTGGAAGAAGTTCCAGCGACACAAACTACAACTGATGAATTGGTGGAACCGGAGGATTCAATAGTCCCCGACGAGCCTCAGCCTCTCCGCAGATCTAGTAGGGTTCCTCATTCACCTGAGAGATACCACGGTTTTCTCATTGATGGTGGGAGCGAGGATTGCATCATGGAAGATGATGACTCAACTAGCTTTGAGCAGGCCATCACGAGTGTGGACTCTGTGAAATGGCTGGATGCAATGCGATCTGAGATGGAATCCATGTACACCAACAAAGTATGGACTTTGGAAGTTGCTCCTGAAGGGGCAAAACCCATTGGGAGCAAATGGATCTTTAAGAAGAAACTTGGTGTAGATGGAAAAGTTGAGACTTTCAAAGCTAGATTTGTTGCAAAAGGTTTTCGTCAATGACCAGGTGTCGATTATGACGAAACCTTTTCTCCAGTGGCTATGCTTAAGTCCATCCGGATCCTACTTGTCATTGCTGCATACCATGACTACGAAATCTGGCAGATGGATGTCAAGACCTCTTTTCTAAATAGCGATTTAGAAGAGAGCGTGTACATGACACAGCCAGAGGGCTTCGTAAATAGTGGGAGCATCAGAAAGGTGTGTAAGCTGCTTAAATC
The DNA here is from genome assembly GCA_030015575.1 of Agapanthus africanus. Taxonomy (NCBI): domain Eukaryota; kingdom Viridiplantae; phylum Streptophyta; class Magnoliopsida; order Asparagales; family Amaryllidaceae; genus Agapanthus; species Agapanthus africanus. The sequence goes on from JASDDO010000031.1 coordinate 441,986,982, forward strand.
AATCTACGGGTTAAAACAGGCATCACGGAGTTGGAACATCTGTTTTGATGTGGTAGTCAAAGAGTTTGACTTCATCAAAAACGTAGATGAACCTTATATATACAAAAAGGTTGCAGAGAGTAAGGTTGTCTTCCTCGTATTGTACGTGGATGAAATACTCTTGATAGGAAATGATGTTTCTATGTTGCACTTGGTCAAGCTCTTCTTATCACAAAGATTCTCCATGAAGGATCTGGGTGATGCCTCCTACATCCTGGGGATTAAGATCTATAGAGATAGATCTAAACGGATGTTGGGATTGTCCCAATCCAGGTACATTGACACCATACTGAAGAGATTTAGTATGGAAGATTCCAAGCATGGGAATTTACCCACGATCTCATGAATCACTCTCTCCAAAGAGATGTCCCCCAAGATTGATTTGGAGAGGGCTCGCATGCAAGGGATACCCTATTCTTCGGCAGTCGAGTCTATCATGTATGCGATGTTATATACCTGACCGGATGTAGCGTACGCACTTAGTGTTGTAAGCACAATCGGATCCTGGAGAGAATCAATGGACAGCTGTGAAGAACATTCTTAAGTACTTGAGAAGAACTAAAGAAATGTTCTTGGTGTATGGTAACGGTGAACTCCAAGTGGAGTCCTTTACCGATTCGAGCTTCTAGAGTGATAAGAACGACTCTAAGTCGGTCTCGGGTTTTGTCTTCACCCTCAATGGAGGGGCGGTATGTTGGAAGAGTTCCAAGTAAGATACTGTGGCATACTTGACGATGGAGGCTGAATACATCTGTAACATTTCAGAAAATATAAAATATTATTTTTGGAATTTAATATTAAAATAATATTTTTCCCGAAAACTGCCCGATTTGCGAAATTGGGGTTTTCGAAAAAGGGTATAAATATATACCAATAATTGTGAAATAAATAGAAATTAAAATGATGTATTCATTTAAAAATATATTTAAAGGATTTGGCATTTTAAAAATTTATTATATGCAGTTTGGATAAAAACCCGATTAGTGCACTGCTAATCGCGATTAAGCCAAATCCGTGTTTCTACAGTTTTCCATGGTTAATACACCATGACATATTACATGTTGTTTTATTGGGTTTATGTGTTTATTGGTGAGAGAACAAAAGAAAAGGGGAAAATGTGTCATGATGACTTGAGGAGAGAGAGGGGGGACATAATGATGTTGAGGCCATGCTAGGAGAGGGAATGAGAGTGAGAAAGAGAGAGAGAGGGAGAGTGATACCCCATTCTTTTCCCCCCTCGCACCATTTTTTTCATCTCCTTCTTCATCTTCTAGCTCCATCATCTACCCTCTTGACCCATCTTAAAATACTCCTCAAAACCCTGTACCCCTTTCACAAAAAATGATCACCTCCTCACCCTCATCACATTGGACCAAGAAAAGTTATATTTTGAAGACTTCAGACTTCTAGGGTTTTGCTTGTTGGCATTAACGAGGTATAATTTCGACCATTTAGTTAGTTTCAAGTTTCTTTATATTCTAGTTTTAGTTTAGAATGGTTTAGTGGTGGTTTGTGAAATTGGAAAATTCTAGAGAGGGTTTGGGTGACTTGTGTTTCCCCAATCAGAGCAAAACTCTATTTAAAATTCAAAATTTGAAATGAAGCAATTCTTCAGAAGCAGCGCCAAGTGCGCTGCGCCCTAAGCAGCGCGCCCTAAGCAAAGCACGTGTGCGCTAGCGCTAGGTGCGCTGCGCCCTAAGCAGCGCACCACGTGCAAAGCACGGGTGCGCTAGCACTGGAACTAAAAGCTCCTCATCGTCAGATCAAAGATCCAATAATAATTATAAATCATTAATTAATCAGAATTGAATTCTGTTAAGGAAAGATTCCTCAAAATCTTTCTAAACAACAAGATTGTGCTCTGTAAATCAGAGCACCGTTGGATCGATGATCCAGTGGTGATTAAAAATCACCAAAATACAGAATAAATTCTGTATGGAAAAGATTTTCCAATCTTGTTAATAACAAGAAGATTACCTTCTGTAAATCAGAAGCCCTTGGATCAAAGATCGAACAATGGGAAATTCCCCAAATCAATTGGAGAAAAGATCTCCCTAACTGATTGAACTGATCAGCTTGCCCTATAAAAAGTCCCCTAGACTTCAAGTCTCAAAAAGAAAAAGAAAAAGAAAGGAAGAGATACAGAAGCATAGAGAGGAACCCCCAGAAGCTTTGAGAAAATCTCAAAAAGAAGAGCCAACCTCTCGATAGAAGAACTTCTTTTCTTTAAGGTAAAAGAACAGAGAGATGAAATCATCTCATAATTAAAAAGAAGAATTCACTTCTTTTTTTAAGATCATAGATCTACCAGACCAAGGTCTTTTAAAAAGAGATCAAAAGATCTCATCATAAAATAAAAGAAGAATTTTCTTCTTTCTCACGGATCATAGATTTACAAGACAAAGGTCTTTTATACAAAGAGATCATGAACATCTAACTATAAGAAGGGGGGAGAATAATTCAATTCTCTTAAGGATCACATATCCATAAAGTCAAAGCCTTTCATCAATACAAGAGATTGAAGCATCTCCTATAAAGTAAGAACTTTTTTTCTTAGGATCTTGAGACAAAGTCTCTTCTAAGGGAGAATTTATTTCCCAGATCATAAAATTGATCAAATGCGCTTCTGCGCTCTTGGACTGGCGCTCAACGCCAAGCGCACCACGTGTCACTCACGTGTGCTCCATTCAACAATTAGCGCTTTGCGCTCTTGAACTAGCGCATTGCGCTCATGGACTGGCGCTCAGCGCCAAGCGCACCACGTGCTCCTCACGTGTGTGCCATTGAAAAAATAGCGCTATGCGCTCATAAATCAGCGCAACGCGCTCATGGACTGGCGCAAAGCGCCAAGCGTACCACGTGTCACTCACGTGTGCACTACTTGGCAGAAGCGCACTGCGCTCTTTGACTGGCGCAAAGCGCCAAGCGCACCATGTGCTGCGATGATAGAACATAAATTGTTTTTTAATAAGCCCAGAGCTCTGATGAATGCTCAGCATTCAATAAAAGACAAAACATTGTCAGAATGCAAGTCAATGCTCAGTATTGTTAAAAGGGCCAAGCCCAAATAAATGCTCAATAGCCCAAAATAAATGTTAAACATTTTAACTTGACTGGACTTAGCCCAAGATTGGCCATAAGTCCTCAATTCAGATTAATTGAGCCCATATGCTCAAAAATCTTTTGATCTTAGTCTCAAATTGGACTACAGATCTCTCAACCAAAATTGGTTCAGGGGTACATCTCTTTACTCCTCTGATATTTATCGTTGTAATCCTTCAGCATCTTTAAAGAGGTGACGGGTCCCGACAACCATACATTTCATAAACTATGATGTCTTTAAACTGGACTGTGGGGTCTTTAAACCCATGGAATATGATGTCCTTAACTCGGACTATAGGGTCCTTAAGCCCATGGACTATGATGTCCTTAACCTCAGACTGTGGGGTCCTTAAACCCATGGACTATGATGTCCTTAACCTCGGACTGTGGGGTCCTTAAGCCCATGGACTATGATGTCCTTGACCTTGGACCACCATGTCCTTAAACTGGTAATGGACCGCAATGTCCCTAAACTAAACAATAGAGTCCAAATGCTCTTTTGTTGGACCTAAACGATCCCGTTGAGTTGATCTTAGCCAAAAATTAGACTAACGTATCCTCAACGAACGTTTAAGTTGATCTTAGTCCCAAATGAGACTAACGTATCCTTAAACCTAACCCAAAACCCAAATCTAAGAAAATACGGATTTGGACTAATCCACGCCCTACGGGCGACAACATAAATTAGTCTCCGTATACAATCCACGGGCAACCGAAAACAAAACAAACACCCACGACACGAAGTGATCATCTGGAGAAGGAGAAAGTGGTTACCGCGATGCGGTAGCGTAATTAACTGCAGGGGTTTACGCCTTCAGGGAAGAGCGTCCTCACAATCAAAACCCCTCAACGAGGGGGAATCTGACGAAGTCTACTATATCGAATGCATCCGTTTAAACCTTCGATACATGGTGTCATAAATCAACTTGGCATCTTCGGAGAGGTGGACGGATAGCACCAATTAGCATCTGCCCCGAATTCAGGCAAGACGGACCTACGTGGTCGCGTCTCCGTGTTCGGAGGGGAATAACTTACGGACTTGTGATCAGTAGTGAGGGTGTACAAGACCCTAGAGATCATATTCTTGACTTAGAACAGAGAATACAAACTTAGATTAGTTCCTTGTCGGTTTTGTGTGCAAATTGTGAGACTACAGGGAATCTGGGTTGATCCAGCGAGTTTTTGAGGAAAGCAAACAATACCAGGGACCAAATTAGGGCACTAGGAGACCACCCTGACTAGACGAACCCCAACGGACCTACCGTTGCCGAGCTCACCAGATTTCCAAGCAATGTGGCCGGCTATTTGGTGGCATTTGGTGTCTAGGTTGGTCCAATAGCTCATATACTCTATATACAACACCCTATACTTGCTAGTTTTGCTCCAATTGGCCTGAGTCAAAATCTGGGAGCACTTTGGTATGGTTTTTGGTTATGTTTTCCATATTTTGAATGCTAGGTTTTGATATATGGTATTGTATTTGGTTGTTGGATTTTCGTACATCAACGACAAGGGATAATTCGTTGGTTTTGCATGCGTGGGCTATAGGTTCTAACCTATAGGCGATCTGTGTGCCGTATTGGTTTTCCGGATTCAATTTTAATAGCGATTGCAATTGTGTATTTTTGTAGGTACCTTCGCGTGGATTCCGAAACGACGGAGCATAGCGTCATCGACTTTGGCAAGCAATGATCAAGGAGAGTAGATCTATATCTACGGGGGAAGTTGGGTGGATGACGTATAGCACCTCCGCAAGTTTTTGATGGAAATCGATTCTTAGAATATAGTCAAGGAAACCTAGATTAGGAAAATAGGGATATGGTTTAAAAGATAGTTAGAAATGATAATAGTGATTGGATATATATATTGAGTTGTGAGAAGGATTTAGGGATATGAAAAGTGAATGTGAATCACGACTTATAGACATGTAGTTGCACTAGAATAGGTATGGGTTTTAGAGTAGTATGACATTTGATGTATAAGGTAGATGTATATATATAAAATGACTTGTTGTAAGATGACTTAATGAGATATTGATGTGATGAAAGGATATACGATATGATGTGATGATTTGATTGATATGTCGGTATACGGATGCGAGTCGATTGTGGTGATTGATACCTTTGCTGGTCTCCCGATATGAGATTGTTATGGATGTGATCTGGGATATAGGCACATAGGTATATATAGTATTATGAATCATGTGTGATATGTCGTACGAGACGTTAGGTCCGTACCCCTCATTATCATATAGGATGATAGGATCCCTATTGGTTTAATGCCGCCGTACGATGATTTTCCGTACGTGATAAGTTTGACTTGATGATTGATCCATACCCTTGACTAGAGAATGCCGTACAATGGATTATATTGTGAGTCCGGATGCCGATTGAAAGATTCACCGACTCCGTCCTGTTAGATATGTATACCTGTCAGCATTCGCATACGATTTACTTTATGCTGTGTTCATGTCACTCTCATGGCATTTCATATATCCTGCTGGTACACCTACACAATTATCGACGATGCATATGTTACACTTACACAGATTGGCCGGCTCACACACTTCATCATCGATAATTGCCATGTCACTACACAGTAGAATTTCTGCATCATGATATCACTCCATGCAAAATTTACCTGCTATAGTTACATATACACCTTTATACGATATTGCATTTGACTTTGGAGAAATTGGGAACCGCAGGATATATTTAAAAACTGGATTCATTTAAAAGAGCGGTTTTCCCTTGATATGTGCATATTACTGTCCCATATTGCATGATATACAGATATGCTTACATTTCTGTTATATGTCGCATACATCATGCTTTATGATTATACGCATTGAGATATGCTGTTTTCATGAGATTTCTGGATTTGAGAACCGTGGTTATTTCAAAAGAAAGTATGTACTGTTTTAAAAACCCGGTTTCTCTTGATATGATATTTTAGTGCATCCACCATGTGTTTTCTCGGTTATGAGATTGGCATGTGTATCCCGATTCGAGGAGTGGGAGGCACCGTCTGCGGGTACATGGTTGACCCGGTATGGTTCCTCGGGGCGAGAGATGATTATCGTGGTATAGACGATGAGCCTAGCAGAGGGAGTAGTACCTACCGGTGATAGTATTTAGACTCGGTGGTTATCTGGAGGATACCGACCGGAGTAGTGAGATGGATATGAGGGCCGACCAGATTGTGCGACGCTTGAGAGCTGATATGAGGATGCGGCGCCTGAGATATATGAGGATTTACGTGTCGATGTTGGACACGGGTTTCATGATGTTTCGAGTGTCAATGCTGGACACTCAGGTTCCATGATTTTGATGTGTCGCGAGGGATACACGTTGATTTATATTCTCATACTTCCATGTATATGCTTTTATGATATTTACATGGATGATGTGGTTGTGTCATTGGTTGACACCTGGACGAGATCCACATGCATACATATATTGATGATATGGTTGGATGATATCCGCATACATGGGTGTTGATTACACTGTTGACACGTATATAGATACGGTCACCCTAGATATCATAGTATTACCTTTATGATATAATTGACCTAGGAGTCGTTTATTTCGATTTCTACTTGTTGATGTTTTTCTACTCACGAGTTGGCAACTCACCGCCGTTGTGCCACAGTTCTTGCAGGTTGACCGCATGGATTAGTAGCGGTATCGCTGGCACACAGCTACTTCGGGTGTTTTGCTTTGGTAGGTGGGACTTTGTATCGTACCCACTCTTGTATTTTTATTTCCTATTGTATCTAGTCAACTCCATCAATCAAACTAGTATTTGTATAAGTTATGAGACTTAGTGAGACTTGTGGTTGCGAAACTTAGAGCGAGGGGTTTTCCGCTACTTGTGGTTTGGATGTCTTGCTTATTTCTTTATCTTTTATGATAAAATTCGCCGTTGGGCGTCATATACTTATATTTACTGGCTTGCGTGGTTGTGATCCGCCGGTTGGCGAAGAGTTAGCTCCCGCTTGGGGATGTCTTTATATTATCATGTATTGTGGTTTTGGATCAAAAAATACAAAGGAGGTGTTGTCCAAATTTTTAAAAGACGAAAACCTGTTTTCCAACTTGCATTTTCCATGTTCCATTACCTACGCATTTATGAAAACATTTGATTTCATCATACCTTTATTTCAAAACTTCACCTCTTTTATTTTCTTAAAAAAGGGTTTAGATTCCTGGGCTTCGGCTTACTTGAATTACGTTACGCCTTTAGACGTTGCGTGATTTAAGTGCCGGTTACGAGCTAAATTCGAGTCGTGACAAAATTGGTATCAGAGCGCTAGGTTTAACCTTGGTTCGAGTCTATATTTGACTATGCGGAGTCTAGGGCGGGTATGTATATTTCTGAACCTAGGCTTGACCTTACAGAACTTAGGCTTGAACGGAGGGGTATTAAACCCGAACTTTCGTTTCATAGGTTGATCCTGATTGATGGAGTAGGTGGCCTGAGTAGAGTGATGTACCGTACGTATGTTCCGCGGCATATTTACGGTACGATACTCCACTTAAGAAACCTTAGGATGTACATATTTTGAGATCTGTGATTCTCTTCGTATCCATGATTATACATCCATTTGAGATCCTTGATTCTGTTCGTTTTCATGATCATACTTTCATTAATGTTGTTTCTTCTTATGATCATGTATCCATTTTGGATCTGCCGTTCCTTTCATACCCTTGATCTGTTTTCATCGATACACGCTTGGGGTTCCTGTCACCATGGTTTGAGCACAGATTGAGTTGCTGCTAGTGTTGCGGTCAGGGCGAGCTCGTCTGGTACGAGGGCTGACCATTATATTTTCTGGTGACATGGGAACATCTCGATGTAGTGTTGTGTTGTGACCTCTTGTTGAGGCGAGTGTTTGGTTTCACACCGATGATCGGATCATTGTTAGATATGCCAGTTGTGAGAGGACTATTGATGTACAACCTAGCCCAGAGATTGTGATGTCGTCTACCATGCAGACAGATGACCCAGTTGTTGCTGAGATTGATGTGATGTCGCTTCCAGAGCTTACGAGCTGAGATCGCTGGAGCTACCAGGCAGAGATATGACAGATGATAGCTAGTCTATCCCGAATCGAGATATGAAGGGTATTCGCAGGTTGCCTAGATGAAGTTAAAAAGGTTCGAACGAATGTCAGAAAACCCATTTTCCAAGTTTAAAGTATTCGGAGGAACATGCAAGTAATTCTGTGGACCCTCTAGAAGAATGAAACCCTAACTCGACAAAATGACCATGGAACCGCTTCTGAACCTTAGGGTTTGCAGCAGTTCAGCGGTGCCATCAGTGAGGCTTGGGTTTGCCCTTCTACGGTTGGTCCATAGGTACTGTGGCATGTACTGGATATTACTAGACTGTGCTCAGGTGTTGAGCTTTCGGGGAATTTTGGGGACTTTGAGGAATCGATCGAAACGTTTAACGTCGTCCGAATATCACGTGATAAGAGATCAGCAAGCTGCCCAACTTCGGATAGAGGACCACACCCAGATACGTTGTGAGTTGATCGAGAACGGACGAGTATTGAGTATTCCTCCGATGGTTGGGACGAGCTCCCGAGGTCGTGTTCGGATAGATATCTTCTATAGAGTGATGAAGATACCGAGTTCGTAACTTCGAGTCCATGTGAGAGACTCTGGATTGACTGTAGCCGAAAACAATTACAGTACGCAGATAGTATGACGTGATGTCGAAGTGGAAGATGATACAGGCGGGTGGAACCAGAGGATCGTGCGAGATGCTGGCGAGCTGTTGTTACTCCCTGTCGAGATTAGAGACCTGATATGCATACAGAGGCATTAGGATGCGGCCAGTTCTCGAGGTAATGTTGTGCTGAGAACGCAGATGTCAAGAAAACAAGAAAAGATTATGCAAGAGTATCAGCCTCCGTATAGTTCGGCATAGGTGAGATCGGGAGGGGCCTTGAGCAGGTTCCTTTCAGGACACTGTTGCGATGAGATTTGCACCCAGGGTTAGATGTGTCACGTGTATTCAGAGAACCAAAGGCCAACGCTAGTGACGTGCTGCTTTGCAAGAGGTCATACTAATTGGCCAAGAGATGACCAGAGAAGTGCCAGAGCGACATCGTTCCCGTTAGCATACCTAACCGGGCCGATGAGCCGATGGATTGCGAGATTGGTAATCTACAGCGAAGATGAGGACCCAGAGACAGAGGACGCCAGACCATGAGCAGGAGGAAAGCGGATGTTCTTGTTCTGCAGGTTTTAGGTGCAACGACATTTTTCGACATTGTAGGAGGTGTACCTCGATGTCATTTATTGCGATTTGCGTTTGTGATCCGAGTGTCACGCTTATACCGCTTGGATTTGAGTTTTGATGATTGAGTTTCATGATATCGTTTTCGTACACCATGGCTGCACTTACTGGGTATTTACATTTTGTGAAAATCTATTGCACTTGATATTGATTTTTTGCCTTGGCTGCACATGTTTATGATTTCGTGGATTTCATACAGTTGATTTGATTTTGTGCGTGTAGTACGCACTCGATTTGATTTTGCACTCTGTATAGCTTATATGTGTTTGCAGTGCATTCCTTGGTACACTCGGTGTTGCTTTTTATACGCATTTGAGTTATTGATGAGTTTTCGTGCACTGGATGCACCGGAATTGTATTTGTGCGCTTTACCGCACTGGGCATTGATTTGGACTTGACACGCTTGGGTTGGAATTTCGCGCATGTTGGGCGCATGAGATGAGATGTACTTTTGTGCACACCGGATGCACTCGATTGGGATTTTCATTCGTGCATGTTAGTTGCACCGGATTGAGATTTTCGTGCACTCTAGATGCACTAGATGTTGTTGTTGTGCACACCCGTTGCATTGGAAAGATGTTTTCGTGCACTCTAGATGCACTAGATGTTGTTGTTGTGCACACCCGTTGCATTGGAAAGATGTTTTCGTGCACATCCGTTGCACTTAGTTTTGGCTTTTGTGCATGTTGTGGCACTTGTATTTGGATTTGATTTCCATGCGCACCATACGTACGTGATTGTTGGATACGCCTTTTGAGGCTGATTTTGCTTTTGAGCACTTTGTTTTCATGATGGGCACTATATTACGTAGTAGCCGAACATGACTAATCTGAGGACAGTACCTGAGTACTTTGCATACATTAAAAGTTAACAGGAGGTTTTCAAAAAGGAGCTATAGTCTCGCTATTTCCTATGTGTCCGTGAGTGGCACGGACGTTTACAAAGGAAAACCTTTTGGGATATTTTAGAAACAGCAGAAAGCATATTTAGCAAAACATATATGAGTGTATATTTATTACTTTACAATGAGCGTCTGTCACTTGTGCCGTGGGTTACGCATCACACAACGATTCAGAAAAGGTTTTGCATGTGTTTTGTGTAAGTCCACGTTGCCCACCCCGGTACTTGCGGGGAGGCGGAAAACGGAATAAAAATCGGATTTTTATGAGCTTAGGCAACATGGACTAGACTTTAAAGGATCTTTGCTAAACAAAAACTTGCTAAAGCTAACTAGAAACTAGATAAGTTCTAGAAAGGTTATACCTTTGGTCTTTATGTCCTTCTCTCCTTGCTCCTTGGAGTAGTGGAAGGAGGTCACCTTGTCATCTTCTCCCGTCAAAGAAAGATCCACCCGAAAGCCTCAACCTTTGGCTTCAACTCCAAGCTAGAATTAACTAGGGTTCAAGAAGTGCTAGTCCTTCAACCCTAGATGAGAGTAGAGATGATCAAGAGAGGGTTTTTCTCAAGCTCAAGTGTTTCTCAACACATGAGAGGGAGAGAGCTTGAGGGAGAGGAAGAACAAGAGAGAGAAAAGATATGATAGAATGAGAATAATGTGAACCATTCACACTAATATGTGCATATTATTTTAATTAAATAATTAGCTAGATAATTGTCATGGTTAATCATGACATGACCATTATCATTTCAATTTGCAAGGATCAAAAAGTATCTTCCAAAAGAAATGATGATGGTCAAAGTGTCAACCTAGGTCAATAAGTCAAGGAGGTCAAATGGTCAACAACCATAACCATGCACAATTATTAAACTAATTATCAATTAACTATAATACACACATAAGCATTAGGGTTAATAAAATGACAATAGCCATTAACCCTAATCAAGGTCCTCTCCCTCGGTCTCAAACAACTGTGCATACGCACCCGCATTCGTGATCCGAGGAACACGAATACAATGAGAAAAACCAATCCCAAATCATATACTAGGATCCGGCTTAAACCAAAGCCCGCTAGTATAAACTGTCCGGACAGCAAACGTGCACAAGTGCGCGGATGTGAACGAACCCTGTCGCAAAACCATGCGACCTCTACTCATTTTGCCTAAAGGCGAATAACTCTCTGTGTAGGACTCTAAAGACTCAACACTACGCTGGCAGTGGGTTTAACCACAGACCACAAGCGGCACTAGCTGTACGTAACGGTCCCCAGGTAGATGTCGATAAGAAGACTGACGAGGTGAACCCCATCTGAACTCCTACTGAGCCTGTATGTGACAGTCTCCGTACAGTCCGGTCTGTTTGTCTAATACATCGACGGGGCCCCGTGGCGAATGCGAATGGCATAAGCGTACGTCATATTTTGGTTGTTTTATGCAATGGTAGGATTAAATGATGGGACGCATTAAAAGAACTAATGCAAGAAAATAAACCATGTAAAAGTCGATTGGAACACTTTGAAAACCACTCGGTTCTTTTCAAAACTAAACTTTTAAACGCGGAGCTTGAACCACTCCTTTTAAAAGCTATCTCGTTCCATCGATTATATCAAGTTCACTACGTTCACGGTTTCGCCAAAACCATCCGTAGCCCTCCGTCATTCCACATGAATGGTCAAAAAGTATTCAAGCTATGTATTTTGGCCAAAGTCAAGGCATAGTGATTGGTAGCTATTGGGTATTCATGTGCAGCAAAGATAGATGCGTTGGTTTGGGACAGTCGTGCTGCCATTTTGGCCAAAGTCAAGGGTAGGTACTGGTGGGTCCAAATTAACCAGGAGAATGACGGGTAGAACTTGACATGTGACTTATGATATTTTGGCCAAAGTCAAGGTCATAAGAGCATGGGGCAAAAATCCACATCGGGAGTTTCATAAGTACTGAAACTTGCTAGCGTTGCATACCACTTGGAGTGTGATGATTCTGGTAGGATTCCTTCGGTTTTATCACGCGATGATATTTGGATCCTGATCCTACTGTGAGTATATGCTACTCCTCGGGAAAACTCTCACTTAACGATCAATGCTATAAACTTAGTAGGTGTCTAGAAAGGTGTTAGCGGGGCTACGCCCACAGGGAAAAGAGGTTACTTAATTAAGGAACTTCGCGAAAGCGTTGGAAAACCTCCCTCGAAGTACCGACACTGGCCTGGCTGAACGGTTAAGCAAGTATTGTACGGTGAGATTGATCCTGACTAATCCTTTCTTTACGGTTTGAGAAGGGATTCGAGAGACAGTGGGAGCCATCCAGTTTAGACAAACTAAAAACCACTCTAAACTTGCAAGAGCATCATGCTAAAGTGTTTCTTTTTTCTCTCCTAATTGCAGCGACCATTCAACATGACCGGACTTAAGTTATTACTGGATAAAAATATACTGACAGGGCCAAACTACAAAGATTGGATCAGGAATGTCAAGATGGCAATCACTTATGACAAGTTGGGGTATGTACTTACCACCAAAGCTCCCCCTGTCCCAGGTCCCACCTCCAGCGTCACGGATGTAGAAATCCGTAAGACATGGGAGATAGATTGCGCGAGGGCTAGATGCCTCGTACTAGCCTCGATGGACAACGAACATCAGAGGAGGCACGAGAATATGGACCTAGAGTCCATATTTCTTCATACAAAAGAAGGGTAGGGAGACATCCACTTTGTTTGTAGGAGGATCTTCCTCTTCTAGGTCCAGGGCGAAAGCCAAGGGCAAGAAGAAGAAAGCCCCCGCCAAACCAAGAGGCGGTGTCGGTAAAGTGGATACGAAGGGAAAAGGAAAAGCAACAAAGATAGCGGGGAAGCTAGTGGGGAAGGAAGAATGCTTCTATTGTCACAAAAGTGGTCACTGGAAATAGGATTGCAAGGCTTGGAAGGCCAGAACACAGGATTTGAAGCGAGTTGCAGCTTCAGCTTCAGGTGTATATGTTATTGAAAACTGTCTATCAATAAACTCTACATCCTGGGTATTGGATACCGGATCAGGATCTCATATCTGTAATTCTTTGCAGGCGTTGAGAAAGCGTAGAGTTTTGAAGGCAGGTGACATGACCCTCAGAGTTGCGAACGGTGCTAGCATGGATGCTGAGGCCGTGGGGGACTATCACCTGGGATTGTCAGATGGATACTTTTTGGTTTTGCGTAGTTGTTATTATGTACCAAATACAACCTGTAATATCATTTCTGTATCTTTATTATCTAAAGAAGGTTATGAATTTGCATTTGTAAGTAATGTAGTGAACATTCACCTTAATCAAGTTTTGATTGGGTCAGGTACATTGAACAACGGTATATACGTATTAAACCAACCACAGATTTTCAATGTCCAGAATACACACAAAAGAAAGTCTCCAGAAATAAATAAAACTTTCTTATGGCATTGTAGACTGGGTCACATCAATGAGAGAAGGTTGACCAAGTTACACACAGAAGGATATTTGGATCCGTTCGAATATCAATCGTATGCAACTTGTCAATCCTGTCTCAAAGGAAAGATGACAAAGACTCCGTTTACTGGACACGGAGAAAGAGCGAGCGAGCTCTTGGGACTCGTACACAGCGACGTGTGCGGTCCAATGTCTACACATGCACGAAGCGGTTATTCTTACTTCATTACTTTTACGGATGACTTTTCAAGGTACGGTTATGTCTTCTTAATGAAACATAAATTCGAGGCTTTTGAAAAATTCCAGGAATTTAAGAATGAAGTAGAAAAACAAACAGGCAAAAGTATCAAGGCACTGAGATCTGATCGAGGTGGTGAATACTTGAGTGCCGAGTTCCTGCATTACTTAAAAGAGAATGGAATTCTCTCTCAGCTTACTCCTCCATACACTCCGCAACATAATGGTGTATCGGAGAGACGGAACCGAACCCTATTGGATATGGTACGGTCCATGATGAGTAACGCTGAGTTGCCGCGATCGTTCTGGGGATATGCGCTAGAATCAGCGGCATACCTTTTGAACCGAGTTCCAACTAAGACTGTGCCTACTACACCATATCAGATGTGGTGTGGGAAGAGACCCTATCTTAATCATATTAAGACATGGGGATGTCCAGCTTTTGTAAAAACGCAGCATGCGGACAAGCTCGAGGCACGCTCAGTGCAGTGCAAGTTTGTGGGATATCCAAAGAACTCCAAGGGATATTACTTCTATTGCGAAGAGGAACAAAAAGTCCTTGTTTCTCGCCATGCCCACTTTCTAGAACACCAGTTCATAGGAAAAGAATTAAGTGGGAGCGCAATAGAACTGGAAGAAATTCCAGAACCACGAGCTATTACTGAAAGCTTAGTAGAACCAGAGGGTTTGAAAGATTAGGACATTCCCACGCCACTCCGCAGGAGTAGTAGGCAGTCTCATCCGCCCGAGAGATACTACGGTTTTCTCATTGACGGGGATAGAGAGGATTGCATCATAGACTGTGATGAGCCTACTAGCTTCCAGCAAGCCATTCAGAGCGTCGACTCGGTAAAATGGCTGGATGCAATGCGGACCGAGATGGAGTCCATGTACACCAACAAAGTATGGACGTTGGACATTGCTCCAGATGGGGTAAAACCCGTAGGATGCAAGTGGATCTTCAAAAGGAAGATTGGTGTAGATGGACAGGTTGAGACCTATAAAGCTAGACTGGTAGCAAAGGGTTTTCGTCAGCAACCTGGTTTGGACTATGACGAAACCTTTTCTCCAGTAGCTATGCTGAAATCCATTCGGATCCATCTTGCCATTGCTGCCTTCCACGAGTATGAGATTTGGCAGATGGACGTAAAGACAGGTTTTCTAAATGGTCATTTAGAGGAGTGTGTCTATATGGACCAGCCAGAGGGTTTCATTCAGGGTGGGAGCAGCGGAAAGGTGTGCAAGTTGCTCAAGTCCATTTATGGACTAAAGCAGGCATCACGGAGTTGGAACATCTGTTTTGATGAGACGGTCAAGGAATTTGGCTTTATCAAAAATCCAGATGAACCATGCATCTATTGTAGATTTGTAGCGAGAACTGTAGTATTCCTCGTTTTATACGTGGATGACATTCTCTTAATAGGAAATGACATTCCTATGCTACAATCTGTCAAGGGGTTCTTGTCACACAGGTTCTCCATGAAAGACCTGGGTGATGCCTCATACATTCTGGGTATCCGGATCTACCGTGACAGATCCAAGAGGATATTAGGACTTTCGCAGTCCAGGTACATCGACACCATACTGAAGAGATTCAGTATGGAAGATTCCAAGCGCGGTAATCTACCGGCTTGTCACGGGATCACCCTCTCTAAAGAGATGTCTCCCAAGACTGATTTGGAGAGGGATCGCATGTCTATTATACCCTACGCTTCTGCGGTAGGCTCTATAATGTATGCGATGTTGTGTACCAGACTGGATGTGGCTTATGCACTGAGTGTGGTAAGCAGGTATCAGTCAAACCCTGGGGAGAAATATTGGATAGCAGTAAAGAACATTCTCAAGTACCTGAGAAGGACTAAGGAGATGTTCTTGGTGTATGGCGGAAAAGACCTGCAGATTGAGGCCTTTGCTGACTCCAGCTTCCAGAGTGACAAGGATGATTCCAAGTCCATGTCGGGTTTTGTCTTCACCCTCAATGGAGGGGCGGTGTGTTGGAAGAGCTCCAAATAGGAAACCGTTGCTGACTCGACTATGGAAGCGGAATACATCGCTGCATCTGATGCCGCAAAAGAAGCTGTCTGGATGAGGAAGTTCTTGAAAGAACTTCAGGTGGTTCCGTCCATTGTTGACCCAATACCTCTGTATTGCGACAACAACGGGGCTATAGCTTTAGCGAAGGAACCCAGGTCCCATCAAAAATCCAGACACATCTTAAGGCGGTATCACCTGATCAGGGAGATCGTAGATCGCCAGGAGATTGAGGTCCGGAGAGTTGCATCAGAGGATAACACAGCAGATCCATTCACCAAGGCCTTGCCCCAGACTCAGTTCGAGCGGCTGATTGAGATGATAGGTCTTCGATACGCCAGTACATGGCCTTAGTGCAAGTGGGAGATTGTTAGTGTATATGCCCTAGAGGCCATTACTGTATCATACTGGTTTGTATATTACTTGATGGAAGCTTGGGATATTCACAGTTGTATATACAATCTTGCTCGAAATGGTAGTATGCTACTCGGTTTGTCTCTGCTTTAATATGTGCATGTGTTTCTTTTAGCATATTGCTGATATACATATTAGTAGAGCCCTTAGGATCTTTGCTTGATTACCAGCGTTGTGATGGCGCTCACACTCGTGGGAGCTGGGTGATCTATAAGCACATCCTTATACAGGTCCCCAGTCGTTGGACTATCGAGACAGGGCATCGATACTCCGGAGTAGACTAGCGTATGCGCTTCTCATCCCAGTGTGGGAGACGGTCTGTCCCACAGCCGTTAGTACATCGTACTTGGGATAGTATGCGGGTGCTCGTTAGGTTACGAGTACACTGGACAGGACTCGTCGGGAACTGTTGGTTGGTAGTATACCTATCGTCAGTTATCAGTTCCCAGGTGACATGAGTACAGCTTAGTCCGTTGACTTGACACTGTCACTTCGCCTCGAGTGTGTTCCCACTGCACTTTGATTACTACCCTACCACGGCTCAAAGGAGTCGTGCAAACAGGTTGTTTTTGGCTGCAGTCCCGAAGCACTTGGAGGCAGTGACGGTTAGACAGGATTCGTCTCTCCCGGTATTGGGGGTTGACATCGCGCTGTGTCCAGGAGAGCCATTACACGAGTAGTCCTTGGCCAGGGCAAGCGAGATATACTGGTAGATTTCCAGTGTTATCTCAGGGTGTTCTGGGCTACACTCCCACACGACTTGTACCGCTATTAGGGGACTGACGTTCACCGCCCCCCTAGGCCCGCCATGCGATGTATCAGAAAAAATACGGATTTATAGGCCCCCAAAAATAAATTTCTATTCTGGAAAATCTGGGCACATATAAACCATCTTAAAAATCCTAAAACCAAGCCATAAGAAAACTGCACCAAACTCGACTCAGTGAAGAGTCCAAACGGCGGCGGTTCCGCGGCAATAGCTTGCTATTGCCGCGGAAATTCGGCGGTTTAGACGAATCACTGGACCGGGTTTGGTGGTTTTCTTTAAAAAACCCTGAGACAAATCCTGTCTAACCGTCACTGCCTCCAAGTGCTTCGGGACTGCACCCAAAAACTACCTGTTTACACGACTCCTTTGAGCCGTGGTAGGGTAGTAATCAAAGTGCAGTGGGAACACACTCGAGGCGAAGTGACAGTGTCAAGTCAACGGACTAAGCTGTACTCATGTCACCTGGGAACTGATAACTGACGATAGGTATACTACCAACCAACAGTTCCCGACGAGTCCTGTCCAGTGTACTCGTAACCTAACGAGCACCCGCATACTATCCCAAGTACGACGTACTAACGGCTGTGGGACAGACCGTCTCCCACACTGGGATGAGAAGCGCATACGCTAGTCTACTCCGGAGTATCGATGCCCTGTCTCGATAGTCCAACGACTAGGGACCTGTATAAGGATGTGCTTATAGATCACCCAGCTCCCACGAGTGTGAGCGCCATCACAACGCTGGTAATCAAGAAAAGATCCTAAGGGCTCTACTAATATGTATATCAACAATATGCTAAAAGAAACACATGCACATATTAAAGCAGAGACAAACCAAGTAGCATACTACCATTTCGAGCAAGATTGTATATACAACTGTGAATATCCCAAGCTTCCATCAAGTAATATACAAACCAGTATGATACAGTAATGGCCTCTAGGGCATATACACTAACATTTTGTTCCGTTTTAAGAAACTTTTCCAAGGATGCGTGCTATATACGTATTATAGTATTTGACTAGTGTATATTGGATTTCAGTAGTCGATTTTAAGATCTGTATCTCCATTGTAACTCGGAAGATATGCGTGCAAATCCGATGATTTGCGTGATGCTTGACGGAATTCGATTTTGAGTTTTATACTCGTTTTCATGCCACTTGACGCGCTGTGTTTTCGGTATCTTCCGTGATTTCGGAGCCCCATTGATTTGAGCTGATTATTGAAATGTTTTAGATTTTAGGGGTTTAAATTTAAATTTGGGGACCGAATTTATTTAAGGGGGGAAGATTGTAACTTTTCAGAAAATATAAAATATTATTTTTGGAATTTAATATTAAAATAATATTTTTCCCGAAAACTGCCCGATTTGTGAAATTGGGGTTTTCGAAAAAGGGTATAAATATATACCAATAATTGTGAAAAAAATGGAAATTAAAATGATGTATTCATTTAAAAATATATTTAAAAGATTTGACATTTTAAAAATTTATTATATGCAGTTTGGATAAAAACCCGATTAGTGCACTGCTAATCGCGATTAAGCCAAATCCGTGTTTCTATAGTTTTCCATGGTTAGTGCACCATGACATGTTACATGTTGTTTCATTTGTGTTGTTTTATTGGGTTTATTTGTTTATTGGTGAGAGAAGAAAAGAAAAGGGAAAATGTGTCATGATGACTTGAGGAGAGAGAGGGGGGACATAATGATGTTGAGGCCATGCTAGGAGAGAGAATGAGAGTGAGAAAGAGAGGGAAAGGGAGAGTGATACCCCATTCTTTTCCCCCCTCCCACCATTTTTTTCCATCTCCTTCTTCATCTTCTAGCTCCATCATCTACCCTCATGACCGATATCAAAATACTCCTCAAAACCCTATACCCCTTTCACAAAAAATGATCACCTCCTCACCCTCATCACATTAGACCAAGAAAAGTTAGATTTTGAAGACTTAGGACTTCTAGGGTTTTTCTTGGTGGCATTAATGAGGTATAATTTCTACCATTTAGTTAGTTTCAAGTTTCTTTATATTCTAGTTTTAGTTTAGAATTAGTTTAGTCGTGGTTTGTGAAATTGGAAAATTCTAGAGAGGGTTTGGGTGACTTGTGGACTTGTGATCAATAGTGAGGGTGTACAAGACTCTAGAGATCATATTCTGGACCTAGAATAAAGAATACAAACTTAGATTAGTTCCATGTCGATTTTGTGTGCTAATTGTGAGCCTACAGGGAATCTGGGTTGATCCGGGGAGTTTTTGAGGAAACCAAACAATACCATGGACCAAATTAGGGCACTAGGAGACCACCCTGACCAGACAAACCCCAACGGAGCTACCCTGGCTGATCTCACCAGATTTCCAAGCAATGTGGCCGGACATTTGGTGGCATTTGGTGTCTAGGTTGATCTAGTAGCTCATATACTCCATATACAATACCCTATACTTGCTAGTTTTTCTCCAACTGGCCTGAGTCAAAATCTGGGAGCACTTTGGTGTGGTTTTTGGTTATGTTTTCTATATTTTGAATGCTAGGTTTTGATATTTATTATTGTAATTGGTTGTTGGATGTTCGTACATTAACGACAAGGGATAATTGGTTGGTTTTGTATGTGTGGGCTATAGGTTCTAACCTATAGGCGATCCGTGTGCCGTATTGGTTTTCCGGATTCGATTTTAATAGCGATTGCGATTGTGTATTTTTGTAGGTACCTTCGCGTGGATTCCGAGACGATGGAGTATGGCGTCATCGACTTCGGCAAGCAATGATCAAGGTGAGTAAATCTATATCTACGGGGGAAGTCGGGTAGATGGCGTATAGCACCCCCGCAAGTTTTTGATGGAAATCGATTCTTAGAATATAGTTAAGGAAACCTAGATTTGGAAACTAGGGATATGGTTTAAAAGATAGTTAGAAATGATATTAGTGATTGGATATATATATTGAGATGTGAGAAGGATTTAGGGATATGAAAAGTGAATGTGAATCACGACATATAGACATGTAGTTACACTAGAATAGGTATGAGTTTTAGAGTATTGTGACATTTGATGTATAAGGTAGATGTATATATATAAAATGAATTGTTGTAAGATGACTTAATGAGATATTGATGTGATGACAAGGATATACGATGTGATGTGACGATTTGATTGATATGTCAGTATACGGATGCGAGTCAGTTGTGGTGATTGATACCTTTGCCGGTCCCCCGATATGAGATTGTTATGGATGTGATCTGGGATATAGGCACATAGGTATATATAGTGTTGTGAATCATGTATGATATGTCGTACGAGACGTTAGGTCCGTACCCCTCATTGTCATATAGGATGATAGGATCCCTATTGGTTTAATGCCGCCGTACGATGATTTTCCGTACGTGATAAGTTTGACTTGATGATTGATCCATACCCTTGACTAGAGGATGCCGTACGATGGATTATATCGTCCGTGATGTTGTGAGGCTGGATGCCGATTGATAGATTCACCGACTCCGTCATGTTAGATACGTATACTTGTCAGCATTCACATAGGATTTACTTTATGCTGTGTTCATGTCACTCTCATTGCATTTCATATATCCGTGCCAGTACACCTACACCATTATCAATGATGTGTATGTTACACTTATACAGATTGGCCGGCTCACACACTTCATCATCGATAATTTCCATGTCACTATACAGTAGAATTGCTGCATCATGATATCACTCCATGCATAATTTACCTGCTATTGTTACATATACACCTTTATACGATGTTGCATTTGACTTTGGAGAAATTGGGAACCGCGGGATATATTTAAAAACTGGATTCATTTAAAAGAGCGGTTTTCCCTTGATATGTGCATATTACTGTCCCATGTTGCTTGATATACGGATATGCTTACATTTCTGTTATATGTCGCATACATCATGCTTTATGATTATACGCATTGAGATATGTTGTTTTCATGAGATTTCTGGATTTGAGAACCGTGGTTATTTCAAAAGAAAGTATGTACTGTTTTAAAAACCCGGTTTCTCTTGATATGATATTTCAGCGCGTCAACCATGTGTTTTCTCTGTTCTGAGATTGGCATGTGTAACCCGATTCGAGGAGTGGGAGGCACCGTCTGCAGGTACATGGTGGACCCGGTATGGTTCCTCGGGGTGAGAGATGATTATCGTGGTGTAGACGATGAGCCTGGCAGAGGGAGTAGTACCTACCGGTGATAGTATTTAGATTCGGAGGTTATCCGGAGGATACCGACCGGAGTAATGAGATGGATATAAGGGCCGACCAGATTGTGCGGTGCCTGAGGGCCGATCTGAGGATGCGGCGCCTGAGATATATGATGATTACGTATCGATATTGGACACGGGTTTCATGATGTTTCGAGTGTCGATGCTGGACACTCAGGTTCCATGATTTTGATGTGTCGCGAGGGACACACGTTGATTTATGTCCTCATACTTCCATGCATATGCTTTTATGATATTTACATGTATGATGTGGTTGTGTCATTGGTTGATACGTGGACGGGATCCACATGCATACATATATGGATGATATGGTTGGATGATATCCGCATACATGGGTGTTGATTACATGTTGGCACATATATAGATACGGTCACCTTAGATATCATAGTATTACCTTTATGATATAGTTGACCTAGGAGTCGTTGTTTATTTCGATTTCTACTTGTTGATGTTTTTCTACTCACGAGTTGGCAACTCACCCCCGTTGTGCCACAGTTCTTGCAGGTTGAACACATGGATCAGTAGCGACATCGCTGGCACACAGCTACTTCGGGTGTTTTGCTTTGGTAGGTGGGACTTTGTATTGTACCCACTCTTGTATTTTTATTTCCTATTGTATCTAGTCAACTCCATCAATCAAACTAGTATTTGTATAAGTAATGCGACTTAGTGAGACTTGTGGTTGTGAGACTTAGAGCGAGGGGTTTTCCGCTACTTGTGGTTTCGATGTCTTGCTTATTTCTTTATCTTTTGTGGTGAATTTCATCGTTGGGCATCGTATACTTATATTTACTGTCTTGCATGGTTGTGATCCGCCGGTTGGTGAAGAGCTAGCTCCCGCTTGGGGATGCCTTTATATTATCATGTATTGTGGTTTTGGATCAAAAAATACAAAGGAGGTGCTGTCCAAATTTTTAAAAGACGAAAACCTGTTTTCCAACTTGCATTTTCCATGTTCCATTACCTACGCATTTATGAAAATATTTGATTTCATCATACCTTTATTTCAAAACTTCCCCTCTTTTATTTTCTTAAAAAATGGTTTAAATTCCTGGGCTTCGGCTTACTTGAATTACGTTACGACTTTAGACGTTGCGTGATTTAAGTGCCGGTCACGAGCTAAATTCGGGTTGTGACAACATCGCTTCCAACAATGCCGCCAAAGAGGCTGTCTGGATAAAGAATTTCATAACTGAACTTGGTGTGGTTCCATCCATTGAGCATCCAATACTTTTGTATTGCGATAACAATGGAGCTGTGGCTTTAGCCAAGGAACCCAGGTCACATCAGCGATCTAGACATATTCTGAGGCGGTATCACCTGATCCGGGAGATAGTTGATTGCCGGGAGATCGAGGTCAGAAGAGTTGACACGAAGAATAACACGGCGGATCCACTCACGATGGCCATTCTCCAGATACAATTTGAGAGACTCTTCGGGATGTTGGGTATGAGATACTACAACAACTGGCCTTAGTGCAAGTGGGAGATTGTTAGTTGTATGTATGCCCTAGAGGCCATTATTGTACATGATTGTAGATTATAATGGATTCTTGGACATATATAGAGAGGACTTTCTTGCTCGACATGATAGTATGCTATTTGGTTGCTCTTTATCTTAACATGTAGACTAGTATTGTGATACTGACTTGCTCTCACATGTTGATAAAGCCCTTAGGATGTGTACTTGACTACCAGGATTATGATGCAAATCATACTAGTGGGGACAGGGTAGTCCATAAGTTTATCCTTTAATTGTAACTAGTCGTGGGAGTATCGAGACAGGGCATCGATATTCCAGAGTAGACTAGTGTGTACGTTTCTTGACCCTGTATGGGGCGATGGATGATCCCATATCCATTGGTGTTTAACATCAAAGATTGTACACAGGTGCTCATTGGAGAATGGGTACACTAAACATGACTCGCCGAGAACTCCTAGATAGTATTATACCTATCGTCAGATAGCAGTTCTTTGGTGACACTGGTACAGGTTAGTCTGTAGACCCGAGATCGTCATAGAGTCTTGTGTGATTCCCACTGTGCTTTGATTTCCTCCCTACACAAGAGAGCGTGCAAATAGGTGGATTTTGGGTATATTCCCGAGTCACATGGAGGAAATGAGCGATATGAGGGGTTTTGTTGCACTGTGCTCAATTGGCTATAACAGGAAGTCCCTGACCAGGGCTGATGATGAGATTTACTGGTAAGTGTTATCGGTAGTTTCTCGATCCGTTATGAGCCTCATATTGGCATGACTTATCAAGTTATTAGGGTCTGACGTTTACCACCCCCAGACTCGATATGAGACACATCAGACGAAGAGACCGGACTGTACGGTAGTGTTACTTATTGGATTCACGGGAGTATGAACAAGCTTAATTATTGATCTTCTGATCGCTCAATACCTGGGTAGCCATTATGTCCAGCTAGTACCGCTGATGGTTTATGGGTAACTGATATGATCATCACCTACTGCTGGCGTATTAACGAGTCTTTAGAGACATACACAGAGGTTTCCTGGCTCAAGCGAAACGAAGTAGGGCACATATATGATATGTGCGGGACTGAGATTGATACTTGTATGTGATACAGTATTCTAATCCCGCGATATAGGTTATATGCGATATAACAGAATTATTGAATCAAGTGTTGATTCAATAATTTGTTATATGTATATTTGATATACATGTAAATGATATTAGTCGGTTGTATATGATATAGTCGGGTTATTAAATCAAGTATTGATTTAATAATTTAATATATAATTATATATTTGATATATTAATATATATTAACTAATATTAGCTCACTTAAGAATTTATTTTCTACTAATACATTTAAATATATATGTGATATATATTAATGTATTTATTTTTGTGTGATGCTAGATGATACATTGGACTTGGGTGTATGAGACTTATACCTAACTAAAGATAATTTGGGTGATTAATTATTAATGGAATAATCAAAATTAGGTGGAAATTAGCATGGTTAAAGATGCCTGTGAAAGCATGTAGAAGTCATGACTTAAGTCCACTAATTTTGTTTTACTCTAGATATTATTAACCTAACCATTATCTTTAGCCATAGTTAAGTCTCTACAAATATCACTTGTGATATTTTCTCACCCATGGTTGAATGGTTCATCACTTGAGCTTCTTCTTCATCTCATTTTTTCTCTTAATTTCTACTGAGGTGAAAAAGAAAAAGAGAAAAATAATTTTAAAGTGAGAAAAATTCCTACTTCATCAATTTATACCAAACTAGTCATTTAGTATATGTTGTTTACTTCACTAATCCATCAATTAGTGAAGAGGTAGCTTGAGTTAGAGATTCTTCGAAGTAGATCATTTCGGCCTCGAAGATCCATGAGCAAGCTCGTTCTTTTCTCTTAGTGGATCCTAAGGAGAGTCCGGGACACCACTACTTGAAGCTAAGGGACTACTACACGGAGCTTTAGAAATGAAGGACCGGTCTACAAAGGTTGTATTTCTATTTCACTTAATGTAAAGTTTGTTTACATGCTATAAAAACCCTAATTCTCTAGTTAGATCCTTGGTCAGGCTCGCTCGGCACCCTAGATTTTTGAAATTGCATAATTGATGTGTGCCGAAACATAGCGAGGGTGCTAAGCGAACCCAGCAGTATCTGACCGCTTCATCCCATTAGTAAGATTTACTTCAGAGCATAGTTCGTTCAAATCTCTTACTGGATTCACTTGTATGAATTCTTGTCATCCTTCTCAAAAAATCCTTAGTTGAACCACTTCAATGTCGGTTACTGGATTCATTCCCATTTATAATGATTACTGATACTTTTGTGGGTTCAGGTATAGCTTTCTTTAAGGTCTGAAGTTTGTCTTTTTATAGCTAATTTGTTAGCCAACTTTTTGTCGATTCCTGTAGAAATCGCCGTATAAACGTGCCATTTGCTTCAGCTGGCGTTTTAAATGAAGGGATGCCATATTTGTTTGTGTTTGATTAACTTTTCTAGTATACCTTTTTTTTTATCAAAGCTCGTTCAATTCGCTTACTGGGTTCATTTCCATTGCTTCAACTGAAGTTGAGGCAAGAGAAATGAACCCAGTAACCGACATTGAACGAGTTTTGTTCTTAAAAAACATACGAGAAATTTTAATCAAACGCAAACAAAGATGGCTTCCCTTCATTTAAAACGCCAACTGAAGCAAATGGCACGGTTTATACGACGATTTTTACAGGAACCGACAAAAAGCTATAAAAAAAAAAGCTTCAGACCTTAAAGAAAACTATGTCTGGACTCTATAAATTAGGAAGCCAGAATGAGAGGTATCCTATAGATACGCCATAGTATCTAGATCATTCTTCGCGAAAGAGAAACGTTCTCAATGCTATTTACATGCAACCAGACGAACCATTTCATGTTTTGAATGTGATGGACGTTCAATGTCGGTTACTGGGTTTATTTCAGGAAGCCAGAATGAGCGTTTTATTGCTGGATGTGTCCTTCATAATAGTTGGTCCTGTGGTACCGAAGCTTTGCATGAAACACATAGCAGAGATTAGAATGGGAAAGATGTTCAATGTCGGTTACCGAGTCCGATTGAAACTGCAGAGAAAAACATAGTAGAGATTAGAAGGATAAAGTTCTCCATAGGAGTTGATATACTTAACAAAATGATGATATTATTCAAATTCTTGATCGAACAAGGGAAATCTTTCACAATTGCAAGTCCTTCCATCTCTAAGAAGAACTATACTTAGTAAAATTACACAGTCCTGATAAAAATCTCCTAAAAAAGCTAACTCTAATTTAGATATGAAAACCCTAACAAAAATCTCCAAAAAATTAGCAAACTCTAAGCCCAAGAACCAGAATATGAATTGAAACAAAAAATAAAAACTACCATAACCGAAACCAAAATCAATGAAAAAATTAGCAAACCCCAATTTAGATCTGAAAATCCTAATAAAAGATCCACAAAAAATTACCAAACCCAATACTAATTAAAGTAAATAATTTACCTTATGAGATCGATCCACGAATCAAGAGAATTCTAGTAAGAATCACAGTAAAAATCACAGCAAGTATCGCAGTAAACAATTAGTAGTAAAAATCACAGCAAGAGTCGTAGTAAAAAATTAGCAAACACTAAAGCTCTTTATAGTAAATGAGAACTGCTACTTTACATAGCTGTTAACTCTAAACCGTCCGATCTAACCGCTACTTTAAATAGCGGATAAAATTAACGGTTCAGATTTGTTGGAAATAATACTGGATCAAATTTCAACCACTTAATGAACTAACCGCTACTTTAAGTAGTTGTTAAATCTGAACCGTTCGATCTAACCGCTACTTTAAATAGCAGATAAAAGTAACGGTTCAGATTTGTTGGAAAGAATACTGGATCAAATTGCATTGAACTAGGTTCAAATTATAACCGCTGCTTTAAGTAGCGGCTAAATAGTCAGAGAGTCAAAATTTAACTAGCTCAAAATATAACCGCTACTTAGAGTAGCGGTTATATCTGCCTGAAATCGAACCGCTTCTTAACCTAGTGGTTATTTAGTTTGCTCTTTGTACCTGCAGTTTAAATAATCTTCTCAATTTTTAACCGCTACTTAAAGTAGCAGTTAGTTTTTTTCTTAAAGAATATAACCGCTACTTAAAGTAGAGGTTAAATAGATTGCTCTTTGTACATTTAAAGTTTGCACAAAATATAACAGCTATTTTAACTAGCAGTTAGGTTTTCTTAAAGAATATAACAGCTTGGATCGGTTTTAAATAGATTGCTCTTTGTACATTTAAAGTTACATAGTTTGCTCTCTGTACCTGCAGTTTAAATAATCTGCTCAAATTTTAACCGCTACTTAAAATAGCGGTTATTTTTTCTTAAAGAATATAACCGCTAGTTAAACTAAAGGTTAAATAGTTTGCTCTCTATTCATTTAAGTTTGCACAAAATATAACCGCTATTTTAAGTAGCGGTTATGTTTTTTTAAAGAATATAACCGCTACTTAAAGTAGGGATTATATGAAAGTTCCTAGTGCTCTTTCCGCTACAACCGTGGCCAATGCGGAAATGAAAAACAAAAATTTATAAGAGAGCACTAGACACTAATCCCTATCAATCTTTCCAAACACTAAACTAACAACTGAACATGCATGGTTATAGAATCAACAACCTTTGTCGCGTGTTCACGCAATCATGGAAGACCTCTCCAAACTCCTCGTAGGCCGTTGGGAACAAGCTTGAGAGGCGACCGCCTTTTCCGAAGATGATCCACCTGAAAGAAACCGATCCAAGCTCCAGCTTCACCTAGTGAAGCAACTGATAATCCAAGCTTGCTAGACATGGAGTATGGAGATGTAAGAATTTTACTACTTCCAAAAACTCTTTCTTTTAATCACTCAAGAGAGTGAACAAGAAGAAAGATGAGGAGGAGGAAGATGAAGAGCAAGATCTCTCTTAATGAAAATGACTAAGTGTAAAAATAAGAGTAAGAGGGATAATATTTTTAACCATCCAAATAAAATATGCAACCATGCTTGAATAAACAATTGAAGCCTATCCCTATCTACATACCACACTTTCCACCTCACCTCCACTTCATTACCTTGAATATTCATAAATGAATATTCACAAATGAGGTGTCCTCATTCTAGTAGGTATTCTGTATAAATATGAAATACATCTCCCGGTATACGTATCACTATATATACACGTATCCGTATTAAAATACGGATAGCCAAAAGAGAGAAAATGAATAGTGAACAATAATACTAGAATATATATATATATAAATTATTAAATAAAAACTTGATTTAATAATCTGGCTTAAATCTAAGCTGGCTAGTATTATCATCCGTCCGATTAAAGTCCGTGTAGCTAGTACATGTATTTAATCAGATCCCTGCACGTACCAACGTACGGTCTCTACATCATATCGCCTGAATCGGGAAAACCCTCTGTGTGGGACTTTAAAGACTCGAAAATACGCTGGCAGTGAGTTACTGGATAAATCCATAACCACAAGCACGTCAGCGGCATTAGCCGTACGTAACGGCTACGCAGGTGTATGCCGAAAAGGAGGTCGACAATCAAGTCCGTTCGTACCTACTGAACCTAAATGTGACAATTTTCGTACAGTCTGGTCTCTTCATCTAAGAGTATTGCATACCAGGTCTAAGGGGTGGATAACGTCAGACCCTAAATAACCCGATAAATCGTGTCGGAGTCAAGCTCATCACCAACTGAGAAACTATTGAACTCCTATCAGTAAATCTCATCCACCGTGGCCTCAGATTTATGGTGCCAGCCAACTGAACACAGAACGACATCGACTCCTAATACCAGAAAAGACAAACTCCTGACAATCGCTCAATGCCTCCATGTGGCTCGGGACTGTACCCAACTAAAACCTGTTTGCATGACTCTTTTGAGCCGTGGTAGGGTAATAATCTAAGTACAGTGGGAACTCACACGAGACAAAACACCAATGGCTTTAGCGAACTTCTATCTGATGATTGGTATAATATTACTATCTCAGGTCAAAAGACTAACCTGTACTCATGTCACTAGAGAACTGCTATCTGACGATTGGTATAATACCATCTAGAAATTCTTGGCGAGTCCGTCCAGTGTACTCACCTCCAGTGAGCACCTGTATACTATCTTAGGTGACAAAACACCAATGGCTTGTGAAACCGGCCACCGTCCCTCATCGGGGTCTAGAAACGTATATACTAGTCTATTCTGGAATATCGATGCACAGTCTCGATACTCTCTCGACTAGGGACATTTAAGGATGTTCTTATGGACTACCTAACTCTCACGTATATGATCTCCATCATAATGCTGGTAGTCAAGCAAGAATCCTACAGGGTTCATCATTATGTATTAGCGACACGTAATAATAAGTAAAACGTATATACATAATGATAAAGACAAACCAAATAGCATACTATCATCTCTAGTAAGATTGTTCTATCTGTATGGGTCCTCCTTCAATTATCATAATCTCCTACATGTAATTAAACAATTTCCTTGAGGGCACTATATTCGACAATCTCCCTCTTGCACTTAAGGCCAATTATTACTGTATCGCATACCCACAGCTCGTGTGCTACCGAATACCCAACTTTTCTACTAACCAGTTTCGCAAACTGTGTTTGTGAAACATCCATGTTTGAGAAATAGCCTCAGTGAGTGGATCTATATCTCAACTTCGTGGAGATCAACAATCTCCCGAACTGAGCGATACCCCGCCTCAAGAATTTGTCTGGATACTTGATGGAACCAAGTTCATAAATGAACAATTTTATCCAACAAACATCTTGGGTTGTATCCTTCGTTGAGTCATAACCAGCATCCTGCACCATGCCTACCTCAGTATCCCTATTGGAACCCTATCCAATATACTGCTTCTTAGAAGAGGGTAAACTCAAAACTCTAATAGTATCTTTTTCATCCAGGTCATTATGAAAGTCTGAACCGATAACCGCCTCCTGCAGGAGGCTACCGTTACCATATACCAAGAACATCATCTTATATTCTTAATTGTTTCCCTTTGTTTCTCCAGGATTGAATTAATATCTGCTTACTATAGCAAGTGCAAAAAAATCTTCTGGTGTGGTACATGACATCACATGATTGACTCAACTGCTTAAGAAAGTGATATGTCATTCATGCAAGTTCCTCTCCTCATTAGTCTAGAGGAAATATCTTTAGAGAGGGTGGTTCCATCACCTGCAGGTAAACTACCATACTTGGAGTCTTTCATTCTAACCACTTTAGAATGATGTCCAAGTAGCCGAATTGGGACACTTCTTATATCTAGATTTAACGGCATACATCTAGTTACCAGAATTCTTGATGCATTATCCAGATCCTATGTGTAGAAACAACTGTGACAACTAAAGTTTGACCGAATGTAGTATAGGAATATCACTTCTTATCTGGAGTATGTCATCCAAATTCTAGGACAATACTCCCTACATCCTTCTCACTAAGTGCATATGTTGTTTTGATGAAGTCAAACACCTTGACTATCACATCAAAAATATATGATCCATTTCCTCTTTGCATGCTTTAGTGTACAAATAAACATAAGCTACTTGCACACCTTCCGCTGCTCCCAATGATTACGATAACCTTCTGGCAGAGTCGTATACATATACTGTGACGTCCCGAAAGTACGGAACATGACCGGCACTTAAACTACGAAACGTCTCGAGGCGTACGTAATCTAAGTAAACCGAA
This sequence comes from Agapanthus africanus, assembly GCA_030015575.1. Lineage (NCBI taxonomy): Eukaryota > Viridiplantae > Streptophyta > Magnoliopsida > Asparagales > Amaryllidaceae > Agapanthus > Agapanthus africanus. Next base: position 442,017,694 of record JASDDO010000031.1, read on the forward strand.
AACCCAGAAATCCAAACCAAGAAAAGTAGTAGAGTGAAGGAAAACCAATTTAAATCAAGTAGTTTTAATAGCATAAACCGAATTATGCGTTTTTTAAAAACATCAAATATTTCCTGAAAATTTCGACAGAGTCTCCTTTGTAAATACTGACTCCCAAACGGGATACAACATGAATAGTATACGAAATCAATAAAAAGGCATCCCCAAGCGGGAGCTAGCTCTTCGTCAATCGACGGTCACAACCACACAAGCAATATAATATATAACGCCAAGGGCGAGGATCAAAACTCAAAAGGAAACTCAAAACCACAAGAAAACCACAGAAATATAACGCGTGACTCTAAGGTCGAAAGAATAACATCACTGGTCTCTATCTCAAAAATAAATACATGTTTGGTTGATGGAACTTCTAGATACAACGGAATAATGATATATAAGATATATAATGGGGGTACGATACAAGTAAACCCACCTATTAGCAAATCACCCGAAGGAAACTATGCCCGCAAAGCCGTAATGAAACCTGTACGGCAATCCTGCAAGAAACTGGGGCACAACGGGGGTGAGTTGCCAACTCGTTAATAGAAAAACATCTACGAAAAGAAATCGCATAAATAACGCAATCCTAGGTCAATGATCATAATATATCCTCAAATATATAACCAGCAACCCATAACAATGGTTAGGGCAAATATCTAACCCAAGTGTAATTCCATGTGCCCGTGTCAGTGCCTCACGTAGCAATATATCATATGAATGAGGTATGAATGCATGAAAACAAAATACATGTAAATGAAGAAACTGTTTTCATAATTTAGTGAGATTTCCTTTGTATTTTTAAAATGAGGTATCATAATGAAATCAGCATAAAACAGTGCGTAGCATCGGCACAAAACGTAATCCCAATATCTCGATATCTCTGTATCACAGTCTCTGTACCTCAATATCTCGAAATCTCAATGTCTCAATCACAATATCTAGGGCGTCGTCAGTCCAGACCGTCCCCTACCATCCATCTCAAGACCACGACGGTATCCTCCGGATATCCGACGCGTCGGGTAAAATCACCGGTAGGTAGTGCTCCTCTGCCAGGCTCACATCGTCATCATCACGTGCTTCTTGCCCCGGGGTACCTTACCGGGTCCACCATGTACCCGAAACGGTTCATCCATTTTCTCGAATCGGGTCTCGAAATCCATCAGCAAACTCATGGTGGACGACTCATACATCATGGGAAAAACCGCACTTTTTATTTAAAAAGAGAGAAATCGGTTTATATAAGTTTTGCGGGTTCCCCCCCCCCCCCAAATCCAGAAAATTTCATGGAAATCCGAATCCAAATCATCAATAGCATGTAAAACCATGAATATAGGCATAACAATGAATAACAGTATGCATGAAGTGACAAGTAATAACTACAATGTTAAGCTGGCATATAAGGCCGGTACACTAATATCATGTCAAATTACTAACTAACAAGCTAAGTCAGGCAATAATATTTTCTAAGGTGTACGTGACATGGCAATTACCGATGAAGATGTGTGTGAGCCGGCAAGTAAGTGTACGTGGTACATACGCATCATTGGTAATGGTGCTGGTGTTCTAACAATATGATATCAACATTGCAATAAGAAATTATAACATAAGTATGCGATGCGAAGTGAACCAAAATAATAAGCGGGAGCTGAATACTAGACGCAACTGTAACTAACCTGCATTAATCTAATATAAGTCCTACAAATGGTGCCTTTTGAAATAACACGAATCATGGGGTTTTGAAAATAGGGGCTACGGTGTTTTTATGAAAAGATACGTCTTTTGAAATATCCGTAGGATCCCTTGGGCTGTCTTTTAAAATACCCACGATTCGTTAGTTTTTGAAATAGGTAAGAATCGAATCTAATCTAACAACTAAACTAAACTGAAGGGCTAAGCTAACAAGCTGGACTACAGGTAAGGAAACCGCCTAACATCTGAGTCGATCCATATACATACCTGTATATATATTAGTCGGTGATCCCGCCTCAATAATATCATATCCGATACCATATCTATAATCAGACATCCCAAGTCAAGAGTGCGGATCAATCATCAAGATATAGCTCGTACGTAAATCCGTCGTACGGCATCCCCAAATCTGGGTACGGGTCAATATCATATTCCTCACACTATTCCTCTGGTATTCTCTTTATCCAAGATCATAGTCTAGGGTACTGACCTATGTCTAGTACAATACTAATATCCTCAATATACTCATGATCTGAATACTGATCGACAATCTCGTACAAACCGATATCGTCAGCACATATCATCATCAAGGGGTATACATCGCCCGATACGGCCTAATATCAATATCCTAGCACATCATGCCTTATATCACGATCACATGTCGACCATTTTATTTATAACACTATTCACCCGTATCGCCGCCCCAAGATCCGCTATAACACCAGGACGTACCTCAAGTACGAATCCTGCCATATCACCGATATCACAACCACAAAACAAATCTCATCGACTCAGCTCAATCCCAAGTATCATCCTCAAATCCGTATGTGAACATATAGTCCCATACCCATGTGAACACATAACTATAAAGAATCCCATGAGCACATATAAATAGGAATGTATGCAAGTATGTATGTGTAGTGCAACACTACCCTAGGGTTCGCAACACTAAAATAATCCAACACACCAATATCCATCCTAAACATCGTTATTAATCCCAAATAACATATAATAATTGTTGGTGTGTATACGCATCCGTATACACCACCACGGACTGCGGGGGTGCTATACGCCATCCACCCGACTTCTCCCCGTAGATATAAATCTACTCACCTGGTCCTCGCTCGCCGGTGCCGACGTCGCCATGCGCATGTTTGCCGTCTCGAAGTCCACATGGGGGTACCTACATATCATAACGCACCGCATCGCATTAAAATCCGAGTCATGACCAAAACGACACACGAATCCCATATAGGTCAAAACCTATGGTTGCTTCCATAAATCAACCCAAAAACCCTCGACATTGGCGTACAAACGCCAGACCATTGAGAAAAACCCAAATACACTCATTTGCACATTCACGAACACTAATTTTAATATAAAATAGGTTAAAACTCACAAAAACCCCAAATTCACTTTAAAAGCCGTTTTTCCGAAAAACTAGCAAGCAAAATTACCCGTTTTAGTACAAAACTCGACGTTTAAACAATTCTAGCGGCCATAATGCTTATTAAATAACTTAAATAAGTCATATAACCCATAACCACAATTTAATCTCATCAAACTATATACGTTCAAAAAAACTAGTTTACAATTTTACCCAAATTTCAACCATTTTAGCAAAAATGCATAAACAACAATTTAGTTTGGATTTGCATGATCTAAAATATTAAAATACAATTTAAAATGTTAATAATACCATGGATACCCTAATTAGATTTTTATCCCAATTGATTAATTAAATTCCCAAAACCTAGTTAACCAAATTAGTGTAATTATCATAATTTTTAAACTAACAATTAACAAGTAGCTACTAACTTGTTTTAACATGTCATAAGAGCTTAAATACATTACACAACCATACACCAATTTCACAAAACCCTAACTTGCATTCAAGTTCTTCTCTTGAATTTTCATCACACAAACCACAACAACCAATTTAACACTTAAAAACAAAATCATATAAGCAACTAATCAACAAACAATCATGGGGCACAAAATTTATACCTCACAAATCCATGATCAAACATGAAATCTAGACCTCTAAAATGAAATCCTTGCACCAAGATCCATGCATCTAAGGCTATACTAAAATGGGTAAGAACTAGATTTAGATTTTGGGATTTTTTTGATGGGTATTTGATGAATTTTTTGAAGCAAAAGAGATGGAACAATGGGGGGGAGAAAGAGGGCTGTTGGTGCAGGAATTTTCGGCCAGCAAGGGAGTGGGGGAGGAGAGAGAGGGAGGTGGAGAAAAATGGGAAGAAAAAGACAAAGTCTACACCCCCTTTTGACTTTCTTTCATTTCCCTTTTTCTTTTCTTTTCTTTTCTTTTGAAAGGCGAGGTAATTGGAGAGAGAGAGGGGGGCTGTCAAGGTGGGGCCGGCCATGTGGGGAGGGGGAGAGAGGGTGAGGTGTGGGTGTGTGGGTTAGGAAAAAAGATGAATGTATTACCCCAATTCCCATTAACACTAATTTCACCGAAAAAAAGCATTTTTCTTCGATATTTTCTAAACCGTTTTAGCAAACAATTTCATTTCAAAAACCACATGATAAAATTTTATTTAATGTTTTATGATGTACAAAATTTGTTTGAACTCATTCCAATTTGTAATTTTCCCTAATTAAATGTATTAGTGACGGCTTAAAATAATAATAAAATAAATTTTTTTCAGAAAATTTGAAATTTCACCAGTGGCTCAATAAACACCAAATACTAGCAATTACATAGCTAGAATATGTATATTTAATTTTATAATAAAGATATTTGCATTTTGACTTTTTACAGAAACCCCCCTTATTTTACCGTTTTTTCGAAATTTCACCGAAACGATTTTCAAAATGCTACAATCTTCCCCCCTAAAAAAAATTCGGTCCCCGAATTTAAAGTAAAACCCCCCCCAAATACAAAAAACATCTAAGCAAAATCATCAAGTCGTCGGGGCTCCAAAACCATAAGACATAATACGCACCATAGCGCAATGCATGCGCATGAGCAATGAGCATATAACTCAAATCAAAACTTCGTCAAGCATCCCGCAATCATCGGAGTCATGGTAAAGACACAAATGTCAAATCCAATACAAAACCAATATGATATAACTCGAAACTATACACGTAAATATCAAATCTATATATGTAAATAACTGAAGGAAATGAATGCCAAATATATTCAGGTACTGTCCTCTGACTAGTCCTGCCCAGTACGAAGACACATAGAAAATATCATAAAACGTACTGCTATATAAGAAAAATCAATCCCGAAATACACGTATGAATACTACGTGCGTCTGGTGTGCACGGAAATCAAAATCCAAATATGTGCCATACATATGCACAGAAACAACATCTAAGTGCATCGGATGTGCACGAAACATCTGTCGTAGGCAACATGTGTGCCTGACAGCAAAATCAGGTGCATTTGACATGCACGAAAAATCTCGATTTAGTGCATCTGGTGTGCACCAAAATCACACTTCAAAACATGCGCCCAACATGCGCGAAAATCCAAATCAGGTGCATCCATCGTGCATGAAATCATGAAATCCAATATCAAGTGCCGAATATACGCAAAATCCAATCAGGTGCACAAGGTGCACAAAACAAATATCGAACATCACCATCGAAATCGAAGTCCAGGGCATCTAAATGCACAACATACGTAACACTGCACTGCAAGCATATATGAACTATACCGAGTGCAAAAACCAAATCGTGTGCATGCATACGCACAAAATCAACTCAAATGTCTAAAACCGTAAAATCACAGACATGTGAAACCAAAGCATGAAAACTATATCAAGGGCAACACTGTGCAAAGATCGTAATCATCAAAATCAAATCATAAGAATAAATCACCCAAAACATCGAAATCAATAATGGCGGAATAGTACCGCTCAAGTGCATCCTCTAAGAATCTCAGGCCAACTGTCGCGGTCACTAGTGGGACGTCTCGTCGATGATCATGAACTCTGGCCTGCTGGTGTGCGTAACATGACCACTCCTGGGTCCAAGTCTTCTCCGTGGATTACCAATCTCATGATCCATCGGCTCATCGGCCCGGTCAAGGCAGCATATCACTGGCGTCGGCCTCTGGCTCTCTGAATGCACGTGACACATCTGATCCTGGGTGCAAATATCATTGCATCAGTGGCCTGGAAGGATTCCTGCTCAAGGTCTCATCCAAGTCTTGTCTCTGCCTAACTGTCCGGAAGTCATCGCCCTTTACTATATCTGCTTCTTGCTTCGGAACGGCTGCATACTCATCACGACTGCTTCTGGAAGGTATATCCAAGTACAATGCCTCTGCATGTGCATCGCATCTCTGATGTCGGTGGAGTGGAACGTCATCATATCTAGATCTTATACGAACCTCTTACTCCACTTTTCTCTAATGTCGACTGCTTCGGACTCGTCTCATCGCGGCTGCATGGACTAAGCTCCAACGGCTATCCTCGTACCTGGAGTCTCCCAAGAAATGCATCTCACCACCTAGCATCCGAATTAAGTCGAGCCATCCGATTGAGTCGTCAAAACCTCATAATCCCCCAAGAGCTCAACATCTTGGGCACAGTTTAATAGTATCGAGTACATACCACAGTATCGGTGGTCCAGCCGTAGAAGGGCAAACCCAAGCTTCACTAATGGCGCCGCAGAACTGCCGCAAACCCGAAGGTTCCAAGGCTTTCACACGGTCATTAAGTCGAGTTAGGGTTTCATTCTTCTAGAGGGACTATAAAATTGCCTGCATGTCTTTCCGACTACTTTAAACTTGGAATAATAAGTTTCTGACATTCGATCGTCTCTGCCGACTCTTAACGTCTCCGCGTGAAGTCGTTTCTAGCTGGAATCAATCTATCTGATGACCTCGCATCGGGGTAGGCGAACGATCCATATGTCCTAGTCATTCATCCTCGATGACTAGCGACCTTCTATCATCTCTTAGTATAACTCATTCTGCACTAACTCCAGCATCTGGGGCAATGTCTCGTCGTTCGCAGCAATAACTGGCTCGCTCGTCTGCACGCTGAACGGTGCCTCAATCATCATGAATAAGCAACACACCAACGGTCATCAAAATCTGGCTGGCCTCTGTCAGTGGCCCAATCCTCTGATACTGATCGGCACGTCCGAGAAATCTCATAAAGGCAATCCGCCAAACGCTCGTGGCGCGGAAACACAGAAAAAAGACACATCTCCGCAATCGTGTATCGCCGGAATTTCGCCCTGGTCAGTCCTCGTTCGTGACGAGCTCGTGCTGACCGCAACTCTAGCTGTAGCTCTCCCTGCCCGTAATCGTGGCAGCAAAACCATAACTGGTACTGATGAGGCTAGATCGGAATGAATATAATACTGAGCAAAGAAATGTACATCCTAAGGCTCCTTAAGTGGAGTGGCGTGTCGTAAGTATGCCGCGGAACATACCCACGGTACGTCACTCTACTTTAGTCACCTATTCCATCAACCAAGGGTCATCCTACGCTCCGAAGGTAAAACCTAACGCTTTGATACCAACTTTGTCACGTCCCGAAAGTATGGAACATGACCGACACTTAAACTACGAAACGTCTCGAGGTGTACGTAATCTAAGTAAACCGAAAACCCAGAAATCCAAACCAAGAAAAGTAGTAAAGCGAAGGAAAACCAATTTAAATCAAGTAGTTTTAATAGCATAAGCCGAATTATGCGTTTTTTAAAAACATCAAATATTTCCTGAAAATTTCGGCAGAGTCTCCTTTGTAAATACTGGCCCCCAAACGGGATACAACATGAATAGTATATGAAATCAATAAAAAGGCATCCCCAAGCGGGAGCTAGCTCTTCGTCAATCGACGGTCACAACCACACAAGCAATATAATATACAGCGCCAAGGGCGAGGATCAAAACTCAAAAGGAAACTCAAAACCACAATAAAACCACAGAAATATAACGCGCGACTCTAAGGTCGAAAGAATAACATCACTGGTCTCTATCTCAAAAATAAATACATGTATGGTTGATGGAACTTCTAGATACAACGGAATAATGATATACAAGATATATAATGGGGGTACGATACAAGTAAACCCACCTATTAGCAAATCACCCGAAGGAAACTATGCCCGCAAAGCCGTAATGAAACCTGTACGGCAATCCTGCAAGAAACTGGGGCACAACGGGGGTGAGTTGCCAACTCGTTAATAGAAAAACATCTACGAAAAGAAATCGCATAAATAATGCAATCCTAGGTCAATGATCATAATATATCCTCAAATATATAACCAGCAACCCATAACAATGGTTAGGGAAAATATCTAACCCAAGTGTAATTCCATGTGCCCGTGTCAGTGCCTCAGGTAGCAATATATCATATGAATGAGGTATGAATGCATGAAAACAGAATACATGTAAATGAAGAAACTGTTTTCATAATTTAGTGAGATTTCCTTTGTATTTTTAAAATGAGGTATCATAATGAAATCAGCATAAAACAGTGTGTAGCATCGGCACAAAACGTAATCCCAATATCTCGATATCTCTGTATCACAGTCTCTGTACCTCAATATCTCGAAATCTCAATATCTCAATCACAATATCTAGGGCGCCGTCAGTCCAGACCGGCCCCTACCATCCATCTCAAGACCACAACGGTATCCTCCGGATATCCGACGCGTCGGGTAAAATCACCGGTAGGTAGTGCTCTCCTGCCAGGCTCACATCGTCATCATCACGCACTTCTTGCCCCAGGGTACCTTACCGGGTCCACCATGTACCCGAAACGGTTCATCCGTCTCCTCGAATCGGGTCTCAAAATCCATCAGCAAACTCATGGTTGACGACTCATACATCATGGGAAAAACCGCACTTTTTATTTAAAAAGAGAGAAATCAGTTTGTATAAGTTTTGCGGTTTCCCCCCCCCCCAAATCCAGAAAATTTCATGGAAATCCGAATCCAAATCATCAATAGCATGTAAAACCATGAATATAGGGATAACAATGAATAACAGTATGCATGAAGTGACAAGTAATAACTACAATGTTAAGCTGGCATATAAGGCCGGTACACTAATATCATGTCAAATTACTAACTAACAAGCTAAGTCAAGCAATAATATTTTCTAAGGTGTACGTGACATGGCGATTACCGATGAAGATGTATGTGAGCCGGCAAGTAAGTGTACGTGGTACATACGCATCATCGGTAATGGTGCTGGTGTCCTAACAATATGATATCAACATTGCAATAAGAAATTATAACATAAGTATGCGATGCGAAGCGAACCACAATAATAAGCGGGAGCTGAATACTAGACGCAACTGTAACTAACCTGCATTAATCTAATATAAGTCCTACAAATGCTGCCTTTTGAAATAACACGAATCATGGGGTTTTGAAAATAGGGGCTACGGTGTTTTTATGAAAAGATACGTCTTTTGAAATATCCGTAGGATCCCTTGGGCTGTCTTTTAAAATACCCACGATTCGTTAGTTTTTGAAATAGGTAAGAATCGAATCTAATCTAACAACTAAACTAAACTGAAGGGCTAAACTAACAAGCTGGACTACAGGTAAGGAAACCGCCTAACATCTGAGTCGATCCATATACATACCTGTATATATATTAGTCGGTGATCCTGCCTCAATAATATCATATCCGATACCATATCTATAATCAGACATCCCAAGTCAAGAGTGCGGATCAATCATCAAGATATAGCTCGTACGTAAATCCGTCGTACGGCATCCCCAAATCTGGGTACGGGTCAATATCATATTCCTCACACTATTCCTACGGTATCCTCTTTATCCAAGATCATAGTCTAGGGTACTGACCTATGTCTAGTACAATACTAATATCCTCAATATACTCATGATCTGACTACTGATCGACAATCTCGTACAAACCGATATCGTCAGCACATATCATCATCAAGGGGTATACATCGCCCGATACGGCCTAATATCAATATCCTAGCACATCATGCCTCATATCACGATCACATGTCGACCATTTTATTTATAACACTATTCACCCGTATCGCCGCCCCAAGATCCGCTATAACACCAGGACGTACCTCAAGTACGAATCCTGCCATATCACCGATATCACAACCACAAAACAAATCTCATCGACTCAGCTCAATCCCAAGTATCATCCTCAAATCCATATATGGACACATAGTCCCATACCCATGTGAACACATAACTATAAAGAATCCCATGAGCATATATAAATAGGAATGTATGCAAGTATGTATGTGTAGTGCAACACTACCCTAGAGTTCGCAACACTAAAATAATCCAACACACCAATATCCATCCTAAACATCGTTATTAATCCCAAATAACATATAATAATTGTTGGTTTGTATACGCATCCGTATACACCACCACGGACTGCGGGGGTGCTATACGCCATCCACCCGATTTCTCCCTGTAGATATAAATCTACTCACCTGGTCCTCGCTCGCCGGTGCCGACGTCGCCAAGCGCTTGCTTGCCGTCTCGAAGTCCACATGGGGGTACCTACATATCATAACGCACCGCATCGCATTAAAATCCGACTCATGACCAAAACGACACACGAATCCCACATAGGTCAAAACCTATGGTTGCTTCCACAAATCAACCCAAAAACCCTCGACATCGGCGTACAAACGCCAGACCATCGAGAAAAACCCAAATACACTCATTTGCACATTCACGAACACTAATTTTAATATAAAATAGGTTAAAACTCACAAAAACCCCCAAATTCACTTTAAAAGCCGTTTTTCCGAAAAACTAGCAAGCAAAATTACCCGTTTTAGTACAAAACTCGACGTTTAAACAATTCTAGCGGCCATAATGCTTATTAAATAACTTAAATAAGTCATATAACCCATAACCACAATTTAATCTCATCAAACTATATACGTTCAAAAAAACTAGTTTGCAATTTTACCCAAATTTCAACCATTTTAGCAAAAATGCATAAACAACAATTTAGTTTGGATTTGCATGATCTAAAACATTAAAATACAATTTAAAATGTTAATAATACCATGGATACCCTAATTAGATTTTTATCCCAATTGATTAATTAAATTCCCAAAACCTAGTTAACCAAATTAGTGTAATTATCACAATTTTTAAACTAACAATTAACAAGTAGCTACTAACTTGTTTTAACATGTCATAAGAGCTTAAATACATTACACAACCATACACCAATTTCACAAAACCCTAACTTGTATTCAAGTTCTTCTCTTGAATTTTCATCACACAAACCACAACAACCAATTTAACACTTAAAAACAAAATCATATAAGCAACTAATCAACAAACAACCATGGGGCACAAAATTTATACCTCACAAATCCATGATCAAACATGAAATCTAGACCTCCAAAATGAAATCCTTGCACCAAGATCCATGCATCTAAGGCTACACTAAAATGGGTAAGAACTAGATTTAGATTTTGGGATTTTTTTGATGGGTATTTGATGAATTTTTTGAAGCAAAAGAGATGGAACAATGGGGGGGAGAAAGAGGGATGTTGGTGCAGGAATTTTTGGCCAGCAAGGGAGTGGGGGAGGAGAGAGGGGGAGGTGGAGAAAAATGGGGAGAAAAAGACAAAGTCTACACCCCCTTTTGACTTTCTTTCATTTCCCTTTTTCTTTTCTTTTCTTTTCTTTTCTTTTGAAAGGTGAGGTAATTGGAGAGAGAGAGGGGGGCTGGTGGGGCCGGCCATGTGGGGAGGGGGAGAGAGGGTGAGGTGTGGGTGTGTGGGTTAGGAAAAAAGATGAATGTATTACCCCAATTCCCATTAACACCAATTTCACCGAAAAAAGCATTTTTCTTCGATATTTTCTAAATCGTTTTATCAAACAATTTCATTTCAAAAACCACATGATAAAATTTTATTTAATGTTTTATGATGTACAAAATTTGTTTGAACTCATTCCAATTTGTAATTTTCCCTAATTAAATGTATTAGTGACGGCTTAAAATAATAATAAAATAATTTTTTTCAGAAAATTTGAAATTTCACCAGTGGCTCAATAAAAACCAAATACTAGCAATTACATAGTTAGAATATGTATATTTAATTTTATAATAAATATATTTGCATTTTGACTTTTTACAGAAAACCCCCTTATTTTACCGTTTTTTTCGAAATTTCACCGAAACGATTTTCAAAACGCTACATGTACACTTCTAAATTCTTATTTAGAAATACGTTACAGTCATCCTCTTGCCAGATATCATAGTATTGAATAGAAACAATGGCAAGTCATATCCATGTGGACTTTAGCACACACACTGAAGTAAAAGTTTCATCACAATTCACACTGTGTATTTGATGAAAAACCCTTTACTACAGGTCTAGCCTTATTAGGTTACCACCTTTCCACCTGCAATGATCTCGGAAGATCTACTTGCTCCTAATGGGTTTTACCCCTTCAGGAGCACCCAGAAAATTCCATAATTTGCTGAAATGCGTAGAGTCCAATTTGGATACAATGCATTTGGTCACCTGGAAGTTACCACTTCCTATGACTTACTGATAACTAGTAGGGCTATCATCACCCTGATGCTGATCTTCCTGCTACCGTCTATGAGGAAACCAAAGTATCTCTCAGGTGGCTGAGGTCACTACAAATATCTGCGGAGTGGCTAAGTTTTGTCAAGTCCAATTGAATCATTAAGTTCTTCTAAATTTTCAGCAATCGCTTGTGGTTCTGTAATCACTTCCAGTTCTACCATACTTCCACTGGTCTCTTTTTGAAAAGAAGTACCTTTTTATAAAAAGGTGGCGATTCAAGAACAAAGTAACTATTGATCTTGATAGTGGTAGAAGTTAAACCCTTGCGAATGCTCGGGATAACCCAAAAACTGATATTACTGAAACGTGCTTTGAGTTTGTCCGGATTCTGCTTTTAAACAGAAACCGGATAACTCTATATCTTAACATTCTCAAGATATGCTACCCTTCTATATCCATATAGAACTAAACGCACTAATTTAGATAGAACCAGATTCAAATGTTATGTAGTTGTTCCAGTGTATATCCCAAATGGAAAAAGGTCATACAACATTACTCACCAAGAAGCGCACCCACAGATGAGTAACCTGTGAAAGAAGCAAATTCTCAATATTACTACTGTCACGCCCAGCTTCCTAAAATACCAAAATTTCAGGACATAACAAAGCCAGCCATGCTATCTATGGTAAAGAAATATCCTTCCATAGTCACATTAAGTCTGTCAATCAGTAATCAAGAACAATAAACTACTAAGTCTATCTATCACATGTCCAATAGCCACAAACGATAACATGAAATAGTAGCGGAAGCAATAAAGATCTAAAGAATAACTAATCATCAATACGAACTATATCAGTGAGATGATTCTCACTGATCGGCGATCCTGTCGAAATACTCACGTACTAAGTCAAGTATCTGGGCCATACAAAACCCAAACGTCAGTGCGTCATAAATATCATAATAATAAACTGAGCAATGCACTATATAGGGACGTTATATGCAAAATAATGTATGATTATAAATAAACAATCATAGGTGATATATTAGCAGGCTATTGGTATCTCACGTGTATCCTAAAGTCTGTGTTTCTAGGTTATCTATCCTGTAGATATTTGAAACCAATTAATATAATTCTCTTCGTAACTCAACATAATATATCTCGTTCATTCCCCATGGGACCATGGTACAATATATCATGTTCATTCCTCATGGGACCACGGTACAATAAACAATAGTTATTCCGTTCATACCCGGTATCACGACAAACAATAATACCCTTCTGAGTTATGTTTCGGTTTCATTCTTGATTTCTCTTTTTCCCCTTCAAGTCCAAGTCAGGTATCAATATAATGCCTACCTAATACCAATACAGGAACAATCGTGTACAAGTCTTATCTAGCAAGACAGCAAGTCAGGTCAATTAGGATAACGGGTCAATATTGTTGGCATCGGTAAGTATTACAGGCAGCAGGTATTAACATGATAAGAAAAATAGTACAGTCTGACAGGTTACAAGCATATCAAGGATAACGTAATCGTATCATGTACAAGACCAAGATAATAGCATTTATAGAGATAGCATATTCAATCCGATTAATAACTATAAAAGTGGTATTGATTAACCATGCATAAGAAAGTTCTGTTCAGAAATTCAGCGTAATCCTGATTTGTAAAATAACTTAAAAATAACAAACGTTCTCCAAAAGGGACGTGTAATATACCAAAACAAAGCTAATTCAATAAGGTTTTAATTTTTATAAGTTAAATTATCTCAGGTTGTTTCTACAAAATATTATGAATATTCGAAAATGAAAGTTTGTTGCTGGAATTTCCCTGGACAGCAATTCAGAGGTACTTTCATTTACAGTTTATGTTATTTAAACAATTTATTTTGCAAGTAAATATTTCATAGGGATATAGTATTCTGAGTTAGCTTCGTAATGAAATAAAGAACATGTGCTAATGATTTTTCTATAATTCATAATGAATTTTATAAGTTAAGATGTACAGTAAATTCCAGATTTGTCGTATCCGCTTGGCGACGACGTTTCATCTGTAACTATAATATTTTCAAACTATATTTTGCATAACATTATAATATATTTACTAAACAATTATTTGTTGATAAAGTATATTGTTGATTATATAACGAAAAATGATGGTGAAACAATTATGCATTATTCTAATATAACAATTGTTGTAAAGAAAACTGTAATATAGTGAACTTAAATTAAACTGCCATTAACTAAAAATATAATCAATATGCATACATATATCAACCAAACTATCAATCATAATAGTAAATATTAATTTAACCATATTTGTATTAAACTCATGTCGATTTAGTTTGTAAAAATACCAATCTATCAAATAGAAAATAATAATATTACGAAACCAATAATAATATCGTTACGCCATATATGATCCGGTCGTAACTAGCATGCAATAAGTATTTAGAAATACTTGCCTCGGTTAAGAACACACGAACGAAACGATACCACGACGGTGCATAATACGATTGGAACTTGCTCGAGAAAAATCCGATGATCTTGGCGACGATGGATGTGACGTGGAGGTGAGATAACACTAACAATGGTCAAGTCGGGGTTGAGATGAGCCGAGAGTCTCGTTTGACGGCGAAGTGAGTTGGAAAAGAGAAAAAGAGAAAGAAAGAAAGAAGAGAGAGAAAGAGACAGTGAGAGTGGTTTATTTTATTTTAAACCATATATATATATATATATTATTGTTTATTAAGTTATATATATTATATTATAGGTTTTAAGGTATATAGATAATATCAAACTACAATCAATCTCCACCAAAATCTCATCAAATATATATTTTGGAAAACAATTCACATACGTAAACTTTTAAACCATAATGTAAGAATATAATTTAAATAAATTATACCCCCTAATATAAGAATAAAAAGGATTTTAAATATATATCTAGATTTAACAAATATTTGGTATTAGATATCTTGAGATTTAAACGTAATAGATAAAAGAAAAAAATAAGATATGGGAAGATTAACCATGTGATGACAGTTAGCAAAATATAACTTATTTTTAACTTATAGCTACTAAAAGATATATGATGATCTATATATATATATATATATATATATATATATGTATGTATGTATGTATGTATGTATGTATATATATATATATATTATACTAGATTCACATAGATTTAGTTTACTGATAAATATCAGATATAATCTAGCACCATACTGGGTTTTATACATGCGGGTCGGGTCGGATAACTACCTCTACTGTTCGAATCGATGGCAACCTAAATTAATAAAATAGAAGAAATATAAAGCAAGTGTTAAAATACCAATTAATATTGTATAATCGTACTAGGGTGTTACAACTACAATGAAATACCTAGTATAAGTATCTACATCTTCGATCACTTCGAAGAATCTTGATACTTCCAATGTATGGTTCTCTACTTTATTCTTATACTTATAAACTTCTCAAAATCTTTGGACTTTGCATTTCAATGAACGCATGTCTAAAACCAGAGAACTTATAGATAAACTGAATGAAGTAAGAGTACCAACCCTTTATCCTAAAGGATACTGGACAATATATATTATCATGTATAAGTCATAAGAGTATACTAACTCAAACTATGTGTGTTATAGGTTAAAAACTGTATTTTTTTGGTTAAGAATGTCTTACGCTGTTATTCAATGTACCTTACCTTATTCTTAACTGATAAAGGTAAATGTTTAGAACACAATTTTTAAAAAGTTATATTCTACTTTATAAAAATAAAGATATGAATATATCATTTTAAAAATTGGTTTAAAACAACAGTTATTCAAAACCAAATATTTGTCGTAAGACAAAACCAGGTGATTTAATCCAATATCGCTAATTGCTACGAATTCCGATATTGAGGATCAAATCATCCATTTCCCAATATTCTACGCCTACTCAGTCTTTGTAACGTCATACAAATGTGAGATTCTAATACGGTATATACATACCGTGGAGTCAGAATTAATTGGGAAAACAGTTTTCAATTATAACATCACAGAAATTCAGAAACATAAATGTTTTAAGGGGGTGGCCGGGTATTCCTTGTAATGCCTTCTCCAATATCCAAATTCATGACATTAGTTGCAATTTTCTTTGCCCTCGCTTCAATCCCTTTATATGTCTCTACATCTTACCTTCTGTACGCCGCACTTAAGCTAATTGGTTTTGTTCCTTCCCTACCTTTCGGCACCGGCCTAAGATTTGGAAGAAGACTATCCAATAAGCATAACTGGTGTACTCTTCTAATACTAGGAGTTTTCGCAACCTAAGAGAAGGTAAAGGGAAAAGGCAACATAATAATCCTATTCAATTTTTCCAGAACTAGTGGCTATCCTCGGACTGAAACAAGTTTCTTTGAGTTCATATGTAACTATACGATCGTTGTTCCAAGCAATATGGATCTCTATAGTAATACAGAGTGTTTTGAAGAAAGCAAAGGGATAGTAGAAGGGGCTAGGACATATGCGACTTTGTCGTGAATCGTGACAATCCAAAGCCAAAATCTGTAAAAAGGTTCGGTTAATTTGGTTTATGAGTTTTAGTTTAAGGTAAGTCATGGTCGCAAATCAAAGAGAGAGAGAAAAAAGAAACACTCAGTGTGCACTCTATCAAGATTAGATCTCTGATGCAGATATGGATTAGCAGGGGGTCCAGCCAAGGCTAATCATGATGGCTCTCACTGTATGCTCGAATTCTCCTTCAAATCTTAAAAGGAGAACTAGTCAGGATCATGTACACCTTACAAGTTCGCTAACCGCTCAGCCAGGTCGGTGTAGGTACTCCGAGGGAGGTCCCCCGTGCTTTCGCACAGACCCAATTTAATAACCCCATTTCTGCAGAGGCGTAACCTCATTAATACTTTCTAGACTCATAATAAGTTAGCTAATTGTGAAGTGAAAATCTCCCGAGGAGTAATACCTACTCATTAGTGGGAATCGGGACCAAACTATCATTGTGTGATAACTTTGATAGAAGCCGACCAAAATTACTACACTTTAGAATGTATGCGCAAATTTCGCAAGTTTCCCATATGTTTGAAATTCCCGATATGGTTTTTGCCTCAAGCGGCTTATGACCTTGATGAAGGTCAACAAATCATAAGTCGCAAGTTAAGTTTTACCTGTCATTGTCCTGATTAATCTAGACCCACCCGCACGAGCCCTTGATGAAGGTCAACAAGGCTATACGTCTTTCTTAGATTAATGCATCTCTATGCTGCAAAAAAACAACACTTAGCTACCATACCCTATGCTTTGGCGAAGATCAACAAATATAGCATGAATACTAAGTGCTACTTAACTAAAATGACGGAGGGCTACTGATGGTTTTTGGCGAAAAAACCTTTAATGTAATGAACTTGATATCGTTGAAGGAACTCGAGTGGATCTGAAAAGGAGTGGTTTATGTTTCGCTTTTAAAACAAGTGGTTTTGAAGAAAACCAAGTGTCATAGTAACATAAAGTTTTGCTTAAGAGCGAACTCCCCGTAAAGGGATCAATGCTCTTTTCTCATCGAATGAGGTGCAAGATATTCCTAACCGAATAGCTCTATGCAAAGAAAAAGAATATAACTATAAGTTTTAAAATTTGGTTGTAATAACCCTAAACTTTCTGTACAATTTTCTGTAAAAAAATTTCAAAAATACAGAAAGGGATACTTTTGCCTGAGCACAAGCTATAAGTTTGTTTTGCCTTTTAATAGCAAGAAGGAGCTTGTAGCTCATTGGTAAGACCTTGCACTGCTGAACCAAGCCATCAGAGTTCAAATCTCATATCCCCATATTATTTTTAATATTGTTTTATTTTAATATTTTTAGAATTCTAAGAGTCTACACGTGCTAAACCTGTAAAACCCCACCACACTAATAAAACTAAATGGCCCAAGTGGTATATGAAATGACGAGGAACCCAAAGCACCCCCGACTCGGCCGGAATCGGCCGAATCGGCCAGCGACTTGGCTGACTCGGGCCACCGCCGCCGGCCGGACTCGGCCGGACCGCCGAGTCGTCAACACCAAAGTTCTGTCTTTTCATCTCCCCATCACTCCTGCACACTTCAATTCTTTGGATCGGTTCCAGAGACCCTTTAAAACCCTAATTACTCCATTTTAATATATTTTATTATAATTTAATACATTTTTCTTTACACCCTTTCACCTACCCTAAACCCTAGCCTTACCCTATAAATACAACCCCTAAACACACACCCCCCACTCCAAAATTCTAATCAAAACTCTCAAGAAAATCCCTAGAAGTTTAATGTACATTTGGAGTTAGCGAAGTTTCGGCGAAATTCCGACGACAACCCTAGGAGCTCCCGGCGACGAAACGACGCACCGGCGTCTCCTACCGCTTCCTCTCCCTCTTTTCTAATCTCTAAACCTGTAAGTCCTACTTCCTTCTTCTCTATTCTTTTCTAAAAAAACTCATATTACTAAAACCGGACGGAATCGGAGTTAATCCGACTTCCGATTCGGTTCTTCCTAAAAATCTAACCTTTTCTTAAATACAAACACACCAACCCTTACATGTTGACTATTAATCATTAACAAACATGTTGAGCAAGTTTCATGCCAATATATTTCATTTTGTAACTTTTACCGCTCTTTTTCACTAAAATACCATGTAGTTTACTTTCTACTTTAAAACATCATTAAATTTGCTATACCTTTTATTAGATCACAAGGTAATGACCTACCTCCTCACAAAACTCATGTGCAATATAGCACAATACCTTTCGGGAACATAGAATACGGGAAACCGAAACTTTACATATAAATACCATTTAGTATTAAAACCGTTTTCTACAAGATTACGTATTTTATAAATCTTTGCAAAGCGCCGCTACAACCCATTTTGGGGAACCCGACTGGGATGGTACGGATTATCGCACATCCCTGGGCTTAATAGTGTAAGATGCAGACCTCCGCAAGGAGCATTCGGTCTCAAGAGATTTAAAATACGAATATCTTAAAAAAATGAGATTTCTAGAAAATAATAAATTAAAATTATTTTATATAAAATATATATATTTATATATGTATTATCAAAATACCTATTTTTGATATGATATAAATATTCCAACATTTCTAAATCAAAAGAATCACTTTACATTAAAATACCATGAATTCCATACAAGTTCAATATTACAATTAAATACCCTATATTATAAAATTAGTTTATTTTCATTAGAAATATCACAAATATAAAATCTACATCTATGACAACTCTAAAGACGATAATTATATACTTGGGGTGTATTTTGAAAATTATACAAAAGTATTTTTACATAAAACCCCCTCAAGTTCTATAAATTACCCTAAGGACCCTGGTAAATATAGGTTTAAGCGGGACCAATCTCTTGAGCCTCAACGAGCCGGAGAAGTGGGTGCTTGACTATTTAAGGTAGACAATCTAACAAACGGTGTTATCAACCCGGTAATCGTCTTTGAAAAGGACACAAATCCTGTCGCCCATGTGCAGAGGTTACCGATAACATCAAAACAATCAGGACTTCAATTTCTTTTCTAATTGTTCTGACTCAGATTGAGTCTCTTCTTAATAATCTGACTTGAATATGATTCAAGTACAATCTACAATTCAACATGAATACATATATTCAATCTATTCAATCTGTATTGACCGAACCGAACCGAACCATAGATATACTTCCATTTACATGATTCTCCAGTTACATCCATGATTCTACAGTTACATCCATTTACTGATATCATGGTTTCGGCAAGTTATCCAATTATATAGTCTATATTACAAGACATTACAAGTTGCAATACAATACAAACAATACAACCAAGACATCGCGGGTTTTAAGGGGTAGATTGGTACGGAAGGTGTTAGAAGTGGAACGAGACTGCAACCATAAGACACCTAACCTATATTCCGTTGCTTTTGTGCCGTGGCATAACGGTTCCTTGAGTTCCTGATACCTTAGTCTCCGGGGCAAGTGAGACTCCTCTCGTATACACGGGCATCCTTCTATACCAAGCTACAAAAAAACAGTGTTAACACTCAATACAACAATATAACTATATAATACAACTTTAAAAGCTACATTCTCTTTCTGTCTATTCTATTTCTTCCTTATCTTTGGGACTTACCGAGCGATTGTTCGCTGACGACATTCCTTCTCTTTCTTCTTTGGAACGTTGTCAGGTGATCTGGACACTCAGGAGATCGAGCCTACTAGTGAGGACTTGGAACAGCTTTCCTACGACCCAGAGCTTTAGCTTCATTGTACACACTTTAATTTCAGTACTTTTTATTTATGTTATGCCACTGTTTAGGCATTGCTTTCATTCAGTTGTATTTACTTTTCCATGTATTGTAAAAAGAATGTGAATAAATAAAGTTGTTGTTTTATTATATCTTGTCTCTTGTGTATATTTCTTTTATATTGCTTAGATACGCTTAGCGTATTTATTTCACAGTAAATACGTAGCGGCCTCGTCGCGTTCCCTTCGCCGTACACAGGGAAGCGGGGTGTGACATTGGTTCCGATAATATCATTTAGGTTTGTTTTCATTGCATACAACATATAACGTTGTCCCATCATTTAAGTTTCTAAGCTACACCAGAAACAATCAAAATAGCATGCTTTCACAGGGTCCCGGGTCTTCGCCTTAAGGTTACTTAACTAATGGCAGGGCGGGAACAGGGCCAGCGACATATATAAGTATCTAATATATATAATATATATTATCATCACAAGCATGTAAAAACGTCACAGGCATGCAACAAACAAAATGGAATAGCGGATAAACTAGGAGCCCCACGTTTCATTTGAGCCACAAACAAAATGCGACGTTCTCTGGTCGTGTGGATAGCCCGTACAATATCGATCCTAGACCCATACGAGTGTGACAAGCCACCTGTTGTTTGACGTAAAAAAAATCCACATGCATTTAGATATTCATTTCAGTCCACAGGGAAAAGATCACCAAACATGAGATCTGGACTACAAGGATTAATGAAACAGTACACAAAGTTCTCTAGCTCCCTCTTGGCCTTCTCTACCATGACATAATGGCGATTCTCACAAAGTGTCCCTCCTCACCTGTCAGCGCCACGCTCGTCGGCAAAGGAAAACATGACAGCTCGCCGAGCCCGTATTTGACTCAACATATGAATGGAGCGGTAGAGGCTTCGTAATCAATCATGCTTCGTGAGTGCAGTCGATCTTGTACTCCGTTGCGTCAAGCATCGCTAAAGTCTTCTCCACCAGATGAGGAGGAATATCGTCAAGGATGGAAAAGAAGATCATTCGAAACCAAATAGAGCCAACGGGAAGAGGAGATCCCCTGCGGACCATAAGCTTGTGCATCACCGTGTCACACCAAGTATACTTAAGAACATGATTCACTAGGCGTGTGGCAAAACGAAGAATAATCTCCCTAATGGGCAACTCCTATGGCTGTCGAGGAGCCTGTGGGCGATTGCAAGCCATGGTTCTTTCTTTATAAAAGTGAAGGTTCTTTCTCTGTGAAAATGAAGGAGAAGATGAGCGTTTCTTCAAATTATAAAGAGGAATATCCAAGTCTTGGCACAAAAAATGTTGCACCTAATTAAACCTGGAATGATTTCTAAGCTCTGACCAAAAGAAAGTGTTGAAAAATATGAGGATAGCCCAGAAAATCATGAGAGAAGTGAAAGAAAAGAAAAGAAAAGATGAATGGAAGCCCTCACGTGTTAAACACGTGAGCACTCACATGCAAAGTATGTAAGCACTGGTTTTAGATAGGATTAAATCCTATGATAAGCCCGTGCGTGTTAAACACGTGAGCGCTCATGTGCAAAGCATGTGAGCGCTGCCGCCATATATGTATATGGCAGCACTCACGTGATATCCATATGAGCGTATCAATTTGAAGCACTAGCTTCGAGTAGAATTGAATTCTATATAGAATTAAATTTTATTTGGGAAATATTTCCCTTAATCTTTTAACATTAGAAATATTTTCTCTATTAAATAGAGGGCCTTTGGATTTAAATTCCAACGGTGATTATAATATCACCAATCAAATCAGAAGGTAGAATCAATTTTTTTGTTAGGAAAATATTTTCCTAATCTTGCTAAAAAGAACATAATTTTTTTTTGTTAATTAGAAATTCCCTGGATCAAAGATCCAACGATGGATAAATTCCCCGATTGATCTTTGAGATCAATTAGATTGATTGAGATCTCTTAATGAGAGATTTTCTCAAACTAACTAATATTTCTCCTTCTCCTATAAAAAGAACCCGCGACTTCAAGTCTCGGATATACAAGACCCTCCATAAACTTTTATATACAATCTCCTCTATAAGCTTTTGCGATATAGAGAATACTTCCCCCAAGCTTTTACGAGAGAAAAGATTTCCCCATAAGCGTCCATAATTAAACAAGCGAGAATTTAATTCTCATCTTGAAGAAGATCATCCCTTTGCCAAAACATTAGGTAAAAACAAAGATAAGATTATCTCCCTCCTTGCCTATCTTATGCATGAAACAAGAGTTTAACCCTTTAAAAAGAACTTAGTTCTTCTTCGGGGTCTTAGATCCACATAATAAATCTTCCAAGGATGAGAATTTAATTCTCATCGGGAAGACTTTGTTCTTCGGATCGAAAATCCAGGAAGAACTATGATGTTTTACCCCTCCGCATAAAAAAAAGAACAAGAAAAACATAACAAAAAAAGACAGAATTGATATTCCAGGAACTTAGTTCTTTCAAAATATGACAGTTTTATCCCAATAAGAACTTAGTTCTTAGAAAATCTGCAGATTTTTAGAGTCCCCCACCCCGTAAGTACTGTGTTGCCGTAGCGCGCCCTACTTCAATAAGGCGTTGTTGCTACACCCTCGCTGACTTTAAAGCTCCCTAGGGGATGGGATTCATTCACTTGCATTTCTACTAGCACTACAAAAAGCTCCGGTCTTAACGCCCCTACGGAAGCTGTGCTTCCTCGGGTTCGTAGAGTCGGGTTTCCCGTTTACCCACAACGGAGGAGCCGCCCCCACTAGGCAGGCGGCCACGGTTCATAACGCACTCTTCGCACAACAGATCCACTTTGAAGTTGACTTATTCGCTCGGCCAATCGTCTAATTTTCAGAGTTAATCTTTGCATGAATATGGAAAGGATCACGTGAAAGACATGTGAGATCCTAGAAAACAAAGACCCACATGAAAGGCACGTGAGCGCCTAAGGGAGAAACATGAAACATGTGTCTCACGTGAAAACCGCGTGAGCGCCCCAAGAAGCTCTGAATACAAAGTCGCACGTGGAAGACACGTGAGCGCTGAAACTTAAAGTCTCACATGAAGAGCACGTGAGCACTTATAAAGATAGTGCTTGACGTGACACTCACGTGAGCGCCAGATGAACCAGTGCTTAGCATGTTGGTTATAGTGCCCTCAAGTCAATTATTGTAATTGCAGGCAGGCGATGATGATTGAGGGAGGACGTATACGGGTAGAATAGTCTTACTCGAGATGATAGTATACTATCTGGTTTGACTTTATCATTATGTACATGCATTATATGGTATTACATATCACTATTACATGTTTATAGAGCCCATAGGATTCTTGTTTGACTACCAGCATTATGATGGTGATCATATACGTTGGAGATGGCTGGTCCATAATCACATCCTTAAATGTCCCTAGTCGAGGGAGTATCGAGACTGGGCATGGATACTCCGGAATAGACTAGTGTATACTTTTCGAGACCCCGATAAAAGGCAGTGGCTAGTCTCACAAGCCATTAGTGTCAGTTGGTCACCTAAGATAGTATACGGGTGCTCACTGGAGGTGAGTACACTGAACGGACTCGCCGGAAACATGCTAGATGGTATTATACTTATTGTCAGATAGCAGTTCTCAGGTGATATGAGTACAGGTCAGTCTGTTGACCTGAGATCGTTATTTGTCTCATGTGAGTTCCCACTGTGCTTTGATTACTACCCTACCACGGCTCAAAGGAGTTGTGCAAACAGATTTTAGTTGGGTACAGTCCCGAGCCACATAAAGGCAGTGAGCGGATCGTCGGGGATTCGTCCCTCCTGGTGTTGGGGGTTGATGTCGCGCTGTGCAGGGTGGCCATCACCAAAAATCCTTAGCCAAGGTGGATGAGAATTACTGATTTGGATTAGTAGTTTCTCAATGGGTGATGGGCTTCACACCGACATGAAATATCGCATTATTATGGGTCTGACTTTATCCACCCCTAGACCCAATATGCAATACTCTTAGACAAATATACCAGAGTGTACGGAGATTGTTACAGACATGCTCGGTAGGGGTACGGATGAGTTTGCTCGTCGTCCTTCCTTTCGCTCAATACCTAGGTAGCCATTACGTACAGCTAATGCCGCTTACGTGCTTGTGGTTAAACCTACTGCCAGCGTATTGACGAGTCTTTAGAGTCCCACACAAAGGGTTTTTCCGGTTCAGACGATATGATGTGGATGGCGTATGTTGGTACATGCAGGTGTCCGATTAAATATGTATACATGCTACACGGACTTTAATCGGACGGTTGATAATATTAGCAGCATAGGATTAAGCCGGATTATTAAATCAAGTTTTGATTTAATAATATATATATATTTTTAATACATGTATTATAGTATTATTGTTTACTATTCATTTTCTCTCTTGGCTATTCGTATTTTTGTACGAATATGCTTATATGTATTTTGATACGTATACCAGGCTGTATTCCGTATTTACACGGAATTTGTTCTAAAAGATGGACACCTCATTTGTGAATATTCATTTATAAATATTCATGAAATGAGATGGAAAGTGAGGTGGCATTAAGCATGGTTGAAGACAAGTAGAGAGGAATGAGCTTTATTTAATTATTCACTAATTGGTTATGATATTTTATTTTGCATGGTTATAAAAAAGAATGAAGCTATTCCACTCTTTTCTCTTCTACATTTATTCTCCCATTTTTCTTGACTTGCTCATGGCTATGTTTTCTCATCTCCTCCTCCTTCTTTAGATGCTCTTTTGAGCTAATAATTGAGAGAAAAAGATAGTGGAAAATTCCTACATCCCTACTCTCCATTCCGAGCAGCTTGGAGCATCGGTTGCTTCACTGGGTGAAGCTGGAGCTTGGATTGGTTCTCTCGGGTGGATCATCTTTGGCGAAGGAGGACCGGCTTGCAAATGCGACCCGGAGCTCTTGAGAGCACGCTAGAGTCCAACCTAATTGGAGCAAATGAAGATGCTACAAAGGTTGTGATTTCTATCTTGTTATGGTTCTAATTTAGGTGTTTGGTTCGATTCTTGAGTTTTAGTTTCTAGTGCCACGAAAATTTTTGTTTTTGAATTCTGCATTGCCTACGGGTTAGCGGCGAGGGCACTAAGAACCAACAATGGTATTAGAGCGCCACCCAAACACTATAAACTAGATAGATACGACTTCCGAATCCCGCCGATTTTTGCTCCGCAAAAACTGCCGAAAAAACAGTGAGGAATTTCATGCTATATTGATGTTTTGACTCCCCGCGGGCTCTAGGTTTGGATCGCGGCTCGTATTATTGTTTGGGGAGCGTCCAGGTTGCGGACGAAGTCACCGTTGTATATTCAGTTTTTCATTACATGCACTAGGATTATCCCGCGGCGGAGTGCTCGAGTAGCCGGGTTTTAGAGGGCAACGGGCCTCCATATCATGGAGTTGAGACCGGGGTGCCTTACTCTAGAATTGGTGGGCTATTCGCCGCACTCATAAGGGATATAGGATTTACCCGCGTAGGGGTGACCAAGTTACCGGATCTTGGAAGTTTTGGGTGGCTTACTCACTTCATTGATTGGGGTCGCCTCGCTTCTGGGATTGACGGGTGGCCTGCCGCACTCGTAAGGGGTGGATAACGTCAGACCCCTAATAACACAATAAGTCGTGAAGAAGTCAAGCTCATCATCAACCGAGAAACTACTAAACTCCTATCAGTAAATGTCATCCACCGTGGTTACTGTTTCCCCCAATCAGAGCAAAGCTCTGTTTTGAAATTCAAAATCTAAAAGTTGAAGCAACGCTTCAGATCCAGTGCTAGGTGCGCTGCGCGCCACGTGTCAAACACAGATGTGCTAGCGCCAGGTACGCTGCGCCCTAGGCAGCGCACCCCAATCAGAGTAAAGATCTATTTTAAAATTCAAAATTTAAAAAATTGAAGCAACGCTTCAGATCCAGCGCTAGGTGCGCTGCGCACCACGTGTCAAACACAGATGCGCTAGCGCCAGGTGCGCTGCGCCCTAGGCAGCGCACCCCCAATCAGAGCAAAGCTCTGTTTTAAAATTCAAAATTTAAAAAATTGAAGTAACGCTTCAGATCCAGCACTAGGTGCGCTAGCGCAGGCTGCGCTGCGCGCCACGTGTCAAACGTAGGTGCGCTAGCACAAAGTTCGCTGTGCTCTGAGCAGCGCACCACGTGCAAAGCATGGGTGCGCCAGCGCTGGAATTAAAAATTCCCCACCGTTAGATCAAAAGATCTAATAATGATAAATCATTAATTAATCAGAATTAAAATTCTGTTATGGAAAGATCTTTCCAATCTTGTTAAAAACAAGAAGATTGTCTTCTGTAAAACAGAAGCCCTAAGATCAAAGATCCAACGGTGGCGAAATATCCCCAAATCAATTAGAGAAAGATCTCTTTAACTGATTTAACAAATCAATTTGCCTTATATAAAGGCCCCAAGACTTCAAGTCTGATAGAGAAACCCCCCTACAAATTTTGAGAAAACACAAAGAAAGAAAAGCAAGCTCTTAGCAAAAGAAGATTATTTCTTCAAGGTAAAGAATGATTCTTGAACAAGGAGGTGAAATCATCTTATTAAAACAGAAGAATTATCTTCTTAAAAGATCATAGATCTACAAAAGACCAAGGTCTTTTATAATAAAGAGATCAAAAGATCTCATCATAAAAACAAAAGAAGTATTTACTTCATTCACAGATCATTGATCTACAAAGACAAAGCCCTTTCCAAAATAAGAACTGTTGTTCTTGAATCTTGAGGCAAAGCCTCCTTTAAAAAGAACATAAATTTGTTCACAGATCATAAATTTGATCAACTGCGCTTTGCGCTTTTGAAAAGTGCCTTGTACTCTTGAACTGCGCTTCTGCGCTCCTTGGACCGGCGCTCAGCGCCAAAACATGCCACGTGTCAACCACGTATACAACTTGCGCTTTGCACTTCTGAAACAACACACTACACTCATGGGCTGGCGCTCAACGCCAAGCGCGCCACGTGTCACTCACTGGTGCGCCACTAAACTAGCGCAACGCGCTCATAAATTGAAAGCGCAATGCGCTCATAAACTGGCGCTTAGCGCTAAGCGCGACATGTGTACTTTTCGTGTGCGCTAATTGGCAGAAGCGCAATGCGCTCTTTAATTGGCGCAAAGCGCCTGGCGCGCTGTCAGAACACACATTGTTCTGATGAATGCTATGCATTCAATACAAGACAAAAAATGTCAGGGTCTAATGCTCAACATTATTAAAAGGGTCAAGCCCAAGTAAAGGCTCAACAGCCCAGAACAATAAAATGTTAAACATTTTAATCTTATTGGGCTTAGCCCAATATTGGCCATAAGTCCTCAACTTATATCGAACTGAGCCCATCTGCTCACGAATATTCAATAGATCTTAGTCCCAAACTGGACTACAGATCTTTTAACCAACTCACACCGGTTCGAGGGTACATCTATTTACTCCTCTGATATCTGTCGTTGTAATCCTTCAACGTATTCAGAGAGGTGACGGGTCCCGACAACCACACATTTCTACGGACTACGATGTTCTTAAACTTCATAGACTACGATGTCTTTAAACTACGGACTGTGGGGTCTCTCATGGACTACGATGTCTTTAAACTTTACAGACTATGACGCTTTTAAACTACGGACTGTGGGGTCCTTAAACTCATGGACTACGATGTCCTTAACTTGGACTATGGGGTCTTTAAACTCATGGACTATGATGTCCTTAACCTCGACCGCAATGTCATTAAACTAACATTGGACCGAGATGTCCTTAAACTAATATTGGACCGCGATGTCCCTAAACTAAACAATAGAGTCCAAATGCTCTTTGTTGGATCTAAACGATCCCGTTAAGTTGATCTTAGTCTAAAAATGAGACTAACGTATCCTTAACAAACGTTTAAGTTGATCTTAGTCTCAAACGAAGCTAACGTATCCTTAAACCCCAACCCCCAACCCCAAATCTAAGAAGATACGGATTTGGACTAATCCACGCCCTACGGGCGACAACATAAATTAGTCTTCATATACAATCCACGGGCAACCACAAACAAAACAAACACCTACGACACGAAGTGACTATCTGGAGAAGGAGAAATTTGTTACCGCGATGCGGTAGCGTAATTAACTGCAGGGGCTTGCGCCTGCAGGGAAGAGCGTCCCCACAATCAAAAACCCCTCAAACGAAGGGGAATCTGACGAAGTCTGCAACATCGGCCGCATCCGTTTAAACCTTCGATACATGGTGCCATAAATCAACTTGGCATCTTCGGAGAGGTGGACGGATAGCACCAATTAGCATCTGCCCCGAATTTCAGGCAAGACATCTGTTGCGTCTTCGTCCGCGTCTTTCGGCGGGGAACAGATTCGGGCACGCCCGGTGGGACCTTTAACTCTTTCCACTCCATACTTCGTGTGTCGTGTTCGCGAACGAATCACATTTGATATGGTTGTCCTTGGGTTCGAGGTACTAAGATTTGGTTTCTTGCTTGGCGCAGAAAACGAAACATCGATGGCATCTACTTGCGCGAAGTGTTTCAACTGCAATTACAACTCATGCTCCGCCTCATCTGGAGGCATAGCTTACGGGCCCTAAGCGGCCTCCCTGTTCACGATGCCGGTGGAACAGGTCACTCAAGCCACCACTGGATTGTTTTTCGGGACCATGCTCCCGCCAACGAGCTTCAGCACTCCTATACCAACACAAGAAGCTCCCAAGAAGTCGGTCTTTGATCGGCTTACAACTACTGTGGCCCCACTCAACGGGTTGTCCAGCTCCAGCGCCTCAGTCTTCGCCAGATTGGGCCAAAATTCATGTGGGCCCATGATGAAGCCTGCTATTCAAGAAAAGGCTATTCCGAAAAGGATAGCCATTCCTACTCCTGAAGTCATCAAGACGGCTTCTCCTGCCAAAGGGTCGGTCTTCACAAGACTGACTGTTCCGGCTCCCACTCCGACTCCTGCTCCTGCTCAAAAGTCTGTCTTTAACAGATTGGATACCGCTACTCAACGGATGTCGGTCTTCAAGAGGCTGGTACCGGCAGCGCCTCACCTGAACAGGGGGCATGACGAAGTCACCCCTCAAGCTGAAACAATCCCAACAGCTCGACATGCTCGACGTCGCCACTGGCGCCGAGTAAGGAAGGCTGGGGGCAACTCCCCCCTGGGCTAACTCCACCAGCCCCAACGATGGAAGTCAATGCTGTTGTTCCAACCGGGAACAGCTTTGAACTGCTGAACAAAGTGCGCAGGAACTCTCCTACCGCCGTACTAAAAAGATCTCCTCCACCGGTGGAGAATGTTACAGAAATAAAGCCGGATCAGCCCCCTCAACGGCTGTCCTCCAAAGTTTACAAAGTCTGGCGACGGGTCCAGGAGTCGGTGATTGATCAAGACTATCCCCGTCGACAGAAGAAGCTGAAGGTTCAGCAGGAAGAGAACCGTCCTGGCACGCCACAAAGGACGACAACCACCTGGGTGCCCGCTGCAACGGCCCCCTCAACGTCAACTGTTCAAAAGAGAAGGAGGCCAGAGAAAGCCCCTGTGACTACGGCAGATCGCAAAGACGCTAAGCCAAAACGCCCCAAGTCTGGGAGCATAACGGTCCATACTGTTTACATGGCTTCCGGAAAAGAGGAAAGTCGCACTTCGATGGGTCACCGACCGCTCACCCGATCCGTGTGTTAGTAATATGTATGCCCTAAAGGCCATTATATGGATAGTGGAAACTTGGACATATTATCTATGGAGATAGATGAATTTCTTGCTCAAAATGATAGTACGCTATCTGGTTTACTTTATATGTACATGTAGATTTAATCATTTACACATGTTGATAAAGCCCAAAGGATATTTGCTTGACTATTGTGATTATGATGCGGATCATACTAGTGGGGCACAAGTAGTCTATAAGCATATCCTTGAACTGTTCCTAGTCGAGGGTGTATCGAGACAGGGCATCGATATTCCAGAGTAGACTAGTGTATGCTATTCTTGTCCCATATGATGGGCGATGGATGATCCCATATCCATCTGGTGAGGAGACACCAAAGATTGTATGCGGGTGCTCAGTGGAGACTGGGTACACTGAACGGACTCGCCGAGAACTCCTATGTGGTATTATATCTATCGTCGGATAGCAGTTCTCAGGAACACTGGTACAAGTTAGTCTGTAGACCCGAGATCGTCATAGAGTCTTGTGTGTCCTCCCACTATACTTTGATCTCCACCCTACCACGGCTCTACTGAGTCGTGCAAACAGGTGGTCTTTGGGTACAGTCCCGAGGCGCATGGAGGCAATGAGCGATAGGAGGGGTTTCGTCTCTCCCGGTATTGGGGGTTGATGTTGTGCTATGCTCGACTGACTATAACATGAAGTCCCTGGCCAGGGCTGCTGAGATTTACTGATAAGAGTTATCAGTAGTTTCTCGATCTGTTATGAGCCATACACCAGCATGACTTATTGAGTTACTGGGGTCGACGATACCATCCCTAGACTTGATATGCAGCATATCTGACGAAGAGACCGGACTGTACGGTAAGTGTTGCCAGTTGGCTCGACGGGAGTTTTTACAGCTTCGCTGGTTTTCTTCTGATCGCTTCAATACCCGGGTGGCCGTTATGTTTAGCTGACCTCTTGCGGCTTGTAGATGTTTGATATGATCATCATCTACTGCTGGCGTATCGACGAGTCTTAGAGTCCCACAATGAAGTTTCCTGGCTCAGGAAAAACGATGTGGTATGCATATGAGATATGCGCGGGACCCGATTAAATACGGTTATGTGATAACGTATATTTATCGGGCATTTTCTATTTGACGGATCGTATGTGATATGACCGGTTTGGTAAAATCAAGTGTTGATTTAACTAATTACATTTAGATTAATTCTTTAAGTAAATCCTTTTGTATGCATGCATGTATGCACATGATGATGTGCATGGACACATACATGCATACATAGTATCATGGTTGTTGATACAAGAATGATGGCAATATAAGACTTATATTGAAGCTTTTAATTTGTATTTATCATTTTAAGTTAATGTAAAGAATATCCACACATGCTCCTTTATTCCTTAGTGGGTAAGCTTTACTTAACTTAATGAAAAGAATTTCCACCCATGCTTAATTCTTTAGGAAAAGAATTTCCACTCACAATTATGGTGGTAATGGAATAATGGTGATTATTCTCTTCTTATCACTATAAATAGCTTCATATGTGATATGAAACAAGATGCACACAACAAAGGAAAAAATTGAGTGCAAGGGTGTGAAGAATACAAGTTATCATATGTGATATGATAGAAAGCTCAAGCCACCATTATCTTCTTCTTCCTCTCTAGATTTCTCTCTTGAGTGAAGATTGACAAAAGAAAGGATTTCAATTGAAGAACATAAACCACATCATCATACTACACACATCTAGCCGATTTGTGTAGGGTGTTTACTCTACTTCGTTTGCGAAACAAGTAAGGTAAGGAGCTTTAGGCAAAGGGACTTCGGGTGGATCATCGTAGACAAGGAAGGCTACCATCGATCCGTTCCAAACTCTCATAGTGCCAAGGAGTCACCGAGGGAGATCTACAAAGGTTGTAATCTTTCCTCTTAGTGATAGTTTTACAATTGCATGTGATGTTTAGTTGTATGAATCCCTAAAACTTCTAGTTTCGATCACTCGCCGGGGCTAGCTTAGCGCCTCCAAAATTTTGATTATGGAATGTGTGATGCCACTGAACCCTTGGCGGGATGCTAGGCCGGCCCTTCAGTGGTATCAGAGCCAAGCTAGAGCTTTAGGCGATGCGTAGGCGATGTTAAACGTCCGATCGAACCACGAAACACCAATTTGGACCGCTCTCTGGAAATTTTTTGAAAATTGGATTTTTCCAAATTAAAAGGTCTTAAAAAATTCAGCAGGCGATTTTAAGAATTACCATGTAAAAATTTTCGAATGATCACTCTAAAGCGCCGCGGATGGGCGGCCAAAGCATGGCTTTGGCGGCGCATCCGCGGCCGTACTGTGGGGTCACATGAAAATTTTTATTGCAGAGTACCTGATTTAATTAGTACATGCCTCTGGAATATTTTAAACTTGCTCAACTGTTGAGTTTTCTGGAGATAAATTGTATTTGGTGATTCGATTGGAAAAGTTTAACTTCGTTCAGATTTTCAGATTTTTAGAACGTGTTAAAATGTTTGAACGAATATTAGAAACACAGTTTTTTCCCGTATTGGAAAAATTCCAAGTGTTGGATTTTTCCCTAGTTCGAAACCTTCGAAAAACATGCAAGCGTATTTGTGGACACTCTAGAAGAACATAACCTTAACTCGATTATGTGACCGTCAAAACTATCACTGAACCTTAGGGTTTGTGGTAGTTTAGCGTTGCCACATGTGAGGCGTTGGTTTGGCCATTCTACGGTTGGTCCATAAGGGGCTGTGGCATGTTCTAGAAATTTTTGAACTCGGCTCAAGTGTTGTGCAGTTTGGGAAATCTTGGGTGTTTGTTTATTCGATCGAAAAGTTTAACATTGTCTATTTATCTGAAATGTGATACAATATGTGGAATTCATATAGTTAGGCATGAAATACGAAGTATGTGATATTTCGAATTTATAATGTCTAAGGTGATTGCGGATTCCAAATGTTGTAGTTTTTCATTTTATTTTCTGCGACCGTAAGTGTAGTATGTGGTGTATCGCCGTTTTCGTTGCTATACGTCAACGACAATCGGGATACGCATACTTACTTACGTTGATGATATGAGATATTATGTGTTGCTGAGATATGATGAGCAGGATTGTCGCGAATGAATAGCCGGGGTTTTTTTTATGTGAGATGAGAGTTTTATTTTTCATTCATGTAAAATCAATTGTATATTATTTACTTTTCCGCATTAGGATAGACCCAAGTAGGGGAGCACAAGTGACCGGGTTCTAGGGTTCAGTGGGAGGCCATCTCGAGGAGTCGAGACCGGGTCTCCTAAACTCTAGAATTGGCGGGATCGCTTGCCGCTCTCGTAGGGGTCTAGGGGTGTGGGCTTGGCTATTCATCACGACCGTGGAATCCGTATTTTCTATTGTTGGCTCGATACAAAATACGGACATCCTAGATATCCTTTTATATGCTTCTGCTGTTGATATTCTGTAATGTGATTACTTAGTATCTGAGACGAATGGATTATTATTATATATATGATATATAATAAACGTTGCTTATATTTTACACCCGCGCTAGTCCCGCCCCGCTATGCCGTTAGTTAAGTAACCTAACGGTGCATAACGGGACACTGTGGCGAATGCGGATGGTATAAGTATACGTTCTATTCTGTGATGGCTTAGGAACTTAGATGATGGGATCACATTAATGAGATTAATGTAAAGAAAAGAAACCTAATGATGTTGTAGAATCGGATTTGAAACCAACTCGGCTTTTTTATGAAAAATGCAAGTTTCAAGAAGATGCGGAGCTTAAGCCACTCCTTTTCTTAACCGTTTTGATTCTACAACGAGATCAAGTTCAAAGCGTTAAAGGTTTTCTTAAAAACCATCCGCAACCCTCCGTCATTTTAGGAAGCAGAGTACTTAGTATTCGTGCTGCGTATGTTGATTATAGTCAAGGCGTAGTGTACGGTAGCTAAGTGATGTCTTCCTACAAAGCATATGATGCGATTAGTTAGGACATTCATGTGATTATGTTGATCATAGTCAAGGGTCATATGGGTGGGTCTAGTTAATCACGAAATGACGGGTAGAATTTGACTAGTACTTATGATATGTTGACCATAGCCAAGGTCATAGGTGACTAGGGGTAAAAACCATATCGGGAATTTCAAGAGTTGAAATTTGCAATGAGATTGCATACCATCTATGTGATAGTTGGATCTCGATCTCACTGTGAGTAAGTGTTACTTCCAGGAAAAGTATTTCTGGCTAGTTTTCTTTTCAGGTTTTGAAAGAAAATTTGATAAAACCAGTGGGAGACATCGATTAGATAAAATAATAACCAATCTAATTCTTTGAAAAGAGCAATTCGCTAAGTATATCCTTTTCTCTCTCCGAATGGCAGTTACAGATGTCAGGACTTAAGCTTCTACTTGAGAAAAATAAACTGACAGGACCAAATTATAAAGAATGGTTGAGGAACTTGAACATTGCACTCTCATATGATAGGGTATCATATGTCCTCAATACGGAAGCCCCACCCGTCCCAGGACCTGAATCATCTGTCGCGGATAGGGAGATCCGAAAAACTTGGGAAAATGACTGCAACACGGCCAAGTGCCTCGCGCTCGCTTCTATGGACAGTGTCCATCAGAAGCAACACGAGAATATGGATGTGCAATCCATCTTTCTTCATACAAAGGAGTTGTATGAAGAGCAAACTCGTACCTTGAGATACGAGGCATCTAGAAAGTTGTTTCAGATGCGAATGGCCGCTGGTGCATCAGTTGGAGACCATGTTCTGAAGATGATTGGTCTTATTGAAGAACTTGAGGGACTGGGATGGACTATGGATAATGAGCAATATACGGATATTGTTCTGCAGTCTCTCCCCCTGCCTTTGCTCCGTTCATAGTAAATTTCAATATGAATGGTTTGGAGAAATCATTGCCTGAACTTCTCAATATGTTGAGAAGTGCAGAGAACACGTTGAAAACGGCAAGGACTCCTGCTCTGCTTGCTGGGCCATCTTCCTCTTCATTCCCAAAAGCTAAGGCCAAGGGAAAGAAGAAGAAGAAGTCTATCACACAGAAAGGTGGAGTTAGAAAGGCAAAGGGGAAAGACAAAGCCGGGGCTGTGGGAAGTAGGAAAGGAGAATGTTTTTACTGTAAAAAGTCAGGACATTGGAAACACAACTGTGCTGAATATCTTGCTGATCTCAAGAAGAAGAAGCATGCTGATGCTTCCACTTCAGGTGTGTTTGTAACTGAAAACTGTTTTTCTTTAAACTCTGCATCCTGGGTATTGGATACCGGTTCTGGTTCTCACATCTGCAATTGTATGCAGGGATTGAGAAATAGTAGAGTTTTATAGGTAGGAGATCATACTCTGCGGGTTGGAAATGGTTCCAATATACATGCTGTATCCGTGGGAGAGTATCATCTAGGGTTGCCTTCAGGAAGTATTTTGGTTTTGAACCCGTGTTATTTTGTACCAAGTATGCTGTGTAACATTATATCCGTTTCTTTGTTGGACAATGAAGGATATCATTTTATGTTGCAAAATAATGTTATGAACATTAACCTGAATCAAGAGTTGATTGGGTTTGGTACACTAAATAACGGTATTTACATCCTGAACCAACACACAGTTTTAAATATACAACATACTAGTAAAAGAAAGTTTTCAGATATAAATGAAGCTTTTCTTTGGCATTGTAGACTTGGTCATATTAATGAAACAAGACTAAACAAGCTACATAAAGATGGATATTTAAATCCGTTTGAATATAAATCTTATTCGACTTGCCAGTCTTGTATCAAAGGTAAAATGACCAAAACTCCGTTTAGTGGACACGGAGAGAGAGCTGGTGAACTCTTAAGCCTCATACATAGTGATGTATGCGGACCAATGTCTACACTTGCAAGAGGTGGTTTTTCATACTTCATCACTTTTACTGATGATTTCTCAAGATTCGGACACGTGTTTTTGATAAAGCACAAATCTGAAGCCTTTGAGAAATTCAAGGAGTATAAACTTGAAGTAGAGAAGCAAACAGGCTTGAGCATCAAGAAACTTCGATCGGATCGAGGTGGAGAGTATTTAAGTACAGAGTTTCTAGACTTCTTAAAAGAGAATGGGATTCTCTCTCAGCTCACTCCTCCTTACACACAGCAGCACAATGGTGTGTCAGAACGGAGGAATCGTACCCTATTGGATATGGTACGATCCATGATGTGTGATGCTGAGTTACCGCTTTCCTTTTGGGGACATGCATTGGAGACAGCAATGTATCTATTGAACAGGGTGCCAACCAAGACCGTGTCTACCACTCCATATGAGATGTGGAATGGAAAGAGACCATCTCTTAAAAGGTTTAGGATTTGGGGTTGTCCGGCTTTTGTTAAAAAGCAGAATCCAGACAAACTCGAGACACGATCGGTCATGTGTAAATTTGTGGGGTATCCAAAACATTCGTATGGATATCTATTCTACCACAAAGAGGAACAAAAGGTGTTTGTTGCTCAGCATGCCACATTTTTGGAAAATGAGTTCTTTACGGAAAGTACTAATGGCAATGTGGTAGAACTAGAAGAGGTTCTAGAGACACAAATTACTCAGGAGGAATTGGTTGAAACTGATGTTGCAGTAGAACTTCAAGAACCTCAGCCGCTTAGGAGGTCTAGTAGAACTTCTCACCCACCAGAGAGATACTATGGGTTTCTCATAGATGGTGATAGAGAAGATTGCATCATGGATGATGATGACCCTACTAGTTTTCAGCAAGCTATCATGAGTGGTGACTCAGTGAAATGGCTGGAAGCAATGAGATCCGAAATGGAGTCAATGTACACCAACAAAGTATGGACTTTGGACGTTGCGCCTCCTGGGATAAAACCCGTTGGGTGCAAATGGATCTTTAAGAGAAAGATTGGTGTAGATGGACAGGTGGAGACTTATAAAGCAAGGCTTGTAGCGAAAGGTTTTCGTCAAAGACCAGGCTTGGACTATGATGAAACTTTCTCTCCGGTAGCAATGCTTAAATCCATTAGGATCCTACTTGCTATTGCTGCTCACTATGATTATGAAATCTGGCAGATGGACGTGAAAACTGCTTTTCTAAATGGTGATTTAGAAGAATGTGTTTTTATGGATCAGCCAGAGGGCTTCATTGATAGTGGGAGCAGCGGGAAAGCATGTAGATTGCTTAAATCCATTTATGGATTAAAGCAGGCCTCAAGGAGCTGGAACATCTGCTTTGATGATACAATCAAAGAGTTTGATTTTGTCAGAAATGAAGATGAACCATGTATTTATAAGAAGATTGTAGGGAGTACTGTCACATTCCTCGTATTGTACGTAGATGACATTCTCCTGATAGGAAATGATGTTCCTATGCTACAATCGGTCAAACTATTCTTATCACAAAGGTTCTCCATGAAGGACCTGGGTGATGCCTCGCGCATTTTGGGCATTAGGATCTATAGAGATAGATCCAAGAGGTTATTGGGACTGTCCCAATCAAAGTACATAGACACCATTCTAAAGAGGTTTAGTATGGAAGATTCCAAGCGTGGTGCCTTGCCTTCTAGTCATGGAATCACTCTCTCTAAGGACTTCTGTCCGAAGACTGATGAAGAGAGAGCTCGCATGAGCGTTATACCCTACGCTTCAGCCGTGGGATCTATAATGTATGCGATGTTGTGTACTCGCCCTGATGTAGCTTATGCACTGGCTGTAGTAAGCAGGTATCAATCCAACCCAGGGGAGAAACATTGGATAGCAGTGAAGAACATTCTTAAGTACTTGCGAAGGACTAAAGAATTGTTCTTGGTGTATGGTAATGGGGATCTCCAGATGGAGGCCTTTACCGATTCAAGCTTCCAAAGTGACAAGGATGACAGTAAATCAATCTCAGGGTTTGTATTTACCCTAAATGGAGGAGCGGTTAGTTGGAAGAGTTCCAAACAGGACACCGTTGCAGACTCCACAATGGAAGCTGAGTATATTGCTGCAAGTG
Organism: Agapanthus africanus; assembly: GCA_030015575.1. Classification (NCBI taxonomy): domain Eukaryota; kingdom Viridiplantae; phylum Streptophyta; class Magnoliopsida; order Asparagales; family Amaryllidaceae; genus Agapanthus; species Agapanthus africanus. The sequence goes on from JASDDO010000031.1 coordinate 442,055,938, forward strand.
ATGCTGCTAAGGAAGCCGTCTGGATGAAGAAGTTCATTGCGGAACTAGGAGTAGTTCCAACCATTGTTGATCCAATACCATTGTATTGTGATAATAATGGAGCTATAGCATTAGCTAAAGAACCAAGGTCCCATCAGAAGTCCAGACACATCCTAAGGAGATATCATCTGATCCAGGAGATAGTAGATCGCCAGGAGATCGAGATTCGGAGAGTAGATACAAAGGATAACACAGCGGATCCATTCACCAAGGCACTTTCACAGCCTCAGCATGAGCGACTGTTTGAAATGTTGGGTATGAGATACGCCAATAACTGGCCTTAGTGCAAGTGGGAGATTGTTAGTAATATGTATGCCCTAAAGGCCATTATATGGATAGTGGAAACTTGGACATATTATCTATGGAGATAGATGAATTTCTTGCTCAAAATGATAGTACGCTATCTGGTTTACTTTATATGTACATGTAGATTTAATCATTTACACATGTTGATAAAGCCCAAGGATATTTGCTTGACTATTGTGATTATGATGCGGATCATACTAGTGGGGCACAAGTAGTCTATAAGCATATCCTTGAACTGTTCCTAGTCGAGGGTGTATCGAGACAGGGCATCGATATTCCAGAGTAGACTAGCGTATGCTATTCTTGTCCCATATGATGGGCGATGGATGATCCCATATCCATCTGGTGAGGAGACACCAAAGATTGTATGCGGGTGTTCAGTGGAGACTGGGTACACTGAACGGACTCGCCGAGAACTCCTATGTGGTATTATATCTATCGTCGGATAGCAGTTCTCAGGAACACTGGTACAGGTTAGTCAGTAGACCCGAGATCGTCATAGAGTCTTGTGTGTCCTCCCACTATACTTTGATCTCCACCCTACCACGGCTCTACTGAGTCGTGCAAACAGGTGGTCTTTGGGTACAGTCCCGAGGCGCATGGAGGCAATGAGCGATAGGAGGGGTTTCGTCTCTCCCGGTATTGGGGGTTGATGTTGTGCTATGCTCGACTGGCTATAACATGAAGTCCCTGGCCAGGGCTGCTGAGATTTACTGATAAGAGTTATCAGTAGTTTCTCGATCTGTTATGAGCCATACACCAGCATGACTTATTGAGTTACTGGGGTCGACGATACCATCCCTAGACTTGATATGCAGCATATCTGACGAAGAGACCGGACTGTACGGTAAGTGTTGCCAGTTGGCTCGACGGGAGTTTTTACAGCTTCGCTGGTTTTCTTCTGATCGCTTCAATACCCGGGTGGCCGTTATGTTTAGCTGACCTCTTGCGGCTTGTAGATGTTTGATATGATCATCATCTACTGCTGGCGTATCGACGAGTCTTAGAGTCCCACAATGAAGTTTCCTGGCTCAGGAAAAACGATGTGGTGTGCATATGAGATATGCGCGGGACCCGATTAAATACGGTTATGTGATAACGTATATTTATCGGGCATTTTCTATTTGACGGATCGTATGTGATATGACCGGTTTGGTAAAATCAAGTGTTGATTTAACTAATTACATTTAGATTAATTCTTTAAGTAAATCCTTTTGTATGCATGCATGTATGCACATGATGATGTGCATGGACACATACATGCATACATAGTATCATGGTTGTTGATACAAGAATGATGGCAATATAAGACTTATATTGAAGCTTTTAATTTGTATTTATCATTTTAAGTTAATGTAAAGAATATCCACACATGCTCCTTTATTCCTTAGTGGGTAAGCTTTACTTAACTTAATGAAAAGAATTTCCACCCATGCTTAATTCTTTAGGAAAAGAATTTCCACTCACAATTATGGTGGTAATGGAATAATGGTGATTATTCTCTTCTTATCACTATAAATAGCTTCATATGTGATATGAAACAAGATGCACACAACAAAGGAAAAAATTGAGTGCAAGGGTGTGAAGAATACAAGTTATCATATGTGATATGATAGAAAGCTCAAGCCACCATTATCTTCTTCTTCCTCTCTAGATTTCTCTCTTGAGTGAAGATTGACAAAAGAAAGGATTTCAATTGAAGAACATAAACCACATCATCATACTACACACATCTAGCCGATTTGTGTAGGGTGTTTACTCTACTTCGTTTGCGAAACAAGTAAGGTAAGGAGCTTTAGGCAAAGGGACTTCGGGTGGATCATCGTAGACAAGGAAGGCTACCATCGATCCATTCCAAACTCTCATAGTGCCAAGGAGTCACCGAGGGAGATCCACAAAGGTTGTAATCATTCCTCTTAGTGATAGTTTTACAATTGCATATGATGTTTAGTTGTATGAATCCCTAAAACTTCTAGTTTCGATCACTCGCCGGGGCTAGCTTAGCGCCTCCAAAATTTTGATTATGGAATGTGTGATGCCACTGAACCCTTGGCGGGATGCTAGGCCGGCCCTTCACCGTGACCAAAGCCCAGGAGTAACAACAGAAGCTTCAGGAAATGCTGACGCAAATGGCTGCACTCACCGGGCCAAAAGAAAGCCCGGAGGCGTCATCAGAGCAGCGTCACGAACAAGAAACCGATGCTGACTTCCTACGCAGAGTCCTCGAAAAGAAGGACAGAGAAGTAGCAGAACAAGCTGCCAACATAAAACGATTGGCGCTTCTCTTTCAAGACATGGTCGGGATGATGTTACAGCCGGATCCTCCAGCTGAAGACCCTCCGATCATTATTAAAGACGACAGAGGGGAGACATCTAATCCTCCTCCGGCTCTTTCAGCATCCAAGGAGGAAACCATTTCCATGGACGCTCTGGATGACTACATAGCTCAGCAAATATGAGCTCACCAGGCCAATGAAGCGGCCGGTCAAGTTGTTAAAACTGGGCGACCGTATCCAGGCCGGTATGATCAAATAAAGTACCCGCCGGGATATACGATCCCTAAATTTCATGTATACAAAGGGACGGGAAATCCTCACCAGCATGTCGTCCAGTTCAGGGCTCTTTGTGGCAACACCGGGGGCAATGATAAACTTTTGCTCCGTCATTTTGTTGGCAGCTTGTCGGAGACGGCGTTCGAATAGTACTCTGAACTCCCGAACGACTCCGTCAAGACTTTTGCGGAAATGGAGCTGTTATTCACGCAGCGATTCGCGAGCGCTAGCGCGCGCACCCCAATCACAGCATTGATTAACGCAAGGGTAAAGCCAGGTGAGACATGAGTTCAATACGCAATACGATGGCGGAATCTGTGGTCAAATGCGAACAGCGCATCGAAGAAGCGCCAGCGGTGGGCATGTTCGAGGGCACTCTGGACCCTAATGCAACCATTTCCCAATTCATGATATTCTTCAAACCGACCATATTCCAAGCCTTGATCGACAAACTGGCCCAAATGGACCAGATGGGTCATAGACTGTCTCCTCCAAAGCCGGACCCTCGAAATGAGAAGGGAAAGGGGAAAGCGATCGTCGTCGCCAATGCTCAACAGCAGCCCGGTGGCCCGAGACAAGTTGATCGCCAAAATAACAGGACTCGATCTCTCGAAGATAAAATGAGACGCCCTTACTCGTTCCCTCGAGACAAGATGAAGAGGTTATTTGAGCTTGCACTGCGCAACAGAATCATCACTCTTCCAGAGCCAAGACGCCCAGCGCAACCAGGCGACATTAGCAATCCTAACTATTGCCCTTATCGCCGAATGTTGGGCCATCCGATCGAGGATTGTTACATCTTCAAAAGCTGGATAGAAGATCAGTACCAGCAGGGCAAATTCGTATTATCCGAAAATTGGAAGGTGAACCCGCCTCGGCCACACACTCCCATGCATACGGATACACCGGGGGCATCATGCTCTTTCGTAGAAGAAGCTCCATTAGAGGTCGCTCTTTCAGCCAAGACAAAAAGAATGCTGAAGGATCTCCACATATGTCTGGCAATCAGGTGGAAAAACCCACTCGAACCCAAGATCATCGAAGGAATGTTAAAACCGCGTCCAACTCCAAAAATCGGTGGTAATAGCCAAAGCACTCACACCCAGCCGTCGAAATCTTCGAAAAAGAAGAAGAAATCTAAGAAGCCCGTGAAGCCTGGTGACAAGCGTACGGACCTGTAAAAGCAGATTGACGAGCTGGAAGAGTATAACCAGAAGGCGCGGACTCCAATCATGCTCCAAGAGTTCCTCAGCCACGTCCTTGAGGACGAAAATGATGAAGAAGACCCGTCTAATGAATCTGAAGATTACGTGGCAAGTTGCCATGTGATCTCTCACTTGTCGATAGACTATGAAGAAGCTCCTTGCACCGAGAAACTGGGGGCAAATCCTGAGCCAGAACTTCTAGAGCCGTCTGACGAAATAATTGATGCATTTCTGCACGAAGCTCTTCTTAAAAGCAAAGCTGCTCGGGAGCGTGAGATGGCTATATTTGAAAAGGCTAAACGCTGGCGACTGGATGAAAGGGTCGAAACACTCCCGCCAGATCAAAGTACATCCGCCGCAAATAAAAACAGGTTCAAGACGAGGAAAAGGTTCGCTAAAGCCATCTCGATGGGAATGAAGCTGCCACCCACCAAAACGAATGCTCCCGGTGAAGTGGAAATGCATCCTAGCTACTGCTTATAGTATCGAAAGATTGCGCACCCCACCGAAGAGTGCAAAGCTTTTAAAAGATGGTGGTAAGGATATGTTGCTCACCGATAAAATTTCAAGCAGATAAAACGCAAAACTCGTCGGGAGCAAAGAAACACGGCCGAGGAGCGTAAAAGAACTACCAGCGACTGTCGTATGGTCAACGCCGGGGGATCACAAGTTCTCACCTTCGGGAGCGACTCTGACGAAGAAATGACTCTTGGCCCTCTCTTTAAAGAATCCACCTTGAGAAAAGAGAAAGAACCGAAGAACTGTGAAAATATTCATCTGCGCAATCGTACGCTGCCCGAAAAGAATCTTGGGTCTTCGAACAATGGGTCAAATAGAAAAGATAAGGGAAAAGAAAAGGTCCCTGAAGATATCATCCTTGATGACCAAGCCGGTGACAAGCTGACAGCCATGGACCCGCCAAAGAAAAGTAAGGTAGACTACAACGTTTAGGCACACTTGAGAAAGCTACCTTCACAGCTCAGCATTTTCGACGCCCTTCTACTATCAAAGGAAGCAAGAGACTCTTTGATCAAGGCACTGGAAGAGCCTAAGCAATTCTAAGCTTTCCTCACCGAAGAAAAGATGAAGGACGAGCTGGAAGAAGTACACACAGCCGATATCACCTTCGGCGATGAAGATCTCCTTCTTGGGACATGCGAGCACAACCGCCCCTTATATGTCTCCGGATATTGTCATGACATCAAGATAGGTAAAATCCTGGTCGACAATGGGTCTTCCGTCAATCTCCTTTGTTGGATATAGTGCCCTCAAAGTCAATTATTGGATCGCAGGCACGTGATTGTAATGATTAAGGGAGGACCTATGCCGGTAGGACAGTCTTACTCATGATGATAGTATGCTATATGGTTTATCTTTATCATCGTGTACATGCTTTTGGTGATGTTACAGATCAGTATAGCGCGTTGATAGAGCCCTTAGGATTCTTGCTTGACTGCCAACAGTATGATGGCGATCATATACGTGGGAGCTGGGGTCTATAAGCACATCCTTAAAGTGTCCCTAGTCATAGGAGTTTTCGAGAAAAGGCATCGATACTCCGGAGTAGACTAGTCTATACAGTCGAGACCCCGACGAGGGGCGGTGGCCGGTCTCACAAGCCATTGGTGTCAGTTGGTTCACCTAAGATGTATATAGGTGCTCATTGGGTTATGAGTACACCGGACATGACTCGCCGGGAACATGCTAGTTGGTATTATACCTGACGTCAAATAGCATTTCACTGATGACATGTGTACAGGTTAGTTCATCGACCTGAGATCGTCATTTGTCTCGTGTGAGTTCCCACGGTGCTTTGATTACTACCCTACCATGACTCAAAGGAGTCGTGCAAACATGTTTTAGTTGGGTACAGTCTCGAGCCACATGGAGGCAGTGAGCGGATCGGCAGGGGTTTCATCTCTCTCGGTATTGGGGGTGAGATCGCGCTGTATCTAGAAGAGCCATTACACGAAGTCCTTGTCCAAGGCAGGATATTTACTGGTAGGTATTCTAGTAGTATCTCAGGGTGTTCTGGGCTACACTCCGACACGACTTGTACCGCTTTTGGGGGTCTAACTTTACCAACCCCCTAGGCCCGACATGCGATGCTCATAGACGAACGGACCGGACTGTACGGATATTGTCACTGACAGGCTCAGTAAGGTGTCAGGATGAGTTCGCTCATCGACCTCCCTTTTGGTCAATACCTGGCAGCCCGTTACGTACAGCTAGTACCACTGACGTGCTAGTGGTTAAATCCACAGCCAGTATATTGACGAGTCTTTAGAGTCCCCCACAGACAGTTTCTCAAGTTTCGGGCGAAACGTTGTAGAGGTCGTATGGATTTATGACAGGGTTCGAACATACGCGTGCACTTGTGCACGTGTCATGGTTCGGACGGATAATACTAGCGGGCTTTGGTTTAAGCCGGATCCTAGTATTATACCGTGTAGATTTTATCTCATTGCATTTGTATTCGGTCGAAATACAAATGCAGGTATGTATATACAGTTCCGGGGTTATCCTGTAATTTTGTTACGGGATCGCTTTTTGAAGTTGCCAGTTTGCATTCTTGATTTGGCCAAATTCCTTTTCTATTCTTCTTGGCTGATTTTTGTGAGGAAGGGGTTTCTTGCAAATTTCGAATCTATAAAGGAGGGTTTTTTTGTGGTGGCTGGTTCTCCAGCAGCTTGTGGAGACCTCATGAGGTTTCTAGATGTGCTTGGTTCAATTTTTTGCATTAATTGTGATTGAATTGACATGGATATTGGAAGTGAGGTTTTCTTGTGCTTATGGTCACCTCTCATTGCTCCTACACTCACCACCATTCATTTTATTGCCATGGCCGAGCCCATCTTGGACAGCCATCATCTTGGTGTGAGAATGATTCATTTTTCTTGCAACAAAATCCTTAGCTCATCTCCAATGTTCTTTTCTCCATCTTCACTACAAATGGCAACTTCCATTAACCATCATCCATTAGCTTGGATGACTTGAGACAAAAGGTTCTACACTTACTCTACTGCAATCTTGGACATGTCGGCTAGCAAACTTCGCATCCGAGTTGCCTCGGTTCAGAGGCGGGAGCCCGTAAAAAGACTTCTTAATGTGGTGCCCTTCCAACGAGGAGACCGGAGATCGGAGATCGGAGATCGGAGATGCCGCGAGGAGCTTGGGATGGTGGCCAAAGACCGAAGGTCACGGATCGATCGGTATAGCCTTTCCAACCCTTCTCTAGTTAGCTAGTTTGTGTTAATGGTTCGATCCGGGTGAAAGTATACGATAGCGCCATTTTCAAGTTTATGAAAAAGTTTTTGTTTCCGCATTTTGGCCTCGGATCGACGGCCGGGGCGCTACCGTAAACTTACATCCTTAACGTGAGGGTGTTAAAGGAAATCTGCATGAGCATTCAACACCTCAATCATGATAAAATCACCATCTCCGGATTTGACTCCCAGTCATCATGGACGCTTGGGTCTGTAATATTTACACTACGCTTTGGACTGCTTGTCACGGACATTAAGTTCCACGTCATTGACTCCAAGACATGCTACAATACTTTGCTCGGCCGGCCCTGATTACACGAGTACAACATCATCCCTTCTACACAACATCAGTGTATGAAATATTTCAAGGATGGTCTCGAGTATACTGTGACAGGAGAGCTAAACCCATTCTCTGTGAACGAATTCTGCAAGTACGAAGATGCAAAATACTTCTTACCAGACTTTGAGGACACAGAAAGATGTCACAAACCGAAGAACAAAGCTATCACCACCATTCCGATCTTCGGGAGCGATACCGAGGAGGAAGAAGAGATAGTTTACTCAGGTCCTCCCCAGTACAACAAGCCGGAGCCGTCCACTCCTATGTTGATCTTCGGCAGCGACTCGGAAGATGAGGTCAATGCCGTATTCTGTGCTCGGCCGTCCATGCAAACCTTCGCCGATGAAGATCAAAGTTTGCAAGTTGCCATGGTTCCGCCAAAGTATCATAAAGAGCTAGATGCGCTTGATACCTACAGTGTGGAAGAACTGCAGACATTCTACGTCCCTCCCACGCGAAAAGGTGAAAAGGCGATCCTATTCTACCGATCTGGGGAAACCAAAGTGGAGAATGAAATCTGGCATGGCGCGGATTCTGCACTCAATAGGCTCCAGCCCATCCATTTGCCCAGATATTACACAGACGGACTAAAGAGACTCTTGAGACACCAAGGTGTACCCCTTAAGCAAACTGCGCGACAAGCACAGTTCTATAACAGGATCTGGAACATTCCAGGAACTTAAAGAAAGTTGCCCAACGGAAAAATGGAAACGACCGGGCTTGGGTATATTCAATCCAAGAAACGGGAGCTACTCCGCGACTGCTACGTCATACATGACTTTGATGAAAAAGGAGATGCTCTATGGGAAGATGCTAACCGTGAACCAGAAAGAGCTCCCGCTGTGAAAATGCCCAGTCCGCCGTTCGAAGAACAAATGGACAAGCTTATAAGGGAAGCAGGTCAAAAGGTTCGAGACGACCATAATCGCGAAATGTCCATCTACGAGAAAGCCAGGATGTGACGCCTCCTTCAACAGGCTGCGAAAAATGAAAATGCTCCTCCTTGTCAACCCGTTGTACAAAAGGCCCGACGCAGAGGCAGAAACAAACCAAAGAACGGGAAAGGCATTCGACAGTGACAAAGCGGATCCAAGAAGCCACGCGATCAGGAATCGAGCAACCAGGATTCGTCTCTTATAAAGAAGATGGGTCGAGCATACTCTTTTCCCCAAGACAAGACAAAGAAGATATTCGATCTTGTCATAAAACATCAGATGATGACACTCCCGGAGTCTAAGCACCCCGAGCAAGCGGACGAAGTCTCTCACCCGGACTATTGCTCCTATCACAGGGCAATAGGACATCCTCTCGAAGACTGCTTCATATTTAAAGACTGGGTAGAAGACCAGTATCAGCAAGGCAGGTTTACTCTATCCAGCAGCTGGAGGGTAACCCCGCCGTAGAAGCATGAACCCAAAGCCGCGAGAGCAGAACTAGATCAACATCGGTCTTGGAAGCGATCTCGTACCTGCCACATGATAATGCTGTCAGAAGAAGAGCTCGAGAATGTGGATGACCTTTACTGTTGCTTCGACAACGATGATGACGAGGTAATCTCAGAATTTCCACCGACGCCAAAAGAGCTGGAAGATGGGATACATACTACTACAGATAACCTCAAGAAAATTGATTTGGGAACGGCAAGTGACCCGCGGCCGACGTTCGTCAGTGAGTTGTTATCTTAAGAAAGGATGGCTACGCTAAAAGACGTGCTCATGCAGCATAAAGATTGCTTCGCATGGAACTATTCAGAGATGCCGGGACTCGATCCAGAGATCGATGTGCACAAATTGGCAATATCCCCGGACGTCAAGCCAATCAAACAAGCACCGAGGAGAATGCGGCTCGAGCTTGAGATGGGCATCAACGCCGAGGTCAAGAAGCTAATCGACTCCGGCTTTATCCAAGAGGTTCAGTATCCTGATTGGATCGCCAACATCATACCAGTGATGAAGAAAAATGGAATGGTGCGCATATGTGTGGACTTTCAAGATCTCAACAAAGCTTGTCCAAAGGACGACTTCCTAGTACCAGTCACTGAGCTGATGATAGATAACATGTCCACTCACGAAGTTTTCTCCTTCATGGACGGCTCATCAGGATATAATCAGATAAAGATGCATCCCGAAGGCCAGAAGCATACCGCTTTCCGGATCCCTTTGGGTATATTCTGCTACAAGGTGATGCCTTTCGGTCTAAAGAACGCCGGTGCCACCTATCAGAGGGCCATGACGAAGATCTTCGATGACCTTATACATGAAGTCGTCGAATGCTATATCGACGACCTCGTAGTAAAAAGCAAATCATACGAGAAACATTTAGAGCATCTGAAGATCGTATTTCGACGCCTTCGGAAATACAACTTGAAGATGAACCCTCTTAAATGCGCGTTCGGAGTTTCCTCGGGCAAATTCCTGGGATTCATCGTTCGACACCGAGGCATCGAGATAGATCCGTCAAAAATCAAGGCGATTATGGAAATGCCTCCGCTAAGGACTCTCAAGCAGCTGCGGTCTCTCCAAAGAAAGCTCGCATATATCCGGCGATTTATAGCCAATCTTTCCGGCAAGTGTCGCCCCTACAGTCACCTGATGAAGAAGGGAACCCCGTTCATTTGGGATCGCAAATGCCAAAGCGCGCTGGACGAAATCAAGCAATACCTACAGAATCCTCCAGTGTTGGCCGCTCCCGTTAAAGGAAAGCCCCTCGTCTTGTATACGACAGCCCTTGAAGGTTCTTTAGCCGCGTTGTGGGCACAAGTGAATGACCAAGGGAAAGAAAGAGCTCTCTACTGCTTGAGTCGAGTTCTACTGAGGGCAGAAAGCAATTACTCTCCCATTGAAAAACACTGCCTGGTGTTGATCTTCGTAATAACGAAGCTCAGACACTATGCATTGGCACATGAGGTCCATCTCATATTAAAGTTGAATCCCCTCAAATATTTGATGTCTAAAGCTATAATAACAGGACGACTCGCTAAATGGGTCCTGCTATTGATGGAGTTCTCGATAACTTATCGGCCTCTTAAGGCGGTGAAAGGCCAGGCCATCGCCGACTTCCTCGCTGAGCATCCGATACCTGCCGATTCTCTTTTGAATTGCGAACTGCTAGACGAACATGCGTTTCACACGATCGACGGGGGTGATACCCGGTGGGAACTCTATTTTGATGGAGCGTCTTCCATGAAGAAGCGCAAACAAAATACCCCTATAATCAAATCGGGGGTAGGCCTCATCTTCGTAACTCCACAAGGAGGGATAATGCGCTTCGCCTTCTCCTTGACAGAGCCGAAGACGAACAATGAAGCCGAATACGAAGCTTTGATAGCAGGTCTTGAAATCGCCGTCGATATGGGAATTGAAAACCTCCTCATATACGGAGACTTCCAGCTGGTCGTTAGTCAAGTAAATGGCGACTATCAAACGCGCAAACCAGAGTTAGTGAAATACGGCGAGAGAGTACAGCAACTGCTGACTCAAATTCCTTCCTACGCCCTGGAAAGTATACCGCGTACGAAAAATAGCAAGGCGGATGCGTTTGCCAAACTCGCTAAAGAACTGGCTGACGAAAACCTTGATGACGTGAGGATTGTTGTGCAAAGCCGTCGGGTTCTTGCACCGGTAGAAATATCTCCTGTAACAACTCCAATTTTGTATACCAAAAATTTGCTTTAAATATAGTGTATACTTGGAGTATTAATGTTGCTGGAAACAATTTAAGTATCTAATTCCTTACAATAATTACAAGAAGAAGCTTGTAGCTCATTGGTAATACCTTGCACTGCTAAACCAAGCCACCGGAGTTCAAATCCCATGCCCCACATTATTTTTGTATTTATTTTGTTTTATTTTTTTTTGGAAGTCAACGGTAAAAAGGCCATAACTCCCAAAATATGTACTGGACAACAAAAAGTAAAAATACCAAGTTGTTCCTCAGGAAAACCCCCGGCCATTGGACCCTTGACTCGGCCTGACTCGGCGCCGCCGGCCGGCGACTCGGCCGACTCGGTCCGGCGCCGCCGGCCGGACTTGGCCGGACGGCCGAGTCACCAACTGAGAAAAGTTGGCTCTTGACTTGGTCAACCATCTTGCACACTTATTATACCTGGATCGATTTTGATTTGGCCAATAAATCCCTTTTACTCCTAGGTTTAATGATTTTTAATGAATTTTTAATGTTTTTTACATATTTTTTTAAATATTTTTTAATCCAAACCCTAACCCTAGCCTAGCCCTATATAAAGACCCCTATCCTCTACCTTTTTCCCTCACAACTCTAAGTCCACTCTCTCAAATTCTCGAGAACTCGGTACGAAGAGCGAGAAGCGAAGCGCTGCCGAAATTGACGACGGATTCCGGCGACCGGATCAGAACCTTCGCGACGTTTTCGACGAATCGAAAATCACCACATCCCTTAGCTTCCTTAGCTTGTCCAAACCGTAAGTCTCACCTTCTTCTATCTCTCTTTTCGGTAATGTAAAAATACGACTTTTTGGAACCCGACGGAAATCGGATAAACCGATTTCCGATTCGGTTTTTCTCTAAATTTCCACTTGTCACCTAATACATATTATCTACCCATATGCTTGTTGACTATTAATCACCCATAAACCAATTTAATCAAAAATTTTCACATGAAATGATAACTTCTTTGCAAAACCGTATTCTTTTCATAAAAATACCATGAAGTTCATTTTTCTTAGTTTAATTAATTCCCTCACTCCTAAATAGGTTTATCTTGATCACTAAACTTGTAGAACCCACTTTGAATGAAATTTCACACATAAAATGATAACGTTTCCGAATACCGTATTCTTGCGCTATAATACCTTTAAGTTTAACATAGCATGTTTTACCTTTAAACTTCACCAAAACTTAATATAAGTCACGGGGTAATGACCTACCCCTACACACACTCAATATAACCCTAATTGATAAATCTCAAAATACAGAATACGGAATTACAGGACTTTTTCACTAAAATACCATAATCTTTATAACTTTTATTTAAAACTTTAAGTTGTAAACTTTTTAGATAAAATATTTTAATAAAATGAAAACACGATTGGTCATGGACATCGATCGTTTACCTAAACTGTCTTGTGGTGTCTAGGCTAGGCAAGTGAGCTTGGGTAACTTTAAAAGGCCCGTTTCACGATTCGTGAGCGGATCCCTCCCTCCTCACTTGTACTTACCTGGCCGCAATTGACGGTGAAGAGGCGATTTGAGGCTTCTAATGACTCATCGTTTAGACCTTAGAAATCGGATAGTTGGTTTAGGAAACCCTAATAACTAAATATACGGAAAACTATACTTTTTGCAAATAAATACCCTATATTAATAAAACCGTTTTCCCAATTGAAAAGTATTTATAAACCTAAGCAAAGCGCCACTACAACCCACTTTTGGGGAACCTGTTAGGGAAAGTACGGTTCATCGTGCACCCGCAGGCTAGTAGTGTGAGATTCAGACCTCCGCAAGGAGCATTCGGTCTCGAAAGGTTTAAAATACGATATTTAAGGAAAATGAGATTTTTAAAGATAAAATACTCATTTAAAAATTATTCATGTGTTAATATATATATAATTATCATTTTAACACATATTTTATCCTAATATAAAGTTTCCACATTTTTCTAAAAATTACAAGATTAAAAGTTACACTAAAATACCATGAACTTCAGATAAAACAAATAATACTTTTATTAGGATATATTCACTAGAATAACACAAATAAAATTCACATTCATTATAACAATTAAAGACGAATATTAAATACTTGAGGTGTATTTTGAAAACTATACAAAAGTATTTTTACATAAAACCCCCTCAAGTTTCATAAATTACAATAAGGCCCCTAGCTAATATTGAACTTCAAATTCTTTTATTTTAGTCTGACTCGGGTTAGAGTCTGACTATTCTTGACTCGAATATGATTCAAGTCAATCTATATGCTTTTATATTCCAATACAATTTGAATACATGAATCCATGAACCCAGTTAACAATATATTCCTTTTTGACTGAATCAAACCATGGATATTCATCCATTATCCTGATATTCCATTTACCTGATTATACAGTTGCAACATGTCTACTGATATCATGGTTTTGGTCAGTCAACCAACTTACATATTCCAATACTACAATACTGTTAAAACATTATGGGGTTTAAGGGGTAGATTGGTACGGAAGATGTTAAAGGTGGCACGAGGTGGTCAGATTAAGACACCTAACCTGAATCCTGTTGTTGTTGTACCGTGGCATAATGGTTCCTTGTACTTTCCATTTGCCCTGATCTCTAGCATATAGAGATCCCCCTCGTATACACTGGCATCCTTCTGTACCAAGCTACAAACAACAGCGTTACACAATGTTCCATAATATTCAACATTATAATACTTTAGAAAATACTGTTACTCTATCATTCTCATTCTTCTTATTCTTTTGGGACTTACCGAGCGACCTGTTCGCTGACGACATTCTATCTCTTTCTTTTTTGAATGTCGTCAGGTGCGTTGGACCAAGTTGAGATCGAGCCCACCGGTGAAGATTTGGAGCAATTCCAGGCAGACCCAGAGCTCTAGATAATTGTACCTTGTTCTTCCAGTTTATTTCATTTCCTGTTATGCCACTGTTTAGGCATTGTTTTTTTTCATTCCAGTTGTATTTTCCTTTTCCTGCATTGTAAAAAGAATGTTATTAATAAAGTTTGCTGTTATTTCCATATTATTCGTCTCTTGTGATTTACTTTATATTGCTTAGTTATGCTTAGCGTATATACTTCTGAGTATACGTAGCGGGCCTCGTCACGTCCACTTCGCCGTACACTGGGAAGCGGGGCGTGACATCTCCGGAGTCATCCGAAGAAAAAAGAGCGACCGAGCAAATGACTCTGCAAATAAAAGACCAGGAAAAGGTTACGGATTGGAGAGAAGTCTTTATAGACTACTTCAAATCCCGTCGAACACCTGAAGATGCGTCCTCGAAACATCAGCTCATGAAGCGAGCTCTGTCTTTCGCCTTCGTCAATGATACTCTGTATAAAAGATCATTTGATTCTCTGTGGTTAAGGTGCCTGGGAACTGAAGAGGCAAAGAGAGTCATCCAAGAAACTCACGACGGACTCTGTGGTTCTCACCAAGCTGGGCCGAAGATGAAACTAAAGATCAAACGGATGGGTTATTATTGGCCCATGATGATCCAAGACTGCATCGAATACGCGAAGCAGTGCCATTTGTGCCAGATTCACGGGGACTTTATCCATCAGCATCCAAATCCACTACATCCAACAGTGGCTAGCTGGTCGTTCGAAATGTGGGGGACTGACATAATCGGCCCCATTGAACCAGCATCGTCCAGAGGACATCGATTTATTTTGGTGACAACTGATTACTTCTCCAAATGGGCAGAAGCAATACCGCTAAGGGATGTGAAGACGGAGAATATCCTCCATTTCTTTAAGACACACGTCATTTATCGGTTCGGAACTCCGAGACGGATCATCTCCGATAATGGACCAGCCTATAGAAGCCACAAGATCAGCCGCTTCACACAACAGCATAACATAGACTGGAGATACTCCTCAATCTATCATCCCTGAGCTAACGGTCTAGCTGAGGCTTTCAACAAGACCTTGATGAAGATTGTGAAAAAGACGGTGTCCCGAAATAAGAAGGACTGGTATGAGAGACTGCATGAAGCTCTCTGGGCATATCGAACTACGTTCAAAATGGCCACGAACACAACGCCGTACACATTGGTGTTCGGTACGGAGGTGGTACTCCCTCTTGAGATAGAGTTGCCCTCTCTACGAGTGGCGGTTCATTACGAGCTAACGGACGAAGAGAATGCTCACCTTCAGCTTGAGGAGCTCGATGCCCTTGATGAAACCCGGCTCATGGCGCAACAAAATCTGGAGACTTATAAAGCAAAGATGACGCGCTCATACGAAAGGTTGACTAGGCCGAGAACATTCCGTTAAGGTGAACTCGTGCTAGTAGTCAAGAGACCTATGATCCCCAATCGCGCCAAGCGGGGAAAATTCGAGCCGAATTATGAAGTCCCGTATATCATAGACAAGGTCTACCAGGATGGGGCCTACCTACTCATGGACATGCATGGCGAAAGGCCCTTCAGGCCAATAAATGGTTACTTCCTGAAAAAGTACTACGCTTGACGAGTCACGGTCTAAGTCAATGATAGATGACGACTATGTCCGCTCGCTATCTTCCTAAGCCCAAACTCTATAAGTAGTAGTTGGCTAACGGACCGAAATGTCCTTAAACTAACAACGGACCGAAACGTCCTTAAACTAACGATGGACCACTATGTCCTAAAACTAGCCGCTGACCGAGACGTCGATAAACTACTGTAGACTGCAGCATCCCAAGGCTTACACAAAAAAAGAGAAAAGAATAAAAAAAAAGGAGAAAGAAAAAGAAAAAACGGTATGTCCATAAGCGAAAAGGGCACGGATGAAAACCTGATCAGAGGGCTCCGTGAGTAAAAACAGCAGGGCTACCGGCGAGTTTTGTGAAAACCCGAAAGGGCGCAATCTCGTTAAAAGACACTTGCAAGGTCCTCTCGACTTTGTAAGGAGAAACCACCTGCGTGAGATCCTTACGACTCACAAGGGAGCAACACACTTAGGGATCCCCACGATTCCTAAGGAGAAATTACACTTGCAAGATCCTCACGACTCGTAAGAAGAACCTTCTTATGGGACCCTCACAGCTCATAAGATTCAAAAGTCTTAAGCTACAGGGATCTGAACCTGTTCTTAAGCATGCCACCACAACCACCAATTATGCTCTACAAGCGGCTCAATATTGACCCTTGTATACAATCCACGGACACGAATAAACATTTTCCTAACAAAGTCCCATCCGTGACTAGGGATATGTTCGCATGGTGAACCTCTTGTAAGCCTTCTCGATTTATAAGGAGAAAACACTCTTGTAAGATTCTTACGACTTATAAGAGACCATGCACTTAGGAATCCTCACGATTCCTAAGGAGAAAGCGCACCTATGAGATCCTCATGACTCGCAGGGAGAAATACCTTTATGAGACCCTTACGGCTCATGAAGTCAAAAGCCTTAGTCGACAGGATCCTAACCTTGTTCGCTAAGCCTCCTTTGTTCGATATCGACAGAGGAAAATGATGATTCTCTCCTGGCAATATCCCAGTTGTAGCGGTGCTGATGCCGAAATCGGTGTCTAATTCCAAGCTTGCGGTGAGAAGCTAGCAAGCCACACGTGCATATGAAATAGCCGAAATGATGGAGCAACTTGCAAACAAAATCAGCAAGTAAAAAAATGTATGCATGCAAAATAGCCGAAATGATTGAGTAACTCGCAATAAAAAGCAGCGAGTAAAAATAAAATAAATAGCCGAAATGATTGCGCAATCGCGACCTTCGCGATATAAAAGCTGAAATAATAGAGCATCATGGAAAATAAAAAAAATGATGATGAAATTTATGCCCTACAGGTGATATCACATCAATCCCTGTATATAATCCAGGGGCGCAAACAAAGGAGGAATCACGCTTTTCCTCCCCAGGCTCCATCAGAAAAAGAAGCCAAATCTCGATGGTTCCCAGACAACCTGGAGACCACTTCGATATTCGTCTCATTACAACAGACGCAACGTCATCCACATGACCCCGTCGCGGAAACACGTCATCCAAATGACCCCGTCGCAGAAATACGTCATCCAAATGACCCCGTCTCGGAAATACGTCATCCACATGATCCCGTCTCGGAAATACGTCATCTAAATGACCCCGTCGCGGAAATACGTCATCCAAATGATCCCGTCTTGGAAATACGTCATCCACATGACCCCGTCTCGGAAATACGTCATCTACATGACCCCGTCGCGGAGATACGTCATCCAAATGACCCCGTCGCGGAGATACGTCATCTAAATGACCCCGTCGCGGAAATACGTCATCCACATGACCCCGTCGCGGAAATACGTCATCCAAATGATCCCGTCTCGGAAATACGTCATCCACATGACCCCGTCTCGGAAATACGTCATCTACATGACCCCGTCGCGGAGATACGTCATCCAAATGACCCCGTCGCGGAGATACGTCATCCAAATGACCCCGTCGCGGAAATACGTCATCCACATGACCCCATCTCGGAAATACGTCATCCAAATGACCCCGTCGCGGAAATACGTCATCCAAATGACCCCGTCGCGGAAATACGTCATCCACATGACCCCGTCGCGGAAATACGTCATCCACATGACCCCGTCTCGGAAATACGTCATCAACATGACCCCGTATCAGAAATACGTCATCCACATGACCCCGTCATGGAAATACGTCATCCACATGACCCCGTCTCGGAAATACGCCATCCACATGACCCCGTCTCGGAAATACATCATCAACATGACCCCGTCACAGAAATACGTCATCCACATGACCCCGTCTCGGAAATACGTCATCAACATGACCCCATCTCGGAAATACGCCATCCACATGACCCCGTCGTGGAAATACGTCATCTACATGACCCCGTCTCGGAAATACATCACCCAATGACGCCGTGAAATGCGGATAACATCAAACACTTACGGGTCCTCTCGATTCGTAAGGAAAAAAACTCTCTTATAAGATCCTTACGCCTTATAAGGGAAAACACACTTAGAAATCCTCACAATTCCTAAGGAGAAATTACACTTATGATATCCTCACGACTCGTAGGGAGAAAAGTCTTCATGACACCCTCACGGCTCATGAAGTTGAAAAGTCTTAGGTAGCAGATATGAACCTGCTTCCTAAGCCATCACTACCTTTTGGAGAGTTCAAGATGAAACGTTCTTTATTATCTACAGGCCACACTTGCCATAGTAACTTACCAACAATACAGCAAAGAGAAGAAAATGACAGTGGGAGATAAGAAAAAATGTGTCTTTATTCATGAACTCAATTGAATACAAGATACATCATATAAAAGAATAAAAAATGGATACATGTTATTCAAAAGATTACAAGTGTTTAATTGATGCAAAGGCAGCTACTGAGAAGGAGGCGTTTTCAATAAGTCAGTCAGTTGCTCGCGCATTCCTCTCAACTCCTTTTCAAGGTCAGCCGCCGCAGCCAGCTCCGCTTCAACTCGGGCCTATTGCTGCAGACAGGATGAAAGTTTCTCATCAATTTCTTGCTGAACAGCCTCCTGACTCTGCGCGACCTGTTCAGTAAATTCAAGCTTCTTCCTCAACACCAGCCCGTCGGAAATACATCGTTGAAGGTTTTTAAAGATGGAGTTCAGCTGCGCAGTATTCGCTTTGACCTGGGCACACAGTTGGACAGACTCAGCGGAAGTCGCCTCACATTCCTTTCGCTTAAGGATCGCCTCTTGTTCGAAATGATGAAGGAACAGGGCACTTTTCTCAACCCACGGAGCTCGCTGGGAATTCCTGGCCAGAATTTCAGGAGCAGGACGCCTAAGCTCAAGCTCATGCAGGAAGGCCTCAATCTTCCTGCAATGATTAACCCAAGACTCGACGACGCCTTCATTAAAGAAGTTCACAAGCATCGCCAGCATTGGATTGACCGCAGCGAAATCTGCGGCAGATGTAGGAGCCTCCGCATCAAGCTCCTCGACGTATTCGCTCAGCATACGCAGACTGGTCACAGCACCTTTTGAAGATGGACGTCTAGAAAAGGGCCCTGTCGGCATCATAATGCGAGACTCGAACGGGGCTGGAGTCGATGTGATTGCTGCAAAATAGATCATAGTCAGATTTCGGCTCAGGAAATAAAGAAAATACACGAAAAATAGAGTCTACTATACCGTCTATAACATGGGGCAAAGCTGGGAGTTCCGGTGGCGTAACGATAGCCCCGTCCCCTTCTTCAATTTGTAAGGCTACAAGCAATACAAAGAAGAATTATGAATAATGTGACTGCCCATTAAAGAAAGGACGTCGTTTAGAAAAGATACTCACCGACACCACCAGGCAGACTAATCTCTGACAGGAAGGAGAAGTGTGGGTGCATCACCTGATAAAGGTGGTCAAAAAGGACTCCTGCAAGGACGCAGTAATGCAACGTCAGTACATAAGTTATACAACCTAAAAAAATAAGACTGATGGATCACGAATCCGCACCTTCCAACATCTGAGATGGTACGAGAGAGGGTAGAGGAGGTGTCACTGTCAAAGCGGTAGCTGATGGCGCTGTCTCGGGTAGCGCAACCTCAACGCTCGCCACACCTGCATTAGAAACAAGATAAATACTGTCAGGAAAGATTGAAAAGAATTGCAGAATAAAAAGAAAAGCAATGACCTAAAATCTACCAGATGAGTCGCCAGTCGGAACCGTGACGAGGGCGTCACTTAATACAGCGACGGCTTCTCCCTCCTCCATCGGGATGGTCTCACCTCCCGTTGCCTCATCCCCTGACTCTACGAGAGCCGTCGCAACGCTTGCGACACCAGGATATGGCAAAGATCCGCAGGAGGAAAGAGCGACGATCGGAGCGGTGCCCGACTCTTGAAAGGGAGCAGCCACCTCGGGCTCAGCAATTGTAGCCATCTCACCCGCTGCCATCTCGAGCTCGACAATGGTAGCCGTCTCACCCATCGCCACCTCGAGCTCGGCAATGACAGCTATCTCATTCATAACAATCATGACTATCTCACCAGCCGCTACCTCAAGCTCGGCAATTGCAGCCACCTCGCCTACCGCCGCCTCGGGTTCGGCAATCATGGATACCTCCTCTACCGCTGCCCCAGGCTCAGTGGTCGCCGCCACTTCTTCGGTAAGACTCGGCCTTGCAAGATAAGATATATGAGAACTGATATTTAAAACTTTGACAACGGAACCCCATGTCAAATTACCTTGAGTTGGTCTTCCGTTTGCTTCTCGAGCGGCATGTGCTGCCTGTCTATGGGCGGTGGACAAGGCAGCCGGAGCATCCTCTGAAGGAGTAGGGGCAGGGGTAGCGGTGCTCGAACCTGCACCCGCGGCCAAGGCAGCACTACGCTCCCTTGCCGCGCGCATTCTACGCTTCCTCTCTGCCCGGGCCGTGAGGGCAGATCTTCTAAAGGCCTCCTTTAATAGGACATCCTCGTCTGCGTCGATATTTACCTCTGGAGCCGTTATGGCATCCGTCATCGGTTGCTTAAGTGAAGCTTCTGTCGGCAATACCGGCGGAACTGAGGTAGCCAGTTCAGGAAGCGTCTCCGCACCACCCTGTTAAGTCAGTACCACGCTTGGAATAACCTGAGTAGAGGTAGTTCCTGCGATAAGAAGAAAATGCAGGGTTAGATCACCTATAAAAAAATGGGAGCGGAGACACGATAAACCGAAGCATACCGATGCCTAAGAATGCTCGAAGTCTTTCCTCTTCCTCAAAAGTCTTGAGAGAAGCTGCGAGAGCTTCTTCAGT
The DNA here is from genome assembly GCA_030015575.1 of Agapanthus africanus. Classification (NCBI taxonomy): domain Eukaryota; kingdom Viridiplantae; phylum Streptophyta; class Magnoliopsida; order Asparagales; family Amaryllidaceae; genus Agapanthus; species Agapanthus africanus. The sequence goes on from JASDDO010000031.1 coordinate 442,077,065, forward strand.
GGAAATGCCTGTTAAAGAAGGAAAAGTGTCAGTCAAAACATGATGATAGAAATATGATGCAATGACGAAAGATACAATTAATGGTTACCTGATCGCGCGAGGATAGCCAGTCCCGCTTCATGGCTTGCCAATTGCTCAGAAACTGCAATAGCAGCCGCCAGATCAGTATCATCCGGTGGCATGAATAAACCCTCGCCTGTCCCATACTCGCTCAAACCCTCGGCATAAGGAGCATGAGGCTCCTGGCCAAGTACAACGTAGACTGAAAGGATCGACTTCTTCTTCTTCTTCTGTGAGCGAGCTCCGGTCGCAGCCAACACCAGCTTGCGCTTGGTGGGCACTTTGGAACGGCGAGTCCCGATGTCTGAGCCAACGCCAGATTTGGGAGAAGCTACATTTACCGTCTCCACGGGAGCACGGGGCACCGATGGTACATCCACCGTCTCCATAGGAGCACGGGGCAACCCGCGTGTAGGGCTTAGCATACGAGGAGGCTCAACTGCAGAGACCTCTTTTAGCGGAGGGGGGACAGCGGTCCATCGCTTCAAAAGGACGTTGCGATCGCTGGCAAGGGGCGCACTCTTGCGATCGAGCAGCAGCCGCCTCTCTTCCCTGATAACAGCACCCATTGCGTGTTGATACCAAGCCACGTGTACGTTAAGGGCCCTCGAGACGCAACTCGACTCGCTGATAAAGAAGTGAGAGCCCGTATTCAAGCGCATGAAATGATGCAGCGCACCCCGCATTCCCTCTTCGGTGGCAGCGGGTTCTACCAAGAAAGCCTCCAGCGGGACCCCGTGATTATAACTCAGCTGCTGGGCAAAATGATGGGGGTTGTATCTCATGAATAGCGCCGCATCATTTTGCCTGAATACAAGAAAGCCCGGCCTGATGGAGTATAAATGGAGAATCTTCCGGGCTTTCAACACGGAAGTCATGTCCTTAAAAATGTCATGCAATGCCAGCACCGTCTTGGAAGTTTCCGGGCGATCGTCAGGACTTTGTCCATGAAAGACATACCATCTCCGACCGTGCGTGGACGAAGGAGCAAGCCCCTAGCTTCCCGCTGTGACGGACTCACGATGGAAGCGTCAACCAGCCGCATAATTCGCGGGAACTTGCATCTCTCGTAAAACGAAGGTCTCTTGTGAATGCCAAAGACCCCGAGCACGTGCATATCCATCCATGAAGTGAAGTAATGCATCGGGAAGTTGGCAGCATGCACCCCCGGTTCAGTGGTATCCACCGCCATGCTAAGACCATGGTATAAATGGGCTAACCCGGCGATCCCGATGGCCACTTGTATTCCGGCCACCATGCGATGCGCGGGGTAGAAGACGGAAGTCCTCATGTAACGAGGATGCATAGGGAGTGCGAACCAGCTCAACCATAGCCTAAGAAACCCAAGAAAGAAAGCCTCCTCGTCAATTCCCGGAGCGACGATTTCTGACAGAGGGATGATCGCAGCATCAGGAAGAAAAAAGCCCTTCTGATCAATTTCCAGTGCCGGCTGACGGTCCAAGCCAAAGCCGAAGGGATCATCGAGCTTAGCAAATTTTTTGCCTCGTCACGAAAAAATCTCCGGGCGAAGAAACCGGGCAATGAAGTCCGCAAAACTGACCCCCAGACCACCGGATTCCAGGAAGAGGCTCTCGTACATGTTCAACACCTTTATCAGACTAGGGAACTGGTGCTGAATAGCGTTCTCTGGCGTGAGGCCCATCACCACCGGCTTGGTGGCAAAAACATATTCATCCGGAGGAAGCAGCTCCTCATAGTGCTCTCCCCTGACCGGTAGACCGGAAACCTCGGCAAATTCTTCCAAGGAAATGGAAACCTCTCTGTCCAGTAGAAGGAAGGTATGGGTCGGGATGTTCTACTGCTCCAAGAACGCCTTGATCCACCATGTGGGAGGTGAAGAATATTGGAACAACGAAACGTAAACCGCAGGGTATAGGCCGAGCTTTAACAGCTGCGATTTCTTCACCGATAAGATGTACTGGGCCCACTGCAAGTACCCGGCCGGATGACGGGGAGTCAGCCCGATGTTGTAGGGCTGTCCCCAAGGGCGTGACTCGCCCTGGCATATGCGCCACCCCAGGGTATCCAAAGCCACCGGCAGCTATATGGGTATGGCGGCGATCGAAGGTTGAAGAAGACCCTCCGAAGTCCAATTGACAACCTCCACGGCATAGTTCACCGGGGGTGCATCCGCATACGAGATCGCCGAGATAGGTTCGGACGGCGTCGCGCAAGAGAAGCTTCGACGACCTCTGATAATCTGGTCGTACCATCTACCCACAAGTGAAGTTTTTTATGCTCTGGGTCATGGTCTCGGATAAGCGCGAGAACCTTTCGGTCCACCGATGCCTCAGGGAATCCTCTCTCTGAACGAACGAATGGAAACGAGGCATCGAAAGACATGTCGCCTGCAAAAAAAGGGGACAGAAGTCAACTGTCAGTACTATAATTAATTTTAAATTTTAACGGTACTTTAAAATTTTTACCATACTGCAATGCAGTGGAAAGGGGACCAAAGGGGGACCCACAAAATCTAGATGACAATTCATCAATTAATAATTAATAAAACAGCCTCATCATTGGATGTGACTGTTAATTAATGAGAAAATCCTCAAGAAAATTCTCATTGAATGAGAGATCCCTCGGTAAAAGGAGAAAATCTTCCTTTGAGAGCAAAGCTCTATGACAGAGTGACACTTGTCAAACTCAAATCATGAAGGAATAAAATTCCATAAAGAGCCTGGCTCTGTAATGATGATGGAAAAACTAATCAGAAAAGAAAATTAAAATCAATTAATTTTTATGAATAAAAAAAATCCTGAGATCTTCAAGATCCATGAAAAAACTCTTAAGAGTTCTTCATCAAAAATTAAGAAATCTACACATGATTCAAAAGAGTAAGGCTCTGTTTATGGACTAAGAAACCCCAAGAAAAGATATTTTTAGATCTATAGGTTCATGAGAGCAAAGCTCTGCTAATGAAACCCTAAATGGGTTTATTTTAGATCAAAGATCTATGAAGAGCAAGGCTCTGTTAATGGGTAAAACCCTAATTTATTAAAAAAAATTAAAACTTTACCTAAGTTTGGAAAGAGTTTTTACTCTCGAAAAGTTCTTAAACAAAAGAGCTATGCTCTGAACAAAAATTCTCAAAGAAAGAAGATGATAATCTTCTAAGGGACCAAATGTCCTATTTATAGGCATTGAACCGCCTCTTCAACTTTTGAGTTGATCCAAGGACTCAGATGCTGCCACCGCTGCACTCACGTGTGCGCCACGTGAGCGCAACGGTGGGGGGCATTTGTTTTCCCCAATCAGAGCAAACCTCTGTATTGAAATTCAAAATCTAAAAGTTGAAGGAACGCTTTAGATCCAGCGCTAGGTGCGCTGTGCGCCACGTGTCAAACACAGATGCGCTAGTGCCAGGTGCGCTGCGCCCTAGGCAGCGCACCCCCAATCAGAGCAAAGCTCGGTTTTGAAATTCAAAATCTAAAAGTTGAAGCAACGCTTTAGATCCAGCGCTAGGTGCGCTGTGCGCCACGTGTCAAACACAGATGCGCTAGCGCCAGGTGTGCTGCGCCCTAGGCAGCGCACCCCCAATCAGAGCAAAGCTCTGTTTTAAAATTCAAAATTTTAAAAATTGAAGCAACGCTTCAAATCCAGCACTAGGTGCGCTGCGCGCCACATGTCAAACACGGGTGTGCTAGCGCAGGCTGCGCTACGCTCTGCGCAGCGCGCCACGTGTCAAAAGTAGGTGCGCTAGCGCAAAGTGTGTTGCGCTCTGAGCAGCACACCACGTGCAAAGCACGGGTGCGCCAGCGCTGGAATTAAAAATTCCCTACCGTTAGATCAAAAGATCTAATAATGATAAATCATTAATTAATCAGAATTAAAATTCTGTTATGGAAAGATCTTTCCAATCTTGTTAAAAACAAGAAGATTGCCTTCTGTAAAACAGAAACCCTAGGATCAAAGATCCAACGGTGGGAAACATCCCAAAATCAATTAGAGAAAGATCTCTTTAACTGATTTAACAAATCAATTTGCCCTATATAAAGGCCCCAAGACTTCAACTCTGATAGAGAAACCCCCCTACAAATTTTGAGAAAACTCAAAGAAAGAAGAGCAAGCTCTTAGCAAAAGAAGATTATTTCTTCAAGGTAAAGAATGATTCTTGAACAAAGAGATGAAATCATCTCATTAAAACAGAAGAATTATCTTCTTAAAAGATCATAGATCTACAAAAGACCAAGGTCTTTTATAAAAAAGAGATCAAAAGATCTCATCATAAAAACAAAAGAAGTATTTATTTCATTCACAGATCATTGATCTACAAAGGCAAAGCCCTTTCCAAAATAAGAATTGTTGTTCTTGAATCTTGAGGCAAAACCTCCTTTAAAAAGAACATAAATTTGTTCACAGATCATAAATTTGATCAAATGCGCTTTGTGCTATTGAAAAGTGCCTTGCACTCTTGAACTGCGCTTCTGCGCTCCTTGGACCGGCGCTCAGCGCTAAAACATGCCACGTGTCAACCACGTATACAACTTGCGCTTTGCGCTTCTGAAACAGCGCACCGCGCTCATGGGCTGGCGCTCAACGCCAAGCGCGCCATGTGTCACTCACTGGTGCGCCACTAAACCAGCGCAACGCGCTCATAAATTAAAAGCGCAATGCGCTCATAAATTGGCGCTTAGCGCTAAACGCGACACGTATCCTTTTCGTGTGCGCTAATTGGCAGAAGCGCAATACGCTCTTTAATTGGTGCAAAGCGTCTGGCGCGCCACGTGGCGCGCTGTCAGAACACACATTGTTCTGATGAATGCTATGCATTAAATACAAGACAAAAAATGTCAGGATCTAATGCTCAGCATTATTAAAAGGGCCAAGCCCAAGTAAAGGCTCAATAGCCCAGAACAATAAAATGTTAAACATTTTAATCTTATTGGACTTAGCCCAATATTGGCCATAAGTCCTCAACTTATATCGAACTGAGCCTATCTGCTCACGAATATTCAACAGATCTTAGTCCCAAACTGGACTACAGATCTTTCAACCAACTCACACTGGTTCGAGGGTACATCTCTTTACTCCTCTGATATCTGTCGTTGTGGTCCTTCAACGTCTTCAGAGAGGTGACGGGTCCCGACAACCACATATTTCTACGGACTACGATGTCCTTAAACTTCATAGACTATGATATCTTTAAACTACGGACTGTGGGGTCCCTAAACTCATGGACTACGATGTCTTTAAACTTTACAGACTATGACGTATTTAAACTACGGACTGTGGGGTCCTTAAACTCATGGACTACGATGTCCTTAACCTGGACTATGGGGTCCTTAAACTCACAGACTACGATATCCTTAACCTCGACCGCAATGTCTTTAAACTAACATTGGACCGTGATATCCTTAAACTAACATTGGACCGCGATGTCCCTAAACTAAACAATAGAGTCCAAATGCTCTTTGTTGGATCTAAACGATCCCGTTAAGTTGATCTTAGTCTAAAAATGAGACTAACGTATCGTTAACAAACATTTAAGTAGATCTTAGTCTCAAACGAGGCTAACGTATCCTTAAACCCCAACCCCCAAACCCAAATCTAAGAAGATACGGATTTGGACTAATCCACGCCCTACGGGCGACAACATAAATTAGTCTCCGTATACAATCCACGGGCAACCACAAACAAAACAAACACCCACGACACGAAGTGACCATCTGGAGAAGGAGAAAGTTGTTACCGCGATGCGGTAGCGTAATTAACTGCAGGGGCTTGCGCCTACAGGGAAGAGCGTCCCCACAATCAATAACCCCTCAAACGAGGGGGAATCTGACGAAGTCTGCTCCATCGGCCGCATCCGTTTAAACCTTCGATACATGGTGCCATAAATCAACTTGGCATCTTTGGAAAGGTGGACGGATAGCGCCAATTAGCATCTGCCCCGAATTTCAGGCAAGACGTCCGCTGCGTCTTCGTCCGCATCTTTCAGCGGGGAACAGTTACGGATTTATGGTGATGGCCAACTGAATACACGACATCAACTTCTAATACCAGAAGAGACGAATTCCTGATAATCGCTCAATGCCTCCATGTGGCCCAGGACTATACCCAACTAAAATCTGTTTGCATGACTCCTTTGAGCCGTGGTAGGGTAGTAATCTAAGTACAGTGGGAACTCACACGAGATAAATGACGATCTTAGGTCAAAAGACTAACATATACTCATGTCACTAGAGAACTACTATATGACGATTGGTATAATACCATCTAGAAGTTCTCGGTGTGTCCTTCCAGTGTACTCATCTCCAGTGAGCTCATGTATACTATCTTAGGTGACAAAACACCAATGGCTTGTAAGACTGGCCACCGCCCCTCATTGGGGTCTAGAAACGTATATACTAAGTCTACTCCGGAATATCGAAGTCCAGTCTCGATACTCTCTCGACTAGAGACATTTAAGAATGTTCTTATGGACTACCCAGCTCTTACGTATATGATCACCATCATAATACTGGTAGTCAAGAAAGAATTCTATAGGCTTCATCATTATGTATTAACGACACGTAATAACAAATAAAACGTATACACATAATGATAAAAACAAATCAGATAGCATACTATCATCTCGAGTAAGACTGATCTATCTGTATATGCCCTCCTTCAATTATCATAATCGCCCACCTTCAATTATAATAATTTCCTTGATGACACTATATCTAACATTATATAGTTTGCTCTCTGTGCCTGGAGATCGTTCAAAATATAAATTTTGAGTAGAACCAAAAAAATATAAATTATAAATCTTATATCATAGTTCATATACACAAATGTAGATCCTTTACAGTCAAATGTACATGACTTTCTCACAAATTTACATCATTTACTGCAAACAAATATCAAAGATCAAATAAAAACACCACTACAAATCATATATGCAAATTTCAGCACACATCAATAAAACATCAACACACATCCTATATGGACAATAAAAACGAAATCTATAATTTATTACATCATTTGGGTAATTTTTAATTAGCTACCTCATAACAAATCCTATATCTAAAATTATTTACAGTATTTATGTTCCATTTTTCGTCGTTTAGTGCAATTCCCCACGACAAGCAATCTATGTATTTCATTATTGTAAGTCCATGCTACCTCTCCCGGTACTTTCGGGCATGCGGAATTTGGTGAAAAACAATTTTTCTAGAGGTGGTAACATGGACTCAAAACCGGATCTTTGTTAAATATCTAACTAACAACCTAATTAGGAGTTGTTAACTACTCGGTTAGGGGGTTATACCTTTCTTTCTTGAACTCCTTCGTCTTCAAGCCTCGATGGTTGTCCGGATCGGCTTCACCCCGTCGTCTCCTTGCGCCGAAGATGGATCCACCTCGAAAGCTTCTACCTTTGGCTTCTTCTTCGGTCTTTGAAGAAACTAGTTCACTTGGTTTGCTAAACCTTATAAACTAGAATAAGTAGAGAAGATTGTGTTGGGATTTTCTCTATGGTTCTTGGTTCTCAACACATGAGACAAGTGAACCATAGACTAAAGAGAGGGAGAGCAAGAGGAAGGAGATGAGAGCTCAAGAACAAGAGAGAGAATGAAAATGATAGAATGAGAAAGACTTTTCTCTCTTGGCTCTCATAATCCAAAACCATCATTACAAAATAGTAATCAAGTATTGTGTAAATGGTTTAAGCTACAATAGCCATATCATTCCATGCACTCATTTCTCATAAGAGATACAAGCAAGTAAAAAGTCTTTGCCATGAAATGATAGCCATTGTCATCATGATGGTCAACTAGTCCAACCTAGTCAACCGGTCAACAAAGTCAACAAGTCAACAAAGTCAACCCCTCAATAACCATGTCACCATAATACTTAATTAATATTATTGTTAATCATATATCATATTCTCATTAGGGTTGAGCAAAAAGTCAATAGTCAACGGTCAACGGTCAACAACCCTAATGAGAATCCTCTGCCTCTGTCTCTCCGTCAACTGTGCATACACACCCGCATCCGCGTTCCGAGGAACACGAATACACACTGGATAAAACCAATCCCAAAACGTACACTAGGATCTGGCTTAAACCAAAGCCCGCTAGTGTTAACTGTCCGGACACTGTACGTGCACAAGTGCACGGATGTGACCGAACCCTGTCGCAAAACCATGCGAGCTCTACTCTTTTACCTAAAGGCGAATAGCTTTCTGTGTGGGACTCTAAAGACTCGACACTACGCTAGTAGTGGGTTTAACCACAGACCGCAAGCGGCACTAGCTGTGCGTAACGGTCCTCAGGTAGATGCCGACAAGAAGACTGACGAGGTGAAACCCATCTGAACTCCTACTGAGCCTGAATATGACAGTCTCCGTACAGTCTGGTCTGTTCGTCTGATACATCGCATGGCGGGCCTAGGGGGTGGTAAACGTCAGTCCCCTAATAGCGGTACAATTCGTGTCGGAGTGAAGCCCAAAACACCCTGAGATAACACTGGAAGCCTACCAGTATATCTCGATTTCCCTGGCCAGGGACTACTCGTGTAATGGCTCTCCTAGACACAGCGCGATGTCAACCCCTAATACCGGGAGAGACGAATCCTCTCTAACCGTCACTGCCTCCAAGTGCTTCGGGACTGCACCCAACTACCACCTGTTTGCACGACTCCTTTGAGCCGTGGTAGGGTAGTAATCAAAGTACAGTGGGAACACACTCGAGGCGAAGTGACAGTGTCAAGTCAGCGGACTAAGCTGTACTCATGTCACCTGGGAACTGATAACTGACGATAGGTATAATACCAACCGGTCAGTTCCCGACGAGTCCTGTCCAGTGTACTCGTAACCTAACGAGCACCCGTATACTATCTCCAGTACGACGTACTGATGGCTGTGGGACAGACCATCTCCCATACTGGGATGAGAAGCGCATACGCTAGTCTACTCCGGAGTATCGATGCCCTGTCTCGATAGTCCTGCGACTAGGGACCTGTATAAGGATGTGCTTATAGATTACCCAGCCCCCACTAGTGTGACTGCCATCACAACGCTGGTAATCAACCAAAGATCCTAAGGGCTCCACTAATGTGTATAGGTGATATACTAAAATAAACACATGTACACATTGAAGTAGAAACAAACCAAGTAGCATACTACTATATTGAGCAAGATTGTTTATACAACTGTGAATATCCCAAGCTTCCATTAAGTAATATACAAACTAGTATGATACAGTAATGGCCTCTAGGGCATATACACTAACAATCTCCCACTTGCACTAAGGCCATGTACTGGCATATCGAAGGCCTATCATCTCGATCAGCCGCTCGAACTGAGTCTGGGGCAAGGCCTTTGTAAGTGGATCAGCAGTGTTGTCTTCTGTAGAAACTCTATGAACCTCGATCTCCTGGTGACCCACGATCTCCCTGATCAGGTGATACCGCCTTAAGATGTGTCTGGACTTCTGATGGGACCTTGGTTCCTTTGCTAAAGCTATAGCCCCGTTGTTGTCGCAATACATAGGTATTGGATCAACAATGGACGGAACCACCTAAAGTTCAGTTAAGAACTTCCTTACCCAGACAGCTTCTTTTGCGGCATCTGCAGCAGCGATATATTCCGCTTCCATCGTTGAGTCAGCAACGGTTTCCTGTTTGGAACTCTTCGAACACACCGCCCCTCCATTGAGGGTAAAGACATAACCCGACATGGACTTGGAATCATCTTTGTCACTCTGGAAGCTGGAGTCAGCAAAGGCCTCGATCTGGAGGTCTTTTCCGCCATACACCAAGAACATCTCCTTAGTCCTTCTCAGGTACTTGAGAATGTTCTTTACCACTATCCAGTGTTTCTCCCCAGGGTTTGACTGATACCGGCTTACCACACTCAGTGCATAAGCTACATCCGGTCGGGTACACAACATCGCATACATTATAGAGCCTACCGCAGAAGCGTAGGGTATAATGGACATGCGATCCCTCTCCAAATCAGTCTTGGGAGACATCTCTTTTGAGAGGGTGATCCCGTGACAAGCCGGTAGGTTACCGCGCTTGGAATCTTCCATACTGAATCTTTTCAGTATGGTGTCGATATACCTGGACTGAGAAAGTCCTAATATCCTCTTGGATCTATCACGATGGATTCGGATCCCCAGGATGTATGAGGCATCACCCAGGTCTTTCATGGAGAACCTGTGTGACAAGAACCCCTTGACAGATTGTAGCATAGGAATGTCATTTCCTATTAAGAGAATGGCATCCATGTATAAAACGAGGAATACTACAGTTCTTGCTACAAATCTACTATAGATGCATGGTTCATCTGGATTTTTGATAAAGCCAAATTCCTTGACCGTCTCATCAAAACAGATGTTCCAACTCCGCGATGCCTGCTTTAGTCTGTAAATGGACTTAAGCAATTTGCACACCTTTCCGCTGCTCCCACTCTGAATGAAACCCTCTGGCTGGTCCATATAGACACACTCCTCTAAATTTCTATTTAGAAAAGCGGTCTTTACGTCCATCTGCCAAATCTCATAATCGTGGAAGGCAGCAATGGCAAGAAGGATCCTAATGGATTTCAGCATAGCTACTGGAGAAAAGGTCTCGTCATAGTCCAAACCAGGTCTTTGACGAAAACCCTTTGCAACCAGTCTAGCTTTATAGGTCTCAACCTGTCCATCTACACCAATCTTCCTTTTGAAGATCCACTTGCATCCTACGGGTTTTACCCCGTCTGGAGCAATGTCCAACGTCCATACTTTGTTGGTGTACATGGACTCCATTTCGGTCCGCATTGCATCCAGCCATTTTACCGAGTCGACGCTCTGAACGGCTTGCTGGAAGCTAGTAGGCTCATCATAATCTATGATGCAATCCTCTCTATCCCCGTCTATGAGAAAACCGTAGTATCTCTCGGGCGGATGAGACTGCCTACTACTTCTGCGGAGCGGCGTAGGAATGTCCTGTTCTTTTGGTCCCTCTGGTTCCACTAAGCTTTCAGTAATAGTCTGTGGTTCTGGAATTTCTTCCAGTTCTACTGCGCTCCCATTAATTTCCTTTTCTAAGAACTGGTGTTCTAGAAAGTGGGCATGACGAGAAACAAAAACCTTTTGTTCCTCTTCGCAGTAGAAGAAATATCCCTTGGATTTCTTTGGATATCCCACGAACTTGCACTGTACTGAGCGTGCCTCGAGCTTGTCCGTATGCTTCTTTTTGACAAAAGCTGGACTTCCCCATGTCTTAATGTGATTAAGATAGGGTCTCTTCCCACACCACATCTCATATGGTGTAGTAGGCACAGTCTTAGTTGGAACTCGATTCAAAAGGTATGCAGCTGATTCTAGCGCATATCCCCAGAATGATCGCGGTAACTCAGCGTTACTCATCATGGACCGTACCATATCCAATAGGGTTCGGTTCCGTCTCTCCGATACACCGTTATGTTGCGGAGTGTATGGAGGAGTAAGCTGAGAGAGAATTCCGTTCTCTTTTAAATAGTCCGGGAACTCGGCACTCAAGTATTCTCCACCTCGATCCGATCTTAGAATCTTAATACTTTTGCCGGTTTGTTTTTCTACTTCATTCTTATACTCCTGGAACTTTCCAAAGGCTTCGGACTTATGTTTCATTAAGAAGACATAACCGTACCTTGAAAAGTCATCCGTAAAAGTAATGAAGTAAGAATAACCGCTTCGCGCATGTGTAGACATTGGACCGCACACGTCGCTGTGTACGAGTCCCAAGAGCTCGCTCGCTCTTACTCCGTGTCCAGTGAACGGAGTCTTTGTCATCTTTCCTTTGAGACAGGATTGACAAGTGGCATACGATTGATATTCGAACGGATTCAAATATCCTTCTGTATGTAACTTCGTCAACCTTCTCTCATTGATGTGACCCAGTCTACAATGCCATAAGAAAGTCTGATTTATTTCCGGAGACTTTCTTTTGTGTGTATTCTGGACATTAAAAATCTGTGGTTGGTTTAATACGTATATACCATTGCTCAATGTACCTGACCCAATCAAAACTTGATTAAGGTGAATTTTCACAACATTGCTTACAAACGCAAATTCATAACCTTCTTTAGAAACCAAAGATACAGAAATGATATTACAAGTTGCGTTAGGTACAAAAAAGCAATTACGCAAAACCAAAACATGCCCATCTGACATTCCCAGGTGATAGTCCCCCACGGCCTTAGCATCCATGCTAGCTCCGTTTGCAACTTTGAGGGTCATGTCACCTGCCTTCAAAACCCTACGGTTTCTCAACGCCTACAAAGAATTATAGATATGAGATCCTGATCCGGTATCCAATACCCAGGAAGTAGAGTTTATTGAAAGACAGTTTTCAATAGCATACACTCCTGAAGCTGAAACCGCAACCTGCTTCAATTCCTGTGTCCTGGCTTTCCAAGCCCTGCAATCATTCTTCCAGTGTCCTTTCTTATGACAATAGAAGCATTCTTCCTTATCCACAAGCTGCCCCGCTTTCTGTTGCTTTTACTTTTCCCTTCATATCCACTTTACCAACACCGCCCCTTGGTTTGGCGGGGGCTTTCTTCTTCTTTACCTTGGCTTTCGCCTTGGACCTAGAAGAGTAAGATCCTCCTACAAACAAAGTGGATGTTTCCCTACCTTTCTGTAGGGTACCCTCTGCACTCCTCAGCATGTTGAGGAGTTCTGAAAGTTCAACTTCTTTTTCTTGTAAGTTGAAGTTCAGGATAAACTGGGCGTAAGTGGAAGGAAGGGACTGGAGAATCAAGTCCGTATAGAGCTCGTTCTCTAACGTGGTCCCAAGTTCCGCGAGCTCCTCAATGAAGCCAATCATCTTAAGCACGTGTTCCGCTACCGATGATCTGATGGCCAACCTTGCCGAAAATAACTTCTTCGACACTTCGTATCTTGCGATACGAGATTGCTCTCCATACAGTTCTTTTGTATGGAGAAATATGGATTCGGGGTCCATATTCCCGTGCTTCCTCTGATGTTCGTTGTCCATAGAGGCAAGTACGAGGCACTTGGCCTTCGTGCTATCAATCTCCCAAGTCTTACGGATTTCCTTATCCGCGACGCTGGAGGTGGGACCTGGGACAGGGGGAGCTTTGGTGGTAAGAAGATACCCCAGCTTGTCGTAAGTGATTGCCATTTTGACATTCCTGAGCCAATCTTTGTAGTTTGACCCTGTCAGTATGTTTTTATCTAGAAGTAACTTAAGTCCAGTCATGTCGATTGGTCGCTGCAATTAGGAGAGAGAAGAAGAAACACTCAGCATGATGCTCTTGCAAGTTTAGAGTAGTTTTTAGTTTGTCTAAACAGGATGGCTCCCACTGTTTCTCGAATCCCTCCTCAAACCAAAAGGGAAGAATTAGTCAGGATCAATCTCACCGTACAATACTTGGTTAATCGTTCGGCCAGGCTGGTGTCGGTACTTCGAGAGAGGTTTTCCAACGCTTTCGCGAAGTTCCTTAATTTAAGAACCTCTTTTCCCTGGGGGCGTAGCCCCGCTAACACCTTTCTAGACACTTACTAGGTTTATAGTATTGATCGTTAAGTTAGAAATTTCCCGAGGAGTAGCATATACTCACAGTAGGATCGGGATCCAAATATCATCGCGTAACGAAACTGAAGGAATCCAACCAGAATCATCACACTCCAAATGGTATGCAATACTAGCAAGTTTCAGTTCTTTTGAAACTCCCGATGTGGATTTTTGCCCCATGCTCTTATGACCTTGACTTTGGCCAAAATATCATAAGTCACATGTCAAGTTCTACCCGTCATTCTCCAGGTTAATTTGGATCCACCCGTACCTACCCTTGACTTTGGCCAAAATGGCAGTACGACTGTCCCAAACCAACGCATCTATCTATGCTACACATAAATACCCAATAGCTACCAATCACTATGTCTTGACTTTGGCCAACATACATAGCTTGAATACTATTGACTATTTATGTGAAACGACGGAGGGCTACAAATGGTTTTGGCGAAACCGTGAACGTAGTGAACTTGATATAGTCGATGGAATGAGATAGCTTTTAAAAGGAGTGGCTCAAACTCCGCATTTTAAAAGTTTGTTTTGAAAAGAACCGAGTGGTTTTTCGAAAGTGTTCCAACGACTTTTATATGGTTTATTTTCTTGCATTAGTTCTTTTAATGCGTGATATTCTTGCATTAGTCCTTTTAATGCGTCCCATCATTTAATCCTACCATTGCAGAAAACAACCAAAATATGACGTACGCTTATGCCATTCGCATTCGCCACGGGGCCCCGTCATTACCCGTTAGGTTACTTAACTAACGACAGAGCGGGGGCTGGGCTAGCGCGGCTGTAAAACATAAGCAACGCCTAAATAATATCATATATAGATATATTGCAATGATAGACATTTCAGATCACAGATGAACACATTAGATATACTAGGAACCTGTAATTCGTACGAGCCTGTAACGAAAAGCAGATTACACAGTCGCGGTGAATAGCCAAAACCCCACCCAAGACCCCTACGGGTGCGGCAAACTACCCGCCAAGTACCCAAAGCGAAGCAACCTCCCTCAACCCCGTGAGTAGGCCACTTGGCACTTCGGCATACCCGGTAGTTTGTGCACCCCCTCCATGGGTCTATCCTAGGAGCAAAAACAGTAAAAAGAAATTATACAATGACGGCTACAACCCCGACCCGGTTGTGCGGCCATACAAATAATTATTACATCAATTTACATGAATTGAAAGAAAAGAAAACTCTCGTCTCACAACCCCCGGCTATTCACCCGCGACAATCCAATGAATTCATATACACATTCCAATAACATTACAGATCACAGATTTGTATAACCCCCACTAATCGACATATAGCGATTAGTAGACGTTCAATACAAATATCACATCATAGAAAAACCCGTCAGCTTAAGTCTTTTAGAAGTTCGATCAAAAATACGGATTTATAGGCCCCAAACACAAAATTTTCGTTCTGGAAAATCTGGGCAGAAAATACATATTCCAAAAATCCCAAAACAACTCCAGAAATACACTGCACCAAATTTGGACCTCGGCCGAGTCAACTCGGCCGCGGAACCGCGGCGGGAGCGTGCTCCCGCCGCGTTTCCGCGGCGCTTTGAATGGTTCGTGGGACCAAATTTGGTGGTTATTCAAACAAAAGCCTGAGCCGATTTTTAAGATGAAAATTATCAACTTTTGAACAGAATAAAAATCGGCAGAAACTTGACAACTCGGGTTCGTTTCGTGACTTTTTCTTTGATCGATCTTCTAGTTACTTTGCTAACATGTTAGATAGAGTTTAACTAGGCTCTGATACCACTGTAAGTCCATGCTACCTCTCTCGGTACTTTCGGGCATGCGGAATTTGGTGAAAAACAATTTTTCTAGAGGTGGTAACATGGACTCAAAACCGGATCTTTGTTAAACATCTAACTAACAACCTAACTAGGAGTTGTTAACTACTCGGTTAGGGGGTTATACCTTTCTTTCTTGAACTCCTTCGTCTTCAAGCCTCGATGGTTGTCCGGATCGGCTTCACCCCGTCGTCTCCTTGCGCCGAAAATGGATCCACCTCGAAAGCTTCTACCTTTGGCTTCTTCTTCGGTCTTTGAAGAAACTAGTTCACTTGGTTTGCTAAACCTTATGAACTAGAATGAGTAGAGAAGATTGTGTTGGGATTTTCTCTATGGTTCTTGGTTCCCAACACATGAGACAAGTGAACCATAGACTAAAGAGAGGGAGAGCAAGAGGAAGGAGATGAGAGCTCAAGAACAAGAGAGAGAATGAAAATGATAGAATGAGAAAGACTTTTCTCTCTTGGCTCTCATAATCCAAAACCATCATCACAAAATAGGAATCAAGTATTGTGTAAATGGTTTAAGCTACAATAGCCATATCATTCCATGCACTCATTTCTCACAAGAGAAACAAGCAAGTAAAAATTCTTTGCCATGAAATGATAGCCATTGTCATCATGATGGTCAACTAGTCCAACCTAGTCAACCGGTCAACAAAGTCAACAAGTCAACAAAGTCAACCCCTCAACAACCATGTCACCATAATACTTAATTAATATTATTGTTAATCATATATCATATTCTCCTTAGGGTTGAGCAAAAAGTCAATAGTCAACGGTCAACGGTCAACAACCCTAATGAGAATCCTCTGCCTCTGTCTCTCCGTCAACTGTGCATACACACCCGCATCCGCGTTCCGAGGAACACGAATACACACTGGATAAAACCAATCCCAATACGTATACTAGGATCTGGCTTAAACCAAAGCCCGCTAGTGTTAACTGTCCGGACACTGTACGTGCACAAGTGCACGGATGTGACCGAACCCTGTCGCAAAACCATGCGAGCTCTACTCTTTTGCCTAAAGGCGAATAGCTTTCTGTGTGGGACTCTAAAGACTCGACACTACGCTGGCAGTGGGTTTAACCACAGACCGCAAGCGGCACTAGCTGTGCGTAACGGTCCCCAGGTAGATGCCGACAAGAAGACTGGCGGGGTGAAACCCATCTGAACTCCTACTGAGCCTGAATGTGACAGTCTCTGTACAGTCCGGTCAGTTCGTCTGATACATCGCATGGCGGGCCTAGGGGGCGGTAAACGTCAGTCCCCTAATAGCGGTACAAGTCATGTCGGAGTGAAGCCCAAAACACCCTGAGATAACACTGGAAGCCTACCAGTATATCTCGATTTCCCTGGCCAGGGACTACTCGTGTAATGGCTCTCCTAGACACAGCGCGATGTCAACCCCCAATACCGGGAGAGATGAATCCTCTCTAACCGTCACTGCCTCCAAGTGCTTCGGGACTGCACCCAACTACCACCTGTTTGCACGACTCCTTTGAGCTGTGGTAGGGTAGTAATCAAAGTACAGTGGGAACACACTCGAGGCGAAGTGACAGTGTCAAGTCAGCGGACTAAGCTGTACTCATGTCATCTGGGAACTGATAACTGACGATAGGTATAATACCAACCGGTCAATTCCCGACGAGTCCTGTCCAGTGTACTCGTAACCTAACGAGCACCCATATACTATCTCCAGTACGACGTACTGATAGCTGTAGGACAGACCATCTCCCACACTGGGATGAGAAGCGCATACGCTAGTCTACTCCGGAGTATCGATGCCCTGTCTCGATAGTCCTACGACTAGGGACCTGTATAAGGATGTGCTTATAGATTACCCAGTCCCCACTAGTGTGACTGCCATCACAACGCTGGTAATCAAGCAAAGATCCTAAGGGCTCCACTAATGTGTATAGGTGATATACTAAAATAAACACATGTACACATTGAAGTAGAAACAAACCAAGTAGCGTACTACTATATTGAGAAAGATTGTTTATACAAGGTGAATATCCCAAGCTTTCATTAAGTAATATACAAACTAGTATAATACAGTAATGGCCTCTAGGGCATATACACTAACAATTATAAATACACCATAATCGACTGATCCGATGTCCTGTCTTGGATGTCCCTTATTCTCAATCCAATCCAAACCCTCTCCTAAAGCAATTTTGCCGGGATTGGGTACCTTATTCAGCATATACTTAACAAAATGATTTTGCTGCAAAAAAATTATTAAGTTAAATAAATTATTACAGATTATAAGCAAATGAAAATAGTAATCATTATAAAATTCGAGTAACCACTGCGGCACATTCATCCTTATACAAACGACAGACATTTTCGTACATTGGATCATATAGCACAAATTTTCCCTCCGTAATGTGCCAGACACACAAAATCCAATGATTTTCGTGATGCATAAATATTATTTAACTGACGTACAAAACGAAAGTTAATTACAATGACTTACACAAAATTCAAGATAAAAGAAGTGGGTATTGGTGGAAGATTCACGTATGCGTAACCTCTTGATGTAAATGGTTATCATTTCTCCTCTAACGCACTCCCTAATTTGCAGCGAGAGAAAGTCGGAATAATATACAATTGTCTCCGGTCCGTTTGTATCTGGTTCGTTTGTATGAATACATTCAACTTCTCTGGAGGTTATCAAAACATGAATATTTAGTACTTAACTAATAAATATGAAATTATAATTTATTCATTATAAGTAGACAAATCTTGGGTTCACTTTCTCGTCTTTGTATTCGATTCAAAGTTGCGCCTCCACGTACTTTTTTTCAATTCCGATATGTGATATTTCATTCTTTGTACAGGCTTCACAAATTTCTTTTTTTTCTTGTATGAATTTATGTACAGCGAGATCAAGAAAGAACTTGGTTTCTTCTCTCTCTTCGTATTTTCAATTTCCTCTCTTAAAAGATCTTGCCCCAGTTCGCTGGTCAGATTTACTCCTATTGCACGGACACGTTCAGTACAATCAATATATTCGGCTACTTCCGTACCGTATGTCCGACTGACCAGGGTTGTCTCCCCCGCATTTTGATCAACAGCCTCCCCAATATTTCCCTCATCTGCCACATCAATATTTTCCTCTCTTGGAAAATTCCCGACGGCCTCCTCCAGGACGGTCTTCTCCCCCGCATTTTCCTTACTTGGGTCCTTCCAGACGGGGTCCTCCACGACGGTCTTCTCAACCACATTTGCCTCATCGGCCACATCGCACTCTTTTCCAACAATGGGAAGATTAGTCCTGGCATTTTCATTCCTTTTTAGAGCTTCATCCCCCCTTCTCATCAATCTCATCCTTCAACACTTTTTTGATCTGTTCGTGTAATCTATTGAGATTGTCATCATCCAACAAAGATTTCTTGCCATCAATCATGTTCACCTATAAATAATAAGTAATAAATATTAATAATTGGATTTAATATGTTACAGGTGATATAAAACAAAACAAAACATAAACAATACTTATATAATCGAGAAGTAACTGATGGTTTATCTCGATATTAGGCTCGTGATCGTAGTTGGTTGACTGCGGGGTGTATTACCTTCTTGGTAATACCAGTGTACCAAGCCATATAGTCGTTAGCCGCATCCTCACCTTCCGCTGTAGGAGCCTCAGGTGCAACTCCTTCTTCCGCGATATTATTTTGGATTGCAAGCCATCAATTGATATAATCCGAAACCACATCGTATACTTGTCTCTTCTTGGTCGGCTTCTCTTTCTCAGCTTGTATATGAATGTCAACGAGTACCCTCTGATTACCGTCGAACTGTCGGATTATACTATCGGGATATTGCCACTGGACAATATCAAAACATATGAGAGGAACGCGTAACAGTCCAGTATGCCTACTGTGCTCAATTTTTTTTTTGGATGCATCGACATACTCACTGTACGGATCCCATATGAACAGTCATTAAAAAAACAATTGAAAATATTTAACATTATTCATTAAACAAATGTCGTTAAATTAGGTAATGAAATAGTAATTACCTGTAGCTCCTTCAAATTATCAAGCCTTCCCCGATAGAAAGTTTTATAATGATGGGGACCTCGATGTATGCGTACACCTTATTGTCTATTAAGGGGTCTAATCTCCTTGATTCTAGTATCGGGTATCGGTCGAATGACCGAGATCCTAGTATATGCCCAACACTAAATAAAAATAAATTTTTAGATTTGTTACAATTATTTTTACAATAAAAGAAAATGATTAAAAAAACTAATATGATACCTGTAAAACAGTAAGATAACACTTTATAACTTTTGCATTTGATAGGGCCGCTTTGTTCAAACTGTTTATCAAATATACCAAAACGCCCGCCCCTAAGTGTAGCCCGAGATGCGTTTCCCGTCCGTCAAAAATCTAATCTATTTAGGATGAACTGGGTTCTTGGAGCGTGTAAGGAATAATTCCATGCAAATGTTGTATAAAACATAAGCTTTTATACATCGAACAATTTTCTCGTATGCGACATCAATCTCAAGATTTCTGAAAGTCTCATACACCTATGTTGCAAGTACAATGCCGTTTTTTCTCTTCTCCTTTGGAGGTTCAACTCCTAATACGGTGCCAAAATGTAAGAAGGAAGTCATGCATCTTTCATAAACAATCGGAAAACCTATAACCAGGAGTCCGAGAATCCATGAAACGACTTCAAGAGTGATCGACGTCTCTCCAATGGGTAAATGAAAATTGTTCGTCTCGGATCGCCATTTCTCAGCTCATGCAGATATCAACTGTAGGTCATGTTGTTGGTGGCCAGTTTTATGATACACACCAAAACCTCAATCGTCCAATATTTCGATCTGTTGCTCAGTCAAAGGCCATTGCGCAGATATGATCGTCGATTCGAGCGCGATAAGAGGTCCCTTATCTTTACTACTCCAAATAACTTCGGAGATGTGATTTTCTTGATTATACAAGACAACATTATTCACGGGGACATGGTTGTATTAAATTGATGATGTCTCGAATACTTGGGATGCTAATGGCTGTGTAGGATTGAGTACATTCATCTTTGACTGGATTTTCCTTCTTTTGCAACGTTCTTCGAAAAAGTTATTTATTAATATTTTTTTGGCGGCGGAGGAGGAGGAAGAGCCGGTTTAGCCCTCTTTTGTTTAGCTTCCTTCGATGTAGGCCTCTTGGGTGTATGTTTGCGTTTAGCGGCCATTATAACTATATAATAAACTCAAAAATCCTAAATTTATTAACAAAATATCCTATCATAATCAAAAGCAAGAGAGAAGTACTTAACAGCTATTTGCATAATCAATAATGAACCTAGGATAATATATGACAAACCAGGGTTCCAAAATCGATCCAAGAAACATGATTTCATCCACAGAAAAAATCCCCAAATTATATCTGAGAACCCTAACAAATAACGCATAAATATTAACAAATCCTATACTAATTAAAGCTGAAACGGTGCTAAAGCCGTTCGAACGGTGCCTCTTTTTATTTAAAGGTAACCGCTAGTTAAAGTAGCGGTTTAATATGTGTCGTTCGATTTTAACCGTTAGTTAAAGTAACGGTTCAAATTAACGGCTTAGATTTGTTTGATATGTCGATTTTATCCAACCTGTATATTGTCCCCCATGTTAAAATTTATTGATATCTTCACTAGAAAAAAAAGAAAATTAAAATAATAGTAATTGGAGAGGTCTCTAGTGCAGACCATGACCTATTATTGTAAGAAAAAAAATGGCGCTGGAACCAATGATTGAAATAACGACCAAGAAAAAAGGACTCTGTGCAATCTCTATTCATCCCCTTCGTTTTCGATCAGGGTTAGATTTTGGTGATCAGTAAATGTTAATTTTGCAGGGACCTGCTATATATTTAATCTATGGATGTACGTGAGTTTTGATATAAGTGTGTTTCAACAATAAAGCTCAAGTATCGTTGAGGTTTTTTCGATATAAGTGGATTTCAACAATAAGACTCAAGCCTTGTTGAGGTTTGACCCAATTTATATTTTATCCCCATGTACCTCTAATAGTTTTTCCGATGTGAGACTATTTTAATTCAAATATCTTAATAGTAATGAAGGGGTCCTTTTCGGGTCTCCCTGAGATGTTGTCTTCCGTCGATCTTTCGGTAGATTTGGAAGGTGATCTCCTATTGCGTGCGGGTCTCAATGGGTTTTGAGGAGATTGGTGATTTGTGGAGTTTAACGCCGAGTATCTGCAAAGAAGTCCCGGGATGGTTTGGTACCACCGAGGACCCTCCGACGATCAAGTTAGTACGAGATCCGAGCAGAGTAACGGCTAAGTGGAATTAAAAATGGTTTACTTGACTTGACCCCTCTGTGATGGGGGTTTATATAGTGGCGGCGGCACGCAACAGCAGACGCGAGAATCTCGCCGGCAGTTACGCTTCCGACGTCACGCCCGCGTAAAGAGCGGACCACCCATTAATAGGGATCGTGATGGCGTGGAATGTGGGATGTTGCTGGCGGAGAATCTGCGCGTGGCGAGATTTGCGGAGCGGCGGTTACGCTTGTGAGTGGTGGAACTAGTCGGTCGGAGAACCGAGGAAGATGGCCTTGGCTAGGGGGCTCGGGAACGAGCGAGAGGGCCGAGGAGTCTTGGTCCTGAGGCAGTTCGGGGTGAGCTGAGAGGCCGAGGAGGCCAAATTTCGGGGGGCTCTGAGGTGAGCCAGCTTGTGCTTGCAGGTCGGGTACAGGGGCGGCCTGGTCAGCCCTTTCTTCTGAGTTCTGGGACACGTCATCTGCCACGTGTCTTGATCTTGGAGACCGCCAATATTGAGCATCATCATTAGCCCCCCACTCTTGTCCCGACCAGCTGGTGGGTAGAGTCAGGAGTGGACTGCCGGGCCGCCTAGGGTGAGCTCTCTCCTAATCTTTCGTCAGGACGCATCCCAGGCTGTCAGCTGTCTTTTCTGCCAGCGAATCAGAGCGAGATCTCTGCATTTAAGGAGGGTGCGGCGGTTCGTGCATCCTGCCACTGAAGCGATGGTCCACGTGTCGAGCGTCGGTTGGCCGACACGACGTATGCAGACCTGCGGCGTCTGACGGGGCGCGGTCCAGTATGGGAACGACAAGTGGAGCAATCGGAGCCGTTGGACACGAGGAGGTGTTTTGGCGGGAGATGAAGGGAGCTGTTAGATGAGGTCGCTTGTGGTGGTAAATAGGGGTGGGGCCCGTTCCAGGGCCCCTACTCCTTCATATTTCCCCGTTCTAAGTCCTGGTTGCTCGGCGCTCGTCTTCTCTCTTCCGCTTATGTTTCCCGAGGATCCCTCTTCTCAAGGTTAGATATCTTCCTTTGTAGAGTCAATAGATGTCGTAGGAGTAGGTTCTAGGGACCCTTTAGTTGAGCCTGAGTCCTCCCGGGGAGTAGGGCCCGGATCCTCTCCCCGGGATCGTGCGGCGGGGGCAGCCCCCATGGAGGAGGCGGTAGATGCTTCCCCCGGCGCCTCGTGTTGGGTGAGGCATGAGGACGAGCTCGCCAATGCTCGGGCTCGTTTCCATATCCCCTCACGTTATACGCTTCGTCTGGCCAAGGAGGGAGAGAGGGCAGATCAAATGCGGGGTAGGGAGATCGCCCTGTACTTGGAAGCCTTTTGGGGTGGAATGCGCCTGCCCTTCTCTCCCGAGGTCATCGAAGCGCTGAACTTCTTTGGGTTAGCCCCTGGCCAACTAGTGCCGAATTCTTAGAGGATTCTCCTCGGGTTCCTGATCCGCCTGAAGTTACAAACGGTTCCTTTCAGCCTTTCCCTCCTCGATTCTTCCCTCGTTTTCAAAAATCACTTGGGGGTCGAGCGGGCGACCCAAGGTGGGTCTACCTCTCCTTTAGAAAGCGACAGGGGGGCGCCGCCAGGACAGGGGTTGTGGCTATGCCTTCTTCCATTCACGACTGGAAGAAGAAGTTCTTCTTTGTCTCGCCTCCTGAGGGCGAGGACTGGCCCGTACCTACCAAGTGGTCGAGGGAAAAATGCTTGTCGAGGAACCAGTCCAATGACCCCGTCGTGGTGAGGGTGGCGTCGTGGGAGCCCATCCCCTGATTCTAAGTGCTGCTATCTGAGAGGGTCCTGAGTTGGGCCAGGCTCAGCCTCGTTGAGTTCATCGGTAAGTTAGGCTTGCTTTTGGATTTTATATTGCTCGTGTCACTGACTTCTTTGCATTTGGTTTGTGCAGTACCAATGGATATGGACGAGCTTCGAGCTTCCATGCGTCAGCCGAGGAAGGTCACGAAGGCTGGGGCGCCAGCTCTTCCCGTGCGAAGCCTGCCCCGGCTCCCTCTCCTCCAGTGGCCGCGTCCCGTGAGCGCTCGGGGGCGGATCTCACCCCGGGGCCGAGCAGAGCGCCGAGTCGAAAGCGGGCCCGAATTTTGGAGGACCCGGCCTCGGAAGAGGAGATCGGCTCCCCATCGGAGCCGCTTAAGAGGTCTTCCTGGAGGTCTTCCTGGGGCCCGCCATCGCCGATCATGGTAGAGGGGGGCCTCTAGTTCGCGGTGCCCTCAGAGCTATCAGTCGCGGATAGCCTGCTGCATGACATAGAGAAGTCGGCAGAGGGTAGGATCCCCGGGGGAACTTTCAGGGCTCAGATGGCGTCCATCTCCCAGGAGTCCGTGCAGGTTAGTGCTCGGTTGTTTATGAAATTTGGTGCTTCCTTTGTCTTTATGATCTCTTTCCTATCTTTCAGGTTCTCCAGCACGTTGCCCTCGCCTTACGCATGGAGGCCGAGGTGATAGCCCCGGCGATGAAGGTTGCGCGCTAGATCACCTCGCTGGAGGAAAGCTTCAAGCAGGAGCTGGAGGCGATGATGGCGAGGGTTGTCGCCCTAGAGGGCGAGGTGGAGGCCGAGAAACAGGAGGTTGCCCGGTACCGCGAGGCTGCCGTGGCTGCCGAGGCCAAGCTTGAGGATGCTCAGGTGCTTGCCGGCAACCTGTAGAAGACGGTGAAGACCCTCCGGAAGGAGCTGGGGCCAGCGGCAGAGTCGGCGAAGTCGGCCGACCTGAGAGCGGCGAAGTTGGCCGACCTCTCAGCGGCGAAGGCGGTAGAGGGCTACAAGAAGTCGAAGGACTTCTATGATGACCCGGCCGTGGCCACAACCCTCATCTGGCACGAGGCCCTCGACGCCGTTAAGGCCCGGATGCCGGAGTTCGCCGACGAAGAGCTTCGGGCCGAGTACCCCCTCGCGGACGCCGAGGAGCAGAGGAAAGGTATTCCTGACGAGGAAGTCGCTGAGGACCTTGCTCGGCCCGTGGTGAATATCGAGGACCCCGAGGTCGCGCCCGGCCCCGAGGCCTAAAGCCCCCGTCTTCCTCCTTTTATTTTGTTGCTTTTGTAATTTTTGTATGTAAGTCTACGGTAGCGCCCCAGCCGTCTGTCCGAGGCCAAAATGCGGAAACGAAAACTTTTTCAAAACTAGAAACCGACACTATCGTATACTTTAAATCCGGATCGAACCATTAACCTACAACTAGCAACTAGAGAAAGGGTTGGAAAAGCTATACCGATCGATCCGTGTCCTTCGGTCTTTGGCCACCATCCCAAGCTCCTCGCGGCATCTACGATCTCGATCTCCTCGTCGGAAAGGGCACCACATCTTCGAGTCTTTTTACGGGCTCCCGCTTCGTCCGAAGCAACTCGGGCACGAAGTTCGCTAGCCGACGTGTCCAAGGCGATTTAGAGAATGTGTGTGATCACTTTGTCTCAAGCATCCATTGATTCTCATCACATGAGAGTGTATGGATGGAGGTTGAAGATGAAGCCATTAATGGAGATTGTGAGCTAGAGGAAGAGGAAGAGGAAGAAGAAGAAGCCTTTCTTTTTCTTATGTTTACTATGATGAAAAGAGAGCTAGAAAGAAATAATACAAGAGTTAACATATACATGGCTGCCCTTCTCTCTCTTCCTCTCATTTCATCTCACAAATCAATCACATAAGGTGACATTTGCACAAGAAATGAGACCATGAGTCACCTATGAAGTACATGTCTCATTTAATGCACAAATAAATAAGCTCATAATTTCCATTTGTAAACATTAATCCAAATGTTTACAACAATAAAAAGATACGGCAAAATCTAAAGTAAACTCGTGACGGATCACAAGGATACCCTCACCTGTATATATATACCTGCATCCGCATTCCGACTGAATGCGAATGCGATGAGACTAAATTAATCCAACAAATCTAATACTAGGATCCGGCTTAAACCAAAGCCCACTTGTATGATCTGTCCGATCATGATGCGTGCACTACTGCACGTATATGATCGAACCCTGCCATATATCATACGGCCTCTACAACGTTTCGCCCGAAACTTGAGAAACTGTCTGTGGGGGACTCTAAAGACTCGTTAATACATTGGCTGTGGATTTAACCACTAGCACGTCAGAGGTACTAGCCGTACGTAACGGGCTACCAGGTATTGACCAAAAGGGAGGTCGATGAGCGAACTCATCCTGACACCCTACTGAGCTTGTCAGTGACAATATTCGTACAGTCCGGTCCGTTTGTTTATGAGCATCGCATGGCGGGCCTAGGGGTTGGTAAAAGTCAGACCCCCAAAAGCGGTACAAGTCGTGTCGGAGTGTAGCCCAGAACACCCTGAGTGACTACTGGAATACTTACCAGTAAATCTCCTGCTTTGGCTAAGGACTTCGTGTAATGGCTCTCCTAGACACAGCGCGATCTCACCCCCAATACCGGGAGAGACGAAACCCCTGCCGATCCGCTCACTGCCTCCATGTGGCTCGGGACTGTACCCAACTAAAACCTGTTTGCACGACTCCTTTGAGCCATGGTAGGTTAGTAATCAAAGCACAGTGGGAACTCACACGAGACAAATGACGATCTCAGGTCGATGAACTAACCTGTACACATGTCACCAGGGAACTGCTATCTGACGTCAGGTATAATACCAACTAGCATGTTCCCGGCGAGTCCTTTCCGGTGTACTCATAATCCAATGAGTACCTGTATATATCTTAGGTGAACCAACTAACACCAATGGCTTGTGAGACCGGCCACCGCCCCTCGTCGGAGTCTCGACTGTATACACTAGTCTACTAATGGAGTATCGATGCCCAGTCTCGAAACTCCCACGACTAGGGACCACTTTAAGGATGTGCTTATAGACCCCGGCTCCCACGTATATGATCGCCATCAAACTGCTGGCCGTCAAGCAAGAATCCTAAGGGCTCTACCAACGTGCAATAGTGACATGTAATGTCACCTAAAGCATGTACACGATGATAAAGATAAAACAGATAGCATACTATCATCTTGAGTAAGACTGTCCTACCGGTATAGGTCCTCCCTCAATCATTGCAATCACGTGCCTGTGATCCAATAATTGACTCTGAGGGCACTATATCCAACATTGTAAGCCTCCGGGCAGTTTGTAAGGCTGGGGAGCCCAAAATACCCATTGTAAAGACTTTGCCTTCGGTAATAAAACTTTTTTTCTTTCCTTCTTTAGTTTGCACTTTATCTTCTGTTCGTGAAAAATGCTCGTAAATTTTCTCTTCTTGCACTGTTGGGCTTCCCTGTTAGGTCGGCTATTTGTCAAGCGATCGTTCGTCGAGTTGATTTCGATTACTTGCCAAGCGTGCCAAGCGCTGCTGAGAAAGAGGCGTCTCCATGGCCCCGAAGTCGAGGGGAGATCGCTCGAGACTTGAATAGACTTGATGCCCCTTGTTGGTGGCTCAGATCCTCTGCGTGTGATGGGCAGAGAGTTGTCCACCGTATTTGTGTCGAGGATGGATGGGAAGCTGCTCCGTTGCCCCTTGGCGAGGGCTTCTGATTTCTGGCGCTGCGAGCAATGACCACTAGCTGGGGATGGTCGAGCGAGGGTCGGGCTCGACTGCCTCTGGGAGGACTTTGGGTCCTTAGCGTTGGAGGGGCTGTAAGAAGCCTACTAAGGATGACCGGGCAGTGAAGCTGCGCGGTTGCTTCTTGGCGAGGGCTTTGATCTCTGGCGTTGTGGGTAGGCAACTACCAGCCTGGGATGACCGAGCGGGGTAGCCGCTCGGAGGCCTCTTTCGAGGGCTTCAATCCATGGCGTCATGGGTAGGGAGCTACCATCCGGAGTCGACCGAGCAGGGCAGCCGCTCGGTTGCCTCTTACGAGGTCTTTGATCCTTAGCATTGAAAGGGCTGTAAGAAGCCCACTAAGGATGACCGGGCAGTGAAGCAGCGCGGTTGCCTCTTGGCGAGGGCTTTGATCCTCCAGGACGGGAACCGAGCACGGTTACTGCCCGGTACCTCTTGGCGAGGGCTTTTGTCCTGAAGGATAGCCGAGCGAGGGATCCTCGGGCTCGACTGCCTCTGGGAGGGCTTTCTGATCCCTGGCGTTGCGGTAGGAAAGCTACCCGCCAGGGATAACCGAGCAGGGATGACCGGGCAGTGAAGCTGCGCGGTTGCCTCTTGGCGAGGGCTTTGATCTCTGGCATCGTGGGTAGGAAGCTACCAGCCGGAGTTGACCGAGCAGGGCAGCCGCTCGGTTGCCTCTTGCGAGGGCTTTGATCCTTAGTGTTGGAGGGGCTGTATGAAGCCCACTAAGGATGACCGGGCAGCGAAGCTGCGCGGTTGCTTCTTGGCGAGGGCTTTGATCCTTCAGGACGGGGATCGAGTAGGGTTACTGCCCGGTGCCTCTTGGCGAGGGATTTTGTCCTGAAGGATAGCCGAGCGAGGGATCCTCGGGCTTGACTGCCTCTGGGAGGGCTTTCTGATCCCTGGCGTTGCGGTAGGGAAGCTCCGCCGGGGATAACCGAGCAGGGACGACCGGGAAGTGAAGCTGCGCGGTTGCCTCTTGGCGAGGGCTTTGATCTCTGGCGTCGTGGGTAGGCAACTACCATCCTGGGACGACCGAGCGGGGTAGCCGCTCGGATGCCTCTTGCAAGGGCTTCGATCCCTGGCGTCATGGGTAAGGAGCTACCAGCCGGAGATGACCGAGCAGGGCAGCCGCTCGGTTGCCTCTTGCGAGGGCTTTGATCCTTCAGGACGGGGACCGAGCAGGGTTACTTCCCAGTGCCTCTTGGCGAGGACATTGATCCCTGTCGGTTATGGTAGGAAGCTACCAGCCGAGGATAGCCGAGCAAGGACTCGACTGCCTTTAGGAGGACTTTGGTCCTTGGCGCGAGAGGGGCTGTAAGAAGCCTACCAAGGACTTTTGGCCAGGTAGGGTTACTGCCCGGTGCCTCTTGGCGAGGGCTTTTGTCTTGAAG
The DNA here is from genome assembly GCA_030015575.1 of Agapanthus africanus. Classification (NCBI taxonomy): domain Eukaryota; kingdom Viridiplantae; phylum Streptophyta; class Magnoliopsida; order Asparagales; family Amaryllidaceae; genus Agapanthus; species Agapanthus africanus. The sequence continues at coordinate 442,105,703 of JASDDO010000031.1, forward strand.
GATAGCCGAGCGAGGGATCCTCGGGCTCGACTGCCTCTGGGAGGGCTTTTTGATCCGTGGCGTTGCGGTAGGGAAGCTACCCGCCACGGATAGCCGAGCGAAGGTCGGGCTCGACTGTCTCTGGGAGGACTTTCTGATTCCTGGCGTTGCGGTAGGGAAGCTACCCGTCAGGGATAACCAAGCAGGGTAGCTGCTGGGTTGCCTCTTGGCAAGGGCCTTGATCCCTGGCGTTGCGAGTAGGGAAGCTACTGGCCAGGGATAGCGGAGCAGAGAAGCCGCTCGGCTGCCTCTACAGAGGGCTTTGATCCTTAGCGCTGGAAGGGCCTGAAGAGGCCGGCTAAGGATAACCAGGCAGGGTAGCTGCTCGGCCAAATCTTCATGAGGTTTCGCCCGACCATCCAGTTGCAGGTTTGGGGAACAGGAACGGTCGCGGCGGGTGTGCGCGTAGCATGCGCATTGAATGTGGGGGAGGCGAAGCGCCAGGGTCACATCGCTCTGATTCTGTCAGGGAAGGCTCGATAATCGCCGCGTGGCAGCGACTTCTTGGGCGAGAGCGGGCGACCGTTGAGTTCCGTTGGGGCGCAGCCTGCTATATAAGGCTGAAGGAGCACCAGTCCTTCCTTTCCTCGCAAACAGAGCGTCGAGAATGCAGGACTTCCTATTTACCATCCCCGAGATCATCCACTTCGAAGACGTATACCTCTATGACCAGAACTGTACCGAGAACACGGTGCAGTTGGTATATGGGAGTATCGAGGAACACTTCGGCCGGCTGCTCCCCTGACGCTCCTCGCTGCTGCTGCTGCTGCTGTACTCCATCTGGAGGGCATCGCCGGGGCTTTGATGATGGTCGCCGGGGGAGGTTCATCCGCGCCTCCGGTGAGGGGAAGGTGGCGGTTGGTACCTGGATCTTCAGGGTGGTCGTTCGCCATGTGGACGGAGATCGGAAGGCCAACTTTGTTTTTGTAGAGTTTGCGTTTCCCACATACGGCGCCAACTGATGGGGGTCCTTTTCGGGTCTCCCTCAGATGTTATCTTCTGTCGATCTCCCAGTGGATTTGGAAGGTGATCTCCTGTTGCGTGCAGGTCTCAATGGGTTTTGAGGAGATTGGTGATTTGTGGAGTTTAACACCGAGTACCTGCAAAGAAGTCCTGTGGTGGTTTGATACCACCGAGGACCCTCCGACGATCAAGTTAGTACGAGATCCGAGCAGAGTAACGGCTAAATGGAATTAAAAATAGCTTACTTGACCCCTCTGTGATGGGGGTTTATATAGTGGCGGCAGCACGCAGCAGCAGGCGCGAGAATCTCGCCGGCAGTTACGCTCCCGACGTCACGCCCGCGTAAATAACCCTTAATCTTAGTTATAGTGTTTATTTATATGTCTTTTGAAAAAGAAAGTAGAAAAAAAAGGCTTAACAATTTTCTATGCAAGCAAAACAATTTTTTATATATTTGTTTAATAGTAATAATTATTACTTCTTGAAAGTAATATGGATAAGCATTAATCTTGTTTATTTCATGATTATTTTCTATCCAAATTGTGAATAATAAAATTTTGAAAGTAACCATATTAGATAGGATCCACATCATCATCTTGAAATAACTTCTACCACTTCCATGCAAATAAACAACTAAAGTATTTGAAATAGGCGTACTTCTGATATTTCCATGTTGCTTCCGTGCAAGCAAACATGCCCTATATCTTATTAAAAAACTATTTCTACATTCTCTAATTTGGCGGTGAGATCTGCTATGTTCTCATCACACAACACACACATGGCATCCATGAATTTGTCCCGAATATATTAATTTGTGGCCACTTCTTCTCCTAGAGTTCATGTGGTTCGAACTCTACACTCTTCCAAGAGGAGAAGTGTCCATACCAACTGAGCTATAGCTCAGTGATGACTCATTCACGATGTTGGTACTCATGTCTGGACAACTCCTGATCTCCTTTATCTTTTGGGTGAACCAAACATATCATCTTATCGGAAATCCACTCAACTCCTTACAAACATAAATAGAATCATGAATTCCATATTAATAAAGCCTTTAAAAAACCGTATTTTCAACTCCTTGTTATCTAAAGAACACCCTATTTCGTTCTAACAAACTTCATGCTTAGAGAACCTATATTTACTAGTACCGGTATTTACCGGTATACCAATATAAATAAAATATTAAAAGGGTAAATTACACTAAAATACTGCCAACTATTGTTGTTTTTTAGTGAAATAGCACAAACGATTTTAGTTACACTAAAATATCTTAAACTAAAGTATCATGACGGTGTTAACAAACTTGTGATTTACCATCCAGCACTTTCTGTAATCGACTCTATTGCTTCTTCAACACTGGTTCTTCGATCAAGTTTTGAATGATTTTATAGTTAGACCGTTTCTGCGTTTCAGATATTCAGTCTCGTTTGGTTTCTTAGACATGGTAGCTAATGAGATATTGGACTTTTATGGAATCTCGTACACATTCAGACTTGGTCAAGCGAACAGTCAACTTCAAAGTAGATTTATTTGTGTGAAGAGTCTGCTTTTGAAATGTTTTTTTCCATAAGACAGAAGAACCAACGAGAATTGGGACAACAGTAAAACAACTGATGAGTTTGGAAGAACAAAGCAACGTGGTGACGATTGATGAGAGATGAATAAGATGGAGGAGAAGAGGCAGAAGTGATGAAGGCGTGGAGGAGAAATGAAAGGCATGGAGGAGGAGAGGTTATAATATGATTAAAAGCAAGGTAAAAAGAAGGAAGATGGAAAGGGATAGAATACAGAATTGTCAAATCACTAATTATGTAGGAGTAAATTTTTCTTTCAAAATCCTCATCAACAAGAAATTAGTTGACCGGACAAAATGTAGCGAGTTGGTAGGGAGGGGGTATCTTAGTGGAAAAAAATCCATAATAGTTTAAGGTATTTTTCTGTGATTAAAACCGTTCAAGATATTTTAGTAAATAACAAAAATAGTTAAAAGTATTATAAGTGAAATTTACCCTATTTAAATTTAATATTATATATTAAAAATGTACTTTAACCTATTAAATAGGAGAACTAATAAAACCGGGTTCAACTCAGGTTTGATTCGGTACTCGTTCAAATTCCTTTCATTACATTATTCTATCATTTAGTTATTTAGTTAATGAGCTGAACTCGAGCCGACCCTAACTAATAATTCATAACTAGCTTGAGTTATGCTTTTTTATATAATATATCGAGTTCAACTTGTTTATAAACAACAGTATGTATCATATATTTTAAGATAATATTCATTTCCAAATAGACAAGTAGTAAATCCAAATAGAATACATTCATTAAAATCATGTCTAATATCCAAATATCCAATACTCAAGACCCAAAAAATTGATTTAGTTATATCATTTTTGTATTGATGAAATTAGTTGACGAGCAATAAAGGAGGCAAACTCATTTATTTATTTTTGAGCTCTGACTCATTTTGTAACCAAGCCTTTAACAAGCCTAACTTGCGCTGAGATAAAAAAAAATTAAAGAAAAAGGGCTCAAACTGAATTTGAGCCTTATTTTTGAGCTCGAATCATTTTGTAACCAAGCCTTTAACAAGCCTAACTTGCGCTGAGATAAAAAAAAATTAAAGAAAAAGGGCTCAAACTGAATTTAGGCCAGCCAAGCTAAGCTTGAAACGGATCGAAGAATAGACGAAAATAAAAAAAAGCCAATCGAGCTAATCCTAGCTCTTTCAGGCTTGTTTACACCAGGACCAATATAATGGCCGATATATCAGTTTTACTTCAAACAATATGTTGGCCTTCAGTTGCAAAACTAAACACAATGATAAGTCAGCATATATCAACCATCCTTTCTGATACACTTTCTTTTAATATAAATTTTAAAGAAAGATGAACATTTGCACATCATATGCCTTTCGTGTCGAGATAGATCAAGATTAATAACTGCAAACGAGTTTTAAGGCAGCAGAATGATCGAAAACAGAAGGCAGAATAGAAGCAAAATATAGAATTACTCAACATAACGATTCCCAATATCCTACAAATCTCAAAGATACGTTTAAATGTCAACCAAACATAATCGAAACGGAAGCTATCAAGCTCAAAAACTCCATGGAAGTTCCTCAAATGGAACGGCGAGTACAAAACCACATCTTTGGCGAAAACACACAAACTAGTAGAAGAAGCCAAGTACTTTACCACCTACATTCTTCCTCCTTGCTTCTTCATGGTCCATGATGCCGGCGGATGTTGTCAGCACAATGTAGCCAAACTGTGTATTTCAAGTAACCAAGATATTTGTCAATGACATGCTTCAAGACTTGTACTATAAAGGCTAATAAGATAATTTGACATTAATCTGTTTCTGTAGCCTTTTTCTTCAGTTGAAACATTTCAAAGATCCATCATTCAGCTCTCATAGCCACCAAACTAGCTTAACAGCAACTGAGGCCCTATAATTGTTCACTTGCTTCCAAGGGTGTCATGACAATCCAGTTGATGGGGCTAAAGTGCTTAATGAGGTATACATGAGGGTTTTGTATGTTTTAAATCACATTTAATGTAATTTACCAGCAAATGCTTCGTGCTATATTCAACACTTCAGTGAAATTTTACTATTACTTGAAAGAGTTATATGCAAAAGGAGATGAACTTTAGATGAGTGTTTAAAAATTTTCTATTGAGATGTTGATAAGTTGAAAACTAAGGGATTCTTCTCCATTTTTTCTTTCTAGGATGTCTCTTGACAGTCATTTTTTCTTTCTAGGATGTCACTTGATCTTACAAAACCTCAAAATTGCAAATCCCCTTTAAAAGGGGTTAGTATTATGAGCAAGGTTCAAGAACTCGGTTTCGGTCACTCATAATTTTATTAGTTTCCCTGGGTTTCGGCTAGTTTCGCTAATCTCGGTTCGGATTTCGGTTTCGACGATAATACAAGACACATATATATTAAATACTTAAATTTATAATTCTATATTACAAGGCGATCCTAGTGTTTTAAAATCCAGCCATGATGCTAAATATATTGAAAAGTGTACTTAGATAAGTATTAATATAGGGTTTTGATACAATGATCACAATGACAGTAAAAATGGTATAAAAAAAAATAAGTTTTTAAAGGTTTTAGCCGAAACGATATTGTATGGTTGATTTCGTATCGATTTCGGATTTCGTATCGATTTCGGGTTTCGTATCGGTTTGTATCGGTCTCCACCAAAACCGATGCGAAACCACCACGTATCGGTGGTTTCGGCCTCGAACCTTGATTATGAGAGCAGACAAGCAAAGTTGCAAACTTAGTGATATCACTGTAATGCTTTGTTAATGAAGAAGATGTGTATAATTATATATATCTTATTAGACAAATGCTGAACTAACCTGACGAGATGGTAGCAACCTTGCAGTCCAAGGCTCAATGTCCTTAACTCCCACATCGAAGCGTGGACTAATGACACCACATTTGTTTAAGCGGCCGTTCAATTCAACAACAATTTTCCCCGCTCTGTGATCATCCACATACTCAAACTCACCAATGTAGCCTATATATATATTTGTTAAGAAAAAGATTAGAACAAACTGGAAAAGGGAATGAAGAGAGATAATGTTTAGCTAACCATGCTTCTGCATAACCAAAAGGAACTTGATGATCACTTTTGAGGAGGGCCTGATCATGACTTGGCGTTTCCCGCGCTTCTCAGCATTGTACATGCTCTTGAGAGCATCATTGAGGACACTGACTCTCACCATTCTTACCTTTATAAAACCATTTGAAAAATATTTGTTAATGAAATAATCCAACTGAAATGCAAACACGTGAATTTTAATAACATCTAATGTTAAGTAAATTAAAAAAAAAGCAATAACACAATGAATGTTTCTCTCAGTTGCTCGCTATCAATATAAATTTATTGCAGAAAACACCAGCCAAATTTAGCCAGATTTTAGGTGATAACATTTTCTATATTCTCTAAGCAAGTTTGAAAAAGAACTTAAAATCCATAGTTTTAATTCAAATGATGATGATAACAAGACATAACATAGCATGATATCCAAAAGGAGGAGGGTTAATTAATAAATTACATCGTGCTGCTCTAAGCTACGATGTTTATCAATTAACTACCTTCAAGGTATTAATTACAATAAGCTCCTACATTTAAGGGTTTTTAATTAAATAAAAAAAACTAAAAACAAAGTTTAAGGAAGCTTACTATAGTTATGCACACTAAATTATCAATGCCATGTGAAGGGTAGTTTCAGCTTCGATAAAGTATAAATGAAAGCATTGTAACAATGATACTAGCACATGATGAATGGTTATAATATAGTCGCAATACCGTCATCGTGAAATGGAAAAAAAACATTCATAACTAGTACAATATATCAAAATGATTCTACCTAAATCAAAGTATTTCAATTCATAATAAAGCCATTCATTCATATATTTACACATTCATTCTTGATTCAAAATTCAAATCATTTAGTCACATCTTTTCCATAGCTTGCTCTAACTTATGCTTAACCCAAAAAAGAAAAAAAACAGAAAAAAAAACTCACAGATCTGTTAACAAATATTCATAAGTAATTGAACAAGCATAATAAAAAAAACCCAGTTTTTCGTAAACCCTAACCTCTTGATTCCATCTATCGTACAGAAATCATCAAAGATACATCATCGAGCAACAAAGATTACATATCACTACCAATCAAATGCTCGAAGACATGCAATCATCAAATTTCAACATAAAACCTAACCCTAACCCTATATTAAACGATTGTGACAAAGAGAATGATAATAGATCAAAGAAAAAACAAAAAGATGTCACCTTTGATCGAAAGAGACCCCCAGGCGGCGCTGGAGAGAGAGAGTGAAACCCTAGAATCTAAGATCCTAAATAGCTAATGGAGAATGGGGGAGAGAGGAGCAGAACGATCATTTGAGGAACGGCCCAATAGCCCAATTAGTGGAATTGGATCCAAAGGCTACATACAAGATGTTGGCCTTGTCCAAAAGCCTCTGCATTGGGAGACAAATGGTCTCAACAATGTCTCAATTAATCAGTATTGATCACTTTTTTTTTTGAATAACCGACACTGTTAATCCTGATCTCTATCAAGACCCTTGCCTAATGGTATACACCGATTTTCATGTGTTTTCTATCCTTTTTGTTCCTGTATCGGTGATGCGGGTGAGATCCGCGCCAAGATGTCACCTTCCGTTGATCTGACGATGGCGGCGATGGACGGCTGAGATTTGATCTGGAGGCTGGCTCCTGAAGCGTGTGGATCTCAATGGGTTTGAGGTTATCTGCGCCGAGCTACCTGCAAGGAAGTCCCGGGGTGGTTGTACCACCAAGGACCCTCCAACGGTCAAGTTAGAGAGAAAATCCGAGCAGAGTAACGGCTTAGTGGAGTAAAAATGGTTTACTTGAACCGTCTGCAGAAGGGGTTTATATAGCGGTGGCAGCAGGTAAAGCAGGCGCGAGAATCACGCCAGTCGTTACGCTCCCGACGTCACGCCCGCGCAATGGGCGGGATCTCCCATTAATGGCGAGACAGGCTCGTTAATGGGGGATCGTGATGGCGTGGAACGTGGGATGTGGCCGGCGGATATCTCGCGCATGGCGAGATTCGCGGGATGACGGTTGCGCCTATGAACGGTGCCGTAGGTCGGTCGAAAAGACCGAGGAAGATGACCTCGGCGGGAGAGCTCGCGGATGAGCAGGAGAGCCGAGATATCTTGGTTCTGTGGTAGCCCGGAGACGAGCTGTGAGGCCGAGAAGGCCAATTGTGCTGGGGGCTCGGAGGTGAGCCATCGCTTGCTTGTGGGACGGGCACAGGAGTGGTCTGGTCGGCCACTGTAGGTCCTTTCTTGCATACCCTGGGACACGTCATTTGCCACGCGTCATGGTCTGGGAGATCACCGATATCGAGCATCATCATTAGCCCCCACTCTCGTCCCGACCAGCTGACGGGTCGGGTCGAGAGTGGTTTGCCGGGTCACCCGAGATGGGCTCCTTTTCGAAGATATCGTCGGGCGTGTCCCCGGGTAATCTGTTGTATATTCTGGATGATACCAACGAATCAGGGCGAGATCTTTGCATTAAAGAGGGTGCGCCGGATCGTGCGTACTTTCACTGAAGCGACAAGCCACGTGTCGGGCACTGGTTGGCTGACGCGACGGGCCGCAGACTGCCGGCGTCTGATGGGATACGGCCAGTGCGAGTGCGACAGGTGGAGCGATCGTGGCCGTCGAGTGTACTGAACCGTTTCGGCGGGAGATGACTGTCGCCGTTGGATGAGAACGCCGGTGGCAATAAGTAGAGGTGGGGTCCATGTGAGGGCCCATTCCTCTTCATAATCTCCTTGTCTTTGGTCTTGTTAGCTCGGCGTTCTCCTCTTTAAGTCGGGATTTCCGCGTTTGCTTTCCCGAGGACTCATCTTCATCGGGTTAGATGTCTTCCTCTGAGTAGTCTATAGATGTAGTTGGTGTAGAGTCTGGGGAGCCCTCTGTAGAGTCTTCCTCTTCTTCTTCTTCTTCTTCTTCTGGACCGGAGTCCTCCCAGGGAGTTAGGGTTAGGTCTCCTTCTCAGGGTCGCGCGACGGGGACGGCTCCCCGAGTGGAGGTCGCGGATGCGCCTGGCGTGCCTTCTATGGTGAGGCATGAGGAAGAGCTTGCCAACGCTCGGACTCGTTTCCATATTCCTCCCGGCTACACGTTGCGTTTGGCCGGGGAGGAAGAGAGGGCAGATCAGGTACGGGGAAAGGAGATTGCCCTGTACTTGGAAGCCTTTTGGGCCGGAATGCACCTGCCCTTCTCCCCCGAGATTGTTAGAGCGCTGAATTACTTTGGGTTAGCCTCGGGCCAGCTAGTGCCGAACTCCTGGATATTCTCCTCGGGTTCCTGGTCCGTTTGAAATTGCAGATGATCCCTTTCGGTCTGTCCATCCTTGCCTCCTCTTTCATTTACAAAGGTCACCCCGGCACTCGCGCGGGAGACCCGAGGTGGGTTTACCTCTCCTTTAGGAAACAACGTGTCACGTCCCGCTTCCCAAAATACGGAAAACGAGGGATGACTAGGCCAGCCATGCTCTTACGGTCAAGGAATAATCCCGCCGTAGTCACACTTCGGCTTCTAGCATTACATGGTAATCAGTAAACAAAGTACAGAAGTAAAGGAAATACACTAAATTATTACATCAACTTTCATTATTCACAATTTACAATAAAACAAGGATAAGAACTACTAACCAAGTTCGAATACACGGTTTCTTTAGGGAAAGCAGTAAAAGTAAAGAAGGTACTCCCGACTAAATCTCCGTAAGCTCGAAGGGCAAGTCCGACTCCTGTGCTGGTTCTTCCTCGAGGTCTGAGCATGCATACTCAGGTCGTCAGAGCGACGTAATAGCAATATTATAAAAGTGACAAGAAACAGGCAAAGAAGGTAATGACAGTGGAAATAAAATGCAGGTAATCAATGTCACTAACTGATGCAAAGTATGATCTGTGTCCCTATCAGTCTCTAAGTCATCTTTGAAATCGAGTTGTGGAAAGGAGGATCATGTTTAACGAGGGTCTCGTACATACCCGAGACTATGGCCCGCTATCGCCCAGGTCATAACCCTGTCAGCCGGACCGCTAGGCCCAACCTAATATATATAAGAGTCGCTGTTCGAATGATCATCCTCTAAATCACTGTCCTCGCTAAATACGATGCTCTTTCCACTTAGATTTCCCTTTTTTCCCCAGGTTTACACTATTTATGAGTATGGTCTAGTCGTGTACAAGTATGCACCAATAACTTGGTTTTGTCACTGTTCACTGTATTGTTCACTGTCACGAATCATTCACTTTTTCATTGGCGTACTTGACACTCCTAAACCAATACCATTCGCGCACGACAATGCATTGTACACTGAATAATAACACGCACTATCACTATGTGTATGGCAATCGGGTAAGATATGTGCATTTATGCAGTTAACATGTCATGGGTAATACGAACTATTATGCACCTTATGATCTTATAAAAATTGCATTAAATCATACGTTCAAAATTCAGTAAAATGATACAAAGGCGGTAGCATGAAAACTCAGTCAGCAGTTCAAAAAAATTTATTTCAGTGCTATTGGATTTCGGGTTTGCAAGTTACCGCCATTTCATTTTAAGTGTTCGCTGCAGGAAATTCAGTTTCTGAACTGAACGTCCATTTCGCGACACAATTTTCACCCTGTTGGGATCAGAATTTAGCGACGCTATAGTTGAACGAAATTTAGGTTTTTAAATAGGTTTTACAACCCACCATACGAATTCTCAATCGCGCCTCTACGTCAGAAGTTATGTACTGTACAACAATAGGGTATCAATTCTGTTTCTGTTTGGGACTGCTATACGTCATGTTCATTTAAATTACAGTTTAAATAGTAAACGACGGTAAAAAGGGGTGAAATCACTTTCATTATTTAGCTAATTGTTTCATATTAACTATGGTGTAGGGTTCCGCAATACAACATGTTCAAGCAGTAGAGGGTAAGCATTACAAGATGAAAATCAACAGCCAGAGCTGCTCTGGACTGCAGTCCAGAGCCGCTCTCCGAACCAGTTTCCGTCGTCTTTTCAGTATATAAACAATTTAAAACTTTCATGTGGTTCCAGGTCGTCGAGTCGTCTTCGATTTGAGCCCTCGAACGCATCATTCCAATTTGTAAACAATTAATTATGATTTTTACAAGTTTTAGACGCGGGAAATTTTCAGTTTTAACGGGTGTAATTGGGGATGATCGTTCACGTCAGTAACGATTATATTTTCCAGCCAAATTTTAACACAATGTTCATTACCACACGGGCCAGCTTATATGATCAATTTCCGTCAGTTTAATGGAAGTTTTTCATTCGGGTTCTGTGTCGAACACATACACTATATTAAGTCACACGAAGCGTTTACGCGGAATTTAACGGTATTTCTAATTTTAATAGTACAATTAGCATGAAACAAGTAGGTAACTTACCTGGAGACGCGTTGACGACGCATGGCAACGGCACGAACGCGCAACGAACGGCACGGCTAGGGTTCACGGCCTCGGCTCGAGTTTGGGTTCGTCGTCGGAGTTGCTCGGGAGATGGCTCTGTTGGTGTCGAGTGGCTGCAACGTCAAAACTCAGGTGAACGGCGGTGACTAGAGGTCGCCGGTAAGGGTGCAGCAAGGGGGTTCGGGGCTCGAAGTTTGGTGTGGGTTTCGGTGAAAGGTGTAGTGAGGTAGTGGAGGGGCTCGGGGTAGTAGGATCTGACGATGATGATGCAGAGGGGTCGACGAGGTGGCCGGCGATGCGATGGGAGCGAGGTGGTCATTGGCGAGATGGTGTGCAGGGGAGGCTCGGCAATGGGTTGAAGCAGTAGTGAGGAGAGAGGCCGGCTCGGCGTTTTGGAGGGAGGAGCGAGGGTTTAGTGGGAGGAGGTGACTGAGGTGGTCGTCGTCGTCGTGGTTCAGCGGGTTGTAGGGATGAAGCAGGGTGTTTTTTTTTTGAAGAGAGGAGAGGAGGGAGAACGAGAGTGAGGAGGGAGAGAGTTAGAGAGACGAGGAGGGGTTGAGGAGCTTGTGAGCGCGCGCGGGATCATTGGTCGGGGTCGTGGGGAAACGAAGACGGGGCGTCGGCGAGGCGACGTGGGCGACTTGGGGACGAAAAAAGAAGCGGGAAAAATGAAACGAAGTGGGGAAGATGATGGAGGCGGGTCGGGTCGGGCATGGGGGGATTGGGTTGGGTTTGGTGTGGGCTGAGAAATGTGTTAGGGATTTATTCATTTTATTTAGTTCTCTTCTTTTTGTTTTCTTTTGGCCGGGCTTTAGGGAATTTTTTTAATTAATTTTGTAAAGGAAAAATGGAAGTGGGCTGAGCTGGGTGTTGTTGGGGATTTATGTATATTTATTTAGTTTTGTTTTTGTAGGGTTCCTAGGCACTCCAATGAGGTCTCACAAGGCATCAACCATGCCAATTTCAAATTTTACGGGTGCCGAGAAACCCTAACAAGATCGTTGGCTAGATGTTTAGGCGAATCAAGCAACTAGTTAACAAATTAACTAAGTGAACGGAAATACAACCTTTGTAGATCCGGTCCTCCACCTCCACGGCTCCGTGATGAAGTCATCTCCGCTGTCCAAATGGGATCTTGGGCTCTTGCGTCGGCTTCATCGGAGAAAAAGCGGGCTAGGTCATCGATGACGATGCCGAAGATGATCTACGTCGAGGCATCGCTAGATCAAGCTCCAACTTCACCAAGTCATGAAAACTTGTGAAGGAAACACCCTATACTACTTGGCAAGAGGTAGAGGATGAAGAAATAGGAAGTGGGTTCACTTTAGAATTGGATTTCTCACATGATTTCATCACTTGCCATTGATGAGGCAAGCTTTTCTTCTTTGAAGATGAAGAAGAAGAAGATGATAATATTATGAAAAGTATATCCAAAAAGGAAAATAAAAAGAATACTTATCATAATGTAACCATGGTCAAGTGTAGAGAATAGACTAGGGTTAAGTGGAATGGTTAGGGTTAAGCATGAGACAAAATGGTCACTAAGTCAAAGCTTCATGAAGCTTCATAATACAAACAAAGTTAGCAACCATTTTTCTCTTTATGCTTTTCATTTTCCATAAAGAATAAATAAATAAACAAATGAATAAGAAAATGAAAACCCTAACCATTACACAACCATGGTTTAATCTTTACACAAACCCAAGTTAGCATGCATCATCAAACATGATACAATCAAGTGCACTAAAGTATATCACATATAAAATGTGCAAATCAAGTGAGAAAATCCTTTTAAATGAACCTATATTAGTTAATGTAATGTGATATATCAAATATATAATTATACATTAAATCATTAAATCAACACTTGACTTAATGATCCGGTCATATCATATATAACCGACTAATATCAACAGTAACATCTTATCGAATCAACACTTGATCCGATATCCCGGCTATATCGCATATAACCGATCAATGTCACAAATCGCGAGAATCGAATACAGTATCACATACTGGTATTATTCTCGGTCCCGCACATATCTCATATGCGCTCCTATTTCGTTTCGCTTGAGCCAGGAAACCTCTGTGTAGGACTCTAAAGACTCGTCAATACGCCGGCAGCAGGTGATGATCATATCAAGCACCCACAAGCCGCAAGCGGTCTTCTAAACGTAACGGCCACCCGGGTATTGAGCGATCAGAAGATCGACGAGCAAGCCCGCTCACACTCCAGTGAATCCAACCAGTAACACTACCGTACAGTCCGGTCTCGTCGTCTGATATGTCGCATATCTTGCCTAGGGGTGGTAAACGTCAGACCCCAATAGCTCGATAAGTCGTGTCGATATGAGGTCTATAACAATTCGAGAAACTACTGGTAACACTTACCAGTAAATCTCAGCAACCCTGGCCAGGGATTTCCTGTTATAGCCAATCGAACACAGTGCAACATCAACTCCCTATACCGGGAGAGACGAATCCCCTCCTATCGCTCATTGCTTCCATGTGATTCGGGACTGTACCCAAAAGCCACCGTTTTGCATGCCCTCTTGGACGTGGTAAGGTGGAAATCAAAGCACAGTGGGAATCACATAAGACTCTATGACGATCTCGGGTCTACAGACTAACCTGTACCAGTGTCACCTGAGAACTGCCATCTGACGTGAGGTATAATACCATCTGGGAGTTCTCGGCGAGTCCGTCCAGTGTACCCAGTCTCTACTGAGCACCCGTACATCATCTCTGATGTCAAACACCAATGGATATGGGATCATCCATCGCCCATCTGTATGGGTCGAGAAGGTATACTCTAGTCTACTCTGGTATATCGATGCCCCGTCTCGATACATCCACGACTAGGGACTTTGAAGGATGTACTTATGGACTATCATGTCCCCATAGGTATGATCCGCATCATAGTCCAGGTAGTCAAGTACACATCCTAAGGGCTTTACCAACATGTAACAGAGAGACAATCAGTATACACGTTAAGGTAAAGTGTAACCAGATAGCATACTATCATGTCGAGCAAGAAAGTCCTCCCTATATATGTCCCAGCATCCACTACAATATATATCCTATGTACAGTAATGGCCTCTAGGGCATACATATAACTAACAATCTCTCACTTGCACTAGGGCCATCTGTAGCAGTGGTTGTAGTATCTCATACTCAACCATCCCATAAAAGTCTCTCTCTGGGAAAAGGCCTTCGTAAGTGGATCCGCCGTGTTGTCCTCTGAGTCTACTCTCCTAACCTCGATCACCTTGGAGATCAGCCATCTCCATGATCAGGTGATACTGCCTTAGAATATGTCTGGATCACTGATGGGACCGGGGTTCCTTGGCCAAAGCCACAGCTCCATTGTCACACAATGGAAGGAACGAAGTTCATCTCATGAACTAATATACACCCAGACTGCCTCTTTGGTAGCATCTTAAGTAGCGATGTATCTAGCCTTTATCGTCTAGTATGCCACGGTATCTAGCTTGGAACTCTTCCAACATACCGTCCCTTTACTGAGGGTAAAGACAATGCCCGCGACTGACATTCAGTCGTCCTTATCACCCTGGAACCTTTCCAGTGATTCTCCCCAGGATCGATTGATACTATCTCACTACAACTAGTGAGTATCCTAATATCCAATTAGATCTATCTCATAGATCCAAAACCCAGGATTTAGTAGGTATCACTTTGATCCTATATGGAAAATCATTGTGATAAGAGGAGATTGACCGAGCGTAGCATAGGAAACTCCTTTCTTATCAAGAGTATGTCATCCACGTACTCTACGAGGATCACCACCATACTCCCTACTACCTTTTTGTTTATACAAGGTTCATCTACCATTTTGATGAAGTCAAACTCTTTGACTACTACATCAAAACAGACGTTCCAACTCCGTGATGCCTGCTTTATCATGTAAAACATCTTGCACACGTTTCCGCTGCTCCCACTGTTTACGAAGCCCTCTGACTGTGTACTTACAGACTCTCTCTTCTAAAACAACATTTAGAAAAGCAGTCATGACACCCAACCGCCAGATATCGTAGTTATGGTATGTAGCCGTGGCAAGTAGGATCTGGATGGACTTAAGCATAGCCACTGGAAAAAGGTATCATCATTATCCACGCCTGGTTGATGACGAAAACCTTTAACAAGTATTGCTTTGAAAGTCCCAACTTTTCATCTACACCAAGTAATCTTCTCAAGATATACTTGCTCCTGATGGGGATTTAACCCTTCAGATATAGCAATTAAAGTCCATACTTTGTTGGTGTATAAGGATTCCATCTCAGATCGAAAAACATCCAGCCATTCTTACTGAGTCTCACTCCTGATGGCCAGCTCGAAACTAGTTGGGTCATCATCTCATGATGCAATTCTCGCTCCCACTGTCATCGAGAAACCGAAGCAACTCTCAGGTGGGTGAGGAACCCTACTAGATCGGCGGAGAGGCTGAGGTTCGTTGGAATCTACTGAATCCTTTGGTTCTGTCAAATCATCAGCTGTAGTTTGTATAGCTGGAACCTTTCCAGTTCTACATTACAGACCTTGCCTGGAGCTTGTCCGGATTTTGCTTTTAGACATAGGCCGGACAATCCCAAATCTTAACTATCTTAAGAGATGGGTTCTTCCCTTTCCATATCACATATGAAATGGTAGGCAACTGACTTGATCGGAACCCTTTTCAATAGGTATGCAACTTCATAAGTGCATAACTCCCAAAAGGAAATAGGTAACTCAGTAGTACTCATCATAGAGCACACTATATCATATAGAGTGTGATTGCTCCGCCCCGATATACCATCGTGCTATGGTGTATACGGAGGAGTAATGCTGAGAGAGAATCTCATTCTCCTTTAGAATAGTCCAGGATTTCCGTGCTCAAGTATTCTCCTCCCTGATCACATCAAAGGACATAATACTTATACCCGTATTTTGATTCTCTACTTCTAACTTATATTCTGTGAATATCTCAAAAGGTTCGGACTCATGTTTCAACAGGAACATATGACTGAATCTTGAGAGATCATCAGAGAATGTAATGAAGTACAAAGGACCGGTCTTGGTATGTGTAGACAGGAGACCTACATACATCAACATATATCATCCCAAGAGTTCACTAACTCTTTCTCTGTTTCCTGTAAACGGAGCTATGGTCATCTTATCTTTGTAACATGACTGGCGAGTTTCACAAGATGTAAATTCAAACTAATTTAAATATGCATCTAAATGTAACTTCAGCCAGTCGGGTCGCATTGATATGACCTAGTCTACAATGCCTTAAGAAGGATTCGTTCATTTCTGAACTCTTCCTCTTGTGTGTGTTTCGTATACTAAAGAACTGTAGTTTGATTTAGAACATCAATGCTTTTAGATAACGTGCCTGAACCGATCAACTTTTGATATAGGAAATGTTCAAAATATTATCCAACAATACAAAATTATATCATTTCTTTACTAATAAAGAGACTGATATGATTTTGTATATCAGGTTCGGTATCTAATAACATTCGTTCAGAATCAATGTATTGATAATACAGGGTGACAGTAACCGACAGACTTGGCTGCAACACTTGTCCCGTTTTCTGCCTCATGAAACTTATCACCCGTTCTCAGTTCTTTACCTATCTATAGCCCATGTAACAGATTACATATGCGGGATCCTGATCCGGTATCAAATACCCAGGATGTAAAGGACATTGAGAAACGGTTCTGTATAATGAACACACCCGAAGATGATGCATCAGCATGCACTCTCTTCGTTTGAGCAGCACGGGAAATCTGGTATTCCCCAATTTCCTGCTCTGTCTTATAACATTTATAAGTTGGAGCGGGACCAACGTTCCCCAGCTCAGTATAACAAGCGGGTTCGGTCAATTATCCGTTTTATTATCTTGATTAAGGCGTGAAATGGTCGCTACCAGGAGAGAGAGAGAAGAAAACACTCAGCGTGCGCTCTTGCAAGATCAGATTGGTTATTATTTTATCTAATCAGGATGGCTCCCACTGCTTTTTATCAAGTCTTCCTTCAAACCCTAAAAGGAAAGACTAGCCGGGATTAATTACACGCTACAAGTTCGCCAATCTTTCAGCCAGGCCAGTGTCGGTACTTTGAGGGAGGTGCCCCGTGCTTTCGCACGGACCTAATTAATGTAAACCTCGTTTTCCCAGAGGCATAACCCCGTTGACACCTTTCTAGACACCTACTTGATCGGCTAATTGTAATGTGTAAAACTCTCCCAGGAGTAACAATTACTCGCAGCGGGTATCGGGATCCAACTATCTCATAGAAGGTATGCAATCTTATTGCAAATATCAACACTTGAAATTCCCGATAATTTTGCCCCTAGCGTCCTATGACCTTGACGGAGGTCAACAAACCATAGGCTACTAGTCAAGTTCAACCCGTCATTTCTTGATCGAATTAAACCCACCCGCACGACCCTTGACGGAGGTCAACAAGTCCGCACGACTACCCTAATCCAATCTGCATCATATGCATAAGCAGATAAATACTAGTTAGCTACCGCACACTACGCCTTGACGGAGGTCAACAAACGTAGCACGAATACTAAGTAGGACTTATCTGAAATGACGGAGGGCTACGACAGGTTTTTCTGAAAACCTATTGCGTAATGAACTTGATATCGTTGTAGGATCGAATGAATTTTGAAATGGAGTGCTTTTGAGGCTTTTCTAGTTTTGCTAAAGGAGTCACTCCCGGTGAAGGGATCGTCGGTCCTTTCCTCGTCGAATGAGGTGCGGGATACATCATATATATCACTGTGCAAAGCAGAACTCTTAAAAGCAATCAAAAGACAAACCGAGTGTGTAGCATCTGCCAGTTATTGCTAAAGGAGTCACTCCCGGTGAAGGGATCTTGGTCCTTTCCTTATCGAATAAGGTGCAGGATATATCACATATACCGCTGTGCAAAGCAAGAACTGTAGCTACCTGTTTTATTTTTGAAATTCGATTTCACAACATCTTAGGTTTCTTTTATTTCATTAATCATATTAATGAAGTCCCATCATTTAAATACTTAAACATCACAGATAAATACGACGTACACTTATGCCATCCGCATTCGCCTCGATGTCCCCTCATGTACCGTTAGGTTAGGTAACTAACGGCAGAGCGGGGCAGGGCTAGCGCGGGTGTAAAACATAAGTAACGTCTATATAATGTATCATATATACTATATACTGTATCTATCACAGAACATCACATGATCACATCACAGATATCGCAGCAGAAGAAACATATGAAATATTGGATATACTAGGACGTCCGTGTTTTCAATACGAGCCAGTATAAAACACGGATTCCACGGTCGTGATGAATAGCCAAACCCACACCCCTAGACCCCTACGAGAGCGGCAAGCAACCCTACCAATTCTAGAGTTAGGAGACCCGGACTCGACTCCTCGAGTTGGTCTCCCACTGGACTCCAGAACCCGGTTACTTGTGCCCTCCTCCTTGGGTCTATCCTAGTGCAGAAAAGTAAATAATATACAACAACGGTGACAACTTTCGCAACGTGGAAGTGCCCCAATAAAAGAATATTACATACAAGTTTTTACATGAATGAAAATGAAAAACACTCATCTCACATAAAAAAACCCCGGCTATTCAAACACGACGATCCAATATAACATATCCAGCAACACATAACATCACATGTCATCAACGTAAGTAAACATGCGTATCCCAATTGTCGTTGACATATAGCAACGAAACCGGCGATATCACATATTATACTTACGGTCACAGAAAAGAAAGTGTAAAACTACAACAGTTGGAATCCGCAACCTCCTCAGACATCGCATGCCTGACCAAATGAATTCCATAGACATCACATGCCTAACAATTATAAACCCCGTATTTTAGTCTCATTATCGAAAACTCTTTTCAATACCAAGTCGGGCAATTCAACAGGATTCCCGACATTTTGATCGAATGCTCGTCGCAGACTTCTGTAGACGTCCGTACCCCCGATGCCGTCGACGAAGTGCACCAAGGCGGAACACCGCTACCGGGAGCACCCGAACGGATGCTTTCGGCGACGGGGTTCTCCTACAGTCACTTGGTCGGGGCTATGGAGCGAGGCTGTCTATTAAGTTTACCCGGCGAGTATCCGCGTACGCTACGTGATTGCGACGGAGTTTTGATCACATCAAAATTCCGTGGCAACCGATCAAGTGAGACTAAACTGCTATGTTTATAACATTCATTCAGTTATCTCATAACTTATTGTGAATTCCAATTATTGTATCACATTACGGATAAGATAGAAAATGTTAAACTTTCCGATCAAACATTCGAACACCCAAGTTTTCCCGAAACCGATCAACACATGAAATAAGTTCAAAGATATTCGCTTCATGCCTCAGTACCAACGGTCCAGCCGTAGAAGGGTCAAGCCAACGCCTCACATGTGGCACGCCGTACTGCCCCAAACCTGAAGGTTCAAAGGGTAGTTCAAGATGGTCACATAATCGAGTTAAGGTTTGTTGTCTTCTAGAGGGGCCATCGCGTTACTTGCACTACTCAGAACGTCCTTAAACCACACAAAAATCCAACACTTGGATATTTTCCGGCAGGGGAAAAGTTGGGTATTTATATCCGGTCGAACTTTTAAACATATTCAAAAATTATCCGGAAAGCACATAGACAAAGTTTGATAATCCGATCGAAATACCGATTCCCAATGCAACCCCAGAACACTCGACTCTTGAGTCAAATTAAAAATTCCCAGAAAACTCAGCATAATTAAATAAGAGTTACTGTGCAAAAAGGGGATGATGACGTCATCATACTGCCGCGGAACCGCCGCAGAAGCCAGGCTTCTGCCGCGGTTCCGCCGCACTAGTTACTGTTCATGGGATAAATTTTGCATCGTAATTCTTAGAATTCCCTGCTGAATTTTTTAAGCATTTTTAATATGGAAAAATCCCAGATTTTAGAAAAAGTCCAGAGAGCACTTGGGTTTTAGGGCTTCGGGTTCGTTCGGGTTTCAAACGTCGTCTAGACTTCGCCTAAGGATCTAGCTAGGCTCTGATACCACTGTAGGGTTCCTAGGCACTCCAATGAGGTCTCACAAGGCATCAACCATGCCAATTTCAAATTTTACGGGTGCCGAGAAATCCTAACAAGATCGTTGGCTAGATGTTTAGGCGAATCAAGCAACTAGTTAACAAATTAACTAAGTGAACGGAAATACAACCTTTGTAGATCCGGTCCTCCACCTCTACGGCTCCATGATGAAGTCATCTCCGCTGTCCAAATGGGATCTTGGGCTCTTTCGTCGGCTTCATCGGAGAAAAAGCGGGCTAGGTCATCGACGACGATGCCGAAGATGATCTACGTCGAGGCATCGCTAGATCAAGCTCCAACTTCACCAAGTCATGAAAACTTGTGAAGGAAACACCCTATACTACTTGGCAAGAGGTAGAGGATGAAGAAATAGGAAGTGGGTTCACTTTAGAATTGGATTTCTCACATGATTTCATCACTTGCCATTGATGAGGCAAGCTTTTCTTCTTTGAAGATGAAGAAGAAGAAGATGATAATATTATGATAAGTATATCCAAAAAGGAAAATAAAAAGAATACTTATCATAATGTTACCATGGTCAAGTGTAGAGAATAGACTAGGGTTAAGTGGAATGGTTAGGGTTAAGCATGAGACAAAATGGTCACTAAGTCAAAGCTTCATGAAGCTTCATAATACAAACAAAGTTAGCAACCATTTTTCTCTTTATGCTTTTCATTTTCCATAAAGAATAAATAAATAAACAAATGAATAAGAAAATGAAAACCCTAACCATTACACAACCATAGTTTAATCTTTACACAAACCCAAGTTAGCATGCATCATCAAACATGATACAATCAAGTGCACTAAAGTATATCACATATACAATGTGCAAATCAAGTGAGAAAATCCTTTTAAATGAACCTATATTAGTTAATGTAAAGTGATATATCAAATATATAATTATACATTAAATCATTAAATCAACACTTGACTTAATGATCCGGTCATATCACATATAACCGACTAATATCAACAGTAACATCTTATCGAATCAACACTTGATCCGATATCCCGGCTATATCGCATATAACCGATCAATGTCACAAATCGCGAGAATCGAATACAGTATCACATACTGGTATTATTCTCGGTCCCGCACATATCTCATATGCGCTCCTATTTCGTTTCGCTTGAGCCAGGAAACCTCTGTGTAGGACTCTAAAGACCCGTCAATATGCCGGCAGCAGGTGATGATCATATCAAGCACCCACAAGCCGCAAGCGGTCTGCTAAACGTAACGGCCACCCGGGTATTGAGCGATCAGAAGATCGACGAGCAAGCCCGCTCACACTCCAGTGAATCCAACCAGTAACACTACTGTACAGTCCGGTCTCGTCGTCTGATATGTCGCATATCTTGCCTAGGGGTGGTAAACGTCAGACCCCAATAGCTCGATAAGTCGTGTCGATATGAGGTCTATAACAATTCGAGAAACTACTGGTAACACTTACCAGTAAATCTCAGCAACCCTGGCCAGGGATTTCCTGTTATAGCCAATCGAACACAGTGCAACATCAACTCCCTATACCGGGAGAGACGAATCCCCTCCTATCGCTCATTGCCTCCATGTGATTCGGGACTGTACCCAAAAGCCACCGTTTTGCACGCCCTCTTGGACGTGGTAAGGTGGAAATCAAAGCACAGTGGGAATCACACAAGACTCTATGACGATCTCGGGTCTACAGACTAACCTGTACCAGTGTCACCTGAGAACTGCCATCTGACGTGAGGTATAATACCATCTGGGAGTTCTCGGCGAGTCCGTCCAGTGTACCCAGTCTCTACTGAGCACCCGTACATCATCTCTGATGTCAAACACCAATGGATATGGGATCATCCATCGCCCATCTGTATGGGTCGAGAAGGTATACGCTAGTCTACTCTGGTATATCGATGCCCCGTCTCGATACACCCACGACTAGGGACTTTGAAGGATGTACTTATGGACTATCATGTCCCCACTGGTATGATCCGCATCATAGTCCAGGTAGTCAAGTACACATCCTAAGGGCTTTACCAACATTTAACAGAGAGACAATCAGTATACACGTTAAGGTAAAGTGTAACCAGATAGCATACTATCATGTCGAGCAAGAAAGTCCTCCCTATATATGTCCCAGCATCCACTACAATATACATCCTATGTACAGTAATGGCCTCTAGGGCATACATATAACTAACAGTTTTGGACTGGGGTTTAAAGGTTCAGGGAAATTTAAATACTAAGAACCTAGCAACCAATTTCATACAAAATAATACGAGGAAAAATAGGAAACATTCGGGGGACTTGGAAAATAATAGAAAAATTTCATTGATGGAAACGGGAATTTACATCATACCCCCCTTACAGAAATTTCGTCCTCGAAATTTAAAAAGAGACAACGAAACAACAGTACTAAACAAAGAGATGTGGAAAACGTGCACGGATATCTTCTTCATGCTCCCAGGTAGATTCTCCTGGGGAACGACCGCCCCAAGACACTCGGACTAACGGAATGACCTTATTCTTCAGCACTTTCTCTCTGCGGTCGAGGATGGTGTTGGGCTGTTCCTCGTAAGATAGGTCGGTACCCAACGCTAACTCCGAATAGTCCAGAACATGGCTCTCATCCCGAACATAACGCCGCAACTGAGACACGTGGAAGGTATTGTGCACACCAGCTAGCGATGGAGGCAAGGCAAGTCGATAGGCCACCTCTCATACTCGCTCAAGCACCTCGAAAGGTCCGATGAAATGGGGACTGGGTTTCCCCCGACCTCCATACCTGATAACTCCGCGGGTAGGGCAAATCTTCAGGAATACGTGATCTCCGACTTCAAATTCTAGGGCTCTCCTGCTGGTATCCGCCCAACTCTTCTGTCGATCCTAAGCCGTCTTAATGCGCTGCCTGATCATTTAGACCTTGTCGACTGTCTGAACAATGAGCTCGGGACCCAGTAATCTTCGTTCTCCTACATCATCCCAACAAACTGGGGATCGACACTTACGCCCGTAAAGTGCTTCGAAGGGAGCCATCTGGATGCTAGCCTGGTAACTGTTGTTATAAGAAAACTCGACTAGATGTAGATGATCTTTCCAGGAACCCTAGAAGTCCAGCATGAAAGCTCTCAGCATATCCTCGAGCGTTTGAATCGTACGCTCGGATTGTCCGTCCGTCTGCGGGTGATAAGCTGTACTGAACTTGAGGCGGGTACCCAAACTCTCCTGTAAGCTCCTCCAGAAGTGCGAAACAAATCTGGTGTCTCGATCTGACACAATGCTGACCGGAACTCCGTGAAGTCGTACTATGTCCTGCATGTATCTCTCTGCCAGTGACTCTGTCGACTGTCCCACTCGGAATGGTAAGAAGTGTGCAACTTTCGTGAGGCGGTCGACGATAACCCAAATGGCGTTGTTGCCCCTAGGGCTCCGTGGTAAGGCCGTCACGAAATCCATGGTAATGTGCTCCCACTTCCATTCTGGTATCGGAAGCGGTTGTAACAATCCTGCTGTCCTATGATGTTCCGCCTTCACCTGCTGGCATACCAAGCACCTGGATACGAACCACGCAATTTCTCGCTTCATCCCGTTCCACCAAAAGCTGCTTTAGATCTCGATACATCTTCGTACCTCCCGAATGCATAGAATAAGCTGAACTATGAGCCTCAGTCAGTACCTTTTCTCGAACATCCCCTTTGGGTACGCAGAGTCTGCTACCGAATCTCAGAGAACCGTCTTCATGTATGAGTAAGTCCGTTCTCAGCCCGGCTTCTACTTGCGCTCTGAACTTTTGCAATCGAGGATCATCCGCTTGTGCAGCCATGATGCGATCCACAAGAGAAGATTGTACCTGTAGTTAACAAAACTGTCTGATTGCGCTCGGTGTAACGACTTCAAGCTCGAGTCTCTGAAAATCCTCAATGATGCTCCTCTGACTGGTCAACATCATGACCGCTGGCTTGCGACTGAGAGCATCTGGTACAACATTTACTTTTCCCGGGTGATACTGAAGGTCCAAGTCATAATCCACCATCAGTTCTAGCCATCGGCGCTGCCTCATATTTAGTTCTTTCTGAGTGAAGACGTACTTCAGACTTTTGTGATATGTGTACACTTCTACCTTCTTGCCCAACATGTAATGCCTCCAGATCTTCAATGCAAAAACCACTGCGGCTAACTCCAAGTCATGCGTAGGGTAGTTCCTCTCGTGATTTCTCAGCTGTCGCGAGGCGTAAGCAACCACCCGACCGTGCTGCATCAGAATATAGCCTAAGCTCTTCCCTGAGGCATCACTATGTATCACGAAACCACCGGAATCATCTGGTACTGTAAGAATAGGCGCCGTGGTTAACTTCTGCTTCAGTGTCTCAAATGCCCGGGTACACTCACCTATCGACGCAAACGGTACATCCTTCCATGTCGGCCTCATCAACGGTTCAGCGATTCTTGAAAAGTCTTGGACGAACCACCGATAATATCCTGCCAGTCCCAGAAAGCTTCTGATCTCGGCCACTGACTTCGGCGTTGGCCAATCTCTGACAGATTCTATCTTTGTCGGGTCCACTGAGATGCCCTCGCCCGAAACAATGTGCCCCAAGAATTTAACCTTGTTGAGCCAGAACTCACACTTGCTCAATTTCGCGTACAGCTTCTCTTCCCGAAGAATTTGTAGAACCATGCGCAAATGCTCGACGTGCTCCTCCCGGGTCTTCGAGTAGACTAGTATGTCGTCGATAAATACAACGACGAACGTGTCCAAGTACTTCGCAAACACCATGTTCATCAAATCCATGAATATCGCTGGAGCATTAGTAACACCGAACGGCATCACGAGGAACTTATAATGTCTGTATCGGGTCCTGAAAGCCGTCTTGCATATATCCTCGGCTGCTACTCTGATTTGATGATATCCAGAACGGAGATCCAACTTCGAAAATACCTTGGCCCCACTTAACTGATCGAATAAGTCGTCGATGCGCGGAATTTGGTACTTGTTCTTTATTGTGACTTTGTTCAGCTCTCGATAGTCTATACACATCCGCAGCGATCCATCCTTCTTCTTCACCAACAGAACCGGTGCACCCCACGGTGAAACGCTTGGCCGGATAAATCCCTTCTCCAGGAGTTCTTCAATTTGCTTCTTCAATTCTGCCAACTCAACCGGTGCCATTCTGTACGGGGCCTTGGAAACTGGTACTGTACCTGGAGTCAAATCAATCGAGAATTCCAAGACGCGTGGAGGTGGTAGACCTGGTAAATCTTCAGGAAACAAGTCCAGAAAATCCCGAACGATCTCTGGGGCTGGGCTCTCATCAATCTCCATAGCTGTCAACTCTTTTGGCTTGGTTTTATACTTGGCTGGCTCCAAAGATTCGCTCCAGCCTTCGAAAATAAACTCTGGGTGATTAGGAATGCGGAAGATCACATTCCTTGCTCGGCAATCAATAATTGCATGGAAGGTACTTATCCAATCCATCCCGAGAATTGCGTCATAGCTGCCTGTTCCGATCAAAAGGAAATTCGCATAGAATTCCCTGCCACACACTACAACCGGACATGATCTACATTCTCGACTAGATACTATAACACCATTACCCATATGTATTTCCCAACCCTTAGTTAGTGGTTCATGTGGTATGGAGTGTGTATCAACGAAATGTGCAGATATGAAACAGTGCGATGCTCCAGAATCAAATAGCACTCTAGTTGGCATGGAATGTACGTGTAGAATACCTGTGACAACTTCGCCTGAAGCCTCTGCCTGCTCGGCGGTCAAGGTGAAAGCCCGTCTCTGACCGCGACCTGTGTAGGGTTGCCTCTGCTCCTGTGATCTCTGCTGCTGCGGTCCAGACCCTCCCTGTAACTCTGTTTGCTCGGGGCAACCGCTAACTCTGTGCCGACTGGATCCGCAAATCAAACATTGTCCTTTGGCGCGGCGACAGTCCTTCTGGGTGTGCCTATCTCTGTTGCAGTAGCCGCAAACTAAGTTCTTGCTCTGAGGGCGATGCTGGGGCACGAATGGACGCTTCATCTGTGTCATTCCTGGCCTGTGAACTGGTATGACTCCTCGAGACGGTGCGTGGGTACGTGCTGGAACAACTGGGGGCTTCCTAAATTTGTTGATCATCTTCTCTTGAATTCGTGCCGCGTTGAGTACCTGTGCAAAAGTCTGCAACTCGAGTGACGCGATCAACTGCTGTAGCTCGAAATCGAGTCCCTGTAAGAAGCGCCTGGCCCTGGTGGCCTCTGAAGCGATCATGTACGGAGCAAATCGGCTCAGACGGTTGAATTCTGCCACGTATACGTCCACGGGACGGCCATTCCGCTTCAGTAGGATGAATCTTTCTTCCATCTCTGCCTTGGCGGTGGAAGGGAAATAGTGGTCCAAGAAACACTTCTTGAATTTGCTCCATTCGATTGGCCTTTCTAGTCTGCTTTCTTCAACCGACCACCAAGTACGGGCTTCATCTTCCAACTGGATCTTTATCACATTCACTTTATCTTCATCTGGTACCCTGGCGGCCGTCAGTAGGTTCTCCATATTAACCAGCCATTGCTCCTCGAGTGGTTCGGCTAGTCCTGTAAATGCAGCAAGATGTAACCTCCAGAAATCTGACACGGTGTCAGCCCTGGCAGAAAAAGCTGGTGGAACAGTGCCCTCGGGGGCGGTAATGAGGGCGGAGGGTCCCCCTACAGCGGTAATAGCCCTGAGTCCCTCGGTGAGTAGGTACGTCTTTCTCTCCTGAGCTTCTGCGAGAGACGTCAGTGCACTAAGTATCCTCTCCGTGCGATCCTGAGAACTTGAGTTCGAGGAGTGGTCGTTCGGAGACGTCATATCGCTGGAAGATATTAAAAAGGATATGATTAGACACAAGGATGAGAGTCAGGGATAGTGAAGCGAAAATAATGTAATAAAGTGTAGTTAATGTTATCCCTTACTACTAAATGCGGCTTTGATACCAACAAAACCATGTCACGCCCCGCTTCCCAAAATACGGAAAACGAGGGGTGAATAGGCCAGCCATGCTCCTACGGTCAAGGAATAATCCCGCCGTAGTCACACTTCGGCTTCTAGCATTACATGGTAATTAGTAAACAAAGCACAGAAGTAAAGGAAATACATCACTAAATTATTACATCAACTTTCATTGTTCACAATTTACAATAAAACAAGGATAAGAACTACTAACCAAGTTCCAATACACGGTTTCTTTAGGGAAAGCAGTAAAAGTAAAGAAGGTACTCCCGACTAAATCTCCGCAAGCTCGAAGGGAAAGTCCGACTCCTGTGCTGGCTCTTCCTCAAGGTCTGAGCATGCATACTCAGGTCGTCAGAGCGACGTAATAGCAATATTATAAAAGTGACAAGAAACAGGCAAAGAAGGTAACGACAGTGGAAGTAAAATGCAGGTAATCAATATGTCACTAACTGATGCAAAGTATGATCTGTGTCCCTATCAGTCTCTAAGTCATCTTTGAAATCGAGTTGTGGAAAGGAGGATCATGTTTAACGAGGGTCTCGTACATACCTGAGACTACGGCCCGCTATCGTCCGGGACATAACCTTGTCAGCCGGACCGCTAGGCCCAACCTAATATATATAAGAGTCGTTATTCGAATGATCATCCTTTAAATCACTGTCCTCGCTAAATACGATGCTCTTTCCACTTAGATTTCCCCTTTTTCCCCAGGTTTACTCTATTTATGATTATGGTCTAGTCGTGTACAAGTATGCACCAATAACACGGTTTTGTCACTGTTCACTGTATTGTTCACTGTCACGAATCATTCACTTTTTCATTGGCGTACTTGACACTCTTAAACCAATACCATTCGCGCACGATAATGCATTGTACACTGAATAATAACGCGCACTATCACTATGTGTATGGCAATCGGGTAAGATATGTGCATTTATGCAGTTAACATGTCATGTGTAATACGAACTATTATGCACCTTATGAACTTATAAAAATTGCATTAAATCATACATTCAAAATTCAGTAAAATGATACAAAGGCGGTAGCATGAAAACTAAGTCAGCAGTTCAACAAAATTTATTTCAGTGCAATTGGATTTCGGGTTTGCAAGTTACCGCCATTTCATTTTAAGTGTTCGCTGCAGGAAATTCAGTTTCTGAACTGAACGTCCATTTTGCGACACAATTTTCACCCTGTTGGGATCAAAATTTAGCGATGCTATAGTTGAACGAAATTTAGGTTTTTCAATAGGGTTTCCAACGCACCAGACTGATTCTCAATCGCGCCTCTACGTCAGAAGTTATGTACTGTACAACAATAGGGTATCAGTTATGTTTCTGTTTGGGACTGTTATACGTCCTGTTCATTTAAATTACAGTTTAAATAGTAAACGACGGTAAAAAGGGGTGAAATCACTTTCATTATTTATCTAACTATTTCATCTTCACTATGGTGTAGAGTTCCGCAATACAACATGTTCAAGCAGTAGAGGGTAAGAATTACAATATGGAAATCAACAGCCAGAGCTGCTCTGGACTGCAGTCCAGAGCCGCTCTCCGAACCAGTTTCCATCGTATTTTCAGTATATAAACAATTTAAAACTTTTATGGGGTTCCAGGTCGTCGAGTCGGATTCGATTTTATCCCTCGAACGCATCATTCCAATTTGTAAACAATTAATTATGATTTTTACAAGTTTTAGACGCGGGAAATTTTCAGTTTTAACGGGTGTAATTGGGGATGATCGTTCACGTCAGTAACGATTATATTTTCCAGCCAAATTTTAACACAATGTTCATTACCACACGGGCCAGCTTATATGATCAATTTCCGTCAGTTTAATGGAAGTTTTTCATTCGGGTTCTGTGTCGAACACATACACTATATTAAGTCACACGAAGCGTTTACGCGGAATTTAACGGTATTTCTAATTTTAATAGTACAATTAGCATGAAGCAAGTAGGTAACTTGCCTGGAGACGCGTTGACGACGCAAGGCAGCGGCAACGACACGAACGCTCAGCGAACGTCACGGCTAGGGTTCACGGCCTCGGCTCGAGTTTGGGTTCGTCGTCGGAGTTGCTCGGGAGATGGCTCTGTTGGTGTCGAGTGGCTGCAACGTCGAAACTCAGGTGAACGGCGGTGGCTGGAGGTCGCCGGTGAGGATGCAGCAAGGGGGTTCGGGGCTCGAAGTTTGGTGTGGGTTTCGGTGAAAGGTGTAGTGAGGTAGTGGAGGGGCTCGGGGTAGTAGGAGCTGATGATGATGATGCAGAGGGTTCGACGAGGTGGCCGGTGGTGCGATGGGAGCGAGGTGGTCGTCGGCGAGATGGTGTGCAGGGGAGGCTCAGCGATGGGTTGAAGCAGTGGTGAGGAGAGAGGTCGGCTCGACGTTTTGGAGGGAGGAGCGAGGGTTTAGTGGGAGGAGGTGACTGAGGTGGTCGTCGTCGTCGTGGTTCAGCGGGTTGTAGGGATGAAGCAGGGTGTTTTTTTTCAAGAGAGGAGAGGAGGGAGAACGAGAGTGAGGAGGGAGAGAGTTAGAGATACGAGGAGGGGTTGAGGAGCTTGTGAGCGCGCGCGCGATCGTGGGTCGGGGTCGTGGGTCGTGGGGCAACGAAGACGGGGCGTCGGCGAGGCGACGTAGGCAACGTGGGGACGAAAAAAGAAGCGGGAAAAATGAAACGAAGTGGGGAAGAGGATGGAGGCGGGTCGGGTCGGGCATGGGGGGATTGGGTTGGGTTTGGTGTGGGCTGGGAAATATGTTAGGGATTTATTCATTTTATTTAGTTCTTTTTTTTTCTTTGTGTTGGGCTTTAGGGAATTTGTTTAATTAATTTTGTAAAGGAAAAGTGGAAGTGGGCTGAGCTGGGCATTGTTGGGGATTTATGTATATTTATTTTGTTTTGTTTTGGACTGGGGTTTAAAGGTTCAGGGAAATTTAAATACTAAGAACCTAGCAACCAATTTCATACAAAATAATACGAGGAAAAATAGGAAACATTCGGGGGACTTGGAAAATAATAGAAAAATTTCATTGATGGAAACGGGAATTTACACAACGGGGGAGTGCAGCCGGGTCGGGAGTCGTCGTCTTGCCTTCTTCCATCCACGATTGGAAGAAGAAGTTTTTCTTTGTTGGGCCGCCAGAGGGTGAGAACTGGCCTGTGCCCACCCAGTGGTCTAGGGATAGGTGCTGGCGGGGAAGTCCGTCCAACGTTCCCGACGCGGTGAGAGTGGCGGAGTGGGAGCCCATTCCCCGGGCCGACGTGCTGCTTTCTGAGTGGGCCCTTAGTTGGGCTGAGCTCAGCCCCGCCAAGTTCGTCGTTGCGTTTGTTTTCATTTCTGTTTGTGTTGCTAGTTCCATTGTATCTTGTCTTGTGCAGAACCCATGGACTTGAGCCATCTCCGAGCGGCCATGCACAAGCCGAAGAAGGGATCGAAGGCTAGAGGTGCCAGCTCTTCTCGTCCGGCATCGGTCCCGATTCCTCTGGCAGCCGTCCCACCCCAGCGTTTGAGCGCGGGCCGTGCCCCTGAGCCCAGCCAGGCGCCGAGCCGAAAGCGGGTTCTGGGACCGGAGGCCCAGGCTTCGGAGGTGGAGACCTGCTCTCCGCCGTCGTCTCTCAAGCGGTTCCCCGGACTCCGGCCTCCCCGATCTTGGTGGACGAGGGGGAGCTCCATTTTGAGGTGCCCTCGGGGCTCTCCGTCGCTGACAGCTTGCTGGCTGACATGGAGAGGTCGGCCGGGGGCAAGGTCCCTCGGGGGACTCTCAAGGCTCAAATGGTGGCCATCGCCCAAGAGGCCATGCAGGTTAGTGCTCGCTCCTTACTCGATTTTTCATTCAGCGTCTCATCATTCGCGAGATTTGGTGCCCCCCTTTCCTTTCTGACCCCCATTCTAATTTCTTCAGGTCCTCCAGCACGTCGCCCTCGTCGTCCATATGGAGGAAGAGGAAATTGCCCCGGCGGTGCGTGCCATGGGTGAGCTCTCCTCGCTGGAGGAGAGCTCAAAGCGGGAGCTGGAGGCGGTGATGGCGAGGGTCGCTGTCCTGGAGGACGAGGTGGCGGCCGGGAAGCAGGAGATGGCGGCGGCGAAGCAGGAGGTGGCGGCGGCGAAGCAGGAGGCTGCCAGGTATCGCGAGGCCGCCGAGGCCAAGCTTCAGGAATCCAAGATGCTTGTCGGCACCATGAAGAAGTCAGTAAGCGCCCTCCGGAAGGAGCTGGAGGTGGCGGTAGAGGGGGTGAAGCGAGCCGACCTCAGAGCGGCGAAGGCGGGGGATAACTTCCAGAAGTCGGAACAATTTTACACCTTCCTAGCCTCGGCCACTACCGCCATCTGGCACAAGGCCCTCGATGCCGTCAAGGCTCGGATGCCGGAGTTCGCTGACGAAGAGCTCCGAGCTGAATATCCTCATGGGGATGATGAGCAGGGGGACGACCCCGGGGGAGAAGCCGGGGAAGAGATTCCTGGTGAGGGCGACGCCGAGGCTGATGTGATGGGCACTGAGCCCCTAGGCGCCGCCCGAGCCGTGGTAGATGCTGAGCTTCCTGGGGTTGCGCCTGGCCCTGAGGCCTGAAGCCCCCTGTCTTCTTATTTCTTTTCTTTTGTCGCACCAGGAATTTTGTAGGCCTCCGGGCATTTTGTAAGGCTGGGGAGCCCACAATACCCTTATAAAAGCTTTAACTTTGTGAATAAAAACTTTTTGTAGTGTTTGTGCTCGTATTTTCCTTTGTCGGTAAACACTTGTATTTGCGCAGTACTGCCTTTGTGTTATGTCGCCTCTTCGTCTAGCGATTACGCGTCGAGTTGAATCTGTTCATTTTCCTAGTGTGCAAAGACCGGCGGGAAGACGGTATCTCTATAACCCCGAAGTCGAGGTGGAGATCGCTCAGACGTAGATAGACTGGATGCCTCTTGGTGAGGGCTTTGTTATTTAGTGATTGCAGGGTAGGAAGTTTCCCGCTGGGGATTCACCGAGCAGGAAGGAACTCGGTGGCCTCGCGAAGAGGGCTTCGGATCCTCAGCGTCTGACGGACAGGAGATTGTCCACTGGGGATGTGCCGAGCAGGGTAGCTATCCGGTGCCTCATGGTGATGGCTTTGATCCCTGGTGTGTTGGGGTAGGGAACTACCAGCCAAGGATAGCCGAGCAAGAGCGGGCTCGGTTGCCTCTGTCGAGGGATTTTGATCCTTAGCGCGGGAGGGGCCATAAGTGGCCTACTAAAGACGGGCCGAGCAGGGTAGCTGACCGGTGCCTCATGGTGAGGGCTTTGATCCCTGATGTGTTGGGGTAGGGAGCTACCAGCCAGGGATAACCGAGAAAGGGCGGGCCCGGTTGCCTTTTTTGAGGGCTTTAGATCCTTAGCGCGGGAGGGGCCGTAAGTGGCCTACTAAGGATACGCCGAACAGGGTTACTGCCCGGTGCCTCTTGGCGAGGGCTTTGATCCTTAAGGATGGGCCGGGCAGGGTTGTTGCCCGGTGCCTCTTGGCGAGAGCTTTGATCCCTGGTGTGTTAGGGTAGGGAGCTACCAGCCAAGGATAACCGAGCAAGGGCAGGCCCGGTTGCCTCCTGCGATGGCTTTTTATCCTTAGCGCGGGAGGGGCCATAAGTGGCCTACTAAGGATGGACGAGCAGGGTTGCTGCCCGGTGCCTCTTGGCGAGGGTTTTGATCCTTAAGGATGGCCGAGCAGGGTTGCTGCCCGGTGCCTCTTGTCGAGGGCTTCGATCTCTGGCATTATGGGTTAGGGAACTACCAGCCAGGGATAGCCGAGCAGGGTAGCCGCTCGGCTGCCTCTTGGTGAGGGCTTAGATCCCTGGCATTGTGGGGTAGGGAGCTACCAGCCAGGGATAACCGAGCAGGGTAGCCGCTCGGCTGCCTCTTGGTAAGGGCTTAGATCTCTGGCGTTGTGGGGTAGGGAGCTACCAGCTAGGGATAGCCGAGCAGGGTAGCCGCTCGGTTGCCTCTTGGTGAGGGCTTTGATCCTTGGCGTTGCATGGTAGGGAGCTACCAGCCAGAGATAGCCGAGCAGGGTAGCCGCTCGGCTGCCTCTTGGTGAGGGCTTTCATCCCTGGCGTTGTGGGGTAGGGAACTACCAGCCAGGGATAGCCGGGCAGGGTAGCCGCTCGGCTGCCTCTTGGTGAGGGCTTTGATCCCTGGCGTTGCGTAGTAGGGAGCTACCAGCCAGGGATAGCCGAGCAGGGTAGCCGCTCGGCTGCCTCTTGGTGAGGGCTTTGATCCCTGGCGTTGTGGGGTAGGGAAGCTACCAGCCAGGGATAGCCGAGCGGGGTAACCGCTCGGCCGCCTCTTAGTGAGGGCTTAGATCCTTGGCGCTGGAGGGGCCGTGGGAAGCCTGCTAAGGATGGACCGAGCAGTGAAGCGGCTTAGTTGCCTCTTGGCGAGGGCTTTGATCCCTGGCGTTGCGCGGTAGGGAACTACCAGCCAGGGATAGCCGAGCAGTGAAGCCGCTCAGCTGCCTCTTGGTGAGGGCTTTGATCCCTGGCGTTGTGGGGTAGGGAGCTACCAGCCAGAGATAGCCGAGCAGGGTAGCTGCTCGGCTTCCTCTCGGTGAGGGCTTTGATCCCTGACGTTGTGGGGTAGGGGGCTACCAGCCAGGGATATCCGAGCAGGCTACCCTGTTCGGCTGCGTGACGTCGGAGTTATCTTGGAAGCTCATTCCCGCGGTGAACGCATCCAAATGGTCCTTCGGGTCAAATTTACCGTCGAAGAGAGAGACCTTTGGGGGCTTGTTGCGAGAGGAGATGTGGACAGTGAGCAGCTCCTCGGTGAATGGTTTGGTGAGCGAGTCAGCGGCGTACTTAGCCCCGTCGCTCGAACGGTGACCTTACCGATGCATACCCTCGATCTTCTTCTCGAGGGCGTCGATGTTGGAGATAGTGCCCTCAGAGTCAATTATTGGATCACAGGCACGTGATTGCAATGATTGAGGGAGGACCTATCCCGGGAGGACAGTCTTACTCGAGATGATAGTATGCTATCTGGTTTACCTTTATCATCGTGCACTGCTTTAAGTGACCTGACATGTCGCTATTGCACGTTGATAGAGCCCCTAGGATTCTTGCTTGACTACCGGCAGTATGAGGGCGATCATATACGTGGGAGCTGGTAGTCTACAAGCACATCCTTAAAAGGTCCCTAGTCGTGGGAGATTCGAGACAGGGCATCGTTTCTCCAGAGTAGACTAGTGTATACAGTCGAGACCCCGACGAGGGGCGGTGGCCGGTCTCACAAGCCACTGGTGTCAGTTAGATCACCTAAGATGTATACAGGTGCTTATTGGGTTATGAGTACACCGGACAGGACTCGCCGGGAACATGCTAGTTGGTCTTATACCTGACGTCAGATAGCAGTTCCCTGGTGACATGTGTACAGGTTAGTTCATCGACCTGGGGATCGTCATTTGTCTCGTGTGAGTTCCCACTGTACTTTGATTACTACCCTACCACGGCTCAAAGGAGTCGTGCAAACAGGTTTTAGTTGGGTACAATCCCGAGCCACATGGAGGCAGTGAGCGGATCTTCAGGGGTTCGTCTCTCCCGGTATTGGGGGTGAGGTCGTGCTGTGTCTAGGAGAGCCATTACACAAAGACCTTGGCCAAGGCAGGAGATTTACTGGTAGGTATTCCAGTAGTATCTCAGGGTGTTCTGGGCTACACTCCGACACGACTTGTACCGCTTTTGGGGGTCTGACTTTTACCAACCCCCTAGGCCCGCCATGCGATGCTCATAGACGAACGGACCGGACTGTACGGATATTGTCACTGACAGGCTCAGTTGGGTGTCGGGGTGAGCTTCCTCATCGACGTCCCTTTTAGTCAATAGCTGGTGGCCCGTCACGTATTGGCTTATACCTCTGACGTGCTAGTAGTTAAATCCACAGCCATAGTATTGACGAGTCTTTAGAGTCCACCACACTTTCAGTTACTCAAGTTTCGGGCGAAACGCTGTAGAGGCCGTATGGAGATATGGCAGGGTCAGATCAAATACGTGCGGTATTGCACGGATCAGGATCAGACGGTTTTGTACTAGTGGCCATATAGTTATATGGCAGCGTTCGATCAGATACGTGCGGTATTGCACGGATCAGGATCGGACGGATATTACTAGCCGGCTTTGTTATAAGCCGGTCCTAGTTTAGTACAGTGTAGATTTTGTCTCATTGCATCTGTATCCGGTCGGAATACAGATGCGGGTGTGTATGCACAGTATCGGGGTTTTCCTGTAATTTATTACGGGACCAGTTTTCTGGAGTTGCCAGTTTGCTTTCCGTTCCGGCCGGTTTTCCTTTGTTCTTTCCCGGCCGGACTTTTCCGATGGAGGGTGTTATTTGCAAGTTCGCAAATAACACTTTGTGGAGGATTTATTTGCATAAGGATTGATATGATAAGCATCTTTGCTTTTCATGATTTGATGAGATTAGAAATGATTTGAGGTTGATGTAAAGTTTAGTGATGATTATGTTTGGATGTGGTCACCCTCCTCCTTTTACTACACTCACCTCCCTCTTGCTTCATATTGTTATCCTCCACCATTTCTAAATGAGAGAGAGAATTATCATGGTTGAAAAAAGAAAGAGAGAAGAAGAAAAGAGAAGAAAATGAGAGCTTCATCTTTGAGAGGAAGAAAAATGAGAGTGATTCATTTTGTGTATATCATTCTTCATCTCATTCCATTGCTAGAAAATTGAAAGCACCAATTTTCTATACACCATTCCTCCATCTATGGCAACCAACCCCAAAGTGAGACATACACTCTACACTATATTCCTACAGCAAATCTTGGACGCGTCGATTCGCCAGCTTCGCGCCCGAGTTGCCTCGGTATTGAGGTGGGAGCCCGTAAAAGTACCCGGCTTCGTGGTGCCCTTTCCGACGAGGAGGAGACGACCGGAGATCCCGCGAGGAGATCGGAGTGGAGATGAAGACCGGAGGACTCGGATCAGTCGGTATATCTCTAACCTATCTTATTACTTAGCTTAGACTAGTTTAATGGCACGATCCGGGGTTTAGTGCGCGGTGGTGCCGGTTTGCTAAGTTCGCAAAATTTTAAGTTTACCACCGTTTCCGCGTTTGGCCATTGGATTGACGGCCGGGGCGCCGCCGTGCACTTACAGTGGTATCAAAGCCTCGCCATTAATTTCGTCTAGCTTCGTTTGATGTGTTTTTCAGTTCCGATCGACCAAAATTCCGAAAACCCAATTTGAGTTCACATCAGTTTTCTGTTAAGATTTTTTGGTGTCTAAAAATTTTTCAGGTGGTCTTAGATTGATGTTCAGGGAGTTCTAAGAACTCTGAGAAAATTCGAGACACTGACCCCTCAACCAGAGCGCGGAAGGGCGGCAGAAACCACCTTGTTGCCGCGCTTCCGCCGCAGGTTGGTGGGCTCACTGCTTCGAAATTTTCCAGTGGGCTTCTGGGCTTATTTTGGGTGTTTTGGAATATTAAAATTGGGCCCAGGTTTTCTGTGAGTGCTACAGTTTTGATTGGGGGCCCACTTGTTAATTTTTGGTCAATCGGAAAATTTTAAACACATTTTTCACAGTATTTACATTATATCTGCGACCGTGAATGTCACTCGATCGGTAAATCCGATCTAACTGCTATAGCCCGGTTAGACGGATTTGCGAACGTGACTTTCACGTTGATGTTCTGTTTTTGCTGTGATGTTGCGGATCGGTCGTGGGGGATAGCCTGGATGCAATACTAGTACTGTGTTGTTGTATTATGTACATTTGATATTGCGGGGCGAGCGTCCGACATGTGGACTGCCGTCACTGCCTGTTTGTATTATTATTTTGGGGCACGACCTGGTTGCGGTCGATGTACCCGGTGTATGTATATTTTACATTCTGTACTAGGATTACCCCGCGGAGGGGTGCACGGGTAGCCGGGTTCTGGAGGGCAACAAGCCCGCATCTCATGGCATTGAGACGGAGGGGGCTTCACTCTGGGATTGGCGGGCTATTCGCCGCACTCGTAGGGGGTACAGGTTGACCCAGGAGGGGTGCCCAAGTTGCCGGATTCCGTGGAGTGCTGGGTGGTCCATTCACGGAGTTGAAGGGGGCTGCCTCGCTTCAGGTTTTGGCGGGTGACTTGCCGCGCCCGTAGGGGTCTAGGATTTCATTGCACAGGCTATCCACACGACCAGGGGAACGTCGGGTTTCAGTAGTGGCTCTGTGAAACCCGGGGATCCCAGATATCTGTATTGTTCTGTGATGCTGTACATTTCTGTGATGTTGCTTTTCTTTTCACGCCTTGAGCGAAATATAATATATTGGTATATATATTAGTAGATGTTGTATATGTTTTTCATCCGCGCTAGTCCAGTCCCCGCTCTGTCGTTAGTAAGCTAACCTAACGAGTGATGACGGGACCCAGTGGCGAATGCGGATGGCATATACGTACGTCAGTATATTTTCGTTCTTTGTGGTGTGATTAATTGATGGGACTGCGTTGATTCGGATCAATGCAAGTTAAACAAACCTATTTTGATGTTGTTGGAACACTTTTCAAAAAGCTGTTATTGCAAGGACGTTCACTTTTGTTTTGCATCGTGGTATTCATTTGGAATATCCTGCTCCTCAGTCGACGAGGCAAGGGCCGAGATCCCTTCACCGGGAGTGACCCCTTGGACAGAAGTTTGCATCAGGGCATTAACTTCACTATAGCCGATTACTTTTGCTTTGCATCGTGGTATTCATTTGGAATATCCTGCACCCCATTCTACGGGGAAAGAGCCGAGATCCCTTCACCGGGAGTGACCTCTTTAGTAAAGGTTTTCGTCACTATATTTTCTAAAAAGCTATCCGTTCCTTCAACGATATCAAGTTCATTACGTTAAAGGTTTTCGCCAGAAACCATTCGTAGCCCTCCGTCATTTCAGTTAAATATTCGGTAGTATTCAAGCTATGTATTTTGACCTCACGCCAAGACATAGTGATTGGTAGCTGCCGGGTATTTATCTGTTGCATAGATAGATGCGTTAGTTTGGGACAGTCGTACTACTATTTTGGCCTACGTCAAGGGTATGTACGGGTGGATTCAAATTAACCTGGATAATGACGGGTAGAACTTGACATGTGACTTATGATATTTTGACCTCACGCCAAGGTCATAAGAGCATGGGGCAGAAATCACATCGGGAGTTTCAAAAGAACTGAAACTTGCCAGATATGCGCATACCTTCTGGAGTGTGATACCGTGAGCGGATTCCGTCATGTTGTCATGCGATGAGAGTTGGATCCCGATTCCCACTGATGAGTTGGTTTACTCCTCGGGTGACCCCGACTAATTCTTCTTTCAGGTTTGGAGAAGAATTTGAGGTACAGTGGGAGGTTTCCTGATTAGAAAAAGTGATAACCATTCTGATCTAGGATAGAGTGCACGCTGAGTGTTTCTTTTCTCTCTCTCTCTGGCAGCGACCATTGACCCGACCCTAAGACTATGACTCAGTGACCAAGTTGACCGAACCTTCTTAACACTGGCTTTTGGATTGTCAGAGTTGCAGACCTCATTGCCACTCCTATTTTTACCCTTTTCTCCAGGACACCCCGTATTACTGCGAACGTCCACTTCCATTGGACAAAACCATCGTATGGTTAGATACGAACTCGAAGGACTTCGAGGATGGTTTCCGGTTCTGGAGAAAACGGATAGGACTATTCAGTTGTCTTTTCTTTTCACCTTCTTTCAGGCTGCGAGTACTCCTTGGTTTAGGAGTAGTACACCCATTACGCAAATTGGATAGTCTTCTTCCAAACCATAGGCTGGTGCCGACCGGTAGGGAATGAAGAAAACCAGTTAGCCTAAACGGTGTACAGAAGGTATTAAGTTCAGACAAAGCAAGGGATTAGTAAGAGGGCAAAGTAAATTGCGACTGCTATTCACGACCAAACCAAGTATTTCTTCGCCAATCCTAAATCACCTTTGTATTTCTCCAGGACACTCCGTATCACTACGAAGATCCACAGTTTATTGGATACTCCATCGTATGGTTATATACGAACTCGAAAGGAACTTGTTCCAGTTCGGGGATGGATTCTGGTTCAGGAGAAATAGGAATAAAGTACATTCAGGTGTCTTTTATCTTCACCTTCTCTCGCGATGCGAGTGCTCCTAGGATTAGGACAGTACACCCTTTATGCTTTTTGGATAGTCTTCTTCCAAACCATAGGCTGGTGCCGAACGGCAGGGAAGGAAGAAAACCATTTGGCCTAAAGGGGTGTACAGAAGGTAATGACTAAAGACATATGAAGGGATTTGGAGAGGTGGCAAAGAATTATACGGTTATAGTTGTGAATCTGGATAATGGTAGAGGCATTATTAGGAATACCCGGAATACCCCATCGAAACATATCAATGTTTCAGTTTCACTGTGTACTGTTAAATGAAAACTGATTTCCCGATTAGACACTTGCTCCAGGGTATGTATTTACCAGGTATGATTCTCACATCTGTATGGTTTTACAGATGATGAGTGGGAGTAAGTTATTGGGAATAGGGTGATCATCCTCATTATATCGGGATTCGTTGTAATCGGTGATATTTGGGGAGATCATCTGGGTTGTTTGCCGGTCGGCAAATATTTGGTTTTGAATATCCGCTGTTGTGCACCAATTTCAAATTGATATATCTGTACGTCTATTTTCATAGAGTGAGATATACCTTTTGATATTATGTCGATGACATTTACCTATATCAGTGGATGGTTAGGTAAGGAGCATTAAACAGCGGTGTAATTCTTCTTAACCATAAGTACAGTTTTCAACCTACGACATACAGTGAAAGAGTTATTAGACTCAGTGGACTTATACAGAGTATTGTATGTTGTCCAGTGTCCATTAGGACAGAGGGGTTGGTCCTCATACTATATTCTGTTTACTTTTAACTTCTCTAGTTCTTAGACATGTGTTTCGTTGAAACACAGGGTCTAAGTTTTGAGGAGTTACAGGTATTTGAATAGAGTAGAGAACCAGGTGTAGCAAGTATCGGGATTCTTCAAAGTGATCGAAGATGTAGATACTTGTGTATGGTATTCAGTTGATAGTAATGATTAAGAGAACTTGCTTCTCTTTCGGGTTACTCATAATTGGAAGCATTCCTAAGTCGAGTAACGCTGATCGGCCTCCTTCCATTTAGTTGACATGCACTGGAAACAGCTGCATGATTTGAATCTGGTTCAATTAAATCAGTGCCTCTGTTCCTATATGGGATATAGAACAGTTCGTATCTTAACGATGTTAAGGTACGGGGAGTTGTCCGGTTTATGCTTAAAACCAGACATTGGACAACTCAAGGCACGTTTCTGTAATGGCTGTTTGTGGGTTGACCCAGGCTATGACGAGGGTTAACTTTCTACCATCTGGATGAACAATAGCAGTATTGTTCTAGACTCGCCACAGTTTTATTAAAAATGGATTTTTTTTTTCAGAAAACAGTAGTGGGAGTATGGTAGAACTGGAAGTAATTCCAGAACCGCAAACGATTACTGAAGATTTGATAAGGAACCTAAAGATTCAATCTGATTTGACATTCCATTGGCCACTCCGCAGATTTGGTGGGTAACTTCAGGCACCTGAGAGGTACTCCGGTAGCCTCAAGGACGGTGACAGGGAAGTTCTTGTTTACCCACACTTACCATTGCTGTTGTTCCAGGCTGCGAGACCCGGCAGGAGGATGAGTATAGCGTCGTTCTGAACTGGCTTCAGAAGTGTACGTGTATATGACTCTGCCAGAGGGTTGTCGTAGTCAGTGGGAGCAGCGGAAGCATTGGTGGACAGATAGCTTAAGTCTATTTATAGACTAAAGCAAATGTAGCGGAGATAGATCATCTATTTCTGACGTGACAGTCATGGGTTTGACTTCATCAGAATAGGGGATGGATCTTTTGAGAAGGTAGTAGGGTGTGATGTCATGGTATTTGGATGACATACACAAAGTAGGAAAGGAAACTCCTATACTACGATCGGTTATACTTTGGTCGTCACACAGTGGTTTCTCCACAAAGGAAATGGATTTTATATCAGACATACTGGTTACTAGATCTATGGTTTTAGATCTAGATTTGGGTGGTTTCCCAATCAGGGTACTTGACAGCATTCTAAGAGTATTTAGAATGGACGACTCCTGGCACGGTAGTGTACCTGCAGGTGATGGAGTCACCCTCTCCAAAGGTGTCTTACAGACTAAAGGGGAGAGGGACGTGCATGATTGGCAGATCACTTGCTCAGGCAATTGAGTCAATCATGAGATGTCAAGTACCACACCAGATGTTGTTCTTGCACTAGATGCAATAAGTTGACATT
This sequence comes from Agapanthus africanus, assembly GCA_030015575.1. Lineage (NCBI taxonomy): Eukaryota > Viridiplantae > Streptophyta > Magnoliopsida > Asparagales > Amaryllidaceae > Agapanthus > Agapanthus africanus. The sequence goes on from JASDDO010000031.1 coordinate 442,147,115, forward strand.
AATCCAATCCTGGAGAAACAGTCGGAAGCAGTTTTAGAACATAAGTGGATGTTCTAGGGATATGATAACGACACCCTCGTTTGAGAGACAGTTATCATTCCAGGCTTCCAAGGTGACATGGACGACAAGGAGGTCGTCAGAGTTATATTTTTCCCTCTGACGAGGGGCAGTATTTTGGACAGGAGGTCCAAGGCAATACTGAGGGTGGCATGGCGCAGGATACTGATTAAGTTCGGTTGACGATACAGTCTAAGAAGTTTGGATTTGGAGTTCATTCATGAGCTAGGTCCCATCAGACATCCAGACATTCTAAGACAGGTTTTGCTCATTTCGGGAGATGGCTTTCTCCGCGAACTTGAGATATAGAGAGACATAGAAAGAAACTTCTAGGCGGATCCACTCACTGAGGCTATTCCTCGAACGCAATAGTTTCGCAAACGAGTTTTGTGAGACTGACAAGTAGAGGAGTTGGGTGTTCGGTATCACACGGGCTGTGAGTATGCGACATCGCAATAATTAGCCCTGAGTGCAAGTGGGAGATTGTTGGAGATAGTGCCCTCAGAGTCAATTACTGGATCACAGGCACGTGATTGCAATGATTGAGGGAGGACCTATCCCGGGAGGACAGTCTTACTCGAGATGATAGTATGCTATCTGGTTTACCTTTATCATCGTGCACTACTTTAAGTGACCTGACATGTCGCTATTGCACGTTGATAGAGCCCCTAGGATTCTTGCTTGACTACCGGCAGTATGAGGGCGATCATATACGTGGGAGCTGGTAGTCTACAAGCACATCCTTAAAAGGTCCCTAGTCGTGGGAGATTCGAGACAGGGCATCGTTTCTCCAGAGTAGACTAGTGTATACAGTCGAGACCCCGACGAGGGGCGGTGGCCGGTCTCACAAGCCACTGGTGTCAGTTAGATCACCTAAGATGTATACAGATGCTCATTGGGTTATGAGTACACCGGACAGGACTCGCCGGGAACATGCTAGTTGGTCTTATACCTGACGTCAGATAGCAGTTCCCTGGTGACATGTGTACAGGTTAGTTCATCGACCTGGGGATCGTCATTTGTCTCGTGTGAGTTCCCACTGTACTTTGATTACTACCCTACCACGGCTCAAAGGAGTCGTGCAAACAGGTTTTAGTTGGGTACAGTCCCGAGCCACATGGAGGCAGTGAGCGGATCTTCAGGGGTTCGTCTCTCCCGGTATTGGGGGTGAGGTCGCGCTGTGTCTAGGAGAGCCATTACACAAAGACCTTGGCCAAGGCAGGAGATTTACTGGTAGGTATTCCAGTAGTATCTCAGGGTGTTCTGGGCTACACTCCGACACGACTTGTACCGCTTTTGGGGGTCTGACTTTTACCAACCCCCTAGGCCCGCCATGCGATGCTCATTGTAAATCCCCATTTCCTTTCTAAATGAATTTTCATATTTTCAGAGTTCTAGAGATTACCTTATTCTGGTCCTCGTATATTTTTCTATTTTGGTTGTTAGGCTTAATATTTATATTTCCCAAACCCTCAAAGCCTAAACCCAGGATTTAAATTAAAGCCAGAGTAATTGAAACCAAAATTTTATCAATAAAATCTTAACCCATTATTTAAAACCCAAAAAAATAAAATCAATATTAGCACATTCTCAAACCCAGCCCCCATCTTTAATTTCCCTTAGCCCATTACCTTTCCAGCCCACCCGAATTTTAATAAAATCCTTTGTAAACATAAAATCATTTTTCCGGCCCATTCTTTCATCTCAGCCCACAGGGTTTCATTTTTATTAGGGAAATTGTTTGAGAATTTGAAACGAGCCCAACCCCTCACTTCTCACTGTTCCTCTTCTCAAAATTTTCCAACGGCTATCTCCCAAAAACGCGCGCGCGACACGCCTCCTCCGCCGTCGCCCACGCCTTCGCCCCACCGTTGCCCCCACGTTTACAACCTCGTCGCCCTCATCTCTCTCTTACTCACCTCGTCTTCAACTTACTCCTCATCTCTCTCCTCTACTTTCACCGAGCCCAAAAATTTCCATCGAAAACACTGCACCTCCACCTCCGACGACGACGACGACAATCCCTCGGCAACCTTCGATCACTCCTCTTCCACCAGCCTTCTCCCTCCACGACTTCACCCTGCTTCAACCCGAGCCCCTCTCAAATATCCCCTGCACACCCAAACCCACTTGCACCCAACCTCTGTCACGTCGCAACCGGCGCCGACGAGCCACCCCACTTCACCTGAACCACGTCTGTAGCCCTCTACGTCCTCAGCACTTTTCCCCACCACTCCAAACCGACCCCCATTGCTCCCCATCTCTCCAAATCTCAAAAAAAAAACCATTTCTAAATTTTCCCCCTCACTGTGAAACCGAACCGTACACATAGCCGGAGCGCCGCCGACCGACGCCAACCCCAGCACACCTCGGGAGACCCACAGAGCACCATTCTAGACGTCCAGCAGGCACAAAGACGACTCCGGGAACCCCGACGCGAGATCCACATCTAGATCGAGACTCGCGGGAATCCGATACGTGGCGTATATCGCGCGTTCGCGACGACACTGTTGCCGTACGACCCCGAGGCGTTCTCCAGGCAAATATTTACTTGCTTCATGCTATAATTATAGTGTAACCCACCTAGATCATGTAGTTTACAAGCTTTCCGATTTCCTATACGTGTTAAAACCTAAGTGCTCGATGTTAATTACTAATAGAAAAAAATGTCTAATTTGACGGCAACTGATACGTTCTGTTGGCCCTTTGAATGATATATAACATGTGCGAAATTTGCTGGAAAACGCGATTGTTTGTAACAAAAATCGATACCCCCAAACATGTCGTTAAAACTAGAATTCTCTCGTAACTGAAAACGAATAAAAACACCATAAATCATATACATATTGGAAAGATGCGTTTGAGGGCTTAAATCGAAGCCGACTCGACGAACTTTAACACTATGTAGAATTTTAATATTTTCTGTTCTGAAACCCTGAAGATAATTGGATCGGAACACGACTCTGGACTGCAGTCCAGAGCGTTTCTGATTAGTGTGTTCTGTCTAAAGTCATGCGTCCCCGTGTTTCCTGAAACCGCATGATACGGAACTTTACAGTAGTTATAAGATATTTCTGTTAGTGAAAGAAAACAAGTGGTTTCATTCCGATTCATCGCAGTTTGTTATTTTAAATTCATTTTAAAAAGGCAGAACGTAAAGCTGTTCAGAACACTTTCTGAAATGACATTTGAGATTGAACTGTGTATAACTTTCAACGTACAGATGCGACTGAGGATCCGTCTGTTGCGTTGAATACCTTATCGAAAACCCTAAATTTCATCTAACTGTGACATCGCTAAATTCTGAGCCCAACTGGGCGCAATTCATGTCGCGAAACAGACGTTCAGTTCTGGAATTGAAATTCCAGCTGCGAACACTTAAACTGAAACAGTTATATCTTGAAAACCGAAACTCCGATCGAACTGAAACAAAATTTGATGAATTCCTGACTGATTGTTCTATATATCTTACCTACATCATATTTGCTGAATTCGTAACATATTAATTTGTGTAATTCATTTTGGTTTGTGACATGCATATTAATTCATAACATAGCGAGCTTATTTGGTAGTTTACAATACATATATCATATCCTTGTCATTTACACAGTGTTAGTGCGTGTGGACATTGCATTATCGTGAGTGATAGATGTTGATTTAGGAGTGACGAGTACACCAATGGAAAGTGAACATTCGTGACAGTGATTGATACAGTGGATAGTGATGAAACCGTGTCATTGGTATACTCGTACACAACTAGACCAATATCATAAATAGTGTAACCTGGGGGAAAAAGGGGAAATCAAAGTGGAAAGAGTATCGTATTTAGCAGGACCGTGTTTAGAGGATGATCATTCGAACTGTGATACTTATACGTGTAGGACAGGATCTAGCGATCCGGCTGACAGGGTTATGTCCCGGGCATGTGGGCCGTTGTCTCGGGTATGTACGAGACTCCTGTTAAACATGATCCTCCTTCCACTATGTGATTTCAAACATGACCTAGAGACCGATAGGGACACATAACATATTCTGCATCATAGTGTGACATAGTGATTACTTGCATTATTCTCATACCAGTATTACCTCATTTACCTGTTGCATCTGATTATAATGATATTATTATTTGTGTCGCTCTGACGACCTGAGTATGCATGCTCAGATTCCGCGGGAGGACCAGCACAGGAGACGGATCTATCCTTTGAGTTCACGGAGATATAGTTTGGTGTACCTTCTTCATTTACTGCTTTCCATAAAAGAGATTGTGAGATTGAACTTGGTTAGTTATCGTTCTTATTATCTGTAATCTGTGAACAATGGAATTTTAATGTAATAAATTAGTGATGTGATTCCTTTAATATAGTGCTTTATTACTGATTACCATGTAGTGCTAGAAGCCGAAGTGTGACTACGGCGGGACTATCCCTTGACCGTAGGAGCATGGCTGGCCTAGTCATACCTCGTATTCCGTATTTTGGGATGCGGGGCGTGACATGGTTTAGTTGGTATCAGAGCCTGTGTTTAGTATCAAGGGATAACATTAACTATGCTGTATTACGTTATTCTTGTTTCACTACTCTTGATTTCTATCCTTGAATCTGAACCTATTCTTTTGAATCTTCCAGTGATATGACGTCCCCGAACGACCCCTCCTCGGACTCTAGCTCTCAGGACCGCACGGAAAGAATACTTAGTGCACTGACCACTCTCGCGGAAGCTCAGGAGAGGAAGACAGATTTGCTTACTGAGGGACTCAGGGCGATTACCGCTGCAGGAGGACCCTCCGCACTTATTACCGCCCCCGAGGGCGCTACTCCACCAGCTTATCAGGCTAGGGCTGGTACTGTGTCAGACTTCCGACGGTTACACCCAGCTGCGTTCACGGGACTAGCTGAACCCCTTGAGGCTGAACAATGGCTGGTAAACATGGAAAATTTATTGACAGCCGCCAGGGTTCCAGAGGAAGACAGAGTGGATGTGATAAAGATACAATTAGAAGACGAGGCCCGTACATGGTGGTCGGTAGAAGAAAGCAGACTTGAAGGGCAGATCGAATGGAGCAAGTTTAAGGAGTGCTTCTTAGATCATTATTTTCCTCCCACAGCCAAGGCAGAAATGGAGGAGAAGTTTATTCTTTTAAAGCAGAATGGACGCCCAGTGGATGTTTATACGGCAGAGTTCAACCGTCTGAGCCGCTTTGCTCCATACATGGTCGAATCAGAAGTCACCAGGGCCAGACGTTTCCTTCAGGGGTTAGATTTTGAGTTGCAGCAGCTGATTGCATCGTTGGATCTACAGACTTTCGCACAGGTACTCAACGCGGCGAGAGTTCAGGAGCAATTATTAACAAGTTCAGAAGACCCCCAGTCGTTCCAGCACGTACCCACGCGCCATCTCGAGGAGCTATACCGGTTCACAGAGCAGGGACGACGCAAATGAAGCGCCCGTTTGTACCACAACATCGCCCCCAGAGGCAGGGCGTAACTTGCGGCTATTGCGGTAGAGGAGGGCATACCCAGAAGGACTGTCGCCGTGCTAAGGGACAGTGTTTGATTTGCGGCTCCAGTCAGCACAGGATTAACAGTTGTCCTGAGCGAGCAGAGATACAAGGAAGTTCTGGACCGCCACAGCAGAGGCCGCAGGAACAGAGACAGCCATTTACAGGTCGCGGTCAGGGACGGGCTTTCACCTTGACCGCAGAGCAGGCAGAAGCGTCAGGGGATGTGGTTACAGGTACTCTACTCGTACATTCCTTGCCAGCTAGAGTACTTTTTGATTCAGGAGCATCGCATTGTTTCTTGTCTGAGCATTTCACCAATACACACTCAATACCACATGAACCACTAACCAAGGGATGAGAAATTCATACGGGTAATGGCATTATTATATCTAGTCGGGAATGTAGATTATGCCCGGTTGTAGTGTGTGGTAGGGAATTCTATGCGAATTTCCTCCTAATTGGGACAGGCAGTTACGACGCAATTCTCGAGATGGATTGGATGAGCACTTTCCATGCAGTTATCGACTGTCGGGCAAGGAAGGTGATCTTCCGCATCCCCAATCACCCGGAGTTTATTTTTGAGGGCGGAAGCGAATCTTTGGAGCCAGCTAACTATAGAGCAAAGCCTAAGGAATTGACAGCCATGGAGATTGATAAGAGCCCAGTTCCAGAAATTGTTCGGGACTTTCTAGACGTATTTCCTGAAGATCTACCAGGTCTACCACCTCCTCGAATTTTGGAATTCTCAATCGATTTGATTCCAGGTACAGCCCCAGTATCCAGGGCCCCATACAGAATGGCACCGGTTGAGTTGGCAGAATTGAAGAAACAGGTTGAAGATTTGTTGGAGAAGGGATTTATTCGGCCAAGCGCTTCACCGTAGGGTGCACCAGTCCTATTAGTAAAGAAGAAGGATGGATCATTGCGAATGTGTATAGATTATCGGGAACTGAACAAGGTCACAATAAAGAACAAATACCCAATCCCGCGTATCGATGACCTATTCGATCAGCTAAGTGGAGCCAAGGTTTTCTCGAAGTTGGACCTCCGTTCTGGATATCATCAAATCAGAGTAGCAGCCGAGGATGTATGCAAGACGGCTTTCAGGACCCGGTACGGACATTACGAGTTCTTTGTGATGCCGTTCGGTGTTACCAATGCCCCAGCAATATTCATGGATTTAATGAACAGGGTGTTCGCAAAATACTTGGACACGTTTGTCGTTGTGTTTATCGACGACATACTTGTCTATTCGAAGACCCGGGAAGAGCATGTTGAGCATTTGCGCACGGTACTGCAGGTTCTTCGGGAAGAGAAGCTGTATGCAAAGCTAAGCAAGTGTGAATTCTGGCTCGACAAGGTACAGTTTTTAGGACATATTGTTTCAGGCGAAGGCATCTCAGTGGACCCGGCAAAGATAGAATCTGTCAGAGATTGGCCGACGCCGAAATCAGTAGCAGAGATCAGGAGCTTCCTGGGATTGGCAGGTTATTATCGGAGATTCGTCCAAGATTTCTCAAGGATCGCGGAACCATTGACGAAGCTAACAAGGAAGGACGTGCCGTTTACATGGACAGAAGAGTGCACTCAGGCATTCGACACTCTGAAGCAGAAGTTAACCACAACACCTATACTTACAGTACCAGATAATTCCGGTGGCATGGTGATACACAGTGATGCCTCGGGGAAGGGTTTAGGCTGTGTTTTGATGCAGCACAGCCGAGTGGTTGCTTACGCCTCTCGACAACTGAGAAACCACGAGAAGAACTACCCTACGCACGACTTGGAGTTAGCTGCGGTAGTTTTTGCATTGAAGATTTGGAGGCACTATCTTTTGGGTGAGAAAGTGGAGGTATACACAGATCATAAGAGCTTGAAATATGTATTCACTCAGAAGGAACTGAACATGAGGCAGCGCCGATGGCTAGAGCTAATGGCAGATTATGACTTGGACCTTCAGTATCACCCGGGGAAGGTCAATGTTGTACCAGATGCACTCAGTCGCAAACCAGCGGTCATGATGTTGACCGATCAGAGGAGTATTATTGAGGATTTCCAGAGACTTGAACTTGAGGTCATTACTCCGAACGCACTCAGTCAATTTTGGCAACTACAGGTGCAATCTTCCCTGGTGGATCGCATCAAGATTGCACAAGCGGATGATCCCCGATTGCAAAAATTCAGAGAGCAAGTGGAAGCTGGATTGAGAACGGATTTGATTATACATGAAGATGGCTCTCTGAGATTCGGTAGCAGACTCTGTGTACCTAAAGGAGATGTACGAGAAGAAGTTTTGGCTGAAGCATACAGTTCAGCTTATTCTGTGCATCCAGGAGGTACAAAAATGTATCAGGATCTAAAGCAGCACTTTTGGTGGAACGGAATGAAGCGGGAAATTGCGAGGTTCGTATCCAGATGCTTGGTATGTCAGCAGGTGAAGGCGGAACATCAGAGAACAGCAGGATTATTACAACCATTGCCGATACCTGAATGGAAGTGGGAGCACATTACTATGGATTTTGTGACGGCTTTACCACGGAGCCCTAGAGGCAATAACGCTATTTGGGTTATCGTCGATCGCCTCACAAAAGCTGCACACTTTCTACCTTTCCGAGTGGGACAGTCGACAGAATCACTGGCAGAAAGATATATGCAGGAGATTGTGCGACTTCACGGTGTTCCAGTCAGCATTGTGTCAGACCGGGACACGAGATTCTTGTCACACTTTTGGAAGAGCTTACAGGAGAGTTTGGGAACCCGCCTTAAATTCAGCACAGCTTATCACCCACAGACGGATGGACAATCCGAGCGTACAATTCAGACGCTCGAGGATATGTTGAGAGCCTGTATGTTGGACTTTCAGGGTTCCTGGGAGGACCATCTGCATCTAGTCGAGTTTTCTTACAACAATAGTTATCAGGCTAGTATTCAGATGGCTCCTTTTGAAGCGCTATATGGGCGTAAGTGTCGATCCCCAGTATGTTGGGACGATGTGGGAGAACGAAGATTACTGGGCCCCGAACTCATCGTTCAGACAGTTGACAAGGTCCAAATGATCAGGCAGCGTATTAAGACGGCTCAGGATCGACAAAAGAGTTGGGCAGATACCAGCAGAAGGGCACTTGAGTTCGAAGTCGGAGATCATGTGTTCTTGAAAATTTCCCCTACTCGTGGAGTTATCAGATTCGGAAGTCGGGGAAAACTTAGTCCCCGTTTTATCGGACCTTTTGTGGTGCTAGAGCGAGTAGGAGAGGTGGCCTATCGACTGGCCTTGCCTCCATCGCTAGCTGGTGTGCACAATACCTTCCACGTGTCACAGTTGCGGCGTTACATTCGAGATGAGAGCCATGTCCTGGACCATTCGGAGCTAGTTTTGGGAACCGATCTGTCATACGAGGAACAACCTACTACCATTCTCGACCGCAGAGAGAAAGTGCTGAAGAATAAGGTCATTCCGTTAGTCCGAGTGTCTTGGGGCGGTCGTTCCCCAGGAGAATCCACCTGGGAGCGGGAGGAAGATATCCGTGATCGTTATCCACATCTTTTTGTTTAGCTCATTGTATTCTTATATCCGTGTTAAATTTCGAGGACGAAATTTTTGTTAAGGGGGGTATGATGTAAATCCCCGTTTCCTTTCTAAATGAATTTTCATATTTTCAGAGTTCTAGAGATTACCTTATTCTGGTCCTCGTATATTTTTCTATTTTGGTTGTTAGGCTTAATATTTATATTTCCCAAACCCTCAAAGCCTAAACCCAGGATTTAAATTAAAGCCAGAGTAATTGAAACCAAAATTTTATCAATAAAATATTAACCCATTATTTAAAACCCAAAAAAATAAAATCAATATTAGCACATTCTCAAACCCAGCCCCCATCTTTAATTTCCCTTAGCCCATTACCTTTCCAGCCCACCCGAATTTTAATAAAATCCTTTGTAAACATAAAATCATTTTTCCGGCCCATTCTTTCATCTCAGCCCACAGGGTTTCATTTTTATTAGGGAAATTGTTTGAGAATTTGAAACGAGCCCAACCCCTCACTTCTCACTGTTCCTCTTCTCAAAATTTTCCAACGGCTATCTCCCAAAAACGCGCGCGCGACACGCCTCCTCCGCCGTCGCCCACGCCTTCGCCCCACCGTTGCCCCCACGTTTACAACCTCGTCGCCCTCATCTCTCTCTTACTCACCTCGTCTTCAACTTACTCCTCATCTCTCTCCTCTACTTTCACCGAGCCCAAAAATTTCCATCGAAAACACTGCACCTCCACCTCCGACGACGACGACGACAATCCCTCGGCAACCTTCGATCACTCCTCTTCCACCAGCCTCCTCCCTCCACGACTTCACCCTGCTTCAACCCGAGCCCCTCTCAAATATCCCCTGCACACCCAAACCCACTTGCACCCAACCTCTGTCACGTCGCAACCGGCGCCGACGAGCCACCCCACTTCACCTGAACCACGTCTGTAGCCCTCTACGTCCTCAGCACTTTTCCCCACCACTCCAAACCGACCCCCATTGCTCCCCATCTCTCCAAATCTCAAAAAAAAACCATTTCTAAATTTTCCCCCTCACTGTGAAACCGAACCGTACACATAGCCGGAGCGCCGCCGACCGACGCCAACCCCAGCACACCTCGGGAGACCCACAGAGCACCATTCTAGACGTCCAGCAGGCACAAAGACGACTCCGGGAACCCCGACGCGAGATCCACATCTAGATCGAGACTCGCGGGAATCCGATACGTGGCGTATATCGCGCGTTCGCGACGACACTGTTGCCGTACGACCCCGAGGCGTTCTCCAGGCAAGTATTTACTTGCTTCATGCTATAATTATAGTGTAACCCACCTAGATCATGTAGTTTACAAGCTTTCCGATTTCCTATACGTGTTAAAACCTAAGTGCTCGATGTTAATTACTAATAGAAAAAAATGTCTAATTTGACGGCAACTGATACGTTCTGTTGGCCCTTTGAATGATATATAACATGTGCGAAATTTGCTGGAAAACGCGATTGTTTGTAACAAAAATCGATACCCCCAAACATGTCGTTAAAACTAGAATTCTCTCGTAACTGAAAACGAATAAAAACACCATAAATCATATACATATTGGAAAGATGCGTTTGAGGGCTTAAATCGAAGCCGACTCGACGAACTTTAACACTATGTAGAATTTTAATATTTTCTGTTCTGAAACCCTGAAGATAATTGGATCGGAACACGACTCTGGACTGCAGTCCAGAGCGTTTCTGATTAGTGTGTTCTGTCTAAAGTCATGCGTCCCCGTGTTTCCTGAAACCGCATGATACGGAACTTTACAGTAGTTATAAGATATTTCTGTTAGTGAAAGAAAACAAGTGGTTTCATTCCGATTCATCGCAGTTTGTTATTTTAAATTCATTTTAAAAAGGCAGAACGTAAAGCTGTTCAGAACACTTTCTGAAATGACATTTGAGATTGAACTGTGTATAACTTTCAACGTACAGATGCGACTGAGGATCCGTCTGTTGCGTTGAATACCTTATCGAAAACCCTAAATTTCATATAACTGTGACATCGCTAAATTCTGAGCCCAACTGGGCGCAATTCATGTCGCGAAACAGACGTTCAGTTCTGGAATTGAAATTCCAGCTGCGAACACTTAAACTGAAACAGTTATATCTTGAAAACCGAAACTCCGATCGAACTGAAACAAAATTTGATGAATTCCTGACTGATTGTTCTATATATCTTACCTACATCATATTTGCTGAATTCGTAACATATTAATTTGTGTAATTCATTTTGGTTTGTGACATGCATATTAATTCATAACATAGCGAGCTTATTTGGTAGTTTACAATACATATATCATATCCTTGTCATTTACACAGTGTTAGTGCGTGTGGACATTGCATTATCGTGAGTGATAGATGTTGATTTAGGAGTGACGAGTACACCAATGGAAAGTGAACATTCGTGACAGTGATTGATACAGTGGATAGTGATGAAACCGTGTCATTGGTATACTCGTACACAACTAGACCAATATCATAAATAGTGTAACCTGGGGGAAAAAGGAGAAATCAAAGTGGAAAGAGTATCGTATTTAGCAGGACCGTGTTTAGAGGATGATCATTCGAACTGTGATACTTATACGTGTAGGACAGGATCTAGCGATCCGGCTGACAGGGTTATGTCCCGGGCATGTGGGCCGTTGTCTCGGGTATGTACGAGACTCCTGTTAAACATGATCCTCCTTCCACTATATGATTTCAAACATGACCTAGAGACCGATAGGGACACATAACATATTCTGCATCATAGTGTGACATAGTGATTACTTGCATTATTCTCATACCAGTATTACCTCATTTACCTGTTGCATCTGATTATAATGATATTATTATTTGTGTCGCTCTGACGACCTGAGTATGCATGCTCAGATTCCGCGGGAGGACCAGCACAGGAGACGGATCTATCCTTTGAGTTCACGGAGATATAGTTTGGTGTACCTTCTTCATTTACTGCTTTCCATAAAAGAGATTGTGAGATTGAACTTGGTTAGTTATCGTTCTTATTATCTGTAATCTGTGAACAATGGAATTTTAATGTAATAAATTAGTGATGTGATTCCTTTAATATAGTGCTTTATTACTGATTACCATGTAGTGCTAGAAGCCGAAGTGTGACTACGGCGGGACTATCCCTTGACCGTAGGAGCATGGCTGACCTAGTCATACCTCGTATTCCGTATTTTGGGATGCGGGGCGTGACACTCATAGACGAACGGACCGGACTGTACGGATATTGTCACTGACAGGCTCAGTTGGGTGTCGGGGTGAGCTTCCTCATCGACGTCCCTTTTAGTCAATAGCTGGTGGCCCGTCACGTATTGGCTTATACCTCTGACGTGCTAGTAGTTAAATCCACAGCCATAGTATTGACGAGTCTTTAGAGTCCACCACACTTTCAGTTACTCAAGTTTCGGGCGAAACGCTGTAGAGGCCGTATGGAGATATGGCAGGGTCCGATCAAATACGTGCGGTATTGCACGGATCAGGATCAGACGGTTTTGTACTAGTGGCCATATAGTTATATGGCAGCGTTCGATCAGATACGTGCGGTATTGCACGGATCAGGATCGGACGGATATTACTAGCCGGCTTTGTTATAAGCCGGTCCTAGTTTAGTACAGTGTAGATTTTGTCTCATTGCATCTGTATCCGGTCGGAATACAGATGCGGGTGTGTATGCACAGTATCGGGGTTTTCCTGTAATTTATTACGGGACCAGTTTTCTGGAGTTGCCAGTTTGCTTTCCGTTCCGGCCGGTTTTCCTTTGTTCTTTCCCGGCCGGACTTTTCCGATGGAGGGTGTTATTTGCAAGTTCGTAAATAACACTTTGTGGAGGATTTATTTGCATAAGGATTGATATGATAAGCATCTTTGCTTTTCATGATTTGATGAGATTAGAAATGATTTGAGGTTGATGTAAAGTTTAGTGATGATTATGTTTGGATGTGGTCACCCTCCTCCTTTTACTACACTCACCTCCCTCTTGCTTCATATTGTTATCCTCCACCATTTCTAAATGAGAGAGAGAATTATCATGGTTGAAAAAAGAAAGAGAGAAGAAGAAAAGAGAAGAAAATGAGAGCTTCATCTTTGAGAGGAAGAAAAATGAGAGTGATTCATTTTGTGTATATCATTCTTCATCTCATTCCATTGCTAGAAAATTGAAAGCACCAATTTTCTATACACCATTCCTCCATCTATGGCAACCAACCCCAAAGTGAGACATACACTCTACACTATATTCCTACAGCAAATCTTGGACGCGTCGATTCGCCAGCTTCGCGCCCGAGTTGCCTCGGTATTGAGGTGGGAGCCCGTAAAAGTACCCAGCTTCGTGGTGCCCTTTCCGACGAGGAGGAGACGACCGGAGATCCCGCGAGGAGATCGGAGTGGAGATGAAGACCGGAGGACTCGGATCAGTCGGTACATCTCTAACCTATCTTATTACTTAGCTTAGACTAGTTTAATGGCACGATCCGGGGTTTAGTGCGCGGTGGTGCCGGTTTGCTAAGTTCGCAAAATTTTAAGTTTACCACCGTTTCCGCGTTTGGCCGTTGGATTGACGGCCGGGGCGCCGCCGTGCACTTACAGTCGAGTCGGCCGCGGTACCCCGACGATTCGGCGCATTCTGATCCCTGGCCTCTGCTGTTGGAGTCCTGTGTCTGGCCGCGGCCTCGGTTCCTCTCAATAAGGTTCCTTAGATCCCCTGGCGAGGTAATCTTTGAGCCACCGTAGCGAGTCCCGTCCGCGCGACCCCGTCGAGGGAGGGGGTGTCGGTCATGCCTGGTAACAGGTGAGCTGACTGACATCTCCTCGGGAGGAACAGGTGCGCGAAGGATCTCGGGGCTAGGCGCTCTGGCGACGGACCTCGGTGTTGAACTGTGGGGAGCCCAGCAGGTTTCAGAATGTATAGGCCCGGGAGATTTATGGCCGTGGGATGTAGCGAGGCGGTGGTCGGCAGTGCCGACGCGAGCGGGGTCTTCTCTCCCTCGGTAGGAGTCCCGATCCCGAGGCGGGGGACCGGTGACCTAGGGATCTTTCCTTGCCGTTTGGACACGGATGAGCGCCTCCACGACGGACGCGAGTCGGTCTATCCGGCCGGCAAGGACGTTGATAGCTTTCGACGGAGGAGGTTCGTCCGCGCCTCCGTTGAGGGGGAGGCGACGGCTAGTGCTTGGAGCGTCGTGATGATCGCTCGCCATTAGATTAAGGTCGGAAGATGAACTTTTGTTTTTGTGGAATCGAAGTTTTCCCACAGACGGCGCCAGCTGACGCGGGTGAGATCCACGCCAAGATGTTACCTTCCGTTGATCTGACGATGGCGGCGATGGACGGCTGAGATTTGATCTGGAGGCTGGCTCCTAAAGCGTGTGGATCTCAATGGGTTTGAGGTGGTCTGCGCCGAGCTACCTGCAAGGAAGTCCCGGGGTGGTTGTACCACCGAAGACCCTCCGACGGTCAAGTTAGAGAGGAAATCCGAGCAGAGTAACGGCTTAGTGGAGTAAAAATGGCTTACTTGAACCGTCTGCAGAAGGGGTTTATATAGCGGTGGCAGCAGGCGTGAGAATCACGCCGGTCGTTACGCTCCCGACGTCACGCCCGCGCGATGGGCGGGATCTCCCATTAATGGCGAGACAGGCTCGTTAATGGGGTATCGTGATGGCGTGAAACGTGGGATGTGGCCGGCGGATATCTCGTGCATGGTGAGATTCGTGGGATGGCGGTTGCGCCTGTGAGCGGTGTCGTTGGTCGGTCGATGAGACCGAAGAAGATGACCTCGGCGGGAGAGCTCGCGGATGAGTGGGAGAGCCGAGGTATCTTGGTTCTGTGGTAGCCCGGAGACGAGCTGTGAGACCGAGGAGGCCAATTGTGCTGGGGGCTCGGAGGTGAGCCATCGCTTGCTTGTGGGACGGGCACAGGAGTGGTCTGGTCGGCCACTGTAGGTCCTTTCTTGTATGCCCTAGGACACGTCATCTTCCACGTGTCATGGTCCGGGAGATCACCGATATCGAGCATCATCAATTGGATAGTTGCAAAATGAACGGTTCGACTATTCAATATTGTACTGTTTTAGATCAACAAACAAAAAAACTATTCAAAGCACATGAAAAGTGGATGTATCAAAGAATTAGGCCATAAAGTACAAAATGAAAAGTGTCGATTATCCGATAACATAGACGATGTCGATTTATTTAACCCGTTCTCGGGGAACATGCAACTACTGGATTTTGACAGTAAGTTGATTTTTTATGAAAAGAAAAATAACCAATTATTTTAAGAAAATAGATATCGAAATAGATTCAAGATTCCCTTTAAAACAACCTAGCGGAACTTATTCTTAGAGAGACTAGTTCTTATTCAAATGATATAATAATGCATAATTGCTGGCTCCTCTTATGGTTTTTATTTCTGTAATATCATCTGATTATGTTTGTCTTTTTCATTATTTTTTCTTTGAAAAGGGATGCCCATGTTATATCGTTCCATGAAATATTCGAGCCATGAACGAGGAGTGCAATGGAGAGACAATCCATATGAAAAAATTGATAGGCATACGAATTAATGCCAGCCGACTACTCCTTATGATTTATCCAAAGAGAAAAAGTTGAAGAATATGAACCTGGGTTTCCCTAAAACTTTTTGTTCCCAGAAAAGTCTACTAATGTTGGCTATAGTAACATCAAGGCAATTATTATAATTGAAAGTAGACGATTATGATAATTGAAGGAGCACCTGTACAGGTAAAACAATTTTACTCGAGATGATAGTATGTTATATGGTTTGTCTTTATCATTGATGTGCATACGTTTTACTGGTTATTACGTGTCGTTAATACATGATGATAAAACCCGTAGGATCTTTGCTTGACAACCAGAGTTATGATGGCGATCATACTAGTGAGAACTAGGTAGTCTATAAGCACATCCTTAAATGTCTCTAGTCGTGAGAGTATCGAGACTGGGCATCGATATTCTAGAGTAGACTAGTGTATACGTTTCTAAATCCTGACGATGGATGGTGGCAGGTCTCATAGCCATTGGGGTGTTGCACCTAAGATTGTATACATGTACTCACTCGAGATGAATACACCGGACGAACTCACCGAGAACTTCTAGATGGTACTATACCTATTGTCAGATAGCAGTTCTCAGTTGACATGAGTATAGATAGTCTGTTGACCTGAGATCGTCATTTGTCTCGTGTGAGTTCTCACTGTACTTAGATTGCTTCTCTATCATGGCCCTACTGAGTTGTGCAAATAGGTTTTAGTTGGGTATAGTCCCGAGCCATATGGAGGCAGTGAGCAATCGTCAGGGATTTGTCTTTCCCGGTATAGGAAGTCGATGTCCCGTTGTGTTCGGTTGGCCATCACCATAAGCCCCTGGTCAGGACGGATGGGATTTACTAATTGGAGATCAGTAGTTTCTCGATTGGTAATGGGCTTGACACCGACACGACTTATCAGGTTATTAGGGGTCTGACGTTATCCACCCCCTAGACCCGGTATGCGATACTCTTAGACGAAGTGACCAGACTGTACGGAGATTATCACTTACAGGCTCTGTAGGGATACTAACGAGCTTGCTTGTCAATCTTCCTTTTGTTCAATACCTAGGTAGCCGTTACGCACAGCTAGTGCCGCTGACGTACTTGTGGTTAAACTCACTGCCAGCGTGTTGTCGAGTCTTTAGAGTCCCACGCAGAGGGTTTCCCGGTTCAGGCGAAACGATATAGTGTTTGCGTATTTTGATACAATCAGGTTCGATTAAATACGTGTATTTAGTGCACGTACTTTAATAGACGTTTTGATAATACCAGCAGGTTTGAAAGATAGCCGGATCATTGTGAGTTAGTATTATATCTTTTATGTTCTCTCTTTTGGTATTCGTATTTTTGTATGAATTCGTGTATTTGTATTTTGATACGAATATGAGTATTATACAAATACGAGTATTGTATGAATACGGGTATTTGTATCTTGATTCGAATACGGGTATTTGTATGAATACGGTATTTGTATTTTGATATGAATATGGGTATGTCTACGAATACGGTTATATGTATTTGATATATATTTGGGTATATGTATATATGTGTGTGTATGTGAGTGTGTATTTATACACATTCTTTCTATTTTTTTATAGAAGCAATGCGAAGTGTGTCGGCTTGTGACTCACAAGGGCGAGTCACAATTCTACTCACCACTTCACGAAGGATAAGAGTAAGAGAGAGAGAGAAGGGATTTTTAAAAAATGATTTTTTTATTACATCCTCATCCTCTTCACTCTCTTCTTCTTTTTGATGTTTTTGCTTCTATTTTGAGAAAAGAAATTAGAAAAGAGAGAAAGTTTGAGATTCACCACTATATCACTCTTATAATCCATTTCTTGCAAACTTGGTATATAAGTTGCTTCACTTGTTGATTTGGTGTGAAGAAAGAGCTTGTTATCAGATTCTCTTGGATGGATCATCTTCGACGAGAAAGATCGGCATGTAAGCTTGTTCCCGATGACTTCGGAGCCAAGCTAGAGTCCATGAAGCGATGTAGAGATTTTCCGTAATTGTGCGGACATGCTATAAAGGTAGCTAGCCCCCTTAACCTTGTATGTATAATATCTAGTTTAGTGTTTGGAATCGATTCTAGAGTTTTGGTCACTGGTGCTTCTTTTAAATTTTTTGTTTTCGCTTCCGCCTCCGCAGCGAGTCTTACGGCGCAAGCACTAGAGATCTTACAACTAACACATCAATTTGCGAGTGTTGAAGAAATGGGATAAGAAACAATGATTACTACAGAGGCAAAGAAAGGAAGAACTTGCCCGCTATATTGAAAAGATGGAAAAGCAGGAGGAGAATTGAGATCTATCTGTAGGAGAGTATGGATATCTCCATTCGTGAAGGGTGGAATTGAAAGAAATATGTGTGAAAGTAGAGATGGATTGGAGTTAAAGAGTGAAGGAGAATTAGTTGAAAAAAGATGATGAAAATACAAATTATTTTCATAAGATGACTAGTATGCAAAGGAGGTCGAATTTCATTCATATGATTGAAGATGACGGAGATGTCATTACGGACGAGGACAAGATAAGGAAGATGTTTTTGGGCTATTAGAAAAGCTTAATGGGTTCGATTAACCAGGTCAGGTGGAAGTTACAGGCAGAGTTTTGAAATGATGGTGAGAGGCTAACATAGGAGCAGAGTGAAGAGTTGGGCACGGGTTTCTTAGAAGACAAAATTGAAACGACGGTTTAGGAGTTAGGTACGGACAAGGCGCCGGGACTAGACGGATTCCCCATTTTGTTTTATCGCATATTTTAGGAGATTGTGAAAGGTGACCTACTGTGGTTGTTCAAATCGATGGAAGAAAATGCGTTTAATTTGGAGCGATTAAATTGCTCTACTATGGTTCTTATCAAAAAAAAAGTGCAGCTAGGTTTCTTAGAGATTAGAGGCCCACAAGCTTGGTGAATTGTTCATGTAAGATCATTTCAAAAGTTCTTGCAATTCGTTTGTGCAAATTTTTGGGGGATATTATCAAAGACTCGCAAACTGGGTTCGTGGCGGGACGTTATATCATGGATGGTATAGCTAGCTAATGAGGTCACTGAAAACTCTAGAAGGAGAGAGAAAGATGGATATCTTCTGAAATTACATTTCTAGAAAGCATATGATATGGTAGATTGGAGGTAGATATTGGAATTCTTAGAGCTTAAAGGTTTTACGCTCAAGTGGAGGTCTTGGATTGGGCTATGGCTGTCTTTTGCGTCTGCCAATATTTGAATAAATGACGAAAATATAATGAGTTTCGATGCATATATGGTCTATATAGGGGATGCTCTATCACCGATCATTTTTACATTGGTGGCTGATGTTCTTTCACACATGATTCAAAGATATAGGAATAAGGGGTTGTTGGAGGGATTGGGGCCTGGGGACACAAAGACGGAGGTTATCAACTTACGGTATGCTGATGATACACTGCTGTTTAGGAGGCTCTGTGAGAAACAAGCTGCAGTGCTTAAATGGATCTTATATTCATTTGAACTCTGGTTAAGATTGAAAATCAGCTTCCATAAGTGCTCGATGATTTGCTTGAGAGAAAGGTCTGTTTGAGGAGAGCGTTTAGTCTTAATTTTCAATTGCAAGGTGGAGGGTTTTCCTGTCACTTATTTAGGGTTACCTCTAAGACCAGGAAATTTGAAAAAAGATGATTGGTTGCCACTGATAGACAGGATTCACGATAGATTGGAAGATTGGAAAGGACGATGTCTTTCTATAGGTGGGAGGATGACTGCTTAATTCGGTTATGTCAGCAATACCACAATACTACATGTCTTTTTACCTACATCCGGAATGGGTGGTCAAAAGAATCGACCAGATTCGGCGTAACTTTCTGTAAAAGGGGACGTCTACGGAAAAACGGAAGTAACATCTGATTAGGTAGGGAAAAGTTTGTAGATTGAAAAAAGAAGGTCTGGGTGTGAAAAACCTAAAGGAGATGAATAGGGCCCTGTTGGGGAAGTGGTGGTGGAGGTAGATGGCGAGTACCAAAAAGAGATGGGTGGCCAGTATTTGTTGGAGATAGTGCCCTCAGAGTCAATTATTGGATCACAGGCACGTGATTGCAATGATTGAGGGAGGACCTATCCCGGTAGGACAGTCTTACTCGAGATGATAGTATGCTATCTGGTTTACCTTTATCATCGTGTACTGCTTTAGGTGACCTGACAGGTCGCTATTGCACGTTGATAGAGCCCCTAGGATTCTTGCTTGACTACCGGCAGTATGAGGGCGATCATATACGTGGGAGCTGGTAGTCTATAAGCACATCCTTAAAAGATCCCTAGTCGTGGGAGTTTCGAGACAGGGCATCGATACTCCAGAGTAGACTAGTGTATACAGTCGAGACCCCGACGAGGGGCGGTGGCCGGTCTCACAAGCCACTGGTGTCAGTTGGTTCACCTAAGATGTATACAGGTGCTCATTGGGTTATGAGTACACCGGACATGACTCGCCGGGAACATGCTAGTTGGTCTTATACCTGACGTCAGATAGCAGTTCCCTGGTGACATGTGTACAGGTTAGTTCATCGACCTGAGGATCGTCATTTGTCTCGTGTGAGTTCCCACTGTGCTTTGATTACTACCCTACCACGGCTCAAAGGAGTCGTGCAAACAGGTTTTAGTTGGGTACAGTCCCGAGCCACATGGAGGCAGTGAGCGGATCTTCAGGGGTTCGTCTCTCCCGGTATTGGGGGTGAGGTCGCGCTGTGTCTAGGAGAGCCATTACACGAAGTCCTTGGCCAAGGCAGGAGATTTACTGGTAGGTATTCCAGTAGTATCTCAGGGTGTTCTGGGCTACACTCCGACACGACTTGTACCGCTTTTGGGGGTCTGACTTTTACCAACCCCCTAGGCCCGACATGCGATGCTCATAGACGAACGGACCGGACTGTACGGATATTGTCACTGACAGGCTCAGTAGGGTGTCAGGATGAGTTCGCTCATCGACGTCCCTTTTGGTCAATAGCTGGTGGCCCGTAACGTATTGGCTTATACCTCTGACGTGCTAGTGGTTAAATCAACAGCCATAGTATTGACGAGTCTTTAGAGTCCACCACACTTACAGTTACTCAGCTTTCGGGCGAAACGCTGTAGAGGCCGTATGGAGATATGGCAGGGTTCGATCAGATACGTGCGGTATTGCACGGATCGTGATCGGACGGTTTTTACTAGCCGGCTTTGGCTTAAGCCGGATCCTAGTATAGTACAGTGTAGATTTTGTCTCATTGCATTTGTATCCGGACGGAATACAGATGCGGGTGTGTATGCACAGTATGGGGGTTTTCCTGTGATTTATTACGGGACCAGTTTTCTGGAGTTGCCAGTTTGCATTCCGTTCCGGCCGGTTTTCCTTTGTTCTTTCCCGGCCGGACTTTTCCGATGGAGGAGGTTATTTGCAAGTTTGCAAATAACACATTGTGGAGGATTTTCTTGCAAATGTATTAATTATGAAAGCATCTTTTGATACCATTCTTATCCATCATTATCACTTGCTTTTTGTTGATTAGAAGTGATTTGGAGTTGATGTGAGATTGTTATGATGATGTTTAGGATATGGTCACCTCTTACCTTTTACTACACTCACCTCCCTCTTGCATTTGGTATTCATTCCTCCACCATTCTCATTTGGAGGAGGTTGAACATTTTTGAGAGAAAAGAAGATGAGAGCTTCATTTTGAGAGTGTAGCATTTTGATCTCTTTTCATGCTAGAAAAATGCAAGCACCATTTTTCTTATCTTGATTCCTCTATCATCTTCAATGGCAACAAACCCCAAATGAGACATAGGCTCTACACTACACATTCTACAGCAAATCTTGGACGCGTCGGCTAGCCTACTTCGCGCCCGAGTTGCCTCGGTATTGAGGTGGGAGCCCGTAAAAGATACAGGCGATGTGGTACCCTTCCGGCGAGGAGGCGACGACCGGAGTTTCCGCAGGAGATCGGGACGACGAGGAGAAGACCGGAGGACTCGGATCATTCGGTATATCTCTTCCCCTTCTTGTAGTTAGCTTAGACTAGTTAATGGTTCGATCCGGGTGTTTAGTGCGCGGTGGTGCCGGTTTGCTAAGTTCGCAAAATTAAAGTTTATCACCGCTTCCGCATTTGGCCATCGGATTGACGGCCGGGGCGCCGCCGTGCACTTACAGTGGTATCAGAGCCTCGCCATTAACTTCGTCTAGCTTTGTTTGATGTGTTTTACGTTTCCGATCGAACAAAATCCCGAAAACGCGTTTTTTCAAGCACATCAGTTTCTGTCGAATTTTTTTTGAGTCTAAAATTTTTTTCAGGTTGTCTCAGAGTGATGTGCAGGGAATTATAAGCATACTGTAAAAATTTGGTAGCATGAACTTACCATACCACCGCGGAACCGCGGCCAAACCCCTGCTTGGGCCGCGGTTCCGCCGCAATGTTAACTGTTCATGCCCCCAAAACTTTGCAGAATGTTCCTGAGTTGAAAATGTGGTTTCTGGAAGATTAAAATTGGGCCCAGATTTTCTGTGAGTGCTACAGTATTAATTGGGGGCCCACTTGTTAATTTTTGATTGATCGGATATTTTAAACACATTATTTCACAGTATTTACATTACATCTGCGACCGTGAATGTCACTTGATCGGTAAATCCGGTCTAACTGCTATAGCCCGGTTAGACGGATTTGCGAACGTGACTTTCACGTTGATTTTCTATGTATTGCTGTGATGTTGCGGATCGGTCGTGGGGGATATCCTGGATGCAATGCTAGTACAGTGCTGTTGTATTATGTACATTTGATGTTGCGGGGCGAGCGTCCGACATGTGGACTGCCGTCACTGCCTGTTTGTATTATTCTTTTGGGGCACGACCTGGTTGCGGTCGATGTACCCGTTGTATGTATATTTTACTTTCTGTACTAGGATTACCTCGCGGAGGGGTGCACGGATAGCCGGGTTCTGGAGGGCAACAAGCCCGCATCTCATGGCATTGGGACGGAGGGGGCTTCACTCTGGAATTGGCGGGCTATTCGCCGCACTCGTAGGGGGTACAGGTTGACCCAGGTGGGGTGCCCAAGTTACCGGATTCCGTGAAGTGCTGGGTGGTCCATTCACGGCGCTGAAGGGGGCTGCCTCACTTCAGGTTTTGGCGGGTAACTTGCCGCACCCGTAGGAGTCTAGGATTTCATTGCACAGGCTATCCACACGACCAGGGGAACGTCGGGTTTCAGTAGTGGCTCTGTGAAACCCGGGGATCCCAGATATCTGTATTGTTCTGTGATGCTGTACTTTTCTGTGATGTTGCATTTTTTATCACGCCTTGAGCGAATATAATATATTGGTATATATATTAGTAGATGTTGTATATGTTTCACATCCGCGCTAGTCCAGTCCCCGCTCTGTCGTTAGTCAACTAACCTAACGGGTGATGACGGGACCTAGTGGCGAATGCGGATGACATATATGTACGTCAGTATATTTTCGTTCTTTGTGGTGTGATCAATTGATGGGACTGCGTTGATTCGGATCAATGCAAGTTAAAACAAACCTTTTCTGATGTTGTTGGAACACTTTTCAAAAAGCTGTTATTGCAAGGACGTTCACTTTTGTTTTGCATCGTGGTATTCATTTGGAATATCCTGCTCCTCAGTCGACGAGGCAAGGGCCGAGATCCTTCACCGGGAGTGACCCCTTGGACAGAAGTTTGCGTCAGGGCATTAACTTCACTATAGCCGATTACTTTTGCTTTGCATCGTGGTATTCATTTGGAATATCCTGCACCCCATTCTACTGGGAAAGAGCCGAGATCCCTTCACCGGGAGTGACCTCTTTAGTAAAGGTTTTCGTCACTATATTTTCTAAAAAGCTATCCGTTCCTTCAACGATATCAAGTTCATTACGTTAAAGGTTTTCGCCAGAAACCATTCGTAGCCCTCCGTCGTTTCATATGGGTAGTCAATAGTATTCAAGCTGTGTATGTTGGCCAAAGTCAAGGCACAGTGATTGGTAGCTATTGGGGTATTCATATGCAGCATAGATAGATGCGTTGGTTTGGGACAGTCGTACTGCCATTTTGGCCAAAGTCAAGGGTATGTACGGGTGGGTTCAAATTAACTTGGAGAATGACGGGTAGAACTTGACATGTGACTTATGATATGTTGGCCAAAGTCAAGGTCATAAGAGCATGGGGTAAAAATCACATCGGGAGTTTCAAAAGAACTGAAACTTGCCAGATATGCGCATACCTTCTGGAGTGTGATAGCGTGAGCGGATTCCGTCACGTTATCATGCAATGATAGTTGGATCCCGATTCCCACTGATGAGTTAGTTTACTCCTCGGGTGACCCCGACTAATTCTTCTTTCAGGTTTGGAGGAGAATTTGAGGTACAGTGGGAGGTTTCCAGATTAGATAAATTGGTAACCATTCTGATCTAGGATAGAGTGCACGCTGAGTGTTTCTTTTCTCTCTCTCTCTGGCAGCGACCATTGACCCGACCCTAAGACTATGACTCAGTGACCAAGTTGACCGAACCTTCTTAACACTGGCTTTTGGATTGTCAGAGTTGCAAACCTCATTGCCATTCCTACTTTTACCCTTTTCTCCAGGACACCCCGTATTACTACGAACGTCCACTTCCATTGGACAAACCATCGTATGGTTAGATACGAACTCGAAAGAATTTATTCGAGGATGGTTTCAGGTTCTGGAGAAAACGGATAGGATTATTCAGTTGTCTTTTCTTTTTACCTTCTCTCAAGTTGCGAGTACTCCTTAGTTTAGGAGATAGTACACCTATTACGCAAATTAGATAGTCTTCTTCCAAACTTTAGGCTGGTGCCGAACAGTAGGGAATGAAGAAAACCAATTAGCCTAAACGGTGTGCAGAAGGTATTAAGATTAAGACAAAGCAAGGGATTAGTAAGAGGGCAAAGTAAACTGCGACTGATATTCACGACTAAACCAAGTATTTCTTCGCCAATCCTAAATCACCTTTGTATTTCTCCAGGACACTCCGTATCACTACGAAGATCCACAGTTTATTGGATACTCCATCGTATGGTTATATACGAACTCGAAAGGAACTTGTTCCAGTTCGGGGTGGATTCTGGTCCAGGAGATATAGGAATATGGTTTATTCGGTTGTCTTTTATCTTCACCTTCTCTCGCATTGCGAGTGCTCCTAGGATTAGGACAGTACACCCATTATGCTTACTGGATAGTCTTCTTCCAAACCATAGGCTGGTGCCGAACGGTAGGGAAGGAAGAAAACCATTTGGCCTAAGGGGTGTGCAGAAGGTAATGACTAAAGACATATAAAGGGATTTGGAGAGGTGGCAGAGAATTATAAGGTTATAGTTGTGAATCTGGATAATGGAAGAGGCATTACTAAGAATACCGGGATACCCCATCGAAACATTTCAATGTTTCAGTTCAGCTGTGTACTGTTAAAAGAAAACCGATTTCCCGATTGGACACTTGCTCCAGGGTATGTATTTACCAGGTTTGATTCTCACATCTGTATGGTTTTACAGATGATGAGTGGGAGTAAGTTATTGGGAATAGGGTAATCATCCTCATTATATCGGGATTCGTTGTAATCAGTGATATTTGAGGAGATCATCTGGGCTGTTTGCCGGTCGGCAAATATTTGGTTTTGAATATCCGCTGTTGTGCACCAATTTCAAATTGATATATCTGTACGTCTATTTTCATAGAGTGAGATATACCTTTTGATATTATGTCGATGACATTTACCTATATCAGTGGATGGTTAGGTAAGGGGCATTAAACAGCGGTATAATTCTTCTTAACCATAAGTACAGTTTTCAACCTACGACACACAGTGAAAGAGTTGTTAGACTCAGCGGACTTATACATAGTATTGTATGTTGTCCAGTGTCTATTAGGACAGAGGGGTTGGTCCTCATACTATATTCTGTTTACTTTTAACTTCTCTAGTTCTTAGACATGTGTTTCGTTGAAACACAGGGTCCAAGTTTTGAGGAGTTATAGGTATTTGAATAGAGTAGAGAACCAGGTGTACCAAGTATCGGGATTCTTCAAAGTGATCGAAGATGTAGATACTTGTGTATGGTATTCAGTTGATAGTAATGATAAAGAGAAATTGCTTCTCTTTCAGGTTACTCATAATTGGAAGCATTCCTAAGTTGAGTAACGCTGATCGGCCTCCTTCCATTTAGTTTACATGCACTGGAGATAGCTGCATGATTTGAATCTGATTCAAGTAAATCAGTGCCTCTGGTTCTATATTGGATATAGAACAGTTCATATCTTAACGATGTTAAGGTATGGGGAGTTGTCCGGCTTATGATTAAAACCAGACACTGGACAACTCAAGGCACGTTTCTGTAATGGCTGTTTGTGGGTTGACCCAGGCTATGACGAGGGTTGATTTTCTACCATCTGGCAGATCAATAGAAATATTGTTCTAGACTCGCCACAGTTTTATTAAAAATGGATTTTTTCAAAAACAGTAGTGGGAGTATGGTAGAACTGGAAGTGATTCCAGAACCGCAAACGATTACTGAAGATTTGATAAGGAACCTAAAGATTCAATCTGATTTGACATTCCATTGGCCACTCCGCAGTTAAGGTGGGTAACTTCAGGCACCCGAGAGGTACTCCGGTAGCCTCAAGGACGGTGACAGGGAAGTTCTTGTTTACCCACACTTGCCATTGTTGTTGTTCCAGGCTGCGAGACCCGGCAGGAGGATGAGTATAGCGTCGTTCTAAACTAGCTTTAGAAGTGCACGTCTATATGACTCTGCCAGAGGGTTGTCGTAGTCAGTGGGAGCAGCGGAAGCATTGGTGGACATCAGGCTTATGTCTATTTATAGACTAAAGCAGATATAGCGGAGATAGATCATCTATTTCTGATGTGACAGTCATGGGTTTGACGTCATCAGAATAGGGGATGGATCTGTTGAGAAGGTGGTAGGGTGTGATATCCGGGTTTTGGATGACATACACAAAGTAGGAAGTGACATTCCTATACTACGATCGGTTATACTTTGGTCGTCACACAGTGGTTTCTCCACAAGGGACTTGGACATTATATCAGACATACTGGTTACTAGATCTATGGTTTTTAGATCTAGATTTGGGTGGTTTCCCAATCAGGGTACTTTGACAGCATTCTAAGAGTATTTAGAATGGACGACTCCTGGCACGGTAGTGTACCTGCAGGTGATGGAGTCACCCTCTCTAAAGGTGTCTTATAGACTAAAGTAGAGAGGGATGTGCATGATTGGCAGATCACTTGCTTAGGCAATTGAGTCAATCATGAGATGTCAAGTACCACACCAGATGTTGTTCTTGCAGTAGATACAATAAGTTGACATTGATCCAATCCTGGAGAAACAGTCGGAAGCAGTTTTAGAACATAAGTGAATGTTCTAGGGATATGATAACGGCTGCCTCCTTTGAGAGACAGTTATCATTCCAGGCTTCCAAGGTGACATGGACGACAAGGAGGTTGTCAGAGTTATAGTTTTCCTTCTGACGAGGGGCAGTATTTTGGACAGGTGGTCCAAGGCAATACCGAGGGAGGCATGGCGCAGGATACTGATTAAGTTCAGTTGACGATACAGTCTAAGAAGTTTGGATTTAGAGTTCATTCATGAGCTGGGTCCCATCAGACATCCAGACATTCTAAGACAGGTATTGCTCATTTCGGGAGATGGCTTTCTCCGCGAACATGAGATATAGAGAGACATAGAAAGAAACATCAAGGCGGATCCACTCACTGAGGCTATTCCTCGACCGCAATAGTTTCACAAACGGGATTTGTGAGACTGACTAGTAGAGGAGTTGGGTGTTCGGTATCACACGGGCTGTGAGTATGCGACATCGCAATAATTAGCCTTGAGTGCAAGTGGGATATTGTTGGAGATAGTGCCCTCAGAGTCAATTATTGGATCACAGGCACGTGATTGCAATGATTGAGGGAGGACCTATCCCGGTAGGACAGTCTTACTCGAGATGATAGTATGCTATCTGGTTTACCTTTATCATCGTGTACTGCTTTAGGTGACCTGACAGGTCGCTATTGCACGTTGATAGAGCCCCTAGGATTCTTGCTTGACTACCGGCAGTATGAGGGCGATCATATACGTGGGAGCTGGTAGTCTATAAGCACATCCTTAAAAGATCCCTAGTCGTGGGAGTTTCGAGACAGGGCATCGATACTCCAGAGTAGACTAGTGTATACAGTCGAGACCCCGACGAGGGGCGGTGGCCGGTCTCACAAGCCACTGGTGTCAGTTGGTTCACCTAAGATGTATACATGTGCTCATTGGGTTATGAGTACACCGGACAGGACTCGCCGGGAACATGCTAGTTGGTCTTATACCTGACGTCAGATAGCAGTTCCCTGGTGACATGTGTACAGGTTAGTTCATCGACCTGAGGATCGTCATTTGTCTCGTGTGAGTTCCCACTGTGCTTTGATTACTACCCTACCACGGCTCAAAGGAGTCGTGCAAACAGGTTTTAGTTGGGTACAGTCCCGAGCCACATGGAGGCAGTGAGCGGATCTTCAGGGGTTCGTCTCTCCCGGTATTGGGGGTGAGGTCGTGCTGTGTCTAGGAGAGCCATTACACGAAGTCCTTGGCCAAGGCAGGAGATTTACTGGTTGGTATTCCAGTAGTATCTCAGGGTGTTTTGGGCTACACTCCGACACGACTTGTACCGCTTTTGGGGGTCTGACTTTTACCAACCCCGTAGGCCCGACATGCGATGCTCATAGACGAACGGACCGGACTGTACGGATATTGTCACTGACAAGCTCAGTAGGGTGTCAGGATGAGTTCGCTCATCGACGTCCCTTTTGGTCAATAGCTGGTGGCCCGTCACGTATTGGCTTATACCTCTGACGTGCTACTGGTTAAATTCACAGCCATAGTATTGACGAGTCTTTAGAGTCCACCACACTTACAGTTACTCAGCTTTCGGGCGAAATGCTGTAGAGGCCGGATGGAGATATGGCAGGGTTCGATCAGATACGTGCGGTATTGCACGGATCGTGATCGGACGGTTTTTACTAGACGGCTTTGGCTTAAGCCGGATCCTAGTATAGTACAGTGTAGATTTTGTCTCATTGCATTTGTATCCGGACGGAATACAGATGCGGGTGTGTATGCACAGTATGGGGGTTTTTCCTGTGATTTATTACGGGACCAGTTTTCTGGAGTTGCCAGTTTGCATTCCGTTCCGGCCGGTTTTCCTTTGTTCTTTCCCGGCCGGACTTTTCCGATGGAGGAGGTTATTTGCAAGTTTGCAAATAACACATTGTGGAGGATTTTCTTGCAAATGTATTAATTATGAAAGCATCTTTTGATACCATTCTTATCCATCATTATCACTTGCTTTTTGTTGATTAGAAGTGATTTGGAGTTGATGTGAGATTGTTATGATGATGTTTAGGATATGGTCACCTCTTACCTTTTACTACACTCACCTCCCTCATGCATTTGGTATTCATTCCTCCACCATTCTCATTTGGAGGAGGTTGAACATTTTTGAGAGAAAAGAAGATGAGAGCTTCATTTTGAGAGTGTAGCATTTTGATCTCTTTTCATGCTAGAAAAATGCAAGCACCATTTTTCTTATCTTGATTCCTCCATCATCTTCAATGGCAACAAACCCCAAATGAGACATAGGCTCTACACTACACATTCTACAGCAAATCTTGGACGTGTCGGCTAGCCTACTTCGCGCCCGAGTTGCCTCGGTATTGAGGTGGGAGCCCGTAAAAGATACAGGCGATGTGGTGCCCTTCCGGCGAGGAGGCGACGACCGGAGTTTCCGCAGGAGATCGTGACGACGAGGAGAAGACCGGAGGACTCGGATCATTCGGTATATCTCTTCCCCTTCTTGTAGTTAGCTTAGACTAGTTAATGGTTCGATCCGGGTGTTTAGTGCGCGGTGGTGCCGGTTTGCTAAGTTCGCAAAATTAAAGTTTATCACCGCTTCCGCATTTGGCCGTCGGATTGACGGCCGGGGCGCCGCCGTGCACTTACAGTATTAACGCAGCCTATGGTAATAAGCATGGTGCGGTAAATGCTCCCAATAAGAACGTGGCGACGGCGTTCGGTTTTTAAAAAGGAATCATGTATGTAAAGGAATATTTTTTCAAAGATATCTCTTATACCATAGGGGATGTAAGTTCAATCAATTTTTGGCGAGATTATTGGTGCAGGGATATAACATTGCAGGAGAGATTTTCCATGTTTTTTGAGCTGGCATATTATAGAAGGCATCGATTATAAGCCAGTTGAAGGGTAACAAGTGATGGCCAAAGTTTCAAAGGGCATTAACGGTTGGCGAGAGAAAACAGCGACACTTGTTGATTGATTATCTCGAGTCTTGAAAACCAATGGAGAGAGAGAGAGAGAGAGAGAGAGAGAGCACATAGACGTTGCGGCGTGAAAATGGTCGTCAAGTCGGGCTTTCTCTGTTAAATTCTTCTATAGTAGCCTTAATTATGGTGGGGTTGAGTCGAGAGTGGATAGGAATATCTTGAAGTTTCCATTACCTTTAAAAGTTCGTGTCTTTTTGCAGTTGGCTTCTAATGACGCAATTTCGACAAGAGGTAACCTAGACAAGAGAAAGTGGGTAGGTCTGATACATTGCGGTACATGTGAGGCTCAACCAGAATCAGTGAATCACTTATTTTTTATGTGTCCGTTGGTTAGGAAAGTCTGGGATAGATTTTGGAGGCCCTTTGGGTTTTCAAGTCTGCCGAGTATTTTTGGTGAACTTTGGAGTCATTGGACGTGGGTTGGATAGAAGGCATCTGGGAAATTGGGAAGTTATGATTTTTGATGTCTGTTGGAATATTTGGCGAGAACTGAATAATAGAATTTTTAATAATTTTAAAAAGATATTGAATATTTTAAATGTGATTGAAATCAATATTGAATTTTGGTCAGATGGTGCTCAAAGAGGGTCAAGAAAACGGCAAGGACAGTTGCAGAAGACGAGAGTTCGATAGCGGACATGAGGAACTTAGCTACTTATGTTATGGCGGATGTGACATGGTAGGATAGATAAGGCCAACCGTAAGCGTCAACGGTTATGAGAAACAAATTATGTGGAAAAGGAGGATATTGATTTCTTTTATGCGATAGCAATCTTGTATTTGGTGTTTCACAGGGGATGTGTTTTTCTGTTGTTTTATTTGCTTTTCTTGTGGTTGTTTTTATTTTTGAGAGACTTTTGATATAGTTTCGTTAAATCGTTGTTTAATGAAACGCGGAGGCATTTAGCATTCGTTTTAATAAAAAAAAAATTTGTTGATAGATGTGAATGATATGTATTTAATTATTGGACTCTTCGTTACTGAATATTTTTATAAATTAACAAGTGTCTAGAAGAATACTTACCAAAAAGAATTTCAAGAAAAAAGCAAAATTTATTTGGTATGCGTAAACTGTAATTTCACTTTTTATCTTATTTGTAAATATCACACTAGTAACTTCCTCACATGAATTTTTCGCTATCTTCTCCTCTTTTCTGATCATAAAAAATTATATAAAAGAGAATGGCACCCTCCCCCCACCTCTCTCTCCATATATATATATATATATATATATATATATATATATATATATCACATGCAAAGTTTAATACATATATGAATATGTATGGGGTGAAAGCAACTCATCTATAAATTTTCTATCAAGTTCTCTCCAAACAAGTCCAAGATGCCCACTCTCCTTAACTTAGGTGGTGCCACATTGCCACACATAAGACCTAGTTGTGGGCTTTTTTATTCGAGGAAATGAAAAGCTATGGCTTAACTTACTTTAATTTGATTATTAAAATTACTCATATTGAAGAACATATATCAACACTTGGTTCATCTTTGAATAAAGCATCGTTGGGCAGCTAAGCCAGTGCAGTAGAAGACAAGAGCTAACTATATATGAATTTCTCTTTGATCAGAAGAGAGAGGATGTAAATTAAAAATACAAGCCTTTCTGGTACAAGAATAATATATTTACTAATCGTTGCTTAGTAGAAAACTACCAAAATACTTGAAATTTCCAAAAACACTGATTAGTGGTCAACGACCATCAACGTTTAAAAGTGTTAATAGTGCATATGAAATGATATTTTTGTCCTTTTAAAGATATAATTAATTAAATCAAACAATTATTAATTATTTTCATAATTTTAATTAAGTTATTAATCAAACTCTTAAGGTCAGTGATGGCAGGTGAAGGAGGTGGGCGGTGAGAAAGGAGGGCGGCGGAGGTGGCGATCAATGAGGAGGGTAGGCTAGAGTAGGTTTGGATTTAAGAAAGAAGAAGATGATGGGCAAGTTCAGCAGCAGAGGAGGGTGCACTACAGTAAATAAATACGTATTTCGACGGTAATTTTCCGTCGAAATAGGTCTATTTCGTCGGGACACCCTAAATAGCCACGAAGAAACACCGACGCAATAGGTTGTGTCGCAATAGCTTATTTTCACGGCTAACGTTCGTCGCGATAAGTTAATCTATTTCGACGGCTATTTTCTGTCGAAATAGTAATTTTCTCAATAGACGTAACACGTCGAAATATATAAGATTTTAAAGTTAAAAAAATGGTTTCTGAAATCATTTAAAAATAGTTTTTTTCTATTTTGACGGGTATTTCCCATCGAAATAGACTAATTTCGATGGAACTGGCCCATCGAAGTAAGTCTATTTCAACGGTAATTACCCGTTGAAATAGAGTACAATACAGAAA
The DNA here is from genome assembly GCA_030015575.1 of Agapanthus africanus. Lineage (NCBI taxonomy): Eukaryota > Viridiplantae > Streptophyta > Magnoliopsida > Asparagales > Amaryllidaceae > Agapanthus > Agapanthus africanus. The sequence continues at coordinate 442,179,525 of JASDDO010000031.1, forward strand.
AAAAAACAAAAAAACCAAAGAAAATCTCAAATCCAATCTATTTCAATTTAATATCGATTCCATTCTATTCAAATAACGATTCTAATACAAAATCTATTCCATTCAAATATCGATTATCCAAATACGATTACAATACATACTAAGCGTTTCATTACAATCTTAACATCAGAAATTTACACAAGTGGGAAATGAAAAATCAACGGAGGACGAACACAAGAAGGCAGAGTCGATCACGAAGGAGGCGCTCATGGATTTCCGGGGTAAAGCCCTTGCAATTAAAAGTTTAAAATACATGAATTAGTATGGATATTTTATATTAATTAAATGTGTGCGTGTGCGCGCTTGTTTGTATGCGTGTGTGTATGTATGCTTGTGCGAGCGAGCGCACGAGTTTGTTTGTTTGTGTGTATGCTTGTGTGCGTGCGCACTTGCCTGTTTGTCTCTGTGTGTATGCATGCTTGTGTGTGTACACGTGTATGCGATTTGTGCATGTGTGTGTATGTGATATACTTTTGTATGTGCGCACGCGCGCGTATGTGTGCTTGTGTGTGTGTATGTGTATGTTATTAGGAATATGTATGTTCTAGAGGCCATTATTGTATGATATAGTGGATGCTTGGACGGACACACACACACACACACACACACACACACACACACACACACACACACATATATATATATATAGGATTTTCTTGCTCGACATGATAGTATGCTATCTGGTTGCTCTTTATTTTAATATGTACACTTGTTTTATTATACTGTCTCTCTGATACATGTTAATAAAGCCCTTAGGATGTAGGCTTGACTACCAGGACTATGATGCAGATCATACTAGTGGGGCTTGTGTAGTCCACAAGCACATCCTTTAACAGTTCCTAGTCGATGGAATATCGAGATAAGGCATCGATATTCAGAGTAGACCGTGTGTACGTTTCTTGACCCTGTATGGGGCGATGGTTGATCCCACAACCATAGGTGTTTGACATCAAAAATTGTACATAGGTGCTCATTATAGAATGGGTACACCAAACATGACTCGCCGAGAACTCCTAGATGGTACCATACCTATCGTCAGATAGCAGTTCTCTGGTGACACTTGTATATGTTAGTCTGTAGACCTGAGATCGTCATAGTGTCTTATGTGGTTCCCAATATGCTTTGATTTCCTCCCAACCACGGCTCAAAGGAGTCGTGAAAACATGTGGATTTTGGGTACAGTCCCGAGTCACATGGAGACAGTTAGCGATAGAAGGGGTTTCGTCTCTCCCGGTATTGGGAGTTAATGTTGCGCTATGCTCGATTGGATATAATAGCAAGTCCCTGGCCAGGGTTGATGGGATTTACTGGTAAGTGTTATCAGTGGTTTCTCGAACGGTTATAGGCCACACATTGGCATGACTTATCAAGTTATTGAGGTCTGACGATTCCACCCCAGACTCGATATGCGACATATCAGACGAAGAGACCGGACTGTACGGTAAGTGTTGCTTATTGGCTTTATGGGAGTTTGGATAAGTTTGCTTGTTGATTTTCTATTTTTTCAATACCTGGGTAGCCGTTACGTCCAGCTAGTACCGCTGACGGCTTGTGGGTATCTGATATGATCATTACCTACTGCTAGCGTATTGACGAGTCTTTAGAGTCCCATACAGAGGTTTCCTAGATCAAGCGAAACGAAATAGGGCACATATGGAGATATGTGCGGGAGCTTGATTAAATACGAGTATGTGATACCGTATTCTAATCTAGCGATATTTGATATCAATCAGGTTATATGTGATATAACCGAATTATTGAATCAAGTGTTAATTCAATGATTTGATTTATGTATATATTTGATATTAGCCGGTTATATATGATATGATCAGATTATTGAATCAAGTGTGCATTTAATATCTAATATTGAATATTAGCCGGTTATATGTGATATAACCTGATAATTGAATCAAATGTTGATTTAATGTTTTGATATACATATATAAATGATATTAGTCAGTTATATATGCTATAACCGGATTATTGAATCAAGTGTTGATTTAATAATTTGATATATATTTATATATTTGATATATGTATATATTAACTAATATTAGCTCACTAAAGATTTTCTTCTCTTTATATATATATATATATATATATATATATATATATATATCACACACACACACATATATATATGTGATATATATATCACACACACACATATATATATGTGATATATATATGTGTGTGTGTGTGTGATATATATATGTGTGTGTGTGTGATATATATATATATGAGAATAATGGAGAAAAGAGACCATAGGAGAGGATTTCCTCCTATGGCGTCGAAAAAATACAACCCCCACCATTTTTTCCGATGATCGGCATCCATCATCATCATCGTTATCATTTAAGATGTGCATACACCAAATTTCATGTGATTCCACTACTTTTTCATCGTTGAATTAGCAATGTAAAAAGTTATATTGTCGGTAAACCATTAATTTTGCACCAACTAAATCAACGGTAAAAAATGGTATAATCATATGAAATTTGGTGTATCCACATCTTAGATGATAAAAATGAATGCGATGTATGCCGATCATCGAAAAAAATCACGGAGGGTGCATTTTTCCGACGCCATAGGAGGAAATCCCCTCCTATGGCACCTTTCCTTCACTAACCTCTCTCTCTCTCTCTCTCTCTCTCTCTCTCTCTATATATATATATATATATATATATATATATATATATATATATATGAATTTCTAAATTGTATCATGGTTGATGATACATTGAACTAGGATGTATAAGAATCACACATGAGGTTAAGATGAGAAGATAATGGTTGGATTAATGAATTAATTGAAAAGAGAATGAGTCATTATTCTTTACATGCTTGTAGAAGCCTTGAGAAGCCATGACCCATCTCTTCTCTTTTGGCTTATTCATTGATATTTAGCACTATCAATCTCATCTTATGTTATCACCTCATGGTTCATTCTCTCATCCAAGTTCATCCTCATCTTCTTCTTCACTTCTTCTTCTTTAGTTTTTTCTTGAGTTGGAGAAAAGAAAAGAGAAAAAGATTTCTAGTGATCAAATCTCTTACTTCATCAACCTACACTAATCTAGCCCATTAGTTTAGGTTGTTTGCTTCACTAATACTTTGATTAGTGAAGAGTGAGCTTGTGTTAGAGAGACTTCAAGGTGGATCATCTTCGGCATCGAAGACTACAAGCAAGCTCGTTCCTTTCTCAAGTGGAGTCAAAAAAGAGTTCTAGGGACTACTATTTGGAGCTTTAGAAGTGAAGGACCGGTCTACAAAGGTTGTAAACTTCCATCACTTAGTTTAGAACTTGTTTGCTTACACTAAAATCCTAATTCTCTAGTTCGATTCTAGGTTAGTATACTTAGACCTCTAGATATTTTAAAATTGCATACTTGATACTTGTTGAAACCTAGTAGAGGTGCTAAGACATACTTTCATTGTATCAGAGCCAAGCAAGAGACTTAGGCAATGTCTAGACGACGTTAAAGTGTTCGATCGAAGTTTCGAAACCCGATTTTTGGCATGTTTCTGTTCATTTTTCAAAGTTCATGTTTTTCACAATTAAAAATTCTCAGAAAATCATGTAGGTGATTCTATGGAGCCCCAAGAAGAACGAGAGCCTAACTCCAACAAATGGCCGCGGAACCGTCGTCTAAACCATGTTTTGGTCGCGGTTCCACCGCCGATTTGAGGGGTTATGGACTCGTTTTTCTTTTGCTGCTTCATTGTGTCATTTTGGGCTTTCTGGTATTTTTGGTGAGGTCTCTGTGATTTGCTGGTGTTTGAAATATCGATCGAAATATTTAACATCGTCTAGATAGCTTTGATATGTGATACAATTTTTGGAATCCACAGTGATTAATTTTGTGAAAACTGGTTATCGTTCTGTAAATCTCGCGTTTTAGTCTCAAGTGATGGATTGCCACGGATTTTCGATCCGGATCAAAACTCCGTCGTAATCTCGTATCGTACGCGAATAGTCGCCGGGAGACAGCCGCGCCCCATAGCCCCTACCAAGTGACTATAGGAGAGCCCCATGGCCAAGAGCATCCACTCGGGTACTCGTGGCCGTGGTGTTCTGCCCAAGTGCACTTCGTTGATGGCCTCGGGGGTGCGGCCATCTGCTAAAGTTCTCGACAAGCATTCGATCATATAATCGGGAATCTTGTTCAATTACCCGACTTGATTTTTGAAAAGTGTTTTCAAATTCGAGACTTAAATGCGAGGTTTATAAGGTTATGCATGAAATCTGGAATATGTGATAATCCGGGTTTATGATGTCTAAAGGTGACGCGGATTCTAATTATTGCAGTTTTCATTTCTTTTCTGCGACCGTAAGTGTAATATGCGGCAGTATCCCCGATCTCGTTGCTATACGTCAACGACATTAGGGATACGCATATTTACTTACGTTGATAACATGTGATATTATTGTGTTGCTGGTTGATATGTTATATTGGATCGTCGTATTTGAATAGCTGGGTTTTTTTACGTGAGATGAGAGTTTTTCAATTTTCATTCATGTAAATATTTGTATGTAATATTCTTTTATTGGGACACTTCCGGGTTGAGATCGTTGTCTCCATTGATGTATATTATTTACTTTTTCGCATTAGAATAGACCCAAGGTGGGGAGCATAAGTAACCGGGTTCTAGAGTCCAGTCGGAGGCCATCTCAAGGAGTCGAGACCGGTCGCCTAACTCTAGAATTGACAGGGTTGCTTACCGCTCTCGTAGGGGTCTAAAGGTGTGGGCTTGGCTATTCATCACGACCGCGGAATCCGTATTTTTCATTACTGGCTTAATCTAAAACACGGACCTCCTAGTATATCCTATATTTCATATGTTTGCTTCTGCTGTTTCTGTGATATGATGTGATCATATAACTGCGTGAGACGAATGCTACTTATATATATGATATACTAGTAGACACTATATATGTTTTGCATCCGCGCTAGTCCTGATCCCGCCCTGCCATAAGTTAAGTAACCTTACGGTGAATACCAGGGTCCCTGTGGCGAATGCGGATGGCATATATGTGTGTTTTATTTTCGTTTCTTCTGTGATTTTTAGGAAACATAAATGATGGGACATCATTAATGAGATTAATGAAAAGAAAAGAAAGCTAAAAAATGTTGCAGAATCAAATTTTTAAAAAAGGTAGCTTTAGTTCTTGCTTTACACAACGGTATTCCATTATGAATATCCAGCACCTCATTCGATGAGGAAAGAGACTAGATCCCTTCATTGGGAATGACCTCTTTAGCAAAACTAGCATATCCTATAACCCACTCAGTTTATTTTGAAAACTACTCGATTTTAAAAGCGGAGCTTAAACCACTCCTTTTCAAATCACTAGATTCTACAACGATATCAAGTTCATTACGTTAAAGGTTTTCTTCAAAACCAGTCGTAGCCCTCCGTCATTTCAGATAAGTACTATTTAGTATTCGTGCTGCGTTTGTTGATCATAGTCAAGGCGTGGTGTGCGGTAGCTGATTAGTGCTTATCTGCCGCATGTTGATATGATTGGATTAGGGTAGTCGTACAGCCTTGTTGGTCTCCGTCAATGATCGTGCGGGTGGGTTTAATTCAATCACGAAATAACGGGTTGAACTTGACTAGCGCTTATGATTTGTTGACCATAGTTAAGGTCATAAGTCGCTAGGGGTAAAAACAAATATTGGGAATTTCAAGTATTGAAATTTGCAATGAGATTGCATACCTTCTATATGATAGTTGGATCCCGATACCCACGGCGAGTAAGTGTTACTCCTGGGAGAGTTTTCCACTTTACAATTAGCTAATCCAGTAGGTGTTTAAGAAGGGTGTTAACGGGGTTATGCCCCTGCGGAAACGAGATTATTTAATTAGTTCCATGCGAAAGCATGGGGAGACTCCCTCAGAGTACCAATACCTACCTGGTTGACCGATTGGCAAACTTGTATGGTGTAATTAATCCCGGCTAATCTTACCTTTTAGGGTTTGAAGGAAGATTTGATAAAAATAGTGGGAGCCATCCTGATTGGATAAGATAATAACCAGTCTAATCTTGCAAGAGCGCACGCTAAAGTATTTTCTTCTCTCTTTCTCCAGGTAGCGACTATGTCACACATTAATCAAGATAATAATATGGATGTATTGACCGAACCCGCTTATTATATTGGGCTGGGGAACGTTGGTCCCGCCCTATCTTATGACAACTGTCATAAGTTTGGGTAAGGGATAGGGGAATGCAAGGATTTCCTCGCAATCCGGACGAAGAAAGAGCATTTTGATGCATCTTCTTCGGGTGTGTTAGTTACTGAGAACTGTTTCTTAGTCTGCTCTACGTCCTAGGTATTGGATACCGGATCAGGATCCCATATTTTTAATCTGTTATAAGGGTTAAAAAGAAGTAGAGAACTGGGAAAGGGTGATATTTCTCTCAGAGTAAGGAATGGAGCAATTGTTGCTGCCGAAGCTGTCGGCGAACATCACCTAGTATTGCCAAATGGTAATACATTGATTTTGAACGACTGCTATTACGTACCGTCGATGATGTACAATATAATATCCGTTTCTTTATTAGATAAAGAAGGATATAACTTTGCATTAGAGAAAAATGTTATGAAAATTTTGCTAAATCAAGTGTTGATTGGGTTTGGTACGTTGTGTAATGGTATATACGTTCTAAATCAAAACACAATTCTAAATATACAGAACACACGTAAGAGGAAAAGTTCAGAAATGAACGAAGCCTTCTTGTGGTATTGTAGACTTGGTCATATCAATGCGACCAGACTAGCTAAGTTGCATAAAGATGGATATTTGAATCCGTTCGAATTTACATCTTATGAAACTTGTCAGTCATGTCTCAAAGGAAAGATGACCAAAACTCGGTTTATTGGACATGGAGAAAGAGCTACTGAACTCTTGGGACTGATACATAGTGATGTATGCGGTCCTATGTCTACACATGCCAGGAATGGTTCCCCGTACTTCATTACATTCACAGATGATCTTTCAAAATTCGGACATGTGTTCCTGTTGAAACACAAATCTGAAGTTTTTGAGAAATTCATGAAATATAATAGCGAAGTAGAGAACCAAACGGGTAAAAGTATTAAAATCTTTCGATCTGATCGAGGAGGTGAATACTTAAGCACGGAATTCCGAGATTATCTAAAAGAGAATGGGATTCTCTCTCAGCTTACTCCTCCGTATACACCACAGCACAATGGAGTATCGGAGCGGAGGAATTGCACCCTATTAGATATGGTGCGCTCTATGATAAGTATTGCCGAGTTGCCTATTTCCTTTTGGAGTTATGCACTTGAGACAGTTGCATACCTATTGAATAGGGTTCCGACCAAATCCGTGCCTACCATTCCATATGAGATATGGTATGGGAAGAGACCATCTCTTAAACGAGTTATGATATGGGGTTGTCCGGCCTATGTTAAAAAACAGAATCCGGACAAACTCGAAGCACGATCAGTTCTTTGCAAGTTTGTGGGATATCCAAAGAATTCATATGGATATCTATTCTACCACAGTGAGGAACAAAAAGTGTTTGTTGCTCAACATGCCACCGTTTTAGAAAAGGAATTTCTTGTAAAAGAAATTAGTGGTAATGAGGTAAAGCTGAAAGAAGTTCCAGATACACAAACTACAACTGAAAATTTGGTAGAACCGGAGAATTCGATAGTCCCCGACGAACCTCAGCCACTTCGCAGATCTAGTAGGGTTCCTCATCCACATGAGAGATACTACGGTTTTCTCATAGAGGGTGGGAGTGAGGATTGCATCATGGAAGATGATGACCCAACTAGTTTTGAGCAGGCCATCATAAGTGGGGACTCTATGAAATGACTGGATGCTATGAGATCTGAGATGGAATCCATGTACACCAACAAAGTATGGACTTTTGAAGTTGCTCCTGAAGGGGTAAAACCCATTGGGAGAAAGTGGATCTTTAAGAAGAAACTTGGTGTAGATGGAAAGGTTGAGACCTTCAAAGCTAGACATGTAGCAAAAGGTTTTCGTCAACGACCAGGTGTCGATTATGATGAAACCTTTTCTTCAGTGGCTATGCTTAAGTCCATCAGGATCCTACTTTCCATTACTGCATACCATGACTATGAAATCTGGCAGATGGACGTCAAGACTGCTTTTCTAAATGGCGACTTAGAAGAGAGCGTATATATGACACAGCCAGAGGGCTTCGTAGACAGTAGGAGCAGTGGAAAGATGTGCAAGCTGCTTAAATCAATCTACGGATTAAAGCATGCATCGCGGAGCTGGAACATCTTTTTTGATGCAGCAGTCAAAGAGTTTGACTTCATTAAAAACGTAGATGAACCATGTATATATAAAAAGGTTGTAGATAGTAAGGTTGTCTTTCTCGTATTCTATGTGGATAACATATTCTTGATAGGAAATGATGTTCCTATGCTGCACTCGGTCAAACTCTTCCTATCACAAAAGTTCTCCATGAAAGATCTGGGTGATGCCTCCTACATCCTGGGGATAAAGATCTATAGAGATAAATTTAAAAGGATGTTGTGATTGTCCCAATCCAGGTACATAGACACCATACTAAAGAGATTTAGTATGGAAAATTCTAAGCGTGGTAATTTACCCGCTTGTTCAGGAATCACTCTCTCCCAAGAGATGTCTCCCAAGACTGATTTGGAGAGGGCTCGCATGCATGTGATACCCTATGCTTTTGCAGTTGGGTCTATCATGTACGCGATGTTATGCACCATACCGGATGTAGCTTACGCACTTAGTGTGGTAAGTAGGTGTTTCCCCCAATCAGAGCAAAACTCTGTTTGAATTTCAAAAATTCAAAAATTGAAGCAACGCTTCAAATCCCTTGCGCTGCGCGCAACGCGCCACGTGTCAAAAGCTGATACGTCAGCACAGCGCCCAAGGCAGCGCGCCCAATCAGAGCAAGGCTTTATTAAAAACAAAATTAAAGGAAGCAATGCTTCAGTTGCGCAAGTGATGCGCTGCACGACACGTGTCAGCGCAGTTGCGCTGCGCTGTTCACTGCGTGATACGTGTCAAGCGCTGATGCGTTTGCGCCAAACAGAATTAAAATTCCAGTAAGATCTTTATGTTCTTGTTAAAACAAGAAGATTGTTTTCTGTAAAACAGAAGCCCTTGGATCAAAGATCCAACGGTAGGGAAAATTCCCCAAATCACTCAGAGAATGATCTCTTTAACAAATTTAACAAATTAATGGGCACTATATAAAGGCCCCTAGACCCCAATTCAATGATCATCAACATCAAGATCAAAGAACAACAACACAGAGGATAGAGAGAACTCTGAAGAATTTTTGAGAAAAACTCAAAAAGAGAAAAAAGGTAAAAACCTTTATAAAAAGAAGAATTTCTTCTGAATAGATCATTGATCTAAAAACAAGATCAATGATCTTCAATAAATAAAAAAAAAATAATAACAGTGCCTTGCACTTTTTTATGAACCATTGGTTCTGGAATCTTAAAAGATTCTCCTTTTGGATCCAAAATTGGATCAAGAGATTAAACAGCGCCTTGCACTTGTATCTGCGCTTTTAAAATAGAGCATTGCTCTCTGAAGTTGGCGCAACTCACCAGAGCGCGCCACGTGTCAGCAGCGCAACAACGCAGCGCACTGCGCTAACTGCGCTTGCACTCATTAGAGCATGACACGTGTCACCTTCACATGCGCTTGCGCTCAATAATTGGCGCAAAGCGCCTGACAAGCCATTGTCAAATAATTAATGCACTGCATTATTTGTAGAAGGGCCAAGCCCAATTAAAAGGGGCTAACAGGCCAAATTAAATGCAATGCATCATTTTAAAAAAGGGGCAGAGCCCGAACAAAGGTCTGTCAAGACAAAAGCAGATGCTCTGCATCATTTATAAAGGGACTGAGACCAAATCAAAAAGGCCTAGCAGGCCAAAAGAAAATGCAGTGCATTATTAAACAGGGGCAAAGCCCTAGGACAGGCTTAATAGGCCAAAGATAAAAACGTTGAATATTCTCAACTGGACTTAGCCCAATCGTGGCCGTAAGTCCTCAAACTAAATTGACTGAGCAAGACTGCTCTCTTAAATCAATTTACATCCGGTTCAAGGGTACATCCTCGAACTCCTCTGACACCTATCGTTGTAATCCTTCAACGATATCAGGGAAGTGACGGGTCCCGACAACCACACATATATACGGACTGCGGGGTCCTTAAACTCGTGGACCGGAACGTCCTTAAACTAATATTCGTCCCAAATTGGGAATGTTGGACCGGAACGTCCTTAAACTAATATTCGTCCCAAATTGGGAATGTTGGACCGGAACGTCCTTAAACTAATATTAGTCACAAATTGGGAATGTTGGATCGGAATGTCCTTAAAACTAATATCCGTCCCAAAATGGGAATGTTGGACCACCATGTCCCTAAACTGGCAATGGACCACCATGTCCCTAAACTGGCAATGGACCACCATGTCCCTAAACTGGAACAATAGAGCCCCCAAATGCTCTTTTGTCGGATCTAAACGATCCCGTTAAGTTGATCTTAATCTCAAACTGGACTAACGTATCCTTAACAAACGTTTGAGTTGATCTTAGCCTCAAATACGGCTAACGTATCCTCAAACCAAAACCGCAAAACCCAAATCTAAGAAAATACGGATTTGGACTAATCCACGTCCTACGGGCGACGACATAAATTAATCTCCGTATACAATCCACGGGCAACCACAAACAAAACAAACACCCACGACACGAAGTGAAATTCTGGAGAAGGAGAAAGTTGTTACCGCGATGCGGTAGCGTAATTAACTGCAGGGGCTTGCGCCTGCAGGGAAGAGCGTCCCCACAATAAAAAAAAACCCCTCAAGCGAGGGGGAATCTGACGAAGTCTGCTACATCGACCGCATCCGTCTAAACCTCCGATACACGGTGCCATAAATCAACTTGGCATCTTCGGAGAGGTGGACGGATAAAACCAAATAGCATCTGCCCCGAATCTCAGTGCCAAGACTTCGCAGTCCTGTGCGCCGTCTTTCGGAGGGGAACAGATTCTGGCACGCCCGGTAGGACCTTTCCTCTTTCCACTCCACACTTCGTGTGTCGTCTTCGCGAACGAATCATGGTTTGTTTATGGTTGCCTTTGGGTTTCAAGCTACTAAGATTTGGTCTTTTGCCTAGCGCAGAAATCAAGCATCAATGGCCTCCAACTGCTCGAGCTGGCTCTGTCAACAGCCAAAGAGGAGACAATCTCCAAAGCTGACCTGGACGAATATATAGCTCAGCAGATACGGGTTCATCAAGCGACTGAAGCAGCCGGTCAGGTCGTAAAAACGGGGCGACCATATCCGAGCTGGTATGATCAGATCAAGTACCCGCCGGGCTATACAATACCGAAATTTCATGTTTATAAAGGGACGGGCAATCCCCACCAGCATGTTGCCCAGTTCAGGGCGCTTTGCGGCAACACCGTCGGTGAGGATAAGTTGTTGCTCCACCGGTTTGTCGGTAGCTTATCGGATACAACGTTCGAGTGGTACTCCGAGCTCCCAAACGACTCTATCAAGACATTTGCAGAGATGGAGCTGCTGTTTACCCAGCGATTCGCAAGCGCCAGCGAACGCACCCCGATAACGGCATTGATTAATGCCAGGGTGAAGCCAGGTGAAACGTGGGTGCCGTATGCAATACGGTGGAGGAACTTATGGTCAAAATGCGAACAACGCATAGAAGAGGCTTCGGCAGTAGAGATGTTTGTGGGAACCCTTGATCCGCAAGCGACCATCTCGCAATTTATGATGTTCTTCAAGCCGACTACCTTCCAGGCCCTGATCGACAAGCTATCTCAAATGGACCAGATGGGCCACAGATCGTCTCCTCCAAAGCCGGATTCTCGAAATGAGAAGGGGAAGGGAAAAGCGATTGTCGTTGCTAATGCTCAACAACAGCCAAGCAACTCGAAGCCGGTTGTCCGTCAAAATAATATGCGTCCGCACATACCCCTTGAGGAGAGGCTAGGACGTCCTTACTCGTTTCCTCAAGATAAAACGAGAAGACTGTTTGAGCTGGCATTGCGCAATCGACTCATAAATCTGCCGGATCCAAGACGTCCGTCACAGCCAAACGACGTCAATAATCCCAATTACTGTCCCTATCACCGAGTACTGGGTCATCCGATCGAGGATTGCTACATCTTCAAAAATTGGATTGAAGATCAGTACCAACAGGGCAAGTTCGCGTTGTCCGAAAGATGGAAGGTGAACCCGCCGCAGCCTCACACCTCTAAAAAAGGGAATACGCCGGGGGCAACGTGCTCCCTCGTTGAAGAAGCTCCATGGGAGGTTGTGTTATCAGCCAAAACAAAGAGCATGCTGAACGATCTTCAAACATGCCCAGCGATCAGGTGGAAGAACTCATTGGAACCTCAGATCATTGAAGGGATGTTGAAGCCATGCCCAACTCCAAAGATCGATGGTGGTAGCCCAAGCACTCACAACCAGCCGTCAAAATCTTCAAAGAAGAAGAAGAAGAAATCCAAGAAGCCCGTGAAGCCTGGCGACAAGCGCACAGACCTACAAAAACAAATTGACGCGCTGGAGGAGTACAACCAGAAAGCACGAACTCCCATCACACTCCAAGAGTTCCTCAACCACGTCCTTCAAGAGGAAGATGAGGGAGAGAGCTCGTCAGATGAATCCGAAGAATACGTGGCGAGTTGTCATATGATCTCCCATTCATTTACAGACGATGAGGAAACTCCTTGCACTGAAAAGCTGGGGGCAGATCCTAAGCTGGGAATTCTGGGGCCATCGGATGAAACAATTGACGCATTCCTCAACGAAGCTCTGTTAAAAAGTAAAGCTGATCGGGAACGCGATGCGGCCATATTTGAAAGGGCCAAGCGCCAGCGACTTGACGAAAGAGTTGAGACACTCCCGCTGGAGCAAAATACATCCACTGCAGATAAAAGCAAATTCAAGACGGGGAAAAGGTTCGCTAAAGCCATATCAATAGGTATGAAGCTACCATCCTCTGAAGGAAACATTACTGGTGAAGCGGAAATGCACCCTTCCTACTGCTTGTATCATCGGAAGATTTCGCACCCCACCGAAGAGTGCAAAGCTTTCAATAAATGGTGGCAGGGATATGTTGCTCACCGACAACATTTTAAGCGGGAGAAGCGCAAAACTCGTTGGGAGCAGAAAGGTACGACCGAGGGGCTTAACAGAACTACCGGCGATTGTCGTATGGTTAACGCCGGGGGATCGCAAGTTCTCACGTTCGAGAGCGACTCTGACGAGGAAATGGCTCTTAGCCCCCTCTTTAAAGAATCCACCTCGGGAAAAGAAGAAGTGCCGAAGGTCTGTGAAAATATCCGGCTGCGTAATCGGACGCTACCCGAAAAGAATCTCGGACCCTCAAACAAAAAAGATAAAGGGAAAGAAAAGGTCTCTGAGGATATCGCCCTAGATGACCAAGTCATGGAGGAGCTAACCGCCAAGGATCCGCCAAAGAGAAATAAGGTGGACTACAACGTTCTGGCACATTTGAGGAAGCTATCTTCGTAGCTCAGCATTCTTGACGCCCTCTTGTTATCAAAAGAAGCAAGGGATTCATTGATCACAGCGCTGCAGGACCCAGAGCAATTCCAAGCTTTTCTCGCCGAAGAGAAGATGAAGGATGAGCTGGAAGAAGTGCACACAGCCGACGTCACTTTCGGTGATGAAGACCTCCTCCTTAGGACATGCGAACACAATCGTCCCCTCTATGTCTCAGGATATTTCCATGATATAAAGATAGGCAAAATCTTGGTTGACAATGGCTCTTCTGTCAATCTCCTCAATGTATGGGTGTTGAAAGAAATATGCATGAGCGTCCAGCACCTCGCTCGGGATAAGATCACCATCTCCGGTTTCGACTCTTAATCATCCAGGACTCTCGGGTCTGTGATACTAACGCCGCGCTTTGGGCTACTCGTCACGGACATTAAATTCCACGTCACAGACGCCAAGACATGTTATAATGCTCTGCTCGGCCGGCCATGGTTACACGAGTACAACATCATCCCTTCTACACAGCACCAGTGTATGAAATATTTTAAGGATAGTCTCGAGTATACCGTGACGGGAGAACTGAATCCGTTCTCCGTGAACGAAGTCCGCAAGTATGAAGATGCAAAATACTTCTTACCGGATTTTGAGGACACAGAGAGATGTCACAAGCCGGAGAACAAAGCTAACGCCACTATCCCTGTCTTCGGAAGTGATACTGAGGACGAGGAAGAGATAGTTTATTCGGGTCCACCCCAACACAACAAGCCAGGACCGTCCGCTCCCATGTTGATCTTTGGCAGTGACTCGGAAGATGAGGTCCATGCTATATTCTCTGCTCGGCCTTCAATACAAACATCCGCTGACGAAGAGCAAAGTCTGCAAGTCGCCATGGTTCCACTTAAGCATCATAAAGAACTGGACGCGCTGGATACCTACAGCGTAGAGGAGCCGCGAACGTTCTATGTCCCTCCCAGGCGAGAAGGCGAAAAGGCAATTCTATTCTACCGCTCTGAAGAAACCAGAGTGGAGAAAGAAGTCTGGCACGGTGCGGATCCTACGCTTGACAGGCTCCAGCCCATTCGTCTGCCTAGGTACTATACAGAAGGCTTGAAAAGGCTATTGAAGCGCCAAGGGATACCCTTCAAACAGACCGCTCGAAAAGCCAAATTCTATGACAGGGTCTGGAACGTTCTCAGAACTCAGCACAAGTTGCCTAGTGGGAGGATGGAAACAATCGGGCTTGGATACATTCGGTCTAAGAAACGAGAGCTACTCCGCGACAGTTACGTTGTACATGACTTCAATGAAGAAGCGGATGCTCAATGGGAGGGCGCTAATCCTGAACCAGTAAAAGTTCCTGATGCAAAAGTGCCCAGTCCGTCGTTCGAAGAACAAATGAACAGGCTTATAAGGGAAGCTGGTCAAAAAGTCCGAGACGACCACAACCGCGAAATGGCCATCTACGAGAAAGCCAAAACGCAACGCCTCTTCCAACAGGCCGTGGAAGATGAAAGTGCCATTCCCTGTCAACCTATTATAAAAAAGGCTCGACGCAGAGGCAGAAACAAGTCGAAACGCGAAAAAGACTCTCAACAGCAACAAAGCGAGACTAAGAATCCACACAAGCAGGAATCGAGCGATTCTGATCTATCCCTTGTGAAGAAAATGAGTCGAGCGTACTCTTTTCCTCGGGACAAGACAAAGAAGATACCTGACCGAGCTATAAAATACCAGATGCTTACACTGCCGGAGTCCAAGCACCCTGAGCAAGCAGGCGAAGTCTCACACCCAAACTATTGCTCTTATCACCGAGTAATAGGGCACCCTCTCGAAGACTGCTTCATGTTTAAGAATTGGGTCGAAGATCAGTATCAGCTCGGCAAGTTCGCTCTGTCTGACAACTGGAGGGTAACGCCGCCACAGAAGCACGAACCCAAAGCCATGAAAGCAGAACCAGCTCCACATTGGTCTTGGAAGCGAATTCGTACTTGTCACATGATAACAATATCAAAAGAAGAGCCCGAGAACATGGATGACCTTCCATGGTGCTTCGGAAACAGCAACGATGAGGTGATCTCAGAATTTCCACCGGCGCCGAAAGAGCTGGAAGATGGAATACATACCACGGCAGATAACCTCAAGAAAATTGAGTTGGGGACGGCGAACGACCCGCGACCGACATTTGTCAGCGAGCTGCTATCTGAAGAAAGGGTGGCTGCGTTAAAAGATGTGCTTGTACAGCATAGAGATTACTTCGCATGGAACTACTCCGAAATGCCAGGACTAGATCCAGAAATTGCTGTGCACAAATTGGCGATATCCCCGGACGTCAAGCCAGTCAAACAGGCGCCGAGAAGAATGCGGCTCGAGCTTGAGATGAGTATCAATGCCGAGGTCAAGAAGCTAATTCACTCTGGTTTCATCCAGGAGGTTCAATATCCTGAATGGATCGCCAACATCGTCCCGGTGAAGAAGAAAAATGGGACGGTGCGCATATGTGTAGATTTCCGGGATCTCAATAAAGCCTGCCCGAAGGACGATTTTCCAGTGCCAGTCACCGAACTGATGATAGACAATACGTCCGCTCACGAGGTTTTCTCCTTCATGGACGGCTCATCAGGGTATAATCAGATAAAGATGCATCCCGAAGACCAGAAGCACACCGCCTTCAGGACTCCGCTAGGTATATTCTGCTACAAGGTGATGCCCTTCGGTCTAAAGAACGCTGGTGCCACCTACCAGAGGGCCATGACGAAGATCTTCGATGACCTCATACATGAAATCGTCGAGTGCTATATCGACGACCTCGTGGTGAAAAGAAGATCATACGAGGAACATCTCGAGCATCTGAAGACCGTATTTCAACGCCTTCGATAATACAACTTGAAGATGAACCCTCTCAAATGCGCATTCGGAGTTTCCTCAGGCAAATTCCTAGGATTCATCGTCCGACACCGAGGTATCGAAATAGATCCGTCAAAGATCAAGGCGATCATGGAAATGCCTCCGCCAAGGACTCTCAAACAGCTGCGGTCTCTCCAAGGGAAGCTCGCGTATATACGGTGATTTATAGCCAACCTTTCAGGCAAGTGCCGTCCTTACAGCCACCTGATGAAGAAGGGAACCCCGTTCATCTGGGATCACAAATGCCAAGGCGCACTAGACGAGATCAAGCAATACCTGCAGAACCCGCCGGTGTTGGCTGCTCTGGTCAAGGGAAATCCTCTCATTCTTTATACAACCGCCCTCGAAGGTTCCTTAGGTGCATTATGGGCACAAGAGAACGACCAAGGGAAAGAAAGAGCTCTTTATTACTTAAGTCGAGTTCTCCTGGGGGCAGAAATCAACTACTCCCCTATCGAAAAACACTGTCTGGCGTTGATCTTCGCGATAACAAAGCTTAGGCACTGTGCGTTGGCGCATGAAGTCCGTCTCATTTCGAAGGTGGACCCCCTTAAATATTTGATGTCAAAGGCCATATTGACGGGGAGGCTCGCTAAATAGGCCCTGCTCTTGATGGAGTTCTCGATAACCTATCAACCTCTTAAGGCGGTGAAAGGCCAGGCCATCGCCGACTTCCTCGTTGAGCATCCGATACCTGCCGATTCTCCTCTGAATTGCGAGTTGCCAGACGAACATGCATTTGATGCAATCGACGGTGGTGATACCCGATAGGAACTCTATTTTGATGGAGCGTCTTCCATGAAGAAGCGCAAACAAAGCACCCCTATAATCAAATCGGGGGTAGGCCTCATATTCGTAACTCCACAAGGAGGGATAATGCGCTTTGCCTTCTCCCTAACAGAGCCGAGGACGAACAATGAGGCCGAATACGAAACTTTGATAGCAGGTCTCGAGATCGCCATCGACATGGGAATTGAAAACCTCCTCATATATGGAGATTCTCAACTGGTCGTTAGTCAAGTAAACGGCGACTACCAAACGTGCAAACCAAAGCTGGTGAAGTACGGCGAAAAGGTGCAACAACTGTTGACCCAAATTCCCTCCTACGTGCTGGAGAGCATACCGCGCGCGGAAAATAGCAAAGCAGTTGTGTTGGCCAAGCTCGCTAAAGAACTAGCTGACGAGAACCTCGATGATGTAAGAATCGTGGTGCAAAGCCGTCGGATCCTCGTGATTTTCACGATCTAACTGTGTCGTGTTTAAAAAGAATTCTGAAATTACCGCAATCAAAACGGTGTCGCTTGTAGCGATCCGCGATGAATACGGGTCGTCCGCAGGGAGATGGTAAGTTTTTTATATCTTGTTTTAACGAGTTAATACCGTGTTTTGATTTGTTGGTTAACTAATTGTCGTAACAAAGATATGAATAAAAAGGACTTGTTAAGGGTAGTAATAAGTTAGATTATATGAAGGTGATGTTTGCCAATTCCTTATAGCCCCGACTTGGTATTGATACTAAAGCAATAGGTAACAACGCGGATTAGGGAACTTGAAATACGGTATTTGCGGTATTTCGCTAAATCCGTTTTCCTTGTCCCTTGTCCTTCCGTTGTTATCTCTTAACTTTAGCCTTCGGCAAACCACGGGCAATCCGGTCATGATTAAGAATCATCACTATCGGGGTAGGATAGGATGCCTAGTGAGCGGAGTTGCGGGTGATTTGCACGAAGTTTCAATAGGCAAGTTTTAGGTTTTAAAGTTTGGACAAAGAAAATCTTCGAATACGATCTAACATATTACACCATTAACAAGTGAAAAGATTACTCACACATATTTACAAATTAACAAGAAAGAAAAAAGAAGATACATAAAAACATGCAATGAAATAAAGAGGAAAAGAGAACCGATGAGTTCAAGCGTTTTATCTCCCAGTGTTCAATCCCCGGCAACGTGTGAGATCCAAATACCAAGCTTTAAGGTTGCAAGCTCACTTAAGAGGTTGCAAGATCAAAGCAAAGCATGAATTTCATAATTGAAATCATGTAAAGTGGAACAAGACATGTAATAAAAATACGAGCTTTTATTGAAGAACAAACTTGTTACAAGAGATCTTGAAGTCAAGAACCTAAGCCTTAAGCCTGCAAGTTCTAAATGAGAAGTTGCAAGGTCAAGACAAAGGGGCAAGAGCTCAAGAATGAAAAGAAAAATTACAAGAATTCTAAGATAGAACTAAAGAAAAAGCTCCTCTTTCCTCTGGTCTCTATTTATAGGCTCAGAAAGAAATATTCATATCTGTTGTTCCCCTCCGAACGGCGGCCTGGACTTCGCGTCCGTGCCTGAGGTTCGGGGCAGATGCCATTTGGTTTTATCCGTTTATCTCTCCGAAGATGCCAAGTTGATTTATGGCACCGTGCATCGGAGGTTTAGACGGATGCGGCCGATGTAGCAGACTTCGTCAGATTCCCCCTCGCTTGAGGGGTTTTTGATTGTGTGGACGCTCTTTCCTGCAGGCGCAAGCCCCTGCAGTTAATTACGCTACCGCATCGCGGTAACAACTTTCTCCTTCTCCAGAGTTTCACTTCGTGTCGCGTGTGTTTGTTTTATTTGTGGTTGCCCGTGGATTGTATACGGAGACTGAGTAATGCCGTCGCCCGTAGGACGTGGATTAGTCCAAATCCGTATTTACTTAGATTTGGGTTTGGTGTTTTTAGTTTAAGGATGCATTAGTCGCGTTGCGGCTAAGATCAACTTAAACGTTCGTTAAGGATACGATAGTCCTGTTTGAGACTAAGATCAACTTAACGTGATCGTTTAGATCCGACAAAAGAGCGTTTGGGCTCTATTGTTCCAGTTTGGGAGATTCATAGTCCAATTTGGGACTAAAGTCTGTTTGGAGGATACGTTAGCCATTTTTTAGGCTAAGATCGACTCAAACGTTTGTTAAGGATACGTTAGTCCAGTTTGAGACTAAGATCAACTTAACGGGACCGTTTAGATCTGACAAAAGAGCATTTGAGCTCTATTGTGCCAGTTTAGGGACGTGGTGGTCCATATTCCAGTTTAGGGACGTGGGGGTCCGATATTAGTTTAGGGACGTTTCGGTCCGATATTAGTTTAGGGACGTTTCGGTCCGATATTAGTTTAAGGACGTTTCGGTCCAATATTAGTTTAAGGACGTTTCGGTCCACGAGTTTAAGGACCCCGCAGTCCATATGGGTGTGTGGTCGTTGGGACGTGGTGGTCCATCGCCAGTTTAGGGACGTGGTGGTCCGTTATTAGTTTAGGGACGTTTCGGTCCGATATTAGTTTAGGGACGTTTCGGTCCGATATTAGTTTAAGGACGTTTCGGTCCACGAGTTTAAGGACCCCGCAGTCCATATGGGTGTGTGGTCGTTGGGACCCGTCACCTCTTTGACGTCGTTGAGGAATTACAACGATGGATATCAAAGGAGTTCGGAGATGTACCCTTGAACCGGATATGGATTGGTTTAGAAGAGCCGTTTTGCTCAGTTAATTTAGTTTAAGGACTTATGGCCACGATTGGGCTAAGTCCAGTTAAAAATGTCCAATATTTTATTTGCATTTGTTTTTATTTTTATTTGGGCTTTGCCCAGAAAAGATGCAGGGCATCAATTTGTTTTGGGCTCTGCCCTTTATAAATGATGCGAAGCATCAATTTCATTTGGGCTCTGCCCTTTTTATTGCTTTGCAATTTATTTTGGCCTGCTAGGTCTTTTTAATTTGGGCCTGGCCCTTCAAGTAATGCATTGCATTTGTGCAAAGCACTGTTAATTTGAGAATCTTTTAGATTCAAGAACCGATGGTTCATAAAGAAGTGCAAAGCACTATTTGATTTAGATCTAAGAAAAAACAAGTTTTTTTTTCTTGTTTTTCTTATCTCAGAGAACCAAAGGTTCATAAAAGTGCAAAGCACTATTAATTTAAGAACCTTTTAGGTTCAAGAACCGATGGTTCATAAAACAAGTGCAAGGCACTATTTGATTTAGATCTAAAAAAAACAAGTTTTTTTTTTGTTTTTCTTATCTCAGAGAACCAAAGGTTCATGAAACAAGTGCAAGGCACTATTTTGTAAGTCTACGCTAGCGCCCCGGCAGTCTACAGACGCCAAATGCGGAACAAAACTTTTTAACTGGCGCTATCGTATACTTTAACCCGGATCTGCCATTATTGCTAAACTAACAAACTGTAAAGAGTGTAGGAAGGTTATACCGAACGATCCGAGTCCTTCGTTCTTCAACCATCATCCCACGCTCCGTTGCGGCTGCTCCGATCTCGTCGATCTCCGATCTCCTCGTCGAGGTGGCACCACATGATCGGTTCTTTAAACGGGCTCCCGCATCTGACTCGAGGCAACTCGATCGTCAAGTTTGCTAAAAGAGACGACCAAGAATGATGTAGAGAATGACTAGATGACTTTGTCTCACTTCGTCCAAGTCCGTGGACGATCGGTTAATGAAGTTGCCGTAGAAATCGGGTGATGGAATGAAATGAACTGTAAAATTCCATACACCCCGAATACTATCATAATCTTTTCGAGTCAAAATGAAATATCAAGTGAGAGTGAGGAGGAGAGAGAAGGCCGGCCACTTATATATGATGGAGGGAGGTGACCGTAGGAGGGGGGGTGACCACAAGAAAGCTTCTCACTTAAAAGATCAAGAAGAAAATATCTTAAGGAAAACAAAAGGCTTTAATAACAAAGCATGAGTCATTAAGCATAGTCACCATTTAATAAATGCACCATTAAAGTCAAGATGACTCAATAGCCACTTCATCACTTCTAGAAGCTTCTAGAATGATGACTCACTCATATCTGAAGAAAAGATAAATCCGTCTTTAACCGAATGTTAAAAGACGGCTGATAGAAAACTGGAAACTGGCAACTTCCAAAAGTGATCCTGAAACGACTTTCAGGATAACCCCGAAACTGTATAAATATACCCGTATTTGTATTACGACCGAATACAAATGCAACTGAGACAAAGATATTATACCTACTCAATATAATACTCGGATCCGGCTTAAACCAAAGCCGACCAGTATCATCTGTCCGAAAATCGACACGTGCGTAAACGCACGTGCATTTTTCGAACCCTGCCATAAAACCATACGGCCTCTACAACGTTTCGCCCGAACTTGGGAAACTGTCTGTGGGGGACTCTAATGACTCGTCAGCACCATGGCAGTGGGTTTAACCACAAACCGTCAGCGGCACTAGCAATGCGTAACGGCTGCCCATGGACTGACCTCAAGGGTGGCCGAGGAGCGAACTCAAGGGAGACCGATGAGCGAACTCCTCCGAAAACCCTACTGAGCCTAACAGTGACAATGTATATACAGTCCGGTCCGTTCGTCAATGAGTATCGCATATCTGCCTAGGGGGCTAGCAACGTCAGACCCCCAATAGCAGTATAAGTCGTGTCGAAGTGAAGCCCAATAACACCCTGAGATACTACTGGAGTACCTACCAGTAAATCTCCTGCCACGGCCGTGGGCTTTGTGTAATGGCTCTCCTAGACACAGCACGACCTCGCCCCCAATACCGGGAGAGACGAATCCCCTGCCGATCCGCTCACGTGCCTCCATATGGCTCGGGACTGTACCCAAAAACTACCTGTTTGCACGACTCCTTTGAGCCGTGGTAGGGTAGAAATCAAAGCACAGTGGGAACTCATACGAGACAAATGACGACCTCAGGTCGATGAACTAACCTGTACACATGTCACCAGGGAACTGCTATCTGACGGTAGATATAATACTAACTAGCAGATTCCCGGCGAGTCCTGTCCGGTGTACTCATAACCCAATGAGCACCTGTATACATCTTAGGTGATCCAACTGACACCAGTGGCTTGTGAGACCGGCCACCGCCCCTCGTCGGGGTCTCGACTGTATACACTAGTCTACTCCGGAGTATCGATGCCCTGTCTCGAAACTCCCACGACTAGGGACCACAATTAAGGATATGCATATAAACTACCCAACTCTCACGTATATGATCGCCATCATACTGTTGGTAGTAAAGCAAGATCCTAAGGGCTCTATCAAAGTGTAACATGCAATCAGTCACCTGAACATGTACACGACTGATAAAGGCAAACCAGATAGCATACTATCATCTTGAGTAAGACTGTGCTACCGGGATAGGTCCTCCGCAATCATTGCAATCACGTACCTGCGATCCAATAATTGACTATGAGGGCACTATCTCCAACAATCTCCCACTTGCACTCAAGGCTAATATTGCGATGTCGACTACTCACAGCCCGTGTGAAACCGAACATCCAACTCCTCTACTAATCAGTTTCACAAAGCCCGTTTGTAAAACTATTGTGTTCGAGAAATAGCCTCAGTGAGTGGATCCGCCTAGAAGTATCTTTCTATATCTCTCTTAATCTCAAGTTTGCGGAGAAAGCCATCTCCCGAATTGAGTAGTACCTGTCTTAGAATATGTCTGGATATCTGATGGGACCTTAGTTCATAAATGAACTCCATATCCAAACTTCTTAGACTGTATGGATCACTGAACCTAATCAGTATCCGGCACCATGCCACCCACAGTATCCTCTGGAACCACCTGTCCATAATACTGTCCTTCGTCAGAAGGAAAACTAAAACTCTGACAATCACTCTGTCATCCATGTCACCTTTGAAGCCTGGAATGATAACCGTCTCCCGAAAGAGGCTGCCGTTATCAAATCCATAGAACATGTACTAATGTTCTAAAACTGCTTCCTTATGTTTCTCCAGGATTGGATTAATACAAACTTATTGCATCTAGTGCAAAAACAACATCTGGTGTAGTACTTGACATCTCATGATTGACTCGATTGCCTAAGCAAGTGATCTGCCAATCATGCACATCCCTCTCCCCTTTAGTCTATACGACACCTTTAGAGAGGGTGACTCCATCACCTGCAGGTACACTACCATGCTAGGAGTCAACTTATTCTAAAAACCATTAGAATATCTGTCAAAGTACCCACATTGGGAAACTACTCAAATCCAGATCTAAAACCATAGATCTAGAAACCAGAATGTCAAATATTATATCCATATCCTGTCTGGAGAAACAACTGTGTGACGACCACAGTACAACCGATCGTAGTATAGGAATTTTACTTCCCATTCTGTGTATGTCATCCACATACCATGACATCACACCCTACTACCTTCTTAACTGATCCATCCCCTATTCTGATTGAAGTCAAACCCATGACTGTCACATCAAAATTAGATGATCTATCTCCGCTATAACTGCCTAAGTCTATAAATAGACATAAGCATCTTGCCCACTATGCTTCTGCTGCTCCCACTGACTACGATAACCCTCCTATCGGGTCTCATATCCTGGAACAACAGTAGTGTCAAGTCTGGGTAGATAAGAACCTCCCTGTCACCGTCCTTGAGCCTACCGAAGTACCTCTCGGGTGTCTGAGGTTACCTACCAAATCTGCGGAGTGGCTATTGGAATGTCAAACCTGATTGAATGCATAGGTCCTATTAAATTTTCCGTAATCGTTCGCGGTTCTGGAATCACTTCCAGTTCTACCATACTCCCACTACTGTTTTCTGAAAAAGATCCATTTTTACTAAAACTGTGGCGAGTTAAGAACAATATCACTATTGATCTTCCAAATGGTAGAATATCAACCCTCGTCATAGCCAGGGTCAACCCACAAACAGCCACTACAGAAACGTGCCCTGAGTTATCCAGAGTCTGGTTTTAAGCATAAGCTGGACAACTCCCCATACCTTAATTTCTTTTAAGGTACGATCCATTCTATATCCAATACAGAAACTTTGGCACATATTTAATTGGAACCATATTCTAATCATGCAGCTGTCTCCAGTGCATATCAACTTAATGGAAAGAGGCTAATCAGCATTACTCAACTTAGGAATCCATCCAATTATGAGTAACCTGAAAAAGAAACACGTTTCTCAAAACCATCACTATCATCTGAATACCAATCACAAGAATCTACATCTTCGATCTCTTTCAAGAATCCCGATACTTGTGACACCTGGTTCTCCACTTTATTCTTATACCCACAACTTCTCAAAACTTAGACCTTGTATTTCTACGAAACACTTGTCTAGATACTAGAGAAGTTATAAGTAAACAGAACATAGTACGAGGACCTACCCCTTTGTCCTGATGGACACTGGACAACATACAATACTCTGTATAAGTCCGCTGAGTTGAACAACTCAAAACCTGTGCGTTGTAGGTGGAAAACTGTACCCTGGCGATTTCCTCAAATATCACCAATTACAACGAATTCCGATATAATGAGGATGATCACCTAATTCCCAATATCTTACTCCCACTCATCATCTGTAAAACCATACAGATATGAGAATGAAACCTGGTAAATACATACCCTTGGAGTAAGTGTCTAATCAGGAAAACAGTTTTTCCTTTAACAATGCACTGAAACATGAAAATGTTTCGTAGGGGTATCCTGGTATTCATAGCAATGCCTCTTCCATAATCCAATTCATGACTTCAACCGTATATTTTATTGCCATCTCTCCAAATCCCTTTATTTGTCTTTAGTCGTTACCTTCTGTACACCATCGTTAGGCTAAATGGTTTTCTTCCTTCCCTACCGTTCGGCACCAGCCTATGGTTTGGAAGAAGACTATCCAGTAAGCATAATAGGTGTACCCTCCTAAACCAAGGAGTACTCGCAACTGAGAGAAGGTGATGATAAAAGACAACTGAATAATACCTTATTCTTTTAAAGGTGAAATAGGAGCGGCGATGAAGTACGCGGTTTTGGTCGTGAATGATATCAGTCGCAATTTACTTTGCCCTCTTTCTAATCCCTTTATTTTGTCTTTACATATTACCTTCTGCACACCCTACTTAGGCTAATTGGTTTTCTTCATTCCCTACCTTTCGGCACCAGCCTATGGTTTGGAATAAGACTATCCAATAAGCGTAATAGGTGTACTCTCCTAAACCAAGGAGCTCTCGCAACCTGAGAGAAGGTGATAATAAAAGACAACTGAATAAACCAATTCTATTTCTCCTGAACCTGGATCCATCCCCGAAGAAATCCCTTCGAGTTCGTATATAACCATACGATGGATCTATCCAATGGAAGTGGATATCCGTAGTAATACGGGTGTTCTGAGAAATGCAAAGGGTAAAAGAAGGAGTGGCAATGACTTATGCAACCCAGACAATCCAAAAGCCAGTATTTTAAGAAGGTTCGGTCAACCTGGTCACTGAGTCATAGTCTAGGGTCGGTCAAAGGTCGCTGCCAAAGAGAGAGAGAGAAAAGAAACACTCTGCGTGCACTCTATCCTAGATCATAATGGTCATCACTTTATCTAATCCGGAAACCTCCCACTGTCCTGTCAAATTCTCCTCCAAACCTAAAGAAGAATCAATCGGGATCACCCGAAGAGTAAACCAACTCATCAGTGGGAATCAGGATCCAACTCTCATCGCATGATAACGTGATGGAATGCATCCACGTTACTCATACTCCAGAAGGTATGCGCATACTCGGCAAGTTTCAGTTTCTTTAGAAACTCCTGATATGATTTTTGCCCCATGCTCTTATAACCTTGGCTTTGGTCAAAGTGTCATAAGTCACATGCCAAGTTCTACCCGTCACTATCTTGTCAATTTGAACCCACCCGCACATGCCCCTGACTTTGGCCAATCGGCAGAACGACTGTCCCAAACTAACTCATCTATCTATGCAACAATTGAATACCCAGCAGCTACCAAACACTATGCCTTAACTTTGGCTAAAATGCATAGCTTGAATACTACTAAATACCCAAAAGAAGTGACGGAGGGCTACGACTGGTTTTTGGCGAAAAACCTTTAGCGTAGTGAACTTGATATCGCTGAAGGAACCTGATAGCTTTTTAAAATATAGTGGCGAAAACCTTTTGCTAAAGAGGTCACTCCCGGTAAAGGGATCTCGGCTCTTTCCTCGTGGAATGAGGTACAGGATATTCCACTGAATACCGCTATGCAAAGCAACTTGTAATCGACTATAGTAAAGTTATTACCCTGACGCAAACTTCTGTCCAAGGGGTCTTTCCCGGTGAAGGGATATCAGCCCTTGCCTCGTCGAATGAGGTGCTGGATATTCACACCGAATACCGCTATGCATAACAAAAAGAAACGTCTTTGTAATAACATCTTTTTAAAATTGTTCCAACAACTCAAACAGGTTTGTTTTTACTTTGCGTTGATCAGAATCAACGCAGTCCCATCAATCGATCACACCAGAAAAGAACGAAAATAAAATGTACGTATATGCCATCCGCATTCGTCACTGGGTCCCGTCATCACCCGTTAGGTTACTTAACTAACGACAGAGCGGGGACTGGACTAGCGCGGGTGTAAAACATATACAACATCTAATAGTATATAAACCAATATACATAATCGCTCCAGGCGTGATAGTATGCAACATTACAGAAAAGTAATAAGCATCACAGAACAATACAGATAATCTGGGATCCCCGAGTTTCACAGAGCCGCTGCTGAAACTCGACGTTCCCCTGTCGTGTGGATAGCCTGTGCAATGAAACCTAGACCCCTACGGGTGCGGCAAGTTACCCGCCAAAACCTGAAGCGAGGCAGTCCCCCACAGCATAGTGAATGGAACACCCGACACTTCACAGAATCCGGTAAATTGAGCACCCCTCCTTGGGTCAACCTGTACCCCCTACGAGTGCGGCGAATAGTCTGCCAATTCAGAAGTGGGGCCCCTCTGCCTCTCAAAGCCATGAGATGCGGACCCGTTGCTTTCCCGAACCCGGCTATCCGTGCACTCCGTCGCGGGGTAAAACCTAGTACAGTAATGAAAAATAGTACAATAGGTACATCGACCGCAACCTGGTCGTGCCCCAAAAGAATATTATACAACAGGCAGTGACGGCAGTCCACAAGTTGGACGCTCGCCCCGCAATATCAAATGTACAAATAAACACAAACTGTACTATCATTGCACACTGCTATCCATCACGACAAATCCGCAACATCACAGCACAACACAGAACATCAACGCGAATGTCACGTTCGCAAACCCGTCTAAAAGAACTATAGCAATCAGACGCGGTTTACCGATCAAATGACATTCCCGGTCGGAGATATAATGTAAGCACTGTAAACTAACGTGTTTAAATTACGATCGACCAAAGACCAATTATCAAAAAGTGGGCCCCACTTCTTACTGGTGAACAGTAACAAAACCTGGGCCAAAACTATATTAACCAAAAACCCCAAAATCCAACACAGAAACCACTGACCAAATTTGGGAGCACGTGCTCCCCACGTGGCCGCGGATGCGCGGCCAAACCATGGGTTTGGCCGCCCTTCCGCGGCAGCTTGGAGGGATCACGGCCCCAAATTTTGTCGTGGCTCTTAAAAACGCCTGCACGGATTTTTAAGATATACAGAAATCAATTTTGACACCGTTTAAAATCAACAGAAACTGTCGGCTTGGATTTTTGCAGTTTTTGATTTTTGGTCGGATCGATATTTTAAACGCGTTAGCACAAGTTAGCATAGCAAAATGGTGAGGCTCTGATACCACTGTAAGTCTACGCTAGCGCCCCGGCAGTCTACAGACGCCAAATGCAGAACAAAACTTTTTAACTGGCGCTATCGTATACTTTAACCCGGATCTGCCATTATTGCTAAACTAACAAACTGTAAAGAGTGTAGGAAGGTTATACCGAACGATCCGAGTCCTTCGTTCTTCAACCATCATCCCACGCTCCGTTGCGGCTGCTCCGATCTCGTCGATCTCCGATCTCCTCGTCGAGGTGGCACCACATGATCGGTTCTTTAAACGGGCTCCCGCATCTGACTCGAGGCAACTCGATCGTCAAGTTTGCTAAAAGAGACGACCAAGAATGATGTAGAGAATGACTAGATGACTTTGTCTCACTTCGTCCAAGTCCGTGGACGATCGGTTAATGAAGTTGCCGTAGAAATCGGGTGATGGAATGAAATGAACTGTAAAATTCCATACACCCCGAATACTATCATAATCTTTTCGAGTCAAAATGAAATATCAAGTGAGAGTGAGGAGGAGAGAGAAGGCCGGCCACTTATATATGATGGAGGGAGGTGACCGTAGGAGGGGGGGTGACCACAAGAAAGCTTCTCACTTAAAAGATCAAGAAGAAAATATCTTAAGGAAAACAAAAGGCTTTAATAACAAAGCATGAGTCATTAAGCATAGTCACCATTTAATAAATGCACCATTAAAGTCAAGATGACTCAATAGCCACTTCATCACTTCTAGAAGCTTCTAGAATGATGACTCACTCATATCTGAAGAAAAGATAAATCCGTCTTTAACCGAATGTTAAAAGACGGCTGATAGAAAACTGGAAACTGGCAACTTCCAAAAGTGATCCTGAAACGACTTTCAGGATAACCCCGAAACTGTATAAATATACCCGTATTTGTATTACGACCGAATACAAATGCAACTGAGACAAAGATATTATACCTACTCAATATAATACTCGGATCCGGCTTAAACCAAAGCCGACCAGTATCATCTGTCCGAAAATCGACACGTGCGTAAACGCACGTGCATTTTTCGAACCCTGCCATAAAACCATACGGCCTCTACAACGTTTCGCCCGAACTTGGGAAACTGTCTGTGGGGGACTCTAATGACTCGTCAGCACCATGGCAGTGGGTTTAACCACAAACCGTCAGCGGCACTAGCAATGCGTAACGGCTGCCCATGGACTGACCTCAAGGGTGGCCGAGGAGCGAACTCAAGGGAGACCGATGAGCGAACTCCTCCGAAAACCCTACTGAGCCTAACAGTGACAATGTATATACAGTCCGGTCCGTTCGTCAATGAGTATCGCATATCTGCCTAGGGGGCTAGCAACGTCAGACCCCCAATAGCAGTATAAGTCGTGTCGAAGTGAAGCCCAATAACACCCTGAGATACTACTGGAGTACCTACCAGTAAATCTCCTGCCACGGCCGTGGGCTTTGTGTAATGGCTCTCCTAGACACAGCACGACCTCGCCCCCAATACCGGGAGAGACGAATCCCCTGCCGATCCGCTCACGTGCCTCCATATGGCTCGGGACTGTACCCAAAAACTACCTGTTTGCACGACTCCTTTGAGCCGTGGTAGGGTAGAAATCAAAGCACAGTGGGAACTCATACGAGACAAATGACGACCTCAGGTCGATGAACTAACCTGTACACATGTCACCAGGGAACTGCTATCTGACGGTAGATATAATACTAACTAGCAGATTCCCGGCGAGTCCTGTCCGGTGTACTCATAACCCAATGAGCACCTGTATACATCTTAGGTGATCCAACTGACACCAGTGGCTTGTGAGACCGGCCACCGCCCCTCGTCGGGGTCTCGACTGTATACACTAGTCTACTCCGGAGTATCGATGCCCTGTCTCGAAACTCCCACGACTAGGGACCACAATTAAGGATATGCATATAAACTACCCAACTCTCACGTATATGATCGCCATCATACTGTTGGTAGTAAAGCAAGATCCTAAGGGCTCTATCAAAGTGTAACATGCAATCAGTCACCTGAACATGTACACGACTGATAAAGGCAAACCAGATAGCATACTATCATCTTGAGTAAGACTGTGCTACCGGGATAGGTCCTCCGCAATCATTGCAATCACGTACCTGCGATCCAATAATTAACTATGAGGGCACTATCTCCAACATATTTTATTTATTTATTTATTGTTGAAGATCCATGATCTTGTTCATAAGAGAATTTTCTCTTCTTTTAAAGGATTTTACCTTTTTTTTTATTCTTCAAGAGTTCTCAAGAGTTCTCTTCTCTCTCTTTTTTTAGCAAGATGTTCCTCTCTTTGAAATGGGGTCTGGGGTCCTTTTTATAGTGCTCCAAAATTAGTTAAATTTGTTAAAAAGATCTTTTCTGAGTGATTTGGGGAATTTTCCCCACCGTTGGATCTTTAATCCAAAGGGCCCTGTTTTACATAAGAAATCTTCTTGTTTTAACAAGAACGGAAAATTTTTTTCTTAAATCTTCATTCTGTTGTTGCGCAAGTCACCAGCGCGTGACACGTGTCGCGCAGTAAGGCGCTTGCGCAGCTGTGCTTGCGCAACTGCGCAGACACGTGTCGCGCAGTGAAGCGCTTGCGCAACTGAGCTTGCGCAACTGCGCAGACACGTGTCACTCAACGGTGCACTTGCGCAACGGTGTTTGCGCAACTGCGCAGACACGTGTCGCGCAGAGGTGCGTTTGCACAGTTGTGCTTGCGTAATTGCGCAGACACGTGTCAAGCTGCAGTGCACTTGCCCAACAGTGTTTGCGCAACTGCGCAGACACGTGTCGCGCAGCGGTGCGCTTGCGCAGTTGTGCTTTTGCGCAACTGCGCAGACACGTGGCGCGCTGAGGTGCACTTGCGCAACAGTGTTTGCGTAACTGCGCAGACACGTGTCGCGCTGTGGTGCACTTGCGCAACAGCGTTTGCGCAACTGCGCACACACGTGTCGCGCAACGGTGCACTTGCGCAGTTGAGCGTTGCTTTTGCTTTTTAAAGAGCCTTGCTCTGATTGGACGCACTGCCTTGGGCGTTGTACTGCCGAGTCAACTTCTGACACGTGGCAAATTGCGCGCAGCGCACGGGATCTGAAGCGTTGCTTCTCAATTTTGAATTTTCAAAATTCAAACAGAGCCTTGCTCTGATTGGGGGAACAAATTCCCCCCCACCGTTGCGCTCACGTGGCGCGCACGTGAGTGCGGCGGTGGCAAGATCCCGACCATTGGATCATGGAGGTCAGGTGAAGAGACGCAGGCGTCTATAAATGGGACCCTTGGTCCTTAAAATTTTTTACCGTTTCAAGAACTTTTACTTCAGAGCCTTGCTCTTGCTTAAAAACTCACAGAGCCTTGCTCTTGCTTCTTCCCAAGAACTTTAAAGTTCGGAACTTAGAATCATTCTAGGTAAAAATTAAATTAAATTAAATTAAATTAAATTAACAGAGCCTTGCTCTTACAGATCTTTGATCTAAGAAAAACCCCTTTGGGGTTTCTTCAACAGAGCCTTGCTCTCACAGATCTTTTGATCTAAAGAGATCCCCATTGGGGTTTCATTAAGCTTTTGTTCATGGGTTTTAATCCTTGAACAGAGCTTTGCTCTCCAGGAATTTAGCCCTCTATGTATATTATTTTTTCTTCTATCACTAATCTTCCTGGGGTATTTCCTCTAGGCATAATGGCGGTGCATCTATACAGTTTGCACGAGTTCATCACCTATGACGATATCCGCGCACAGGGTCGTCAACAAAACCAGGAGTTTACGGACGCCCAGTCTACGGAGGTCATGGGTCGCCTCAACGCGAGTTGTGGTTGGCTGCTTCCTTGTCGTTCGGCTCTCTTAAAGGTTGAGCTGGGAGCAATATGGAGAGCACTTCCAGGTCTTCATGAGGCCCTACCGCTCAATGCGTTGGATGATGCCGAAGACAAGGTGCATTCAGTGTACCTGACGGGGCTGATCTCGAAGAAACGGCGGGACGGTCTCATTGACACCCTACATCAAATCTTTCAGCAGACGACGATAGTTGCTGCTTAACGAAGGCCGGAAGGGCTTGCCGATGATATCGACACAGAGGAGCGCGAGAGGCTGCGCATAAGAATAATTAGAAAGGCCAGAAGAACTCTGGATGGCCTTGCTTTTGAATTCCTCAATCCGTGCCCCGGATCTGAAGTCATTCTCTTGTAATAATACTTTTCTTTCATTGCTTTTTTATGATTGTAAGAATTTTGGGCAATATTAATGAAATTATTTTTTTTATCCCAGCTTGTCTTTATTATATATCTTTTGTCCTGAGTCTTTTATGCCCATGCATGAATGAATGTGCCTTGAACGCTTGATCAAATATAAATCAGATGCTCTTTCTGTTGCTTTTCCTTTTTCTCAGCACGTCATCACAATTAGCAGGTAATAGAGTGAGCCTCTTGATTTCTTTATGAGACAGCGAGGGCTTAGGCCGCAGGTTCAGATCTGCTGCCTAAGACTTTTCAACTCTATGAGCCGTGAGGGTCTCATAGAGACTTTTCTCCCTACGGATCGAGAGGATCTCATAGGTGGATTTTTCTCCTTAAGAATCGTGAGGATTCCTAAGTGTGGTTTTCTCTTGTAAGTCGTAAGGATCCTACAAGAGAATTTTTCCCTCTTACGAGTCGAGAGGACTTGTAAGCGGTTGTTTCCCTTCTTGTCGAAGTTCGATGTTGGAGAGTGAGACCCGTGGATGGTATGCAAGAGACCATTTTGGGCCAACTTGCGGGGTCCCAATGCTTAGGAAACAGGCTTCTTTTATGCTCACTGCCTAAGGCTTCATCTCACAAGTCCGCCTCGACAATTTTTCACAAGTCGAGACGAATCGAACGTTTCTCACAAGAACATCTTAACGTCGCATTTAACCTCTGCTCTTTACGACAGAAGCCCGTTAAGGTTGGTGGTACTTAGGGTTTTGGCCATCGTACCGTCGCATAAGCTGATATAGTCCTCGATAGGAAATCGTGCTGTTCGAGTAGCCCTGCGACTGTCGTGTCTCTGATCCCTTCGGGGGCTGGACAAGACGTCTTCAAGCAATCCTCCTTGGCAGTTTGACCGTCGGAAGAGCAAGCGCTAGGAATTTGCCATGCCGCTTTTTACTTGAGGTTAGGCTCATTTTGGAGAGCCCCGATGAGTCATAACCACTCCGCGCTGGTGTGAGATGATCTCCGATAGTCTTTCGGGCTTTATATGAGTTGCCGTCAAGACCCTGAAGCTAGGAATTTGGCCTTTGCTTCGTTTGCTGGCATTGCGTCTGCTGTATCGAGACGAATGTTGCGGTGGGAACTAGGGATTTTGCCGTGGCTCCGTTTGTTTGATGACGTTGCATCTGCTGTGTCGAGACGAACGTTGGGGTGACATCTCGTCTGCTGTATCGAGACGGACGTCGAGGTTGTCTCTAGGTTACTGGTGAACCGCCGAGGTTTGGAACTAGGGATTTTGCCGTGGCTCCACTCGTTTGATGATGTTGCGTCTGAAGTGTCGAGACGAACATTGGGGTGACATCTCGTCTGCTGTATTGAGACGGTCGTTGAGGTGGTGACCATTCTGTGCTGGTGCGAGATGATCTCCGATTGTCTTTCTGGTTTTATATGAGTTACCGTCAAGACGTCGAAGCTAGGAATGCGCCTTCCCTTCATTTGCTTTGGTGTGTCCAAATCCTGTTGGAGGAAGAATGCTGGGGTTGACATTTCGTCTGCTGTATCGAGACGAACGTCAAGGTGGTGACCACTCTGTGCTGGTGCGAGATGATCTCCGATTGTCTTTCCGGTTTTATGTGAGTTACCGTAAAGACGTTGAAGCTAGGAATGTGGCCTTCGTTTCGTTTGCTTTGTCACGTCCGAATCCTTGTTGGAGGAAGAATGCTGGGGTTGACATTTCGTCTGCTGTATCGAGACGAACGTCAAGGTGGTGACCACTCTGTGCTGGTGCGAGATGATCTCCGATTGTCTTTCCGGTTTTATGTGAGTTACCGTAAAGACGTTGAAGCTAAGAATGTGGCCTTCGCTTCGTTTGCTTTGTCACGTCCGAATCCCTGCTAGAGGAAGAACGCTGGGGTGACAACTCGTCTGCTATATCGACACGAACGTCGAGGAGGTGACCACTCCATGTGAGATGATCTCCGGTGGTCTTTCAGGCCTTATATGACTTGCCGTTAAGACCTTGAAGCTAGGAATTTGGCCTTCGCTTCGTTTGCTGGCATTGCGTCCTCTGTATCGAGACGAATGTCATGGTTGTCTCTAGGTTGCTGGTGAACCGTCGAGGTTTGGAACTAGGGATTTTGCCGTGGCTCCTTTTGGTGATGTTGCGTCTGCTGTATCGAAACGAACGTCGAGGTGGTGACCACTCCATGTGGGATGATCTCCGATTGTCTTTTCGGTTTTATATGAGTTACCGTCAAGACGTTGAAGCTAGGAATTTGGCCTTCGCTTCGTTTGCTTTGGCGCGTCCGAATCCTGTTGGGGGAAGAACGCTGGGGTGACATTTCATCTACTGTATCGAGACGATCGTCGAGGTGGTGACCACTCCGCGCTGGTGTGAGATGATCTCCGATTGTCTTTCAGGCTTTATATGACTTGCCGTCAAGATGTATGAAGCTAGGAATTTGTCCTTCGCTTCATTTGTTTCGACCATGGGGTCTCTTGCTGACGTTGCTTCTACATCCTGCTGGACTGCGAAGGAACGCCGTTGTTGACATTGCGTCTGCTGTGTCGAGACGAATGCTGAGGTGGAGCTAGGATTTTGACGTCACTCCGCTTGATGGTGTAACATCTGTGTCCTGTTGGAATGAGGAGGCACACCGTTGTTGGTCTCCAGGCTGTAGACGTAGCCATTGAGATTTGGAACTAGGGACTTTATCATGGTTCCGTTTCGTTGCGACTCTGGGGTCGGATGTTGACGTCACGTCTGCATCTGGTTGGAGTGAGGAGAAACGCCGTTGGTGATCTCTAAGTTGTCGATATTGACGTCGAGACCCTGAAGCTAGGGATCTTTCTTTGCTCCGTTTGTTGACATCGTGTCTGCAATATGGCGACAAATGTCGAGGTTGTCTCTAGGTTATCTATGAACCGTCGAGATTTGGCTTCGCTTTCTGGTGGAGCATGTTGGGAAGGTATTGTTCCCTTTTTATCTGTGCCCCTGGATTGTATACAGGGATCGATGTGATTTCACCTGTAGGGCATAAGTTTCATTCATTTTCATATTATTATTTTATTTCCGCGATGCTCTATCATTTCAGCTTTTATATCGCGAAGGTCGCGATTGCCCAATCATTTCGGCTATTTTTCGCGGTGCCCAATCATTTCGACTATTTATTTTATTTTTACTCGCTGTTTTTTTTTATTGCGAGTTGCCCAATCATTTCGGCTATTTCGTATGCATACATTTTTACTTGCTGATTTTGTTTGCAAGTTGCCCCATCATTTCGGCTATTTCGTATGCATTTTTTTTTGGCTCGCTGATTTTTTTTTTCGCGAGTAGGGGATTTGGGATCTGATACCAATCTTGGCATCAGTATCGCTGCGACTGGGATATTGCCAGGAGCGAATCATCATTTGCCGTGAAAGGACTTGGAATTTGATACCGGTTTAGGCATCAGCATCGCTGCAGCTGGGATATTGCCAGGAGCGAATCATCATTTGCCTCTGTCGATCCCGAACAAAGGTGGCTTAGTAAACAGGATTAAGGGTCCTGTCGGTTAAGGCTTTTGACTTCATGAGCCGTAAGGGTCTCACAAAGGTATTTCTCCCTACAAGTCGTGAGGATCTTGTAGGTGTGTTTTCTCCTTGGGAATCGTGAGAATTCCTAAGTGCATGTTCTCTTGTAAGTCGTAAGGATCTTACAAAAGGGTTTTCTCCTTATAAGTCGAGAGGACTTACAAGTGTTGTTTGCTGTACAAGCATATCCCTAGTCACGGATGGGACTTTGTTAGGGAAATATTTATTCGTGCCCGTGGATTGTATACAAGGGTCATTATGAGCCGCTTGTAGGGCAATATCGAAGGTTGTGGGGGTTGCTTAAGAACAGGTTAAGGTTTCTGCAACTTAAGACTTTCAAATCTTATGAGCCGTAAGGGTCCCACAAGAGAGTTCTCCTTACGAGTCGTGAGGATCTCGCAAGTGTATTTTCTCCTTCGGAATCGTGGGGATCCCTAAGTGTGTTGTTCCTTTGTGAGTCGTAAGGATCTCACGCAGGTGGTTTCTCCTTACAGGGTCGAGAGGACCCTATAAGTGTTTCTTAACGAGGTTGCGCCCTTTCAGGTTTTCACAAACACTCGCCGGTAGCCCTGCTGTTTTTACTCACGGAGCCCTTTCGGGTTTTCATCCGTGCCCATTTTGCTTATGGACATACCGTTTTTTTTTATTCTTTTTATTATTATTATTTTTTTTTTTTTTTACGAGGTCGCGCCCTTTCGGGTTTTCACGAACACTCGCCGGTAGCCCTGCTGTTTTTACTTGCGGAGCCCTTTCGGATTTTCATCCGTGCCCATTTTGCTTATGGACATACCGTTTTTTTTATTCTTTTTATTTTTTTTTCTTTTCTTTTTTACGAGGTCGCGCCCTTTCGGGTTTTCAGGAACACTCGCCGGTAGCCCTGCTGTTTTTACTCATGGAGCCCTTTCGGGTTTTCCTCCATGCCCGTTTTGCTTATGGACATACCGTTTTTTTTTATATTCTCGTCAGCCTGAGAATGCTGCGGTAGTAGTTTAAAAACATTTCGGTCATTTGCAAGTTTTAGGACATTGCGGTCCATCATTAGTTTAAGGACATCTCGGTCCGTTGTTAGTTTAAGGACGTTTCGGTCCATTATCCAGTTTTAGGACGTAGTGGTTGTTCCCGCCGAAAATTTCTGCGCAGAAGAGTCCAAGGTATCAAATGGCAGCGATACGCTTAAGGAAATGCGAACCAATATCTTCCGGCCTGTATTTTGATAAGTTCCCGAAGGAGAAACTATTAAATTCTGATGGCATTGGAAGCATCTCGAAAAACCCTTCGATTTGATATATTATGGGCCTCGTAATTCATCCGGGATCAAAAGTTATGAGGAATCACGTGTCCACACGTGATGGACCTTTAAGAACCCGCTGGAGGAGTTAAAAGATCAGAAAAGACCCCAATGGGGCGTCACGTGCTCACACGTGACCATGGGTCACGTGCAGACACGTGATGGGCTTTTAAGGCCTCTAAAATAATGAATAGAATTTAATTCTAAAAGTCAGAAAATACCTCAACGAGGTATCACGTGCTTACACGTGACCAATGGTCACGTATTGACACGTGATGGTTAAAACAACAACATAAACAAGCGGCTGTTAAAGGAACCAATTTGGGGGTCACGTGCTCACACGTGATCAAGGGTCACGTGCCAGCATGTGACAGGCTTTGAAAGCCTTACAGTTTAATAAAATTAAAATTCTAAATTTCTCTAAAAATCTTTCGAAATAGAATTAAATTCTAAAAGCTTTTAAATCTTTCCAAATGGAAAAGGATTATGGGGACCGTTGGATTAAAGATCCAAAGGTGATTAAATATCATCTATCTATGGAAAAATCTTGAACTTGGAAAGATTTCCCTTTAAAATCTAACCGAAATAACAAAGGAATATCTTTGGATTTAAAATCCAATGGTGAATAAAATTCACCTAATAATCCAAAGGTCCAGATGAATGATGAATGCAAATCAAATCTCTAACGAATACAAATCAAATCTTTCAATGAGAGATTTGCTAAACAAATTGATTCTCTTTCTTCTCCTATAAATAGGAGCCAAGAAGAGAAGAGAGGGGGATCTACTTTTTTGGAGAGAAAAACAGAGGGAGGAGAATTTAATTCTCAAGAGAAGAAGAAACAGAGAAAGAAGAATTTAATTCTCTGCAAAAGAAAAACCCTAGGTAAGAAAGAGAGGATTCAAAAGAGAATTTAATTCTCAAAAGAGTTTAACTCTTATTTAAAGAAAAGAACTTAGTTCTTCTTCTGGTTGAAGATCTGCACAGAGCACATCTCCCCATAAGTTGAGAATTTAATTCTCATCGGGTCGAGATCCTGCCATGCAGATCCTAAACTTAGAAGGGGAATTGAGTTCTGAGAATTTAATTCTCCTAAAACAAAACTAGGGTTTTACCCTAAATAAGAATTTAATTCTTTCAAAATAGGAATTTAATTCCTCCAGAATCAAAATTAGGGTTTTACCCTAAATAAGAATTTAATTCTTAAAGATAAGGAGACTTAAAAGATCTCTGTGCATGAAAAAGACTAAGGTCACGTGCCCCACGTGACCCTTGAAAAGATCCCCTGCAAAGAACTTTGAAGTATCACCTCACGTGCTCCCACGTGACTCCCAAAATGCAGAAAGAAAAAGCAAAGGAAATGAAAGCTTTGGGCGCTCTCACGTGTTATCACGTGACCCCTCGGCAAGTGCTGTAACTATCGATGCATAGGCCTCCATCACGTGCCAGCACGTGATGCTCTAAAATAAAAACAAAAGTGTTTAACACTTATTCGCAGATTTGAGGATAAACCAAAAAGAGATCTGGCTCCACATTTAAGGCGCCCTCACGTGTCACCACGTGACCCCTAATGAGCATTCTAACAGACCAGAGCGGGGGCCTCCATCACGTGCTCACACGTGATGGCCGTCAGAATTAAAAGAATTAAACACTGATCTGCAGAATAAAATAAGGGAAATCAGGGCGCTCTCACGTGTCCACACGTGACCCCTCTCTCCTTAGTGTTTAACACTAATCTGAAGACTTTGTTCCCAGTGTTTAACACTGATTCGCTTTAGTGTTTAACACTAATCTGAAATCTCTGATTACCAGTGTTTAACACTGATTTGCGTTAATGTTTAACACTAATTTGAAAGCCCTGTTGCTAGTGTTTAACGCTAGTTATCTTTTAGTGTTTAACACTAACTTGCTAATCTTATTCCCAGTGTTCAACACTGTTGGTCTTTAGTGTTTAACACTACCTTTAGCCCAATTGGCTAAGTTTCTAGAGGCAAAGCCTCTCCTTCAATGGACCAACAGAGGGCCAATATTTCAAACATAATTGGACTTAGCCCAAACTGGCCATAAGTCCTCAAATCATCTTGAACTGAGCACATCTGCTCTTTCAACCAACTCATTGGTTCAAGGGTACATCTCTGAACTCCTCTGATATTTGTCGTTGTAATCCTTCAACGTCTTCAGAGAGGTGACGGGTCCCGACAACCACACATCAACACGGACTGTGGGGTCCTTAAACTCATGGACTTATGCGTCCTTAAACCAAGATACGGACTGTGGGGTCCTTAAACCCGCGGACTTATGCGTCCTTAAACTAACGGACTAATGCGTCCTTAAACTAACGGACTAATGCGTCCTTAAACACACCCATATGGACTGTGGGGTCCTTAAACCCATGGACTTATGCGTCCTTAAACTACCTATGGACCGCAATGTCCCTAAACTGGCGATGGACCACCACGTCCCTAAACTGGCGATGGACCACTATGTCCCTAAACTGCAACAATAGAGCCCAAATGCTCTTTTGTCGGATCTAAACGATCCCGTTAAGTTGATCTTAGTCTCAAATTAGACTAACGTATCCTTAACAAACGTTTGAGTTGATCTTAGCCTCAAATATGGCTAACGTGTCCTTAAACCAAACCCCCAAACCCAAATCTAAGATAAACACGGATTTGGACTAATCCACGTCCTATGGGCGACGACATAAATTAGTCTCCGTATACAATCCACGGGCAACCACAAACAAAACGAACACCCACGACACGAAGTGACCAGCTGGAGAAGGAGAAAGTTGTTACCGCGATGCGGTAGCGTAATTAACTGCAGGGGCTTGCGCCTGCAGGGAAGAGCGTCCCCACAATCAAAAACCCCTCAAACGAGGGGGAATCTGACGAAGTCTGCTACATCGGACGCATCCGTCTAAACCTCCGATGCATGGTGCCATAAATCAACTTGGCATCTTCGGAGAGGTGGACGGATAGCACCAATTAGCATCTGCCCCGAATCTCAGGTAGAGACAGCCCATGTCTCGGCCGCCGTTCGGAGGGGAACAGATTCTGGCACGCCCGGTGGGACCTTTTCCTCTTTCCACTCCACACTTCGTGTGTCGTGTTCGCGAACGAATCGCGGTTTACTGTGGTTGCCTGTGGATTCGAGGTACTAAGATTTGGTGTCTTGCTCCGTGCAGAAAACAGAAGATCAATGGATTCAAACTGCACTGCCTACAACTGCAACCTTCACTCGGTCCTTGCTGGAGGAGTGACTTATGGGCCCCAAGCGGCCTCCCTTTTCAAGATGCCGGTGGAGCAGGTAACTCAGGCCACTACTGGATTATTCTTCGGGACCATGCTCCCACCGTTGAGCTTCAATGCCACAATGACGTTGCAAGAAGCCCCAAAGAAGTCGGTCTTTGGTCGGCTTACCACTGCTGCGACCCCTCTCAACGGGTCGCCCGGTTTCAATACGTCAGTTTTCAACGGACTGGGCCAGAACGTCAGCAAACCCGCGATACCCGAAGCTGCCATCCCAAAGCGGATAGCTATCCCGGCTCAAGCGAACGAAATCATTGGAAAGGCTCCTCCTTCCAAGAAGTCAGTCCTTACAAGGCTGGCTATTCAAGTTGCTGCTCCAGGCGAGGTCCTCAAAGCTGCTTCCCCT
The DNA here is from genome assembly GCA_030015575.1 of Agapanthus africanus. NCBI lineage: Eukaryota > Viridiplantae > Streptophyta > Magnoliopsida > Asparagales > Amaryllidaceae > Agapanthus > Agapanthus africanus. The sequence continues at coordinate 442,220,291 of JASDDO010000031.1, forward strand.
GCTCAGAGGTCTATCTTTGACAGATTAGACATTGCTTCTCAACGGGCATCAGTCTTCGATAGGCTAGCACCAATAACAGTCTCTCCTCAAAGCAGGGGGCATGAAGAAGCATATCCAACAACGGAGGTGATCTCATCCGCACGACACGCTCGACGTCGCCACTGGCGCCGAGTGAGGAAGGCTGGGGGCAACTCCCCATCCGGGATAACTCCGCCAGCTCCAACGGCAGGGATCGATGCTGCTGTTCCAACCGGGAACAGCTTTGAATTGCTCAACAAGGTGCGCAGAAACTCTCCTACTGCGGTGCTGAAGAGAACTCCTTCACCTGTGGAAAATACTCCAGAGAAGAAGCTGGAGCAGCCCTTTCAACGGCTGTCCTCTAAAATTTATAAGGTCTGGAGACAGGTCCAGGAGTCAGTGATTGATCAAGACTATCTTTGCCGACAGAAAAAGATGAGTGTTCGGCAGGAGAAGGGCTACTCTGTCAAGCCAGAGAAAGCAACGACAGGCTGGGTGCCCACTGCAACGGCTCCTTCCACATCAATCGCTCAAAATAAAAGGAGGCCGCAGAAAGCCCCTGTGAACATGGCGAACCGTAAAAGCGCTGAGCCCAAACGCCCCAAGTCTGGGGGCATGGTGGTGCACACCGTATACATGGCTTCCGGAAAGGAGGAAAGCCGTGCTTCGACGGGTCACCGACCGTTCACCCGATCAGTGACGAAAGCCCAGGAGCAGCAACAGAAGCTTCAGGAAATGATGACTGCAATGGCCGCACTTACCGGGCCAAAAGAAAGCTCGGAGGCATCATCAGAGCAACGTCATGAACAAGAAACTGACGCGGACTACCTACGCAGAGTCCTCGAAAAGAAGGACAAAGAAGCCGCAGATCAAGCGGCTAACATAAAACAAATGGCGCTTCTGTTCCAAGATATGATGGGGATGATGATCCAGCAAGATCCTCCTGCTGAAGATCCTCCGATAGTCCTTGAAGATGACAAGGGAGAGACATTGAATCCTCCTCCGGCTCTTTCAGCAGCCAAGGAAGAAACCATTTCCAAGGCCGCACTGGATGACCATATAGCTCAGCAAATACGAGCTCACCAGGCAAATGAAGCGGCCGGGCAAATTGCTAGAACCGGACGACCCTACCCGGGCTGGTATGACCAAATTAGTTACCCGCCGGGATATACGATCCCTAAGTTCCATGTATATAAAGGGACAGGGAATCCACACCAGCATGTCGCTCAATTCAGAGCCTTATGCGGCAACACTGGAGGCGACGACAAACTGTTGCTTCGCCAATTCGTCGGCAGCTTAGCAGAAACGGCCTTTGAATGGTATTCGGAGCTACCTAACGACTCTGTTAAAACATTTGCGGAGATGGAGCTGCTGTTTACACAAAGATTTGCCAGCGCCAGCGAGCGCACCCCGATAACAGCACTGATTAACGCCAGGGTGAAGCCAGGCGAAACGTGGGTTCAATACGCAGCACGATGGTGGAATTTATGGTCGAAATGCGAACAGCGGATCGAAGAAGAGCCGGCGGTGGGCATGTTCGTGGGCACTCTTGATCCGCAAGCAACCATCTCGCAATTCATGATGTTCTTCAATCCAACTACTTTCCAGGCCTTGATTGACAAGTTGGCCCAAATGGATCAGATGGATCATAGATCATCTCCTTCAAAAACGGACCCTCGGAATGAAAAGGAGAAAGGGAAAGCAACTTTCGTCGCTAATACTCAAAAACAGTCGAGCAACTTAAAGCCGGTTGTCCGTCAAAACAATATGCGTCCACGCCCATCCCTCGAGGAGAGACTGGGACGTCCTTACTCGTTTCCCCAGGATAAAACGAGAAGACTGTTCGAGCTGGCAGTGCGCAACAGACTCATCAATCTGCCGAGTCCAAAGCGTCCGTTGCAGCCAGGCGATATCAACGATCCCAATTATTGTCCTTACCACCAAACGGTAAGTCACCCGATCGAGGATTGCTTCGTCATTAAAGGATGGATCGAGGATCAGTATCTACAAGGTAAGTTTGCGTTGTCCGAGAAGTGGAAAATAAACCCACCACAACCGCACACTCCAAAGAAGACGGACACACTAGGGGCAACTTGTTCTTTTGTCGAAGAAGCTTCGTGGGAGGTCGTGTTGTCGTCCAGAACCAAAAAGATGCTGAATGATCTTCAGACGTGCCCGACGATTAAATGGAAGAACCCGTTGGAACCTGAGATCATCAAGGGGACGCTGAAGCCGCACCCAATTCCAAATATCGGTGGTGATAGCCAAAGCATTCACGCCCAGTCGTCGAAATCTTCGAAAAACAAGAAGAAATCCAAGAAGCCCGTGAAGCCCGGCGACAAGCGCACGGATTTGCAGAAACAGATTGACGTGTTGGAAGAGTATAACCAGAAGGCGCGGATTCCAATCACGCTCCAAGAGTTCCTCAGCCACGTCCTCGAGGATGAAAATGATGGAGAAGAATCATCAGATGAATCTGAGGACTACGTAGCAAGTTGTCATGTGATCTCTCACTCATTGATAGATGATAAAGAGGCTCCTTGCACCGAGAAACCAGGGGCGGGGCCTGAACCAGAACTTCTGTGGCCATCAGACGAGATGATCGATGCCTTCCTGAACGAAGCCCGTCTTAAAAGCAAAGCTGATCGAGAGCGCGAGATGGCCATATTCGAGAAAGCCAAACGCCGACGACTAGATGAAAGGGTCGATACACTCCCACCGGATGAAAGTACATCCGCCGCAAATAAAAGCAGGATCAAGACAAGGAAACGATTCGCCAAAGCCATAGTAATGGGGATGAGGCCGCCCTCTTTCAGAAAAAATTCTCCTGGTGGTATACATTTTGATGAAACGGACGTACACCCTAATTTCTGCTTATATCATCAGAAGATCGTACATCCTACTGAAGACTGCAACTCTTTTAAGTGTTGGTGGCAAGGGTATGTCGCTCACAGGCAACACTTCAACAGGACAAAGCATGAAGCTCGTAGACAGCGAAAAAATACGACAGATGAGCATAAAAGAATTGCCGGCAATTGTCATAGGGACGAGCCTGGGGGATCACGAGTTCTCATCTTTGGAAGCGATTCTGATGAAGAAGCCACTCTCAACCCTCTCTTCAAGGAATTCATTTCTAAAACAAAAGAATTGGAGAGTTGCGAGAATGTTCAGCCGTACAATCTCACGCTACCTGGAAAGAATCTCGGACCCGCAAACGACGGAGCAAACGAAATGAGAAAGGAAAAGGAAAAAACGGCCTTTGTTGCCAACACTCAACGACAGCCGAGTAACCCGAGACCGTTTTGTCGTCAAAACAACAAGCCGCGATACCTCAATGAGAAGTTGAAATGTCCTTACTCGTTTCCCAAAGATAAAACAAAGAGATTGTTCGAGCTAGCAGTGCACAGCGGGCTTATCACTCTGCCAGATCCAAAACGTCCATTGCAACCAGGTGACGTTAACAATCCTAACTATTGTCCCTACCACAGAGTAATGGGTCACCCACTCGACAATTGCTACGTCTTCAAAAACTGGGTTGAAGACCAATACCAACAGGGCAAGTTCGCGCTGCCCGAAAAGTGGAAAGTAAACCCGCCACAACAACATGCTTCGAAAAAGGTGGATATGACGGGGGCATCATGCTCATTCATAGGGAAAGCCCCATAGACCGAAAAGTCAGTAAACTAGAGATGCTTCTCAAATACAGTGACGGCGGACCGAAACGTCCTTAAACTAATGACGGACCGCAATGTCCTAAAACTTGCAAATGACCGAAACGTCGTTAAACTACTATCAACCCGCGGCATCCTCAGGCTGGCGTGGTTAAAAAAAAAAGCAAAAAAGCAAAAAAAAAAGAATAAAAAAAAACGGTATGTCCATAAGCAAAATGGGCACGGATGAAAACCCGAAAGGGCTCCGTGAGTAAAACAGCAGGACTACCGGCGAGTGTTTGTGAAATCCCGAAAGGGCGCAACCTCGTTAAAAGACAGTTACAGGGTCCTCTCGACCTTGTGAGGAGAAACTACCCGCGTGAGATCCTTACGACTCACAAAGGAAGCAACACACTTAGGGATCCCCACGATTCCTAAGGAGAAATTACACTTGCGAGATCCTCACGACTCGTAAGGAGAACTCTCTTATGGGACCCTCACGGCTCATAAGTTTTGAAAGTCTTGAGTTACAGAGACCTGAACCTGTTCTTAAGCAACCCCCACAACCTCCGATCTTGCCCTACAAACGGTTCGTATTGACCCTTGTATACAATCCACGGGCACGAATAAATATTTCCCTAACAAAGTCCCACCCGTGACTGGGGATATATCCATATGGTGAACAACCCTTGTAAGTCCTCTCGACTTATAAGGAGAAAATCCTTTTGTAAGATCCTTACGACTTACAGGGGAACATACACTTAGGAATCCTCACGATCCCTAAGGAGAAAACACACCTACGAGATCCTCACGACTTGTAGGGAGAAATACCTTTGTGAGACCCTTACGGCTCATGAAGTCAAAAGCCTTAGTCGACGGGATCCTAACCCTGTTTGCTAAGCCACCTTTGTTCAACATCGACAGAGGCAAATGATGATTCTCTCCTGGCAATATCCCAGTTGCAGCGATGCTGATGCCTAAACCGGTGTCAAATTCCAAGTCCTTTCATGGCAAATGATGATTCGCTCCTGGCAATATTCCAGTCGCAGCGATGCTGATGCCAAGATTGGTATCATATCCCAAATTCCCTACTCGCAAAAAAAAAATCAGCGAGCCAAAAAAAAATGCATACGAAATAGCCGAAATGATGGGGCAACTTGCAAACAAAATCAGCAAGTAAAAATGTATGCATGCAAGATAGCCGAAATGATTGGGCAACTCGCAATAAAAAGCAGCGGGTAAAAAGAAAAATAGCCGAAATGATTGGGCACCGCGAAAAATAGCCGAAATGATAGGGCAATCGCGATTTTCGCGATATAAAAAGCTGAAATGATAGAGCATCGCGGAAAGAATAAAAAAAAATAAAAGAATGAAACTTTTTGCCCTACAGGTGAAATCACATTGATCCCTGTATACAATCCAAGGGCACAGATAAAGAGGGAACCATACTTTCCCAACAGGCTCCATCAGAAAGCGAAGCCAAATCTCGACGGTTCATAGACAACCTAGAGACAATCTTGACATTTGTCCCAATATTACAGACACGATGTCAGCAAATGAAGCAAAGGAAGATCCCTAGCTTCAGGGTCTCGACGTCAACATCGACGACTTAGAGATCAACACCGGCATGCTTTGTCCCTCCAGCCTGATGCAGACATGACGTCAACAACCGACCTCAGAGTCGCAACGAAGCGGAGCCATGGCAAAGGCCCTAGTCCCAAATCTCAACGGCCACATCTATAGCCTGGAGATCAACAACGGTATGCCTCCTCATTCCAGCAGCACAAAGGTGTTACACCATCAAGCGGAGCGATGGCAAAATCCCAACTCCGCCTTAGCATTCGTCTCGTTACAGCAGACGCAATGTTAACAACGGCGTTCCTTCGCAGTCCAGCAGGATGTAAATGCAAAGTTAATAAAAGACCCCATGGTCAGCAAAGCGGAGTGATGGCAAAATCCCAGCTCCACCTCAGCACTCGTCTCGTCACAGAGGACACATCATCAAGCAAAGCGGAACAACGGCAACTCCCAGTTCCATGACTCGACGATGTACTCCCACAGAGAGTCAAATCCCAACTCCGTGAAATGCGGATATAATCAACAAAATTCCTGGTCACGTGGAACGCGGACAACGTCACTCTTTGACCCCGTCGAAAACGTCTAGAGCGGATCCTGGTCCTCGCAGAGCACGGCAGTGAACCCGTGTGAAGCATCCAGAGCGGAGCCTAGTCCTCGCCGAGCGCGGCAGTGAACCCGTGTGAAGCATCTAGTGCAAAATTCCTGGTCACGTGGAACGCGGATAACGTCACTCTTTGACCCCGTGGAAAGCGTCCAGAGCGGATCCTGGTCCTCGCAGAGCACGGCAGTGAACCCGTGTGAAGCATCCAGAGCGGAGCCTAGTCCTCGCCGAGCGCGGCAGTGAACCCGTGTGAAGCATCTAGTGCAAAATTCCTGGTCACGTGGAACGCGGATAACGTCACTCTTTGACCCCGTGGAAAACGTCCAGAGCGGATCATGGTCCTCGCAGAGCACGGCAGTGAACCCGTGCGAAGCATCCAGAGCGGATCCTAGTCCTCGCCTAACGCGGCAGTGAAACCGTGTGAAGCATCTAGTGCAAAATTCCTGGTCACGTGGAACGCGGATAACGTCACTCTTTGACCCCGTGGAAAACGTCCAGAGCGGATCCTGGTCCTCGCAAAGCACGGCAGTGAACCCGTGTGAAGCATCCAGAGCGGAGCCTAGTCCTCGCCTAACGCGGCAGTGAAACCGTGTGAAGCATCTAGTGCAAAATTCCTGGTCACGTGGAACGCGGATAACGTCACTCTTTGACCCCGTGGAAAACGTCTAGAGCGGATCCTGGTCCTCGCAGAGCACGGCAGTGAACCCGTGCGAAGCATCCAGAGCGGAGCCTAGTCCTCGCCTAACACGGCAGTGAACCCGTGTGAAGCATCTAGAGCAAAATTCCTGGTCACGTGGAACGCGGACAACGTCACTCTTCGATCCCGTGGGAAACATCCAGAGCGGATCCTGGTCCTCACACCAACATGGAGTGATCACCACCGCGACATTCGTCTCGATACAGCAGACGCGATGCCAGCAAACGAAGCGAAGGCCAAATTCCTAGCTTCAGGGTCTTGACGGCAAGTCATATAAAGCCTGAAAGACAATCGGAGATCATCCCACACCAGCGCGGAGTGGTCACCACCTTGACGTTCGTTTCGATACAGAAGATGAAATATCACCCCAGCGTTCTTCCCCCAGCAGGATTCGGACGCGACAAAGCAAACGAAGCGAAGGCCAAATTCCTAGCTTCAACGTCTTGACGGTAAGTCATATAAAACCGGAAAGACATTCAGAGATCATCTCATACCAACATGGAGTGATCACCACCTCGACGTTCGTCTCGACACAGCAGACGCAACATCACCGAAAGGAGTCACGGCAAAATCCCTGGTTCCAAACCTCGACGGTTCACCAGCAACCTAGAGACAACCGCGACATTCGTCTCGATACAGAGGACGCAATGCCAGCAAACGAAGCGAAGGCCAAATTCCTAGCTTCAGGGTCTTAACGGCAAGTCATATAAAGCCTGAAAGACCACCGGAGATCATCCCACATAGAGTGGTCACCACCTCGACGTTCGTCTCGATACAGCAGACGCAACATCACCAAAAGGAGTCACGACAAAATCCCTGGTTCCAAACCTCGACGGTTCACCAGCAACCTAGAGACAACCACGACATTCGTCTCGATACAGAGGACGCAATGCCAGCAAACGAAGCAAAGGCCAAATTCCTAGCTTCAGGGTCTTAATGGCAAGTCATATAAAGCCTGAAAGACTATCGAAGATCATCCCACACCAGCACGGAGTGGTTATGACTCATCGGGGCTCTCCAAAATGAGCCAAACCTCAAGTAAAAAGCGGCATGGCAAATTCCTAGCGCTTGCTCTTCCGACGGTCAAACTGCCAAGGAGGATTGCTTGAAGACGTCTTGTCCAGCCCCCGAAGGGATCAGAGACACGGCAGTCGCAGGGCTACTCGAACAGCACGATTGCCTATCGAGGAATATATCAGCTCATGCGACGGTACGACGGCCAAAACCCTAAGTACCACAGACCCTAACGGACTTCTGTCGTAAAGAGCAGAAGTTAACTATGACGTTAGGATATTCTTGCGAGATCTGCTCGATCCGTTTCGACTCGTGAGGAAATTGATGTCTTTGCGAGAACTTCTCGATTCGTCTCGACTCGTGAGATAAAGCCTTAGGCAGTAGGGATTAAAAAACCTGTTTCCTAAGCACTGGGGCCCTGCAAGGCGATCCAAAACGGTCTCTTGCATACTATCCACGGGTCACACTCTCCAAAGTCGAATCTCGACAAGGAGGGAAACAACCGCTTACGGGTCCTCTCGACTCGTAAGAGGGAAAATTCTCTTGTGAGATCCTTACGACTTTCAAGAGAAAACACACTTAGAAGTCTTCACGACCCCTAAGGAGAAAATACACCTGCGGGATCCTCTCGACTCGTAGGGAGAAAAGTCTTTATGAGACCCTCACGGCTCATAAAGTTGAAAAGTCTTAGGTGGCAGATCCTAACCCTGTCTCCTAAGCCATCACCGCCCTGCAAAGAGGTCAAGATGGACCATCTATGAGCCATACTCACCAAAGCTACATGCCACCGAAATGGAAAAGCTACTCATGAGCATATAAACTACTTCACGCCAGAGTAAGATATAAAGAGATAGAAGGGTGCGGCTCATGGAGTTAAGGGTTTGGAACTATATCTCTTAAGAGTTGAGATCTGAGTCAATGATAAATGACGACGCTTGTGTCCGCTCGTTATCTTCTCAGGTCAAGATTCTGAAAGTAATCTACCAACCCGAAACTGGTCATACGTTATACATTAATTTGCACTACTTCACCCACGTATATACTTACGTGGGCAAAGTAGTGGGGAGCATTTGTTCCCGCCGAAAATTTCTGCGCAGAAGAGTCCAAGGTATCAAATGGCAGCGATACGCTTAAGGAAATGCGAACCAATATCTTCCGGCCTGTATTTTGATAAGTTCCCGAAGGAGAAACTATTAAATTCTGATGGCATTGGAAGCATCTCGAAAAACCCTTCGATTTGATATATTATGGGCCTCGTAATTCATCCGGGATCAAAAGTTATGAGGAATCACGTGTCCACACGTGATGGACCTTTAAGAACCCGCTGGAGGAGTTAAAAGATCAGAAAAGACCCCAATGGGGCGTCACGTGCTCACACGTGACCATGGGTCACGTGCAGACACGTGATGGGCTTTTAAGGCCTCTAAAATAATGAATAGAATTTAATTCTAAAAGTCAGAAAATACCTCAACGAGGTATCACGTGCTTACACGTGACCAATGGTCACGTATTGACACGTGATGGTTAAAACAACAACATAAACAAGCGGCTGTTAAAGGAACCAATTTGGGGGTCACGTGCTCACACGTGATCAAGGGTCACGTGCCAGCATGTGACAGGCTTTGAAAGCCTTACAGTTTAATAAAATTAAAATTCTAAATTTCTCTAAAAATCTTTCGAAATAGAATTAAATTCTAAAAGCTTTTAAATCTTTCCAAATGGAAAAGGATTATGGGGACCGTTGGATTAAAGATCCAAAGGTGATTAAATATCATCTATCTATGGAAAAATCTTGAACTTGGAAAGATTTCCCTTTAAAATCTAACCGAAATAACAAAGGAATATCTTTGGATTTAAAATCCAATGGTGAATAAAATTCACCTAATAATCCAAAGGTCCAAATGAATGATGAATGCAAATCAAATCTCTAACGAATACAAATCAAATCTTTCAATGAGAGATTTGCTAAACAAATTGATTCTCTTCCTTCTCCTATAAATAGGAGCCAAGAAGAGAAGAGAGGGGGATCTACTTTTTTGGAGAGAAAAACAGAGGGAGGAGAATTTAATTCTCAAGAGAAGAAGAAACAGAGAAAGAAGAATTTAATTCTCTGCAAAAGAAAAACCCTAGGTAAGAAAGAGAGGATTCAAAAGAGAATTTAATTCTCAAAAGAGTTTAACTCTTATTTAAAGAAAAGAACTTAGTTCTTCTTCTGATTGAAGATCTGCACAGAGCACATCTCCCCATAAGTTGAGAATTTAATTCTCATCGGGTCGAGATCCTGCCATGCAGATCCTAAACTTAGAAGGGGAATTGAGTTCTGAGAATTTAATTCTCCTAAAACAAAACTAGGGTTTTACCCTAAATAAGAATTTAATTCTTTCAAAATAGGAATTTAATTCCTCCAGAATCAAAATTAGGGTTTTACCCTAAATAAGAATTTAATTCTTAAAGATAAGGAGACTTAAAAGATCTCTGTGCATGAAAAAGACTAAGGTCACGTGCCCCACGTGACCCTTGAAAAGATCCCCTGCAAAGAACTTTGAAGCATCACCTCATGTGCTCCCACGTGACTCCCAAAATGCAGAAAGAAAAAGCAAAGGAAATGAAAGCTTTGGGCGCTCTCACGTGTTATCACGTGACCCCTCGGCAAGTGCTGTAACTATCGATGCATAGGCTTCCATCACGTGCCAGCACGTGATGCTCTAAAATAAAAACAAAAGTGTTTAACACTTATTCGCAGATTTGAGGATAAACCAAAAAGAGATCTGGCTCCACATTTAGGGCGCCCTCACGTGTCACCACGTGACCCCTAATGAGCATTCTAACAGACCAGAGCGGGGGCCTCCATCACGTGCTCACACATGATGGCCGTCAGAATTAAAAGAGTTAAACACTGATCTGCAGAATAAAATAAGGGAAATCAGGGCGCTCTCATGTGTCCACACGTGACCCATCTCTCCTTATTGTTTAACACTAATCTGAAGACTTTGTTCCCAGTGTTTAACACTGATTCGCTTTAGTGTTTAACACTAATCTGAAATCTCTGATTACCAGTGTTTAACACTGATTTGCGTTAATGTTTAACACTAATTTGAAAGCCCTGTTGCTAGTGTTTAACACTGGTTATCTTTTAGTGTTTAACACTAACTTGCTAATCTTATTCCCAGTGTTCAACACTGTTGGTCTTTAGTGTTTAACACTACCTTTAGCCCAATTGGCTAAGTTTCTAGAGGCAAAGCCTCTCCTTCAATGGACCAACAGAGGGCCAATATTTCAAACATAATTGGACTTAGCCCAAACTGGCCATAAGTCCTCAAATCATCTTGAACTGAGCACATCTGCTCTTTCAACCAACTTATTGGTTCAAGGGTACATCTCTGAACTCCTCTGATATTTGTCGTTGTAATCCTTCAACGTCTTCAGAGAGGTGACGGGTCCCGACAACCACACATCAACACGGACTGTGGGGTCCTTAAACTCATGGACTTATGCGTCCTTAAACCAAGATACGGATTGTGGGGTCCTTAAACCCGCGGACTTATGCGTCCTTAAACTAACGGACTAATGCGTCCTTAAACTAACGGACTAATGCGTCCTTAAACACACCCATATGGACTGTGGGGTCCTTAAACCCATGGACTTATGCGTCCTTAAACTACCTATGGACCGCAATGTCCCTAAACTGGCGATGGACCACCACGTCCCTAAACTGGCGATGGACCACTATGTCCCTAAACTGGAACAATAGAGCCCAAATGCTCTTTTGTCGGATCTAAACGATCCCGTTAAGTTGATCTTAGTCTCAAATTAGACTAACGTATCCTTAACAAACGTTTGAGTTGATCTTAGCCTCAAATATGGCTAACGTGTCCTTAAACCAAACCCCCAAACCCAAATCTAAGATAAACACGGATTTGGACTAATCCACGTCCTATGGGCGACGACATAAATTAGTCTCCGTATACAATCCACGGACAACCACAAACAAAACAAACACCCACGACACGAAGTGACCAGCTGGAGAAGGAGAAAGTTGTTACCGCGATGCGGTAGCGTAATTAACTGCAGGGGCTTGCGCCTGCAGGGAAGAGCGTCCCCACAATCAAAAACCCCTCAAACGAGGGGGAATCTGACGAAGTCTGCTACATCGGACGCATCCGTCTAAACCTCCGATGCATGGTGCCATAAATCAACTTGGCATCTTCGGAGAGGTGGACGGATAGCACCAATTAGCATCTGCCCCGAATCTCAGGTAGAGACGTCCATGTCTCGGCCGCCGTTCGGAGGGGAACAGTGGTCCGTTTGGCTTTCTCTATGAATGAGCATGATGCCCCCGGCGTGTCCATATTTTTCAGAGCATGCGGTTGTGGCGGGTTCACCTTCCAAATTTCGGACAACGCGAACTTGCCCTGTTGGTATTGGTCTTCAACCCAATTTTTGAAGACGTAGCAGTCCTCGATCAGGTGACCTACTGTTTGGTGGTAAGGGCAATAATTAGGATTATTAACATCGCCTGGCCGCAACGGACGTTTTGGACTCGGCAGATTGATGAGTCTATCGCACACTGCCAGCTCGAACAGTCCCCTTGTTTTATCTTGCGGAAACGAGTAAGGACGTTTCAACTTTTCCTGGAGGGGTTGCCGTTTGTTGCTTTGGAGAGCAACCGGCCTAGGGTCACCTGATTGTTGTTGAGTGCTGGCGACAAGGGCCGTTTTTCTTTTTCCTTTATCCTTTTTGTTCGATCCTTTGTTTACGGGGCCGAGATTTTTTCCGAGTAGCATGCGATTGCACGGCTGAACGTTCTCGCAGCTTCTCAATTCCTTTATTTTTGAAATAGATTCCCCGAGGGAAGAGTTGGGGCTAGCTTCTTCGTCAGAGTTGCTTCCAAAGGTGATAATTTGCGATACCTTAGAGTCGGCTATATGGCAACTGTCGGCGACTCTTTTGCGCTCATCTATCGCATTTTTCCGATGTCCACAAGCTTCACACTTTGTCCTGTCGAAGTGTTGCTTTTGAGCGACATACCCTTGCCACCAACAGTTAAAGGACTCGCAGTCTTCGGTAGGATGTATGATCTTCTGATGATATAAACAGAAGTTAGGGTGCATCTCTGCCTCAGCGAAAGAATTTTCTTCAGAGGGCGGTAGCTTCATTCCTACTGATAGAGCTTTGGCGAACCGTTTCCTCGTCTTGAATTTGTTTTTACCCGCAGTGTATGGCTTTTGATTTGACGGGAATACCTTGGTTCTTTCCACTATGGCCATTTCATGCTCTTGATTGGCTTTTGCTTTCAGACGAATTTCATTTAGGAAGGCATCGATCAGCTTGTCTGACGGCCGCGGAATTTCTGTTTCAGGGTCCGCCATTGATTTCTCAGCGCAAGGATCCTCCTCCTCATCCGTCAGTGAATGAGAAATCACATGACAAGTCGCTACGTAGTCTTCGGATTCATCCGATAAGTTTTCTCCATCGTTTTCATCCTCGACGAAAGAACAAGTTGCCCCCGGCGTGTCCGTCTTCTTTGGAGAGTGCGGCTGTGGGGGGTTTACCTTCCAGCTTTCAGACAGCGTGAATTTGCCTTGCAGGTATTGATCCTCGATCCATCCCTTAAAGACGAAACAATCCTCAATCGGGTGACTTACCGTTTGGTGGTAAGGGCAATAATTGGGATTATTAAGATCGCCTGGCTGCGACAGACGCTTTGGACTCGGCAGATTGATGAGTCTGTTACGCACTGCCAGCTCAAACAGTCTTCTCGTTTTATTCTGAGGAAACGAGTAAGGACGTCCCAGCCTCTCTTCGAGGGATGGGCGTGGGCGCACGTTGTTTTGGCGAACGACCGGCTTTGAGTTGTTCGACCGTTGTTGAGTATTGGCAACGAAGGTTGCCTTCCCTTTGCCCTTTTCATTCCAAGGCTCTGTCTTTGAAGACGAAGGCCTATGGCCCATCTGGTCCATTTGGGCTAATTTGTCAATCAAGGCCTGGAAGGTGGTCGGCCTGAAGAACATCATGAATTGTGAGATGGTCGCCTGCGGATCGAGAGTGCCCACAAACATGCCTACCGCAGGTGCCTCTTCTATGCGTTGTTCGCATTTCGACCATAGGTTCCGCCATCGTGTTGCGTATTGGACCCACGTTTCGCCGGGCCTTATCCTGGCATTTATCAGTGCTGTAATCGGGGTGCGTTCACTAGCACTTGCGAATCTTTGTGTAAACAGCAGTTCCATCTCTGCAAATGTTTTGACAGAGTCGTTAGGTAGCTCCGAATACCATTCAAAGGCTGTTTCTGCTAAGCCACCGACGAATTGACGTAGCAACAATTTGTCATCGCCTCCAGTATTGCCGCATAAGGCCCTGAATTGAGCGACATGCTGATGCGGATTCCCTGTCCCTTTATATACGTGGAATTTAGGGATCGTATATCCTGGCGGGTAATTGATTTGGTCATACCAGCTCGGATACGGTCGTCCGGTTCTAACAATTTGCCCAGCCGCTTCATTTGCCTGATGAACCCGGATCTGCTGAGCTATATATTCATCTCGATCAACTTTGGAGATTGCCTCCTCCTTGGCTGTTGATAGAGCCGGCGGAGGATTTGACGTTTCTCCTCTGTCGTCTTCAAGGACGATCGGAGGATCTTCAGCAGGAGGGTCCGGCTGTAACATCATCTCTACCATATCTTGGAAGAGGAGTGCCATCTGTTTTATGTTAGCCACTTGCTCTGCAGCTTCTTTGTCCCTCTTTTCGAGGACTCTGCGTAAAAAGTCAGCGTCGGTTTCTTGTTCTTGACGCTCATCCGAAGACGTTTCAGAGCTTTCTTTTGGCTCAGTGAGTGCAGCCATTGTAGTCATCATTTTCTGAAGCTTTTGTTGTTGCTCCTGGGCTTTCGTCACGGATCGGGTGAGCGGTCGGTGGCCCGTAGAAGTGCGGCTTTCCTCTTTTCCAGAAGCCATATAAATAGTGTGCACCACCATGCCCCCAGATTTGGGGCGTTTGTGTTCAATGCTTTTATGCTTCGCCATGTTCACAGGGGCTTTTTGTGGCCTCCTTTTTTGAGTGATTGGAGTTAAGGGAGCCGTTGTAGTGGGCACCCAAGTAGCTTTTGTTTTTTGTGGTTTGACAGAGTAATCCTTTCCCTGCCGAACCTTCATCTTTTTCTGTCGTCGGAGGCAGTCTTGATCGATCACCGACTCTTGGACCCGTCGCCAGACTTTGTAAATTTTAGAGGACAGCCGTTGAGGGGGCTGCTCTAACTTCTTCTCTGGAGTATTCTCCACAGGTGAAGGAGTTCGTTTCAACATCGCAGTAGGAGAGTTTCTGCGCACCTTGTTGAGCAGTTCAAAGCTGTTCTTGGTTGGAACAGCAGTATCGATCCCAACCATTAGAGTTGGAGGAGTAAGTCCAGAGGGGGAGTTGCCCCCAGCCTTCTTCACTCGGCGCCAGTAGCGACGTCGGGCATGTCGTGCTGATGGAGTTGTTTCAGCTATAGGGGTGACCTCCTCATGCCCCCTGTGTTGGTCAGAATATACCGGTACCAGCTTTTTAAAGATCGACGTCCGTTGAACGGGGACGGCCAACTTGTCAGAAGCGGACTTCTGAACATGGGAAGCAACCTTGGTGATTTTGCCATGAACGGGAGTTGGGATGGCTATCCGCTTCGGGATAACGCCTTCTGGTATGGCAGGCTTCTTCATGGGCCCGATGGAGCTCTGGCCTAATCCATTAAAACCTGAAGCAGTGGAGTTGGGCGACCTGTTGAGAGGGGTCGCGGCAGTGGTGAGTCGATCGAAGACCGACTTCTTTGGAGCTTCTTGCAATGTCATTGGGGCGTTGAAGCTCATTGATGGGAGCATGGTCCCAAAAAATAGTCCAGTGGTGGCTTGAGCCACCTGCTCCACCGGCATTTTGAAAAGGGAGGCCGCTTGGGGCCCATAAGTCACTCCTCCAGCAATGACGGAGCGAGAGTTATCGCTGTGGACGGTGCAGTTCGAAGCCATCGATTTTCTGTTTTCTTCTGCATAGAGCAAGACACCAAATCTTAGTACCTTGAATCCACAGGCAATCACAGTAAACCGTGATTTGTTCACGAACACGACACACGAAGTGTGGAGTGGAAAGAGGAAGAGGTCCCACCGGGCGTGCCAGAATCTGTTCCCCTCCGAACGACGGCCTGGACTTCGCGTCCGTGCCTGAGGTTCGGGGCAGATGCCATTTGGTTTTATCCGTTTATCTCTCCGAAGATGCCAAGTTGATTTATGGCACCATGCATCGGAGGTTTAGACGGATGCGGCCGATGTAGCAGACTTCGTCAGATTCCCCCTCGCTTGAGGGGTTTTTGATTGTGGGGACGCTCTTCCCTGCAGGCGCAAGCCCCTGCAGTTAATTACGCTACCGCATCGCGGTAACAACTTTCTCCTTCTCCAGAGTTTCACTTCGTGTCGTGTGTGTTTGTTTTATTTGTGGTTGCCCGTGGATTGTATAAGGAGACTGAGTAATGCCGTCGCCCGTAGGACGTGGATTAGTCCAAATCCGTATTTACTTAGATTTGGGTTTGGTGTTTTTAGTTTAAGGATGCATTAATCGCGTTGCGGCTAAGATCAACTTAAACGTTCGTTAAGGATACGATAGTCCTGTTTGAGACTAAGATCAACTTAACGTGATCGTTTAGATCCGACAAAAGAGCGTTTGGGCTCTATTGTTCCAGTTTGGGAGATTCATAGTCCAATTTGGGACTAAAGTCTGTTTGGAGGATACGTTAGCCATTTTTTAGGCTAAGATCGACTCAAACGTTTGTTAAGGATACGTTAGTCCAGTTTAAGACTAAGATCAACTTAACGGGACCGTTTAGATCCGACAAAAGAGCATTTGGGCTCTATTGTGCCAGTTTAGGGACGTGGTGGTCCATATTCCAGTTTAGGGACGTGGGGGTCCGATATTAGTTTAGGGACGTTTCGGTCCGATATTAGTTTAGGGACGTTTCGGTCCGATATTAGTTTAAGGACGTTTCGGTCCACGAGTTTAAGGACCCCGCAGTCCATATGGGTGTGTGGTTGTTGGGACGTGGTGGTCCATCACCAGTTTAGGGACGTGGTGGTCCGTTATTAGTTTAGGGACGTTTCGGTCCGATATTAGTTTAGGGACGTTTCGGTCCGATATTAGTTTAAGGACGTTTCGGTCCACGAGTTTAAGGACCCCGCAGTCCATATGGGTGTATGGTCATTGGGACCCGTCACCTTTTTAACGTCGTTGAGGAATTACAACGATGGATATCAAAGGAGTTCGGAGATGTACCCTTGAACCGGATATGGATTGGTTTAGAAGAGCCGTTTTGCTCAGTTAATTTAGTTTAAGGATTTATGGCCACGATTGGGCTAAATCCAGTTAAAAATTTCCAATATTTTATTTGCATTTGTTTTTATTTTTATTTGGGCTTTGCCCAGAAAAGATGCAGGGCATCAATTTGTTTTGGGCTCTGCCCTTTATAAATGATGCGAAGCATCAATTTCATTTGGGCTCTGCCCTTTTTATTGCTTTGCAATTTATTTTGGCCTGCTAGGTCTTTTTAATTTGGGCCTGGCCCTTCAAGTAATGCATTGCATTTATGCAAAGCACTGTTAATTTGAGAATCTTTTAGATTCAAGAACCGATGGTTCATAAAGAAGTGCAAAGCACTATTTGATTTAGATCTAAGAAAAAACAAGTTTTTTTTTTCTTGTTTTTCTTATCTCAGAGAACCAAAGGTTCATAAAAGTGCAAAGCACTATTAATTTAAGAACCTTTTAGGTTCAAGAACCGATGGTTCATAAAACAAGTGCAAGGCACTATTTGATTTAGATCTAAAAAAAAACAAGTTTTTTTTTGTTTTTCTTATCTCAGAGAACCAAAGGTTCCTGAAACAAGTGCAAGGCACTATTTTATTTATTTATTTATTGTTGAAGATCCATGATCTTGTTCATAAGAGAATTTTCTCTTCTTTTAAAGGATTTTACCTTTTTTTTTTATTCTTCAAGTGTTCTCAAGAGTTCTCTTCTCTCTTTTTTTTAGCAAGATGTTCCTCTCTTTGAAATGGGGTCTGGGGTCCTTTTTATAGTGCTCCAAAATTAGTTAAATTTGTTAAAAAGATCTTTTCTGAGTGATTTGGGGAATTTTCCCCACCGTTGGATCTTTAATCCAAAAGGCCCTGTTTTACATAAGAAATCTTCTTGTTTTAACAAGAACAGAAAAAAATTTCCTTAAATCTTCATTCTGTTGTTGCGCAAGTCACCAGCGCGTGACACGTGTCGCGCAGTAAGGCGTTTGCGCAGCTGTGCTTACGCAACTGCGCAGACACGTGTCGCGCAGTGAAGCGCTTGCGCAGCTGAGCTTGCGCAACTGCGCAGACACGTGTCACTCAACGGTGCACTTGCGCAACAGTGTTTGCGCAACTGCGCAGACACGTGTCGCGCAGAGGTGCGTTTGCGCAGTCGTGCTTGGGCAACAGTGTTTGCGCAACAGTGTTTGCGCAACTGCGCAGACACGTGTCGCGCAGCGGTGCACTTGCGCAACAGTGTTTGCGCAACTGCGCAGACACGTGTCGCGCAGCAGTGCGCTTGCGCAGTTGTGCTTTTGCGCAACTGCGCAGACACGTGTCGCTCTGAGGTACACTTGCGCAACAGCGTTTGCGCAACTGCGCAGACACGTGTCGCGCTGTGGTGCACTTGCGCAACAGCGTTTGCGCAACTGCGCAAACACGTGTCGCGCAACGGTGCACTTGCGCAGTTGAGCGTTGCTTTTGCTTTTTAAAGAGCCTTGCTCTGATTGGACGCACTGCCTTGGGCGTTGTGCTGCCGAGTCAACTTCTGACACGTGGCAAATTGCACGCAGCGCACGGGATCTGAAGCGTTGCTTCTCAATTTTGAATTTTCAAAATTCAAACAGAGCCTTGCTCTGATTGGGGGAACATCTGTCCCATTATGGCTCATGCTGATTTGTTTGATTGCCTTTGATTTGAACACATGCTTTTTAGTCTTGAATGCATATAATATCATATGCATATAAAATCATGTCCTTGATTGCATATAAAATCGTATCCTTGATTGCATATAGAATCATATCCTTGATTGCATATAGAATCATATCCTTGATGGTTGCATATAGAATCATATCCTTGATTGCATATAAAATCATATCCTTGATTGCATATAGAATCATATCCTTGATTGCATATAAAATCATATCCTTGATTGCATATAGAATCATATCCTTGATTGCATATAAAATCATATCCACATGTGCTTAAAAGTCTTGTGTACACACTTGTTGTGTTGGACCATTTAGAAAAAAAATGTGTACACAACTTGTTGCGTAAAGGAACTCCTGAAGTATCGGTCGGTTAGCGTTTCTGGTCGCAGTGTCTTCCCTCGAGTGATATATCCGTGCTGTTGGATGCATTTCCAGTATTTTGTCATGGATACCTGTAATCTGTAATGCTGAGCAGACACTGGTCAATAATACCGATAAATACAACAATTAGATAATGAATGAACGGTATTAGAATGCAATTTTCTGATATGAACAAATACCCCCAAACTTATCTATTGCTCGTCCCGAGCAAAACCATTTATTCACAAACGAAAATCCTAACCGCACTTTCGCAGGGAACGCGATTGCACTGAGCATGTGCAACAAGCCGTTTAACCTCTAGGTGTCCCTAGTAGGAGGAGTGTTGTCTCCTGAGGGTTTTCAGCGGATACTACCCACAAAATCTCGTCAATTTGGCTTATCGACTTTTATTCTCCAATTAGGTTTTCTAACAAGGAACTCTATTATCTTTTACTTGTAAATTATCCACCCACATTCTTCACGCTTCCTCATCATTTAACTTAAGATTATATATGTTCTATAGACTTACTTAGCTTTTGGCATTTCTTAAGTTTTCCTTCAAAGGTTCCATCTCCACTTAGGAATTTTTATCAACTCTACTAAAGATACAAGTTCTATTTTTCATTCCTTTCTCTTATCTAAACTCTAATCACATATCCCTACGTGTGTGTATAAATCACCCCTACACTTGGAAATTCAAATCAAGCAATCATACCCTTGTCCGTTGTCCAAAGCACTTATTAATTGGTGAGTTTTGCTTACACATCCTTCATGCGACCGTTAATACTTCTTGAGGTACCAACGACCGATTACAAGATACGTTTGCACTTTTAAAGCATACTTCCTAGTCTTGTAACACCCAAGGCTTTTAGCAGTGTCTCCCAAACCAGTTGGTCTAAGGCACTAGGTGATGAAGCACCCTCGCTAAATATTTTTCTATTTTTAGCCTTAAGTAATCACAAAACCAGTGTTCATTTTTTTTTTATTCACTTTTGTATTTTTCATTTTCTTCGTACTAAGGACTTTTAGACAAGAGCATTTCAAGGTCTCCTCTACTATTCCAAGCTTCAAGGTGCGTGATTGTGCAATTTTGTAGGGTATACATTTTCAGAATCTATACTTAAGCCAGGAATTATTTTTCAAACTTATACTCTAATAATAATCAATACTTTTTCCTTTATTTCAATTTAGCCCAAGAAGTGAACCAAAAATTTGCCTATTTCTAAATAAACTACAAAGACATATACTTTCTACCGATAAACTTTAAGGAAGGTTATTTTTAGGGTTTTTAATTTACTAAGTCTAAGATCTAGTTGTTCGTGGCCAGTTAACCTATTTGTCAAACTCAAGTTAAATATGACCAAAATTGAATACAATAATTTTTATAATTTTTGAAAATTTTCAATTTTTATGAGTTTTAAAAATAAGTATGCAAATGCAAAAATATGTACAAATGAATGCGAATGAAGAAGACGTACCGAGCATACCCCCAAACTTAAACTTGACAGTGTCCTCACTGTCATGCTATACCAAGAAGGTTAAAATGCCGGCACTTCCCTGTTTATTTTTTTTTTTTTTATTTTATTGTTAAAACAAAAATATATACAGAAAGGCCCACCCAAACTTCATTTAAACAATGTTAGACATTACTGCCAAACTTTGCATAGACCAAATGTCAACATCAACCAGTTGAAAAATTTATCTGTAAAGAGTATCGGTTGGTGGAAGAATATGTTGTACCAATCCAAAAAGAATTAGGGAAGATAGAAGAGGTGGTATGGAAAGTGTGGAAGTGAATAGACAGGAGGTGGTGATGAATCAAAACGAGAATGCGAATGATCAGCAATCAGTGGAGTATTGGCATTCTCGTAACTTATTAAAAGAAATGGGGGTGGTTCAACTTCCAAAGGAGAAGGTTGACTAACCACACTATCCCCAAGATATCTCTGTGGATCCTTCATCGACTTGGCATCATCCATCATATGCATATGATATTCAATTATGAGGGAACTAATCTCCTCGATGTCCGCCATATTCCAGCCGAGAGCTTGCCGCCTATCTTGTAAGAGCATTAAAAGGGCGTTCTCTTGCTCGAGGGCTAGAGAGGCCGATATGATAACGGGAAAGGTCTCATTCTCACCTATGTAAGCATATTTAATGTGAGACGGCAAGGGCATGAGTTCGAGTTTCGGAGGCAAAAGAATCATAGGCAAAATTGGGGAATCTACCTCGAACTCAAAGGACTCCAACACAGGTTCGAAATCACTGCAAACAACCGATTCGGATGGTTCAACTAAGTCATCCAAAAATTCAAAAGACTCATATTCAGGTTGTGAGTCGTCATCATCCGAAAAAGTGAAACATTCATAATCCATATCGGTTATGTCAACGGTGGTAGGCTCAAGGAGGGACGCACTAGTGGTGTCAAAACTGTTCTCATCAAACAAGAATCTTTCAAACTCGCAGTCCTCCTGCGTGATTTCGTGAATAGAGCAAACTTCTCGTGTACTAGTATTAGGCACGGGGGGCAGACTTCCTAACTTGTAAATATTGAACTCACTAGACGTCTTCCCGAAGGATAGAGTCATGGAGCCATTGCGACAGTTTATTACGGCATTGGAAGTGGCCAAAAATGGTCGACCGAGGATCACCGGAATTTGGTTCCGTGAGTTAGCAACAGGTTGTGTGTCCATAACAATAAAATCAACTGGGAATATGAACTCCCCAACTTTGATCAACACATCCTCTAGCTCACCCCTTGGATGGGTGATTGATCGATTAGCCATTTGGAGAGTACAGTGAGTGGGCTTAAGCTCTCCAATGCCTAATTGCTCGTACACAGAATAAGGCAGCAAATTGACACTAGCACCAAGATCTAGTAGTGCTCTATTGATGTTCTTGTCCCCAATTGTTATCGAAATAGTAGGACAACCGGGGTCCTTTTGCTTTTGGGGTAAAGAATTGACAAGAGCATCGCTAATAGCACTAGCCACAAAAACTTTCTTTGGTACTTGTGACTTCCTCTTTTTGGTGCATAAGTCCTTTAAGATTTTTGCATATGAAGGAACTTGTTGGATTGCATCCAAAAGAGGGATATTTATGCTAACCTGTTTGAACAACTCGACAATCTTCTCCATTTGTGGAGTTGGTTTATTGGATCTCAACCGGTTTGGAAAAGGAACGTTTTGAAAAGTTGTTGAGTCCAATTTTTGCGGATCAGATTGTTGAGTTGGAACGGAAACCCGTGTAGATGTGTTCATGTTGTGAGAAGTGAGTCCGTTCGAGCTAGAAGAGGTAGAGCCGTGTGAAGGATGAAGAATAGGCTCTAACGAAGAAGAAGAAGAAGGTGAAGAAGATGAAGAAGGGCCACCAGCAGGGGTGTCATTGTTAATACCCACTTTGTTTTGCAACACTTCTCCTGATCTCAACGTGGTCACAGCATTTACGTTATGATTTTGCTGTTGATATGCAGCATGTGCGTGACCGGGATTTGGCAGTGGTTGAGATGGGAACTTTCCTTTTTCTCGCTCGCTCAATGCTGCATTGAGTTGTGCAATTTGTGCCTCAATAGATTTGATGCTTTGATGGTGTGAGGCACTATTTTGCACCAAAGATTGAATAGAAGTCTCTAATCTTGCTGTAGATTGTGTAGATTGCTTTAGGAACGCATCTAGACTTCTTTCGAGCGAGCTAACCTTGTCATTATTAGGTTGAACAAAATTGTTTGGCGGGTAAGCAGTGTTAGGCACAAAATTGTTCACTTGATTAGGGTAAGGTTGCTGTTGGAAAGGTTGTTGAAATTGAGTTTGTGGAGGTGCTTGTTGTTGTGGAGGAGGAGGCCTTTGAAAATTGTTATTTCCTTGGAATTGTTGATTTTGGTTCCAAGCGAAATTTGGGTGACTCCTCCAACCCGGATTGTATGTAGAAGAGTATGGATCGTTTCTTTGTCGTTGCTGAAAGGCAGCATTGACTTGATCCTGTCCTTGAGTAGATGCATTGTAAGGACACTCTTCGGTGAGATGTGATGGATCCGAACAGCAAGCACAAACAGTTCGTGGAAGCACAACAGGGGCAGGAGAAGGCGATGAGATTTTGGTCTCAATCGCTTCTAGCTTTTTCGTAAGAGCGGCCATCTCGGCCTTCATAGCAATCGACATCTCTAATTGATGTATGCCTGCCCTAGACTGACCACTAGAAGAAGATGATGTGGTCTTGGTGCTCTCCCACTGAATTGTTTGTTCACTAAGGTCCTCAAGGAACTGCCACGCTTCCTCACTAGATTTGGATAGAAAGTGACCTTGACAAATGGTTTCTAGCAACTGCTTCGTTGCCGGGTTCAATCCCTCGTATAATGTTTGGCAAAGTTGCCAACTTTCGATCCCATGGTGAGGGCATTGAACGAGTAGGTCTTTGAATCTTTCAAAACACTTCCAAAAAGGTTCGGAAGGAAGCTGTGAAAATTGTATAATCTCATTACGGATTCTAGCAGTTTTGTGATGAGGTTAGAACTTTTTAAGAAAAGCTTTCACAAACTCGTCCCAATTTCTAATTGAATGTGATGCGGTGCTGTATAGCCACTTCTCGGCTAGGTCACATAAGGTGAAAGGAATGACCCTTAGCCTTATAGCGTCATCACTTAATTGGGTTGTTTTCATCATAGCGCAAACGTTTTGGAATTTATTGATAAAAATATACGCATCTTCTGATTCCAATCCATGAAATTTTGGCAGCATATTGATGAAGTGGGGTTTTATTTCAAAATTATCCCCATTTTCCTGTGGGGGTGAAAGACAGGTAGGTAAAGAGGTGCGGACAGGGTAGAAGAGATCCTGGAGCGCGACTCGTGTGGGCGCTTCAACAGGCGGTTGATTCGGGTTATTCGCACCCAGATTAGGTGGAGTCAGTCCCTAGACAGGTGGAGGGATGTTAGGATTAAATCCTGACATCTCAGAAGAAGAATTTGGTGATAAAGAAGGTGAAGATGTATGAACAGAATCTCGGTCAACGTCGGAGTTGACCGGCAAAGGTAAAGGTGATAAAAGGGTGGAGGGATTTTCGGCGTTGGAGTCGATCGCGTAGTCCGTAGGGACTAACGAAACGCGGACTAAACGGGAACTAGGGTCCCTAGTCCAAGCGGACATACACTAAACGAGTTTAGTGTAGTCAAAGCGTAGAATGTGAGGGTAAGAAAACGAAAGTGGAGAAAAATTGGGTGATGGTGGTAAAAATGACAATTTTTGTGTTTGTTTCAAAAGAATGGGAAAATGAAACGATTGTTCAACAAACACAATCACAAATGCACAGTCACAAATGTACAATCAATACCTAGACTAGGGTCCTCTAAATCTACTAGACCTGCTCCTAACTGTTCCAAAGCGACAAATTGTGAGATAACCCTCAGATCGCCTCTTCACAGCCAGTTGTGGCCAGGTAAGCACAAGTGAGGTATGGAGGGATCCGCTCACGAATCACCGTGAGACGGGCCTTTTAAAGTTACCTCCTCACTTGTCTTGCCTAGGCACCACAAGAGTCATGTTTAGATAAACGATTGAATGCCCACAATCTTCCTTTGTCCTATTGAGCGCGACAAGTCCTTAGTGGGCTGAGTCTAAATATTTTTTATTAAACTTGAGGTCACACTTATGCAATTAGTGATTTCCGGGGTCTTAGGAAGGGTGATGAAATCCCCACCCAATCTGGATTGGTGTTAGAGCCCCTTAAGTCCGTATTAAATGATGCAATGCGCAAAATTCAACCAAGTTTTGTTTTCAAGCAATCAGTTATCGTTTTTTACTTTTAATGCGGCGCTGCAACAAATACGGTTAGTTTTTTTTGGCGTTTTGCGGCGATTTTTGCTAAGAATCCTGCAAAGACAAGAATATTGGAGCGTCGGGTTTGAGAGGGGAAGTTTAGAAAAATACGTACCAAAAAGTATCGAGTTTCAGAAACTCGTGTCGATATTGCCTCCGAGTGGTCGAATGGTTCGCTTGCGCGGGTCTAACTACCCGGATCTTTAGCACTGAGTGTTCACCCTCCTTTGCACTTGAAAATGCCCCTTTGTTCCGTATGATCGCTGCTCAAAATCCGTCAAATCTGCATATATTGGAAAAATACGGATATTTGAGCCAAAAAGCAATATTAACAACCACAATTCTGAACACAAATAATTAAGAAAATCAAATAATAAAAATGGAATTTATATCAAAACACTGGAAGCAACATAGAAAAACAAAAGTGAAAAGGCCACACCAAGGCCGGCGAGCTCGGTTTTTTAGGGTATGTCGCCGGTTTTTGTGTGAGGAAATTGGCTCAAATTTTGTGTGTTGTCTCAATGAAGAAATGTCATTCCAATTTTATAACTTGATTTATTTCTTTAGCATCAGAGTGTTAGCAGAATTCAAATCCAGAGAAGAAAAGAATTTTATTTGTGCTTGTGGTTGGTTTAAAAAAGAATGGTTATTTGTTTGAATGTGTTAGAAGTTAGTTTTATACAGAATATGCACAAATTTAACCCGAGAATACAAGTATAAAAAGCGTTACCGTCTCCCCGGCAACGGCGCCATTTGATTTTCACGATCTAACTGTGTCGTGTTTAAAAAGAATTCTGAAATTACCGCAATCAAAACGGTGTCGCTTGTAGCGATCCACGATGAATACGGGTCGTCCGCAGGGAGATGGTAAGTTTTTTATATCTTGTTTTAACGAGTTAATACCGTGTTTTGATTTGTTGGTTAACTAATTGTCGTAGCAAAGATATGAATAAAAAGGACTTGTTAAGGGTAGTAATAAGTTAGATTATATGAAGGTGATGTTTGCCAATTCCTTATAGCCCCGACTTGGTATTGATACTAAAGCAATAGGTAACAACGCGGATTAGGGAACTTGAAATACGGTATTTGCGGTATTTCGCTAAATCCGTTTTCCTTGTCCCTTGTCCTTCCGTTGTTATCTCTTGACTTTAGCCTTCGGCAAACCACGGGCAATCCGGTCATGATTAGGAATCATCACTATCGGGGTAGGATAGGATGCCTAGTGAGCGGAGTTGCGGGTGATTTGCACGAAGTTTCAATAGGCAAGTTCTAGGTTTTAAAGTTTGGACAAAGAAAATCTTCGAATACGATCTAACATATTACACCCCTAACAAGTGAAAAGATTACTCACACATATTTACAAATTAACAAGAAAGAAAAAAGAAGATACATAAAAACATGCAATGAAATAAAGAGGAAAAGAGAACCGATGAGTTCAAGCGTTTTATCTCCCAGTGTTCAATCCCCGGCAACGTGTGAGATCCAAATACCAAGCTTTAAGGTTGCAAGCTCACTTAAGAGGTTGCAAGATCAAAGCAAAGCATGAATTTCATAATTGAAATCATGTAAAGTGGAACAAGACATGTAATAAAAATACGAACTTTTATTGAAGAACAAACTTGTTACAAGAGATCTTGAAGTCAAGAACCTAAGCCTTAAGCTTGCAAGTTCTAAATGAGAAGTTGCAAGGTCAAGACAAAGGGGCAAGAGCTCAAGAATGAAAAGAAAAATTACAAGAATTCTAAGATAGAACTAAAGAAAAAGCTCCTCTTGCCTCTTGCCTCTGGTATCTATTTATAGGCTCAGAAAGAAATATTCATATCTGTCCCATTATGGCTCATGCTGATTTGTTTGATTGCCTTTGATTTGAACACATGCTTTTTAGTCTTGAATGCATATAATATCATATGCATATAAAATCATATCCTTGATTGCATATAAAATCGTATCCTTGATTGCATATAGAATCATATCCTTGATTGCATATAAAATCATATCCACATGTGCTTAAAAGTCTTGTGTACACATTTGTTGTGTTGGACCATTTAGAAAAAAAATGTGTACACAACTTGTTGCGTAAAGGAACTCCTGAAGTATCGGTCGGTTAGCGTTTCTGGTCGCAGTGTCTTCCCTCGAGTGATATATCCGTGTTGTTGGATGCATTTCCAGTATTTTGTCATGGATACCTGTAATCTGTAATGCTGAGCAGACACTGGTCAATAATACCGATAAATACAACAATTAGATAATGAATGAACGGTATTAGAATGCAATTTTCTGATATGAACACCTCGCACCGGCGAAAATATCTCCGGAATCATCTGAAGAAAAGGGAGCGACTGAGCAAACGACCCTGCAAATAAAAGACCGGAAAAAGGCTGAGGATTGGAGAGAAGTCTTTATAGACTACTTTTAATACCGTCGAACACCTGAAGACGCATCCTCAAGACATCAGCTTATCAAACGAGCTCTGTCATTCGCCTTCGTCAATGATACTCTATACAAGAGGTCGTTTGATTCTCTGTGGTTGAGATGCCTGGGACCTGATGAGGCGAAAAGAGTCGTTCAGGAAGTTCACGACGGACTATGCGGTTCTCACCAAGCAGGCCCGAAGATGAAGTTGAAAATCAAACGAATGGGCTACTATTGGCCCACGATGATTCAGGACTGCCTTGAGCATGCGAAGCAGTGCCACTCATGCCAGATTCATGGGGACTTCATCCACCAGCATCCAAATCCATTACATCCAACGGTGGTGAGCTGGCCATTCGAAATGTAGGGAACTGACATAGTCGGCCCCATCGAACCAGCATCGTCCAGGGGACATCGATTCATTTTGGCGACAACCGATTACTTCTCCAAATGGGCGGAAGCAGTACCGCTAAGGGAAGTGAAGATGGAGAATATCCTCCACTTCTTCAAGACACACGTCATTTATCGGTTTGGAACTCCGAGACGGATCATCTCCGATAATGGGCCAGCCTACAGAAGCCACAAGATCAGTCGCTTCGCGCAACAACACAACATAGACTGAAGATATTCCTCGGTTTATAATCCCCGAGCTAACGGTCTAGCCGAGGCTTTCAACAAGACCTTAACGAAGATCGTGAAGAAGACGGTGTCCCGAAATAAGAAGGACTGGCACGAGAGACTGCAAGAAGCTCTCTGGGCGTATTGAACTACGTTCAAGACAGCCACGAACACAACGCCGTACGTGTTGGTATTCGGTACAGAAGCAGTACTCCCCCTCGAGATAGAGTTACCCTCTACGAGTGGTAGTCCACTACGAGCTGACAGACGAAGAAAATGCTCACCTTCGGCTTGAGGAGCTTGATGCCCTTGATGAAACACGGCTCATAGCGCAACAAAATCTGGAGGCTTATAAAGCAAAGATGACGCGCTCATATGAAAGATTGACCCGGCCGAGGACATTCCGCCAAGGGGAACTCGTGCTAGTGGTCAAAAGGCCTATGATCCCCAATCGCGCCAAGCGGGGAAAATTCGAGCCGAACTATGAAGGCCCGTACATAATAGACAAGGTCTACCAGGGTGGAGTCTATCTACTCATGGATATGCACGGTGAAAGGCCTTTCAGGCCAATAAACGGTCGCTTCCTGAAGAAATACTACGCTTAATGAGCCACAGCCTAGGTCAATGATAGATGACGACGACTATGTCCTCTCGCTATCTTCCTAAGCCCAAACTCTATAAGTAGTAATCGGCCTTCTTCAGCAACGGACCGAAACGTCCTTAAACTAATAACGGACCGAAACGTCCTTAAACTAATGATGGACCACTACGTCCTAAAACTAGCTGCCGACCGAAACGTCTTTAAACTACTACCGCAGCATCCTCAGGCTGACGATATAAATAAAAAAAGGGGAGAATAAAAAAAATATAATAAAAAAAACGGTATGCCCATAAGCAAAATGGGCATGGATGAAAACCCGAAAAGGCTCCGTGAGTAAAAACAGCAGGGCTACCGGCGAGTGTTCGTGAAAACCCGAAAGGGCGCGACCTCGTTAGAAAAAAGAATTAAAAAGAATTAAAAAAAGAAGAAGAAGAAGACGGTATGTCCATAAGCAAAATGGGCACGGATGAAAACCCGAAAGGGCTCTGTGAGTAAAAACAGCAGGACTACCGGCGAGTGTTTGTGAAAACCCAAAAGGGTGCAACCTCGTTAAAGGACACTTACAGGGTCCTCTCGACCTTGTAAGGAGAAACCGCCCACGTGAGATCCTTACGACTCACAAGGGAGAAACACACTTAGGAATCCTCATGATTCCTAAGGAGAAAATACACTTGCGAGATCGTCATGACTCGCAGGGAGAACTCTCTTATGGGACCCTCACGGCTCATAAGATTTGAAAGTCTTAAGTTACAGAGACCTAAACCTGTGCTTAAGCAACCCCCACAACCTTCGATATTGCCCTACAAGTGGTTCAATACTGACCCTTGTATACAATCCACGGGCGCGAATAAACATTTCCCTAACCAAGTCTCATCCGTGACTGGGGATATGTTCGCATGGTGAACAACCCTTGTAAGTCCTCTCGACTTACAAGGAGAAAACCCTCTTGTAGGATCCTTACGACTTACAGAAGAACATACACTTAGGAATCCTCACGATTCCTAAGGAGAAAATACACCTACAAGATCCTCACGACTTGTAGGGAGAAATACCTTTGTGAGACCCTTACGGCTCATGAAGTCAAAAGCCTTAGTCGACAGGACCCTAAGCCTGTTCGCTAAGCCACCTTTGTTCGACATCGACAGAGGCAAGTGATGATTCGCTCCTGGCAATATCCCAGTTGTAGCGGTGCTGATACCGAAATCGGTGTCTAATTTCAGGGTTACGGCGAAAACCCAGTAGGCCGCACATGCATACGAAATAGCCGAAATGATGAGACAACTTGCAACAAAAAGCAGCAAGTAAAAACGTATGCACACGAAATAGCCGAAATGATTGGGCAACTCGTAATAAAAAGCAGCGAGTAAAAATAAAATAAACAGCCGAAATGATTGGGCACCGCGAAAAATAGCCGAAATGATTGGACAATCGCGACTTTCGCGATATAAAAGCAGAAATGATAGAGCATCGCGGAAATAAAACAATAATAAAAAAAATATGATGAAACTTTTGCCCTACAAGTGAGATTATGTCGATCCCTGTAGGGTTACTAGGCACACTAACAAAGCTCTACAAGGCATCGACCATGCCAAAATAAAATTTTTATGTGCCGAACAACCCTAAGCAAGATCGTATACTAGAGTTTAGGTGAGATTAAAAGCAAGTAAACAACTTTAATCTAAAGGGAATACGAAATACAACCTTTGTAGATCGGTCCTTCACTTCTTTAGCTCCTTGATGAAGTCCCTTCGCTGCGATCGTGGTTCTCCCGGACCCTTGCATGGCTTCACGAGGCGAAAGGTGCGACCTTGCTTGAAGTCTCCGAGGCCGAAAATGATCTACGTCGAGGGAATTCCGACTCAAGCTCCTACTTCACTAACTAGAGAATTAGTGAAGTAAACACCCTAAACTAAAGTGCTAGTCTAGTAAAGGATGGAGAAATAGAAAGTGGGTTCTCTTTAGAATTTTATTTCTCACAAGCTATCTCACCTTTTCAAAACCCTAGCAAGCTTTTTCTCTTGCTCAATGAAGAAGAAGATGAACTAAAGAAAGAAAAGAGGATAATGATCAAGTGAGAAGTCTAACCATGGTGAGTGAGTATCATATACTAACTCTTGTAGAGCCATAACCATAGCTAATTGTTTGATGGTTAGGTTAAAATACAAAGTAAAAACAAACCTAGTGGATTTTAGTCAATGCATCTACAAGCTTCATGCATTTTCTAATTTTCCACTAATTTTGTAATTACTTTTAAACATTAAACCCAATCATAACAAATAGGATGGTGTATGTCTCATACACACATGAATGTTGTATTATCAACCATGATACAATATGATAACACATTTTAACATATATCATATATATGTTAAAGTTGTGTACATGTGAGAAAAAAACCTAAGTGAACTAGTGTTAGCAAGTGTAAATTAGTATATCTAATATACAATTATACACTTAATTATTAAATCAACACTTGACTTAATAATCCGGTCATATCTCATATAACCGGCTAACATCCATTGTATCGACTTATCGAATCAACACTTGATTCGATAACCCGGTCATATCATATATAACCGACCGATACAAAAAGTCGCGAGAATAGAATACGGTATCACATACACGTATTTATTCTCGGTCTCGCACATATCACATACGTGCTCCTATTTCGTTTTGCCTGAGCCAGTAAAACCTCGATGTAGGACTCTAAAGACTCGTCAATACGCCGGCAGTAGGTGATGATCACATCACGCACCCACAAGCCGTCAGCGGTACTAGATGGACGTAACGGCTACCCAGGTATTGAGCGATCAGAAGATCAGCAAGCAAGCCCGCTCCAACTCCTGTAAAAGCCTGCCGGTAACACTTCCCATACAGTTCGGTCTCTTCGTCTGATATGTCGCATATCAAGTCTAGGGGTGGTAAACGTCAGACCCCAATAACCGATAAGTCATGCCGATGTGAGGCTCATAACGGGTCGAGAAACTACTGGTAACATTTACCAGCAAATCTCTAAATCAGCCCTGGCCAGGGACTTCCCTGTTATAGCCAATCGAGCACAGCGCAACATCAACCCCCAATACCGGGAAAGAAGAAACCCCTCCTATCGCTCATTGCCTCCATGTGACTCGGGACTGTACCCAAAAACCACCGTTTTGCACGCCCTCATGGACGTGGTAAGGTGGAAATCAAAGCACAGTGGGAATCACACAAGACTCTATGACGATCTCGGGTCTACAGACTAACCTGCACAAGTGTCACCAGAGAACTGCCATCTGACGTAAGGTATAATACCATCTGGGAGTTCTCGACGAGTCCGTCCAGTGTACCCAGTCTCTACTGAGCACCCGTATACCATCTCTGATGTCAAACACCAATGTATATGGGATCATCCATCGCCCATCTCATGGGTCGAGAAGCGTATACGCTAGTCTACACTGGTATATCGATGCCCCGTCTCGATACACCCACGAATAGGGACCTTGAAGGATGTACTTATGGACTACCATGTCCCCACTAGTATGATCCACATCATAGTCCAGGTAGTCAAGTACACATCCTAAGGGCTTTACCAACATGTAACTATAAGACAGTATAAAGAGACAAGTATACATGTTAAAGTAAAGTGCAACCAGATAGCATACTATCATATCGAGCAAGAAAGTCCTCTCTATATATGTCCAATCATCCAATATAATATACATCATCTGTACAATACTGGCCTCTAGGGCATACATACAACTAACAATCCCTGTATACAATCCAAGGGCACAATCAAAGAGGGAACCATACCTTCCCAACAGGCTCCGCCAAAAAGCGAAGCCAAATATCGACGGTTCACCAACAACCTAGAGACAACTGTGACATTCGTCTCGATACAACAGACGCAGTGTCGGCAAACGAAGCGAAGATCAAATTCCTAGCTTCACGGTTTTGACGGTAACTCATATGGAACCTGAAAGACCACCAGAGATCATTTCAAACCCCAGGGAAACCAGTGTCCTTGGCAAATACCTCAACTCAAGAAAACCAGCGTCTTTGATGAGAGCCTCCTGATTCGCGTCGGCCCGCAGAGAAACCAGTGTCTCCGCAGGAACACCCCGATTCGTTTCAACCCCGAAGAAACCAGTGTCTTCGGCAAAATCCTTCGACTCAGGGAAACTAGCGTCCCTGACGAGAACATCCTGATTCGCGTCGACCCGCAGAGAAAATAGCGTCTTTCCAAGAATACATCGATTCGTTTCAACCCCAGGGAAACCAGTGTCCTTGGAAAATACCTCAATTCAGGGAAACTAGCGTCCTTGATGAGAGCCTCCTGATTCGCGTCGGCCCGCAGAGAAACCAGTGTCTCCGCAGGAACACCCCGATTCGTTTCAACCCCGAAGAAACCAGTGTCTTCGGCAAAATCCTTCGACTCAGGGAAACTAGCGTCCCTGACGAGAACATCCTGATTCGCGTCGACCCGTAGAGAAACTAGTGTCTTTGCAGGAATACATCGATTCGTTTCAACCCCAGGGAAACAAGTGTCCTTGGCAAATACCTTAATTCAGGGAAACTAGCGTCTTTGATGAGAGCCTCCTGATTCGCGTCGGCCCGCAGAGAAACCAGTGTCTCCGCAGGAACACCCCGATTCGTTTCAACCCCGAAGAAACCAGTGTCTTCGGCAAAATCCTTCGACTCAGGGAAACTAGCGTCCCTAACGAGAACATCCTGATTCGCATCGACCCGCAGAGAAACTAGCGTCTTTGCAGGAATACATCGATTCGTTTCAACCCCAGGGAAACCAGTGTCCTTGGCAAATACCTCAATTCAGGGAAACTAGCGTCCTTGATGAGAGCCTCCTAATTCACGTCGGCCCGCAAAGAAACCAGTGTCTCCGCAGGAACACCCCGATTCGTTTCAACCCCGAAGAAACCAGTGTCTTCGGCAAAATCCTTCGACTCAGGGAAACTAGCGTCCTTGACGAGAACATCCTGATTCGCGTCGACCCGCAGAGAAACTAGCGTCTTTGCAGGAATACATCGATTCGTTTCAACCCCAGGGAAACCAGTGTCCTTGGCAAATACCTCAATTCAGGGAAACTAGCGTCCTTAATGAGAGCTTCTTGATCCGCGTCGACCATCAGAGAAACCAGTGTCTTTGCAGGAGTACTTCGATTCGTTTCAACCTCGAGGAAACCAGCGTCCTCGGCAAAATACTTCAACTCAGGGAAATTAGTGTCCTTGACGAGAGCTGCTCGATTCGTCTCGACTCGTAAGGAAATTAGTGTCTTCGCGAGGACTTCCCGATTCGTTTCGACTTGCAAGATAAAGCCTTAGGCAGCAGGGATTAAAAAAAAACTTGTTTCCTAAGCACTGGGACCCTGCAAGTCGGCCGAAAACGGTCCCTTGCATACTATCCACGGGTCCCACTCTCCAAAGTCGAATCTCGACAAGGAGGGAAACAACCACTTACGAGTCCTCTCGACTCGTGAGAGGGAAAATTCTCTTATAAGATCCTTACGACTTATAAGAGAAAACCCACTTAGGAATCATCACGATTCCTAAGGAGAAAATCCACCTACGAGATCCTCTCGATCCGTAGGGAGAAAAGTCTCTATGAAACTCTCACGGCTCATAGAGTTGAAAAGTCTTAGGCAGCAGATCTGAACCTACGGCCTAAGCCATCATTACCTCTTGAAGAAGCCAAGATAGGATGTTCGCTCTATTATCCGTCAACCATGTTTACTAAGGCAGCATACTGATAATAAAAGAAAGAAGAAAGCGACAGAAAAAAATATCCGATGTGCATTTGATCAAGCGTTCGAGACACACTCATTCATGCATGTGTAAAAGACTCAGAACGAGAAATAAGACAAGCTGAAATAAAAATTTTCCATTCATATTGCCAAAAATTCTTACAATCATGAAAGCAGTAAACGAAAAACATCATCAAATGGTTACAACGGCAAAACCTCAGATCCAGGACAAGGATTGAGGAACTCGAAAGTGACCTTGTCCAAGACTTTCCAAGCTTGGCGAACCATCCTAGTGTGCTTCCTTTCGCGAGCACGGGCGTCGGGATCCCCACTGATGTCCTCCACCCTCCGATAGGCAGCAAGAATGGCGGATTGTTGAAAGGCCTGGTGCAAGAGATCGACAAGATTGTCTCGCCGTCTCTTCGAGATTAGGTTCATCAGGTACACCGAGTGCACCTTGTCCTCGGCGGTGTCCAATGCCCTAAGCGGCACGCCGGTACAGAATAAGGAAAGCGCTTCCCAAATTGCTCCCACAATAAGCTTCAAGAGAGGGGAGCGCCGAGGAAGCAGTTGACCGTTGTATGCGTCGAAGCGGCTCATGATTTCAGCACACACAACGTTTGTAAGTTCTCGGTTCTGAGAACGCCCGAGTCGGCGAATGTCTCCGTAAGAGATGATTTCATCGAGATCATACATATGGGCATTCATTGCTCCTGTAAAAGAAAATTAACAGAATTAGCAGACAGACTGATTAAGCGAATTCTTATTAAAAACAGGCACAGGGAGTTAAACTCCTCGAGAGCAATTCTCTGCAAACAGGGGTGACTCTTATCAAATTCAGTAATGAGGGGAATTTAAAGAAATTCCCCGAGAACGCTGAGAGCCTTGCTATGAAGAGGTGATAGAATCCATCAAAGATAAAACTCTATTTTTGATCTTCATTATTCATGATCAAACTCTTAAGAGTTCTTCACAAAAGATTAAGATTCTACTTGTATCAAGAGAGCAGAGCTCTGATTCATGGGCTAAGAAGCCCCAAGAAATGATCATGATCTAAGGAGAGCAGAGCTATATTAATAAAACCCTAAATGGGTTTTCTTTAGATCAAAGATCTATGAGAGCAAGGCTCTGTTATTTAAAATTAATTTAATTTAATTTAGTTTAAGTTAATTTTACCTAAAAGTTTTCCAGAGTTTAACTCTTAAGTTCTTGAAAGCAAGAGCAAAGCTCTGAAGTTCTGAGAAATGAGAAGTCTTGAAGATGGTGATCATCTGTTGAGGACCAAGGGTCCTATTTATAAGCGCTTGACGCCCCTTCAACTCCTGAGCTGCCGCAACGGTTGGAATTCTGCCACCGCTGCGCTCACGTTTGGGGCCACGCGAGCGCAACGGTGAGGGGCATTTGTTTTCCCCAATCAGAGCAAAACTCTGTTTGAATTTCAAAAATTCAAAAATTGAAGCAACGCTTCAAATCCCTTACGCTGCACGCAACGCGCCACATGTCAAAAGCTGATACGTCAGTGCATTGCCCAAGGCAGTGCCCCCAATCAGAGCAAGGCTTTATTAAAAACAAAATTAAAGGAAGCAACGCTTCAGTTGCGCAAGTGCTGCGCTGCGCGACACGTGTCAGCGCAGTTGCGCTGCGCGACACGTGTCAGCGCAGTTGCGCTGCGCTGTGCGCTGCGTGACACGTGTCAAGCGCTGATGCGTTTGCGCCAAACAGAATTTAAATTCCAGTAAGATCTTTCTGTTCTTCTTAAAACAAGAAGATTGTCTTCTGTAAAACAGAAGCCCTTGGATAAAAAATCCAACGGTAGGGAAAATTCCCCAAATCACTCAGAGAATGATCTCTTTAACAAATTTAACAAATTAATGGGCACTATATAAAGGCCCCTAGACCCCAATTCAATGATCATCAACATCAAGATCAAAGAACAACAACACAGAGAATAGAGAGAACTCTGAAGAATTTTTGAGAAGAACTCAAGAAGAGAAAAAAGGCAAAAACCTTTATAAAAAGAAGAATTTCTTCTGAATAGATCATTGATCTAAGAACAAGATCAATGATCTTCAATAAATAAATAAAAATAATAATAACAGTGCCTTGCACTTTTTTATGAACCATTGGTTCTGGAATCTTAAAAGATTCTCCTTTTGGATCCAAAATTGGATCAAGAGATTAAACAGTGCCTTGCACTTGTATCTGCGCTTTTAAAATAGAGCATTGCTCTCTGAAGTTGGCGCAACTCACCAGAGCGCGCCACGTGTCACCAGCGCAACAGCGCAGCGCACTGCGCTAACTGCGCTTGCACTCATTAGAGCGTGACATGTGTCACCTCCACATGCGCTTGCGCTCAATAAATGGCGCAAAGCGCCTGACAAGCCACTGTCAGATAATTAATGCATTGCATTATTTGTAGAAGGGCCAAGCCCAATTAAAAGGGGCTAACAGGCCAAATTAAATGCAATGCATCATTTTAAAAAAGAGGCAGAGCCCGAACAAAGGTCTGTCAAGACAAAAGCAGATGCTCTGCATCATTTATAAAGGGACCGAGCCCAAATCAAAAAGGCCGAGCAGGCCAAAAGAAAATGCAGTGCATTATTAAACAGGGGCAAAGCCCTAGCACAGGCTTAATAGGCCAAAAATAAAAACGTTTAATATTCTCAACTGGACTTATCCCAATCGTGGCCGTAAGTCCTCAAACTAAATTGACTGAGCAAGACTGCTCTCTTAAATCAATTTACATCCGGTTCAAGGGTACATCCTCGAACTCCTCTGACACCTATCGTTGTAATCCTTCAACGATGTCAGGGAGGTGACGGGTCCCGACAACCACACATACATACGGACTGTGGGGTCCTTAAACTCGTGGACCGGAACGTCCTTAAACTAATATTCGTCCCAAATTGGGAATGTTGGACCGAAACGTCCTTAAACTAATATTCGTCCCAAATTGGGAATGTTGGACCGAAATGTCCTTAAAACTAATATTCGTCCCAAAATGGGAATGTTGGACCACCATGTCCCTAAACTGGCAATGGACCACCATGTCCCTAAACTGGCAATGGACCACTATATCCCTAAACTGGAACAATAGAGCCCCCAAATGCTCTATTGTCGGATCTAAACGATCCCGTTAAGTTGATCTTAGTCTCAAACTGGACTAACGTATCCTTAACAAACGTTTGCCTCAAATACGGCTAACGTATCCTCAAACCAAAACCCCAAAACCCAAATCTAAGAAAATACGGATTTGGACTAATCCACGTCCTACGGACGACGACATAAATTAGTCTCCGTATACAATCCACGGGCAACCACAAACAAAACAAACACCCACGACACGAAGTGAAATTCTGGAGAAGGAGAAAGTTGTTACCGCGATGCGGTAGCGTAATTAACTGCATAGGGCTTACGCCTGCAGGGAAGAGCGTCCCCACAATCAAAAACCCCTCAAGCGAGGGGGAATCTGACGAAGTCTGCTACATCGGCCGCATCCGTCTAAACCTCCGATACACGGTGCCATAAATCAACTTGGCATCTTCGGAGAGGTGGACGGATAAAACCAAATAGCATCTGCCCCGAATCTCAGTGCTAAGACTTCGCAGTCCTGTGCGCCGTCTTTCGGAGGGGAACAGTAGGTATCAATCAGACCCAGGGAAGAAGCGTATACGCTAGTCTACTCTGGAATATCGATGCCCCGTCTTGATACACCCTCGACTAGGAACAATTAAAGGATGTACTTGTGAACTATCCTGGCCCCACTAGTATGATCGGCATCATAATCCTGGTAGTCAAGTATACATCCTAAGGGCTTTATCAACATGTGAGAGCAAGACAGTATCACAATACTAATCTATATGTTAAGATAAAGAGTAACCAGATAGCATACTATCATATAAAGTAAGAAAGTCCTCCCTATATATGTCCAAGCATCCATTGTAATATACAATCATGTACAACAATGGCCTCTAGGGCATACATACAACTAACATGATCTCCATCATAATCCTGGTAGTCAAGTCCACATCCTAAGGGCTTTATCAATATGTAACAGAGAGACAGTATAAAGATACAAGTGTGCATGTTAAGATAAAGAGCAACCAGATAGCGTACTATCATGTCGAGCAAGAAAGTTCTCTCTATATATGTCCAAGCATCCACTATAATATACAATCATGTACAATAATGGCCTCTAGGGCATACATACAACTAACATGAAGATCATTAGAAAACGGAGCAATTGTTGAAATCTTGAAATTCGGAACCGCTACCAATATATCATCCACATAGAGTGATAAAATAATGTAATCGCCATCCTTAAATATATGAACGCAAACACAGTGATGTGAATCACATCTCATAAATCCTGACTCTAATATGAATCGATCAAACTTGAGATACCACTGTCTTGGTGCTTCCTTAAGGCCAAACAAACTTTTTCGCAGTCTACAAATCATATTTTTCTTCCCCTTAACCTCGTATCCTGGTGGCTGCATCATATAAATTTCCTCCTCCAAATCTCCATAAAGGAACGCTATTTTCACATCTAGCTATTCTAACTGCAAATCTTCCACTGCCACCATACAAATTAAAACCCGAATTGAAGTTATCTTCACCACTGGGGAAAATATTTCTCGATAGTCTATTCCATGTTGTTGCGCATATCCCTTGACTACCAAGCGAGCTTTGTACCATTTCATACCATCGACCTCATCCTTGATTCTGTACACCTACCTATTCAGCAACGCCTAGCTTCATTAAATCCCATGTAAGATTCTTTTCAATCCATCACTTCATCCATAGCTTTCTCCCACTGTTTGCTAGCACTGTCCCACGTCGCTTCTATGAAGGATTTAGGCTCTTTCGAATCTGTGTACAATATGATGTCGGTAACTAATCTTTAAGGTAGTCTCATCTTTCGTATAGATCTCCTCAGAATTTGGAATATCTTTTTACTAAACCCTGTCTTCAACCGGTTCCTGAACCTGATCCTGCACTGCAGTGATTTTCTCCTCCATATTCTGATCTGCACCTGTAGGCACATGACCATTCTCCTGAGTTTTATCTAACTCAACGAACTCAGATACTGCACCATTGTTAACATTGGCTTGCATTGCTTCCTTGTACAAGTGTTGCTCATCAAAAATGACGGTCCGGTTTTGTATTATCTTCTAGTTTGAATAATCCCACAGCCGATATCCAAACCAATCTCCTCCATAACTAATGAATGCACACTTGCTACACTTGCAGTCAAACTTACTCCTTTCCGTCTTATCTATCAGCGAATAAGCAATACAACCAAAAACTTTAACGTGCGAGTAATTTACTGGTTTACCTGACCAAATTTCTTCCAGAATTCCTCCATCGAGTGCACTTGCCGGACTTCGATTGATCAGATACATAGCAGCATCGATAGCTGTTGCCCATAGGAATTTGGTCACATCATCCAAGATCATGCTTCTTACCCGCTCTATAATCATCATGTTCATCCTTTCAACGATACCGTTCTGTTGCGGTGTCCCCGGTACCACGTTTAACCAACGTATACCCTTTTGTGAACAAAACCCCTTGAACTCTTGTGTGCAATATTCCTCGCCATTGTCGGACTTTAGGCGCTTAACTTTCGTCCCTGTTTGGTTCTCCACCTGTGTAATCCAGTGTTTGAAGTGACCAAACATATCGGACTTCTTCTTCATTGCATAAACCCATATCTTCCTGCTTGCTTTATCAATGAACGTAACGAAGTATAGATTTCCTCCATAAGACTCTACTGATGCCGGTCCCTATAAATCCATATGCACCAACTCTAGCTTCTTGGTCTTGTTTGCTACACCGCCAATCTGAAATCTGAGTACGTTTTGCTTTCCACAAACACAATTTTCACAGAATCCCAACTCTACCTTCTTCAACCTAGATAAAAGTCCCTTACCCTAATGAATCTTCATATTTTTCTCGCTAAGGTGCACCAATCTCTTGTGCCACAACGAAGTCTCAAAATCCGCATCTGAACCTGTCATCAAAGCAATCGAATCGCCACTACCCCCACTGAAGAAATACAATGAACCGATCAATTTCCCCTTACGACTACCATAGATCCTTTAGAAATCTTCCACTAAGAGTTTCTAAATACTGTAACGTACCCTTCGTTGTCCAGCTGACTTATAGATATTAGACTCTTCTTTAGATCTGGTATGTGTCTGGATTTCTTCAGTTTTATCTAACCTCCTCCTGATGAATGCAATATAATCATCTCTTTACCAACGATTTTACACGGCTGGCCGTTTCCCACCGTCAAATACCCAAGATCCTCTTGAACATAATCGCTAAAGTAATGCTGATCTGAAGTGCAGTGAAAGGATGCTCCTGAATCTAGAAACCAGGTATCTCCCTTTGTGCTCTTGCTTGCTGAAAAACAAAATCTCTGTTCCCCTTGTTCATGTGTAGACACCACATTGACTTCCTTTTCATCTGACTTCCTATCTGAGCCTTTCTCTTTACTCAAGAGTCTGCAGTCCGCTTTCAAGTGACCCTTCTTACCGCAGTTCCAACAGTTATCTTGGATCTTTCCTTTTGACTTTTTCGGCTCTTTGACTTGCCCTTCTTTCCTTTTCCCCTTTCCATTGTCCAGCCACGATTCTCTACTGAGAGTGCAGAAGTTCCCGAACTTTCACTCACAGCCTTTCTCC
Organism: Agapanthus africanus; assembly: GCA_030015575.1. Taxonomy (NCBI): domain Eukaryota; kingdom Viridiplantae; phylum Streptophyta; class Magnoliopsida; order Asparagales; family Amaryllidaceae; genus Agapanthus; species Agapanthus africanus. The sequence continues at coordinate 442,261,080 of JASDDO010000031.1, forward strand.
TCATCTCATCATTTAATACTCAGCTCACCGCATCATTATGTAGGGTTCCTAGGCACTCTTGTGAAGGTTCATAAAGCATCAAACATGCCCGAATAAAATTTTATATGTGCCGAACAACCCAAAGCCGGGATCTTTGCTAGATTATTAGGGTTTAACATGCAAGATAACATCTTTAAACCTAAGTGTGAGGGATTACAACCTTTGTAGTTCGCTCCTTTGCTTCACAAGCTCTGAGTAGAAGTCCCTTCGCCGCGATCCATGATCTCCCGGACTCAAGAGAGGCTCCACGACTCGAACGATCCATGAAAGCTTGTCGTATTCCTTTTCTCCGATGATCTACGTCGAAGTTGCAATAGCTCAAGCTCTCTCACTCTAATGAGGTGAACACCCTAATCTAATGGGCTAGATTAGATGAGGATGATGGAGTAGTATTTATGCTTTCTTTTTATATCATTTTCTCACAAGAACTCATCACAAAAGAAATCACAAGTGAGCTCTCTCTCAAACTCAAGAGAGAAGAAGATGAAGAATAAAATGAGAATCATCCTTTTGTGATGAATAGTAGATAAGAGTATATGATTGATTATAGAACCATGGTCAAGGATGAGAGGCTAAACCTTTGTAGAGAATAAACTAGAGCTAGGGTTTGGTTAGGTTAGATAATGAGTCATAAGATAATATCAACCATAATATCTTATACTAGACAAAAGAGAATCTTTCTAGAAAGTGCAAGAAAAGAGCTAACCCTAATCAAACCATAATCCCTTTTTATCATCCTTAAACATGTTTCATAATAAATCATATCATGTCACAATAATATATATCACATATATATTATATATTTGCAACAAAAGAAAATAATACAATTAACATATATCGCATATATATCAATGTATTAATCCGGTGAGAAAATGAATTAAAAAAGCGAGCCAATATTAGATAATGTAATACAATATATCATATATATCATTATACATTAAATCATCGAATCAACACTTGATCCGACGATCCGGCTATATCGAATATAACCGACTAATATATCATGTACCGATTCATCGAATCAACACTTGATCCGATGTCCCGGTTCATATCTAAATATCGCGAGAATATAATACGGTATCTCATATCGCATTATCCTCGGTCCTGCACATATCACATATGTACCTCTACTCTGTTTTGCCTGAGCCAAGAAAGCTCTGTGTAGGACTCTAAAGAATTGTCAATACGCCGGTAGCAGGCGATGATCATATCAAACACCCACAAGCTGCAAGCGGTCAGCTAAATGTAACAGCCACCCAGGTATTGAGAGATCGGAAGATCAACAAGCTAGCCTATCCGTTCTCCTATGAATCCAATCAGTAACACTCCCGTACAGTCCGGTCTGTTCGTCTGATATGTCGCATATCAAGTCTAGGGATGGTATACGTCAGACCCCAGTAACCGATAAGTCGTGTCGATGTGAGGCTCATAACAGGTCGAGAAACTACTGGTAACACTTACCAGTATATCTCTATATCAGCCCTGGCCAGGGACTTCCAGTTATAGCCAATCGAACACAGCACAACATCAACTCCCTATACCGGGAGAGACGAATCCCCTCCTATCGCTCATTGCCTCCATGTGATTCGGGACTGTACCCAAAAGCCACCGTTTTGCACGCCCTCTTGGACGTGGTAAGGTGGAAATCAAAGCACAGTGGGAATCACACAAGACTCTATGACGATCTCGGGTCTACAGACTACCCTGTACCAGTGTCACCGGAGAACTGCCATCTGACGTGTGGTATATCACCATCTGGGAGTTCTCGGCGAGTCCGTCCAGTGTACCCAGTCTCCACTGAGCACCCGTACACCATCCTTGATGTCAAACACCGATGGATATGGGATCATCCATCACCCATCATATGGGTCAAGATGCGTATACGCTAGTCTACTCTGGTGTATCGATGCCCCGTCTCGATATACCCTCGACTAGGAACATTTATAGGATGTACTCATCGACTACCATGGCCCCACTAGTATGATCTCATCATAATCCCAGTAGTCGAGTACAAATCCTAAGGGCTTTATCAACATGTGAGAGAAAGACAGTAAACCAATACAAGTCAACATGTTAAGATAAAGTGAAACCAAATAGTATACTATCATGACGAGTAAGAAAGTCCTCTCTGTATATATCCAAGCATCCATCATAATATACATCATATGTACAACAATGGCCTCTAGAGCATATACATAACTAACAATCTCCCACTTGCACTAAGGCCAGCTGCTGTAGTATCTCATACCTAGCATCCCGAATAATCTCTCAAACTGTATCTGGGGAATGGCCTTCGTGAGTGGATCCGCAGTGTTATCCTTCGTATCTACTCTCCTGACCTTGATCTCCCGGCGATCAACTATCTCCCTGATCAGGTGATACCGCCTCAGAATATGTCTGGACTTCTGATGGGATCTGGGTTCCTTGGCCAAAGACACAGCTCCATTGTTATCGCAATACAGAGGTATTGGATGCTCAATGGATGGAACCACACCAAGTTCACTAATGAACTTCTTCATCCAGACAGCCTCTTTGGCAGCATCGTTGGCAGCGATGTATTCAGCCTCCATCGTCGAGTCTGCAACGGTATCCTGTTTGGAACTCTTCCAACATACCGCCCCTCCATTGAGGGTAAAGACAAATCCCGAGTGCGACTTAGAGTCGTCCTTATCACTTTGGAAGCTGGAATCGGTAAAGGACTCCACCCGGAGTTCTCCGTTACCATACACTATGAACATGTCTCTAGTCCTTCGTAAGTACTTGAGAATGTTCTTCACAGCTGTCCAGTGACTCTCTCCAGGATCTGCTTGATACCGACTCACTACACTTAGTGAGTATGCTACATCAGGTCTGGTACATAGCATCGCATACATGATAGAGCCTACTGCCGAAGCATAGGGTATCCCTTGCATGCGAGCTCTCTCCAAATCAGTCTTGGGAGACATCTCTTTGGAGAGAGTGAGTCCAGAGATCATGGGTTTGTTCCCACGCTTGGATTCTTCCATACTAAGCCTCTTTAGTATGGTGTCAATGTACCCGGATTGGGACAATCCCAGTATCCTTTTGGATCTATCTCTATAGATCCTAATTCCCAATATGCTGGAGGCATCACCTAGATCTTTCATTGAGAATCTTTGTGATAAGAAGAGCTTGACTGATTGCAGCATAGGAATATCATTTCCTATCAAGAGTATGTCATCCAAGTACAATACGAGGAAGACAACCTTACTCTCTGCTACCTTCTTATAGATACAAGGTTCATCTATATTTTTGATGAAGTCAAACTCTTTGACTACAACACCAAAACAGATGTTCCAACTCCGCGATGCTTGCTTTAACCCATAAATGGATTTAAGCAGCTTGCACACCTTTCCGCTGCTCCCACTATCTATGAAGCCCTCTGGCTGAGTCATGTACACGCACTCTTCTAAATCACCATTTAGAAAGGCGGTCTTAACATCCATTTGCCAGATTTCGTAGTCATGGTATGCAGCAATGGCAAGTAAGATCCGGATGGACTTAAGTATAGCCACTAGAGAAAAGGTTTCGTCATAATCCACACCTGGTCGTTGATGAAAACCCTTTGCTACAAGTCTAGTTTTGAAAGTCTCAACCTTTCCATCTACACCAAATTTCTTTTTAAAAATCCACTTTCTCCCAATGTGTTTTACCCCTTCAGGAGCAATTTCCAAAGTCCAAACTTTATTGGTGTACATGGATTCCATCTCAGATCGCATTGCATCCAGCCATTTCACAAAGTCACCACTCGTGATGGCCTGCTCGAAACTAGTCGGGTCATCATCTTCCATGATGCAATCCTCGCTTCCACCATCAATGAGAAAACCGTAGTATCTCTCAGGTGGACGAGAAACCCTATTAGATCGGTGGAGAGGCCGGGGTTCGTCGGGTACTACTGAATCCTCTGGTTCTACTAAATCTTCAGTTGCAGTTTGTGTTTCTGGAACCTCTTCCAGCTCTACCTCTTTGCCACTAATTTCTTTTTCAAGAAATTCCTTTTTCCAAAAAGGTGGCATATTGAGAAACAAACACTTTTTGTTCTTCAGCATGGTAGAAAAAATATCCTTGGGAATTCTTAGGATATCCCACAAACTTGCAAAGAACTGACCGTGCCTCGAGTTTGTCTGGATTTTGCCTTTTGACGTAGGCCGGACAACCCCATATCTTAACTCGTTTAAAATATGGTCTCTTCCCACTCCATATCTCATATGGTGTGGTAGGTACAGATTTAGACGGAACTTGATTCAATAGGTATGCTGCTGTCTCAAGCGCATAACCCCAGAAGAAAATAGGCAACTCAGCCTCGCTCATCATAGAGCGCACCATATCTAATAGGGTACGATTTCTCCGTTCCGATACACCGTTGTGCTGTGGTGTATAAGGAGGAGTAAGCTGAGAGAGAATCTCATTCTCTTTTAGATAATCTAGGAACTCATTGCTTAAGTATTCACCTCCTCGATCAGATCGAAGAATTTTAATACTTTTGCCCGTTTGATTCTCTACTTCGTGCTTATATTCTCTGAATTTCTCAAAAGCTTCGGACTTGTGTTTCATCAGGAACACATGTCCGAATCTAGAGAGATCGTCGGTGAATGTAATGAAGTAGGAAGAACCATTCCTGACATGCGTAGACATGGGACCGCATACATCACTATATACCAGTCCTAAGAGTTCAGTAACTCTTTTTCCGTGTCCACTAAACGGAGCTTTGGTCATTTTTCCTTTGAGACAAGAATGGCAAGTATCATAAGATGATAATTCGAACGGATTCAAATATCCATCTTTATGTAACTTAGCCAGTCGTGTCGCATTGATATGACCAAGTCTACAATACCACAAGAAGGATTCGTTCATTTCTGAACTCTTCCTCTTGTGTGTGTTTTGTATATTGAGGACTGTATTCTGATTTAGAATGAATATGCCATTATGTAACGAGCCTGATGCAATCAACTTTTGATCTAGGAATATGTTCATAACATTATCCTTTACTACAAAATTATATCCTTCTTTACTTAATAAAGAGACTGATATAATGTTGCACATCATGTTCGGTATATAATAGCACTCATTTAGAATCAGTGTATTACGACTTGGCAATACAAGGTGATATTCGCCAACTGCTTTGGCTGCAATACTTGCACCGTTTCCTACTTGAACGGAATGATCACCTTTTCCCAGTTCTCTACCTTTTCGTAGCCCATGTAACAATTTACATATGTGGGATCCTGATCCGGTATCTAATACCCAGGACGTAGGGTGAACTGAGAAACAGTTCTCAATAACTAACACATCTGAAGAAGATGCATCAACATGCATGTTCTTTTGGGCTGCGTGAGAATCCAGATATTCTCCTGTTTCCTGTTCAGTCTTATAACTCTTATAAGAAAGAACGGGTCCAACGTTCCCCTGCTCAGTATAATAAGCGGGTTCAGTCAATACATGCATATTATTATCTTGATTATGGCCTGACATGGTCGCTACCTGGAGAGAGAGAGAAGAAAACACTTTAGCGTATGCTCTTGCAAGATTAGATTGGTTATTATCTTATCTAATCAGGATGCCTCCCACTGTTTTTATCAAATCTTCCTTCAAACCCAAAAAGGTAAGATTAGCCGGGATTAATTACACCCTACAATTTCGTCAATCTTTCAGTCAGATCAGTGTCGGTACTTGAGGGAGGTTCCCCGTGCTTTCGCACGGACCTAATTAAAGTAAACCTCGTTTTCCTAGAGGCGTAACCCCGCTAACACTTTTCTAGACACCTACTTGATCGACTAATTGTCTTGTGTAAAACTCTCCCAGGAGTAACACTTACTCGCAGTGGGTATCGGGATCCAACTATCTCATAGGAGGTATGCAATCTCATTGCAAATTTCAACACTTGAAATTCCCGATAATATTTTGCCCCTAGCAACTTATGACCTTAACATAGTCAACAAATCATAATTGCTAGCCAAGTTCAACCCGTCATTTCCCGATTGAATTAAACCCACCTGTACAACCCTTAACATAGTCAACAAAGTCGTACAACTACCCTAATCCAATCACATCTCATGTTTTAGCAGATAAGTACTAATTAGCTACCGCACACTACGTCTTAACATAGTCAACAAACGTAGCACGAATACTAACTAGTCTTTATCTGAAATGACGGAAGGCTACGCAGGTTTTTCAGAAAAAACCATGAGCGTAATGAACTTGATATCGTCGTAGAATCATGTGAAATTTTGAAATGGAGTGTTTTTGAGGCTTTCATTAGTTTTGCTAAAGAGGTCCCGGTGAAGGGATCTCGGCTCTTTCCTCATCGAATAAGGTGCAGGACATATCATATATATCACTGTGCAAAGCAAAACTCTAAAAGCAATCAAAAGACAAACCGAGTTTTGTAGCATCTGCCAGTTTCGCTAAAGAGGTCACTCCCGGTGAAGGGATCTCGGCTCTTTCCTCATCGAATAAGGTGCAGGGTATATCATATATACCGCTATGCAAAGCAAAATTGTAGCTACCCTTTTTATAAAGTTTTGATTCTACAACATCTTTTAGGTTTCTTTTCTTTTTATTAATCTCATTAATAAAAAATCACATCAGCTTATGCTTCCTAAGCATCACAGATAAATACGACGTACACTTATGCCATCCGCATTCGCCTCGATGTCCCCTCGTGCACCGTTAGGTTAGGTAACTAACGACAGGGCAGGGCAGGGCTAGTGCGGGTGTAAAACATAAGTAACGTCTGTATAATATATCATATATACTATATACTGTATCCATCACAACATATCAAATGATCACATCACAGATATCGTAGCAGAAACATAGATATAATGTGGGATATACTAGGACTCCCGTATTTAGTATTTAGCCAACAATAGAAAATACGGATTCCACAGTCACGATGAATAGCCAAGCCCACACCCTGGACCCCTACGAGAGCGGCAAGCGACCCTACCAATTCTGGAGTTTAGGAGACCCGGTCTCGACTCCTCGAGATGGCCTCCCACTGAACCCCAGAACCCGGTCACCTGTGCTCCCCTCCTTAGGTCCATCATAATGCGGAAAAGTAAATAATATACAACACTGGTGGCATCAACCTCAACCCGGAAGTGCCCAAAATAAAAGAATATTACATTACATTTGAATTTACATGAATGAAAATATAAAACTCTCATCTCATATAAACCCCCCGGCTATTCAATCGCGACAATCCTGCACATCATATCTCAGCAACACATAATATCTCATATCATCAACGTAAGTAAGTATGCATACACTGATCGTCGTCGATGTATAGCAACGACAATCGGCAATACCACTACATACTACACTTACGGTCACAAAATTTTTTTGTAAAACTACAATATTTGGAATCCATAATCACTTTAGACATCGTAAATCCGAAATATCACATACTTCGCATTTCATGTCTAACTCTATGAATTCCACATATTATATCACATTCCAGATAAATAGACAGTATTAAACTTTTCGAACAGATAATCAAATACCCAAAATTTCCTGAATTGCTCAACACTTGAGCGGAGTTCAAATAATCCGGAATGCGTCACAGTAGTAGCGGTCCAGCCGTAGAAGGGTCAAGCCAATGCCTCACGTGTGGCACGCCGTACTGCCCCAAACCCGAAGGTTCAAAACGCAGTTCAAGACAGTCACATAATCGAGTTAAGGTTTGTTGTCTTCTAGAGGGTCCGCCACAGAACTTGCACGCATTTCCGAAAGATTTAAACCCGATAAAAATTCAACACTTGAAAGTTTTTCGTGCCGGGAAAAATTGAGTTAATGATATCCGTTCGAACATTTTAACAAATTCTAAATATCCGGAAAAAATAACGAATTTAAATTTTCCGATCGAATCTACGATTACAAAATAAACCCCAGAATTCTCAACACTTGAGTCAGATTAAAAATACCTATAAAAATTAAATCACAGAAAGAGAAATAACTGTGCAAAAATTAGTCCTTGATTCCTCAATACTGCCGCGGATCCGCGGCCCAAGCGAGGTACGGCTGCGGTTCCGCGGCGGTTTGTACGGAACATGGGCTCGTTTTCACAGAAGTGCTTATATTTCCCTGCTGATTTTTTTAGGTATTTTTAATTCAGAAAAAACCCAGATTTAAAAAATTGTCCAGAGAGGGGTTTAGTTTTGTCGGTTCGGGTTCGATCGGAGTTTTAACTTCGTAAACACGTCGCCTAATGCTCTAGCTAGTCTCTGATACCACTGTAGGGTTCCTAGGCACTCTTGTGAAGGTTCATAAAGTAACAAACATGCCCGAATAAAATTTTACATGTGCCGAACAACCCAAAGCCGGGATCTTTGCTAGATTATTAGGGTTTAACATGCAAGATAACATCTTTACACCTAAGTGTGAGGGATTACAACCTTTGTAGTCCGCTCCTTCGCTTCACAAGCTCCGAGTAGAAGTCCCTTCGCCGCGATCCATGATCTCCCGGACTCAAGAGAGGCTCCACGACTTGAACGATCCATGAAAGCTTGTCGTATTCTTTTTCTCCGATGATCTACGTCGAAGTTGCAATAGCTCAAGCTCTCTCACTCTAATATGGTGAACACCCTAATCTAATTGGCTAGATTAGATGAGGATGATGGAGTAGTATTTATGCTTTCTTTTTATATCATTTTCTCACAAGAACTCATCACAAAAGAAATCACAAGTGAGCTCTCTCTCAAACTCAAGAGAGAAGAAGATGAACAATAAAATGAGAATCATCCTTTTATGATGAATAGTAGATAAGAGTATATAATTGATTATAGAACTATGGTCAAGGATGAGAGGCTAAACCTTTGTAGAGAATAAACTAGAGCTAGGGTTTGGTTAGGTTAGATAATGAGTCATAAGATAATATCAACCATAATATCTTATACTAGACAAAAGAGAATCTTTCTAGAAAGTGAAAGAAAGAGCTAACCCTAATCAAACCCTAATCCCTTTTTATCATCCTTAAACATGTTTCATAATAAATCATATCATGTCACAATAATATATATCACATATATATTATATATTTGCAACAAAAGAAAATAATACAATTAACATATATCGCATATATATCAATGTATTAATCCGGTGAGAAAATGAAATAATAAAGCGGGCCAATATTAGATAATGTAATACAATATATCATATATATCATTATACATTAAATCATCGAATCAACACTTGATCCGACGATCCGGCTATATCGAATATAACCGACTAATATATCATGTACCGATTCATCGAATCAACACTTGATCCGATGTCCCGGTTCATATCTAAATATCGCGAGAATATAATACGGTATCTCATATCGCATTATCCTCGGTCCTGCACATATCACATATGTGCCTCTACTCCGTTTTGCCTGAGCCAAGAAACCTCTGTGTAGGACTCTAAAGAATCGTCAATACACCGGTAGCAGGCGATGATCATATCAAACACCCACAAGCTGCAAGCGGTCAGCTAAACGTAACAGCCACCCAGGTATTAAGCGATCAGAAGATCAACAAGCTAGCCTGTCCGTTCTCCTGTGAATCCAATCAGTAACACTCCCGTACGGTCCGGTCTGTTCGTCTGATATGTCGCATATCAAGTCTAGGGGTGGTATACGTCAGACCCCAGTAACCGATAAGTCGTGTCGATGTGAGGCTCATAACAGGTCGAGAAACTACTGGTAACACTTACCAGTATATCTCTATATCAGCCCTGGCCAGGGACTTCCAGTTATAGCCAATCGAACACAGCACAACATTAACTCCCTATACCGGGAGAGACGAATCCCCTCCTATCGCTCATTGCCTCCATGTGATTCGGGACTGTACCCAAAAGCCACCGTTTTGCACGCCCTCTTGGACGTGGTAAGGTAGAAATCAAAGCACAGTAGGAATTATACAAGACTCTATGACGATCTCGGGTCTACAGACTACCCTGTACCAGTGTCACCGGAGAACTGCCATCTGACGTGTGGTATATCACCATCTGGGAGTTCTCGGCGAGTCCGTACAGTGTACCCAGTCTCCACTGAGCACCCGTACACCATCCTTGATGTCAAACACCGATGGATATGGGATCATCCATCACCCATCATATGGGTCAAGATGCGTATACGCTAGTCTACTCTGGTGTATCGATGCCCCGTCTCGATATACCCTCGACTAGGAACATTTATAGGATGTACTCATCGACTACCGTGGCCCCACTAGTATGATCTCATCATAATCCCAGTAGTCGAGTACAGATCCTAAGGGCTTTATCAACATGTGAGAGAAAGTCAGTAAACCAATACAAGTCAACATGTTAAGATAAAGTGAAACCAAATAGCATACTATCATGACGAGCAAGAAAGTCCTCTCTGTATATATCCAAGCATCCATCATAATATACATCATATGTACAACAATGGCCTCTAGGGCATATACATAACTAATACATTAAATATGAGAGTCCCTGAGATCGAGTTGCTAACCGCCATAACCAGGTTTTCCCATCTCTCCGGCAATGAACATAGAAACAATAGGGCTCGAATCTTATCTTCAAACATGATTGAGACTGATTCGAGTTGGTTTTTCACATTGTTGAACTCGTTCAGATACTCTGTCACTGAAACGTTTTCTTCCACCTTCATGTTGAAAAACTTCTTCATCAGAAATATCTTATTTAAAGGCTTCTCAAACAACTTTGCTAATGTCGTCATTAGCCCATGGTTATTTTCTCCTTCGAGATATTAAAGGCTATTTACGAAGTCAACAATAACCTAATCGTCGCCAAGACTCTCCTATCTAGTAGATTCCATACCTCATCGGACATCTTCTTGTTCCTGTCGCCCTATAACGGAAGATATAAATCTTTCTGATATAGATAGTCCTTCATCTGCATGCGTCACCAACTATAGTTTTGACCATTAAATTTTTCGATTCTGATCTTAGCCTCAACCTTCTTTCGTTTACCGCTGCAGCAAACTTAACTTTCTCTCTCGGATGTTTGAACCAACCTCTTCGAAATTACAATCTAAGAAGATGGGGGAGTGGATACAAGTATCGTCACCCATCGTAAATTTAGATCGTAGAATTGAAAATCCTTAGGTTTCCTACGCTCTGATACCGCTTATTAGGGTGGAGGGAGAAGGTACACACGGAACTATGCTAAATGACCAACCATGCAAAACGCAATAAAACAATGAAAGATAAAACAACATAAGAATAAGAGAATCAAACCAGAGAGAGACACAAGATTTGTTAATGAGGTTCACCCACTGTATGGCTAGTCCCCGGCAGAGCAGAATCTGTAAAACTTCTACTAAATCTTTAGTCAAGTTACACTAAGAGCAAACCCTAGGAGATTTCTTTCAAATCTCTCTAATCTCTCTTAACCGTCACTCTCTCTCTATACATTTAATGACCACCTTAATTTTATCATATGATAGATCCTATTTATAGCCTAACCCTAATCCTCTTTATATTATGATTAAATAGAATATAGTAAATATTCTATTCGCACAGAAAACCAATACACAGATAATCACTTCAATAGACGTCTGCCGCTTCTTTGTATTGGCTACAAATAGGCAGACGTCTGCCACTCCTTGGTCAGACGTTTGCCAATGCTCTGGATTTTGGCTTCGACTTCATTAGACGTCTGCTGCTTTTGCTTTCAGACGTCTGGCTTTGATATAGACTTTTGCTCGATACTTCGTGCATGATCAGATGTCTGAAGCTCCTTATTCAGACGTCTGAAGAAGATTCTCCATAATGTCAACACAACATTAAGATAGTAGTGTCAAATAGTTGGGCCCATAGCGTTTGTCTGTTGGGTAGTTTTTTGGTAGGTTTTTTAAGTGGGTAGGAAAAGTATTTCTCGTTTTTTAAGGACAAATATACCCTTATCTAAGTGATAACTTGACAATTCTTTTTACTTTCTTGCTTTCCTCCTCTCTATATTCACTCAACTACTTCATTTTCTCTTCTTTTCTTCTCATCCCCACCCTTCTCAATTACACTTCCTCTATTGCTTCCACCTCTTATGCTTCACTGCTTCCTATCCTCTACCTCGTCCTCTTTCTTTAATTGCCAAAAATCCTCCTCCTCTCCCACTTTGTCGTCTTATCCAAATCCTATAGGTTCTCCTTGATACCGCGCTTTCACCAAACTCGATCATGCCCTCTTACATTCTTTCTCACTCTCCCACTTCATGGAAAATATATTTAACGTGGCAAGGAGCAAAACGAAAAAATAGAACTCCTTGTTAACATTATTAGGGTATTTTAGTTAAGTATTTAATAGTAATTAAATTTTTTTGAGGTTTTTTTAGTGAAAAACAACATGGTAGAGGGTATTTTAGTGTTGGTTACCAATAGAATTAATGTGTCTTGGATAAGCTCATTTACAAGGATAAAAATGTTTGGGTATTGAATAATACATTTTTTTATTAGGTCGGTAGATTCATATAGGCTACCAGGTAGATAGACTATTGAGCAGATGATTAATTATAGTGATGAGGTAGTTTTAAGACTTGAACTTCTATCCGACCTTTCTAACCAATTATCAAGCTGATAACTTATGCGAAACCTACTGATTCTGTAACAATTGAGCACTCTTACCTTTGGTGTCAGCTGATTCTGTAGGGGAGCAGGCGATTTCGTCAGACGATTTTAGGGGTTTCCCCCAATTCTTTACCAAATCATTCGAAAATGATTTTGAATCCCTTGAATCATTTTCGCTACGGTAAGCAAATTCTCTTTATTACCTGTTAATCTCTGCATCATCTTAGTTTTCTTGATTTGGATTTCATCTTCTTGCTCTTGTTCTTTGTTCTTCTTTTCACCATGAATACTGATTATTCTATTAATCAGTTTTCAATATTAGCCTCTGAGAATTAGAATCTCTTTACTTCGGAGAATGGAATTGAGAAAATTGTTGAAATTGGAAAAGAAATTGAGAAAAATGTTGAAATTAAGATATTGAGAAAGAAATAGATGATATTGATCTTAATATAGCAAATACTGGATTTATCTTGAACAAAGCTTTGAAGCCTTCTTATGCTGAAATTTTGCATCCCAAAGAATCTATTGAGAAATTGAGTTTTGCTGCAAAGAATGTAACTAAAGCTGTGAAGCCCTTTTATGCTGATATTTTGCATCACAAGGTATCTGTTGAGAAATTGAGTTTTGTTGAAAAGAATGCGACTATAGATGAAAGTGGCTCTTCAGCTATATATTTTTCAGAATCTGAATTGCAGCAATCTTCAGTGAATCTACAGCTTGTTTTGATTGCAAAGTGTGCTTATGGAAAGCCTGCTTTGTTGGAAATTAATTCTGTATTACAACAATAGTTCAATCTTCAAGAGAGAGTTTTGATTACTTCTCTGGATAACAGACATTTAATGTTCAGATTTGCAAATAGAGAAGATTTTCTGAAAATGAATACACTTACATATAAGGATTTCTATTCAAATTCTTCAAGTAGGATTCTCACTTTTCATTCAATAAAGAACCCAGCATTATTCCTGCATGGTTAACTTTACTTGGGTTGCTTCCAAATTCTATCACCATGACATGTTAAGATCTATTATAAAACCAATTGGGAAACTTCTCAGTGTGGATTCTAATGCTCTCAAGCTACATAAAACTGATAGAGCCAGAGTCAGCATTGAGCTTGATTTTCAGAAGCCTTTACCTAATAAAATTGCTGGGTTCGCTTAGCACCCCGACACGGTTTCGGGAAGCATCAAGTATGCAACTTTAAAAATTTAGGGTGCCGAGCAAGCCCGAACCAAGGATCTAACTAGAGAATTAAGGTTTTTATAGCATGTAAACAAACTTTACACTAAGTAATATAGGAATACAACCTTTGTAGACCGGTCCTTCACTTCTAAAGTTCCATGTAGTAGTCCATTTGCTCCAAGTAGTGGTGTCCCGGACTCTCCTTAGGCTCCACTGGGCGAAAGGAAGGAGCTTGCTCAAAGATCTTCGAGACCGAAAATGATCTACGTCGAAAAATCGCTAACTCAAACCAGCTCTTCACTAATTGATGAATTAGTGAAGCAAACAACCTATACTAAATGGCTAGTTTGATATAGATTGATGAAGTAGGAATTTTGCTCACTTTAGAATTATTTTTCTCTTTTTCTTCTCATTTGAAAGCTAGAAAGCAAGGAAGGAGATGAAGAAAATGATCAAGTATGAACCATGGATGAGAAAATATCTCATATAAACTCATGTAGAGACTAAACCATGGCTAAAGATAATGGTTAGGTTAATAAATATTTAGAGTAAAACAAAATTAGTGGACTAAAGTCAAGGCTTCCACATGCTTCCACAAGTATCTTAGCCATGCTAATTTCCATCTAATTTTGATTTTTCCTTTAATATTTAAACACCCAAATTATCTTTAGTTAGGTATGAGTCTCATACACCCAAGTCCAATGTATCATCTAGCATGATACATAAATAAATACATTAATATATACCACATATATATTTAAATGTATTTGGAGAAAACATTTTCTTAAGTGATCTAATATTAGTTAATGTATATCAAATATATAATTATACATTAAATTATTAAATCAACACTTGATTTAATAACCCGACTATATCACATATAACCGACTAATATCATGTATATCAAATGTACATATAACAAATTATTGAATCAACACTTGATTCAATAATCCGGTTATATCACATATAACATATATCGCGAGATTAGAATACTGTATCACATACAAGTATCAATTTCGGTCCCGCATATATCATATATGTGCCCTACTTCGTTTCGCATGAGCTAGGAACCTCTGTGTATGACTCTAAAGACTCGTCAATACGTCGGCAGTAGGTGATGATCATATCAGTCACCCGCAAGCCGTCAGCGGTACTAGATGGACATAACGGCGACCCGGGTATTGAGCGATCAGAAGATCAACAAGAAAGCTTGTTCATACTCCGGTGAATCCAATAAGTAACACTACCGTACAGTCCGGTCTTTTCGTCTGATATGTCGTATATCGAGTCTGGGTGGTAAACGTCAGACCCCAATAACTTGAAAGGCATGCTGATATGATGCTCATAATAGGTCGAGAAACTATTGATAACACTTACCAGTAAATCTCTGTATCATCCCTGGCCAGGGACTTCCTGTTATGGCCAATCGAGCATAGCGCAACATCAACCCCCAATACCGGGAAAGACGAATCCCCTCCTATCGCTCATTGCCTCCATGTGACTCGGGACTGTACCCAAAAACCACCGTTTTGCAAGCTCTCTTGAACGTGGTAAGGTGGAAATCAAAGCACAGTGGGAATCACACAAGACTCTATGACGATCTCGGATCTACAGACTAACATGTACCAGTGTCACCAAAGAA
Organism: Agapanthus africanus; assembly: GCA_030015575.1. NCBI lineage: Eukaryota > Viridiplantae > Streptophyta > Magnoliopsida > Asparagales > Amaryllidaceae > Agapanthus > Agapanthus africanus. The sequence continues at coordinate 442,276,508 of JASDDO010000031.1, forward strand.
CTGCTATCTGACGTTAGGTATAATACCATTTAGGAGTTCTCGGCGAGTCCTGTTCAGTGTACCCAGACTCCACTCAGCACCCGTATACACTTTTTGATGTCAAACACCAATGGATATGTGATCAGCCATCGCCCATCAAATGGGTCAAGAAACGTATACGCTAGTCTACTCTGGAATATCGATGCCTCGTCTCGATACACCCACGACTAGGAACAATTAAATGATGAACTTGTGGACTACCCTGGCCCCACTAGTATGATCTGCATCATAATCCTGGTAGTCAAGTACACATCCTAAAGGCTTTACCAACATATGAGAGCAAGACAATATCATAATACTAATCTACAGGTTAAGATAAAGAGTAACCAGATAGCATACTATCACGTCGAGCAAGAAAGTCCTCCCTATATATGTCAAAGCATCCATTATAATATACAATCATGTACAATAATGGCTTCTAGGGCATACATCAACTAACAAAAATTTGGGTGGGATCTTCACCAAGTTCTATATTTGCTTTGAACTTTTATTTTGAAAAGAAATTTGATTTCTGTAAATCATGTCATAAAACTAGGCATTCCACTCTGAATTGTAGAAAATTCAAAGGGTCTGCAGATGCAGTAGTTATATTTGAAACTGGTCAATTGAAGCACTTTCCTATCAAGAGGCACTGGTGCAAAAAAAAGGTTTTTAAAAATCTCAGCATTATATCAGAAAACCTGTTACAAAGCTAGTAATCCAGGAAAGACTACAGTTGATAAAGCTCAAAATGATATTACAAAGAGTTCAGTTGAAGATACTGGAAGTATAACAGTAGACACACAGGTTTTAATAGAGAATGCTGATAAAGCAGTTGATATTGGAAACTCAGAGTTCATTAAAGTTGTTGTTCATTCTGATGTTAGAAAATCAAGTTTCATGTTACAAAAAGAATCAAAATTCAGAAAATCAAGTTTCATGCCACAAACATGATCAAAACTTAGAAAACATAACACATTTGCAGAATCTTATGGCATTGAAAAACCATTACAACACACAAAAGAAGATTCATCAGTAATTCCTTGTCCTTTCTTCTCTTTTGAGCATATATTATTTTCAGAGGACAAATTTATAATAGAAGGAAAGAGTATTATCAAAAAAGTAAAGCTCTTTTTAAATACTATGGAAGCTAAAATATGCTAGAAGAAAGAAGTGATAATTCTGTTCAAGATCAACAGAAAATGAAAAGAAATACTAAAATCAGAAAGAAACAAGAGATGAAATTTTCCAAGAGGACATGATTAAGACTTGTAAAAGTCCCCAGAAAAATGTATGATTCTTCCTAAACAAGAATATCTGTTTTTGGAATATTAGGGGTATTACTAATCCCCAATCTCAGCAAAGTCTTAAAATCATAGCAACAGAAAAGAAATATGATATTTTCTGTATTATGGAGCCTCTTACAGAATTTTCAAAAGCAAAGTTCATAGCTTTCAGTATGGGTTTTGTAAAAGTATGGTGCAATTTGAATAATAAAATTTGGATTTTTGCTAATCATCAAATCCAATTAGACATTTTGAGCTCTTCTGAACAATGCATCACTAATAAAGTCACAATATGATTTGGGATGAACATGTTCAATTTTCTCTGCAAAACAGCTTCCCCCTAGATACTTGAAGGTGCTTTTAATGCTAGTACTTCACTATCAGTAAGGCAGGGTAGAGAAAATCCAAATCTGCAAAGTATTAATGACTTTACAAATATGATTAGTCAAAGTGCTCTCATTGATTGTGGGTTTTATGGTACACAGTTTACTTATTGCAATGCACATGAGGGCTCAAACAGATTCTGATCCAGAATAGACAGATGCCTAATGAACCAAGATTGGATGAACCTCTTTCCTGATTCACAAGTTGGATCATGTAGCAAGAGGATGTTCAGATCATATTCTCATTCAGTTGCATTTTATGTCTCTTCCCCAAGGGCCTGAACCTTTCAAATTTCAAAATATGTGGATAACTCATCCAACTTTCCTTATTGCAGTTGAAGAAAGTTGGTCTGAAGATATAAATTCAAATGCTGATGCTATTCTCAAATTTTTCTTGAAGCTCAAAAGACTCAAGGGTGCTTTAAAAATATGGAATAATTTGGTTTTTGGAAATATACAGAAAATAGTAAAAAGTGCGGAGGATATGGTTCATCAGAAACAGAACGATTTTGATCTAAATCCATTTGAAGACAATCTTCATTCATTATGGCAAGTTAAAAGTAAATTTGAAAGTGCTCTTCATCAAGAAGGAATTTTTTGGAGGTAGAAATTCAGAATAAAATTGCTTTCAGAAGGTGACAAAAACACAAAATTCTTTCACATCTGGGTAAAGGTCAGAAATAGTCAGAATAGAATTACTAAGCGACAAAATGTTGATGGTATTTGCTTTGAAGAGCAACAACAGATTGTTAATATAGCAGCTTCTCATTTTGAGAAAGCTTTTAATTCACAAAATATAAATTCAGATTTTAATTTCAGAAAGTTGGTCTGAAGATATAAATTCAAATGCTGATGCTATTCTCAAATTTTTCTTGAAGCTCAAAAGACTCAAGGGTGCTTTAAAAATATGGAATAATTTGGTTTTTGGAAATATACAGAAAATAGTAAAAAGTGCGGAGGATATGGTTCATCAGAAACAGAACGATTTTGATCTAAATCCATTTGAAGACAATCTTCATTCATTATGGCAAGTTAAAAGTAAATTTGAAAGTGCTCTTCATCAAGAAGGAATTTTTTGGAGGTAGAAATTCAGAATAAAATTGCTTTCAGAAGGTGACAAAAACACAAAATTCTTTCACATCTGGGTAAAGGTCAGAAATAGTCAGAATAGAATTACTAAGCGACAAAATGTTGATGGTATTTGCTTTGAAGAGCAACAACAGATTGTTAATATAGCAGCTTCTCATTTTGAGAAAGCTTTTAATTCACAAAATATAAATTCAGATTTTAATTTCAGAAAGTTGGTCTGAAGATATAAATTCAAATGCTGATGCTATTCTCAAATTTTTCTTGAAGCTCAAAAGACTCAAGGGTGCTTTAAAAATATGGAATAATTTGGTTTTTGGAAATATACAGAAAATAGTAAAAAGTGCGGAGGATATGGTTCATCAGAAACAGAACGATTTTGATCTAAATCCATTTGAAGACAATCTTCATTCATTATGGCAAGTTAAAAGTAAATTTGAAAGTGCTCTTCATCAAGAAGGAATTTTTTGGAGGTAGAAATTCAGAATAAAATTGCTTTCAGAAGGTGACAAAAACACAAAATTCTCACACATCTGGGTAAAGGTCAGAAATAGTCAGAATAGAATTACTAAGCGACAAAATGTTGATGGTATTTGCTTTGAAGAGCAACAACAGATTGTTAATATAGCAGCTTCTCATTTTGAGAAAGCTTTTAATTCACAAAATATAAATTCAGATTTTAATTTCAGAAAGTTGGTCTGAAGATATAAATTCAAATGCTGATGCTATTCTCAAATTTTTCTTGAAGCTCAAAAGACTCAAGGGTGCTTTAAAAATATGGAATAATTTGGTTTTTGGAAATATACAGAAAATAGTAAAAAGTGCGGAGGATATGGTTCATCAGAAACAGAACGATTTTGATCTAAATCCATTTGAAGACAATCTTCATTCATTATGGCAAGTTAAAAGTAAATTTGAAAGTGCTCTTCATCAAGAAGGAATTTTTTGGAGGTAGAAATTCAGAATAAAATTGCTTTCAGAAGGTGACAAAAACACAAAATTCTTTCACATCTGGGTAAAGGTCAGAAATAGTCAGAATAGAATTACTAAGCGACAAAATGTTGATGGTATTTGCTTTGAAGAGCAACAACAGATTGTTAATATAGCAGCTTCTCATTTTGAGAAAGCTTTTAATTCACAAAATATAAATTCAGATTTTAATTTCAGAAAGTTGGTCTGAAGATATAAATTCAAATGCTGATGCTATTCTCAAATTTTTCTTGAAGCTCAAAAGACTCAAGGGTGCTTTAAAAATATGGAATAATTTGGTTTTTGGAAATATACAGAAAATAGTAAAAAGTGCGGAGGATATGGTTCATCAGAAACAGAACGATTTTGATCTAAATCCATTTGAAGACAATCTTCATTCATTATGGCAAGTTAAAAGTAAATTTGAAAGTGCTCTTCATCAAGAAGGAATTTTTTGGAGGTAGAAATTCAGAATAAAATTGCTTTCAGAAGGTGACAAAAACACAAAATTCTTTCACATCTGGGTAAAGGTCAGAAATAGTCAGAATAGAATTACTAAGCGACAAAATGTTGATGGTATTTGCTTTGAAGAGCAACAACAGATTGTTAATATAGCAGCTTCTCATTTTGAGAAAGCTTTTAATTCACAAAATATAAATTCAGATTTTAATTGCAGACATATTATTCCCTACATGATCCCAGATGCTGATAATAAGATACTTACCGATATACTTTTTTTTTGGAAGAGCTGCATAGTTGTAATAAGAATATGGATCCAGATAGTGCTCCTGATCTGGCAGATTTTATTTGGCTACATGGCAGATCATTAGTGAAGATCTTTGGACAGCAGGAGAATATTTCTTCAAGAATAAAGAAGTGTCCTAGACTGTAAATCCCACACTAATTTGTTTTGTTCCTAAAAAGACAAATTGTTGCTCTATTACTGACTATAGGTCTATAAGACTTTGCAATTTCTTCTACAAAATTTTCACTAAGATTTTAACAATCAGAATAGAGATTATGTTTCCAAAAATTATATCTCAGAATCAAGGATTTTGCAGCGACTTTCATCTATTATGGCTAATTTCTTTTGGAAGAATATTGATACACAGAAAGGACATCATTGGGTTTCTTGGATCAGAATTTGCAAACCATTGAAGGAAGGAGGTTTAGACTTAAGAAATCTGAATGATTTGGTAAAAGCATATAATATAAAAGATGCTCGAAAATTGAAAACTGAAAAGAGTTTGTGGTCCTTTTTTATGCAAGCTAAGTATATAAGAAATGATTCTTGGCCATGTCCTGGCAATGCTTCTGCAGCTTGGAGGAAATTTCTTAAGGCTCTCATATAGTTGATTTTTCCTCTAAATGGCTTATTGGAACTGAAAATATTGGCTTCTGGAAAGATGTATGGCATATTGAGGAGCCTCTTGAAATTTTTTCTGCTGGCCCTATTGATAAAATCAAAATTCAGACCAACTTGCAGGATTATAAAGAGGATTTTACTGGTCTGAAGCACTCTTTATCACAATATATCAGAAATGAAATACTGGATGCAAATTATACTACTAACCAATAAGAAAATATTATGATTTGGAAATATACCAGTAAAGGAAAATTCACATCAGCATCAGCATGCGAAAGTATAAGAGAGAAATTCTCAAGTAGATTTTGTTAGTTTCCTGCAAAACAAAGTGCTCCCAAAGAAAATGTCTCTTTTTTTGGAAGCTTTTCTCAGAAGCTTTATCAGTGGATTCCAATATTGCCAAGATAGGAATTTATATACCAAGTAAATGTGTTTGCTGCAGCAATTCAGAGTAAGAGAATTGATTGGGATTTTTATTAGTTCTCCAAATTTAACCGTAAGTATACAGTTTATCGCAGTCGTATTTGAGAATTGTTCCCACAGAGAGGTGTGTTAACTACTTTTAAACTAAGTTAAAAAAAAAATTGATTTTTTTTATCAATATCTAAAGAAAGAAAATTTAAAAGATCAATTTGAATAATAAAAAGAGATCTAGGGTTTTGCTTTGATTTTTCATATGTGATGGTTTATATGATAACACTTTTTCCTTTTTCATAGGTTTAATTAACGATCTATTCATAATATAAAAATATAGAATAAATTATTTGATTTAATCTTATCCAATCAATTATATTATATCATTTAGATTTAATTAAAACCCTAATTATAGTTTACTAGATTTAACCGTCTATGCGTATTTGTAGGTCTAGAAACTACAACTACCATGTTTTAGATTTTCTCCTAAATCAAATTAATAACTAGTTTGAATATCTTTTGATCTATACCTTGTTTCTTACCATCCCTAATTAGATTTCTAGGTGTCTACTATCATGAACCTAATTAGTTTTTAAATATTCTTTTCTATCCATAATTTTACTAAAGGTGCCAACATTTTATCATAAAATTACTTTTTCTATATTAAAAACAATGAGAATCATATATCGATCAAAAGAGATTCATATCAAACCAAGAAATAAAGCGTTTATAAAACATCCACAACACATATAAGCAAAACAAAAATCTAGACTGTGTTTAGCCACACATATTTAAAGAGAAACAAAATATCTTTATTGAGAATTTAAAGTACTTACAATAGTTGACCCCTCTCTTAAAAACCCTGGTTCTTGAATAATCTGAGAGATAAAAGATATATGAAACCCTAAAGCTATATATGTGCTTATATAGGGCTAAGGAATATTGGAAAACAAGTAAAAAAAAATACAAGAGAAACTCTTCCTAACAATTATGATAATTTAATCTAATTGCTCTGTTAGATACTGTTGCGAGATTTTAAAATCTTCGAAAAATAAAATGGTGCATCTCGAAACAATGTACATGCCAAGACGATCGTGCCCATAAAAATTGATGATGAACGGCCAAGATTGCACGGCTAAACCGCCACGCCCATGCTCATTCTGCGGCTGATCCGTGGCCCTTTGGTGACTTCGTGGCACAAATTTTTTTTTTTGCGTGATTCTCTTGATTTGTTGAGCTCTTTTTAGTTGTCAGATCATGAAAATTATTCTCGTAACTCTGCAATTGCGTGGATCTCCGAATTGTTCCCAAATTTGGCATATAATTAGACAGATCTATTTGTTGCTTTTGATTTGATTTGGTCTCTCCATCTGATTTGTTGTTCTGATGATGGATTCAGCTCTATTTGCTGCAACATTTGATGTTATTCCCAAATTTATTCCAAATTTGAAAATTATCCTTTTGATTTTCTGGAAAATTCCCTTAATTCTCCATTATACGCACATAATCCTTCTTTTAGGAAACTTTTCTGACTTTTTGCATCCAAATCCTGTTATCTGTGATAATTCACAAAAAATATCCGGAACATATATGACAATAAAATAATAAATGGGTTAGAAAAATATGCAATAAATTACACCTATCAAGAGTACCGAGCATCTGTTTTTACAAAATGAAGTAGCAAGAAATGTATGGAAGAAAATGCATGAGGCATTCAATATATGACATGCAGCTAATCAGTACAGCTTTATTTTATCCTTCCATGATTTCTGGCAAAACATGCTACATAAGTTTAAGATTGCAAGCTGGATTCCTCATATAGTTCTTCTACTGGAAGCATTTGGCATAAAATTCTCAGTGATTTTAGAAGCATACTTCTTGCTGAAAAGCTCAAGTTTTTTCTGAATCCCAAAAGCAGACTTTAGAAAAATTGAATACTGTTGATCTGCTTGATACAAATATTTCCAGTAAAAGCAATATAATTCTTTATTAATTTAACTACGTGCATTGCATATAATCACAGTAATTTTGATGATAGATTTCTTTATTAATTTAACTACGTGCATCGCGTTTATGAAATAACAATGACATAGCAATTTAATTGCGTACATTACACTTGTAAAATAATAATGACATGGTGTTTAATTACATGCATTGCACATAAATCAATGATGTATTTTTGTTTGGTTTCTCTAAAATAATAAAAATCAACATCATCAATTAATTTTAAAATCAAACGACTCACTTTATTTTGTCCTGTAATGCAACAAAATAAACAAATAGTTGGCGGTTTTCAAGACTTTTGAGTAGACGATCCAATAAAAAAACATTATTGATTGAAAAATAGAAAACATGAAAAATTCGTCAATTTATAGAGTACTAATGGGATGATGAGGATGAAAAGAAGGGAGCATTTATATATGTCCATACATTGCTTGTTATTTGTTTTGTGTTCTTCATGAAAACATCCAAAATAGACATGGATAAAGTCAAAATAAACATAAGTAATAAATCCAAATTAGACCAACATAATACTAATTAAATAATATGCATAATGCATATCTAAGAAGTAAGAAGTCTTGATTATGAAATTATAATATTGTAATTATGATTCTTATTATTTTTTCAGATAAGATCCAAGCGACCAAACCAAAACAACTGCCGGATCAAGGGTCAAATTAATAAATTAGATTCAGGTCGTAAAATTAATTAAGAAGAGAATCAAGTGTGAACTCGCACAGAACAAGAGAACATCATACACTTGCATTACACCAAAAGTACGCAGAGACAACCAATTAAGCCCAAAGCTCGAAGTTGTTATAGATGTACTCACTCTCTCTATTCTCAAGAGAGCAAAAATGTTATGTCTAGCTAACTAGTTTTTTTTTTTGGCATGTTCTACGCAGGTGTAGGTAAATTTGCATGTGAACATGGCTTTAGGTAAGTACCTATTTTGCAAATATACATGTGTGTGTCATGAAACATGCTTTGACACCAAGCGCGGTTATGGAACATTACCAAGTAATGGTTACGATTTGATACATGGAATAGAAGATTATCGGGAATTCTTGTATTTCCGGAAATGGGATGACCGGACATCTAATTCTTAGGAATCTCTTATTAATGTGCTTGGTATACTTTAATTATTTATTGTAATATATGTATGTGAAACCGTTGACTGGCAGAGAGGTCACGGGAGGGTCGGAAATCGTTGCACCTAAACAAATATGGTAATATTTCATGGTATTCAAGAATTACCGTCTAGAATATCTCCTACCAGGCACAAATGCCAACTTGAAAATGTTTGAGGCTGGGTATGAGACAACAGGCCGGCGGAGAAAAATATTTATTTGTGTTGGCTTGTGTCTCACATTCTTCTAAGCGGCTAAAATAGTGGCACAACAAATAGGTGATTATAGTTTCATATCGGAAATCGTTGCAGATGGATCAATTAATGGCTGAATAAATTTGAACTCACTAGATACTCCAGTAGAGGTTTCCCCTTGTACATTTGGATTTTAAACCTACTAACCAATCGAACATAGTATCATTTCAGCAATGTGCTCGTACTTATGACACCTGCACATGAGCCATCTGTTATAAGAATTATGTATCACACACAACGGAACAACAAGGTCGGTGTTTTAGGAAAAAGTGAAAGGAAAAAAAACCCGTCAACGAATATCAAATCAACACGAAAAGCATACCATCATAAAAGAAATAAGATTTACTCATGTTTGACGCAACCTTGCACCCACCACTGCAACACCGACGAAAACTTCACTGTGAAAAGAATTATACGAGATCACACTGACTTCACACCTCTACAAAAAAATACCCTCTCACAAACTCTGTATCTCTCCCTCTCTCTTGCTCGTACTAGGCCTAAACCCAAACCCTAGATTTGGTCAAAAGCCAACTGTTATGAAAGTGATTTGTATTCAACAGCAGAGAGCGGTCAGACGTCTGAGCCATAGTGTTTTAGACGTCTGAAGAAAAAGAATTCAGAAATCCAGAGCTTAGGCAGATGTCTGAGCATTTGTATTTCAGACATCTGTCGATGAGTTTTCCAGCGATTTTGAAAAGTTAGTTAAAAATTTTATTTGGAAGTTATTTGAAAATTTTGAAAATTTGATGAGATCTTAATTGACATTCTAGTAGAAATAGGTTTAGAAATTTTAGGCCTATAAATATAAATTGATTAGGGTATTTTAAAAAGAAAATGAAGAATTGAAAAGAAGTTTGTGTAGGAGTTTTTGAAGAAGAGAATTTTCTGTTTTTTGTACTAAGTTGAATAAAGCGTAGAAATTGAAGAATTTCTTTTGTTTGATTGTGCCTTTATTTTATTCTTTTTTTCTCAAAAATCATGTGTTGGTTTTCTGAATTGTTTGGGATCAAAAAATCCTAACAATTGGTATCAGAGCTTTGGTTAAGAGAAGAACGATAAAGATGAAGACGGCTCAAATCGCAACAAAAATGGTGTGTTTGAATAGCACTAATTGGTCGATATGAAAGTCAAGAATGGAGGATATGTTTGTTGGTTATAGTGCCCTCAAGATAATTATTGTAATCGCAGACAGACGATTATAATGATTAAGTGTAACATTTCAGAAAATATAAAATAATATTTATGGATTTAAATAATAAAATAATAAATTTCACAAATATTATACGAATATAAATTTGAGTTTTAGTAGAATTATATAATTATATATCTATATTTTGAAAAATAATTGGAATTTAAAATAAATTATTAATTATGAAAACATTTATTTGATTTCGGCATTATATATATATGTATATATATATATATATATATATATACAAGTTAAATGTTAAACTTGATTAATATTTTATTAATTATGCAATAAACAAAATTTGTTTTGTCAATCAAATTTTTTTAAGTGTCATGATATCACACCCCGCTTCCCAGTATACGGGCAGAGAACGCAATGAGACCGCTACGTATTTACTTTGAAATAAATACGCTAAGCGTAACTAAACAATATAAATGAAATGTACAAGAGACAAAATATATAAATGAACAGCAACTTTATTTATTCATATTTTTTTTACAATACATGGAAAAGTAAATACATCTGAATGAAAATAATGTCTAAATAATGGCATAACAAAAATGGAAAGTACTGAAATGAAATGGGTACAAGTGGCTACAGTTCTGGGTCTTTGGTGTACTGCTCAAAGGCCTGCTCTGAATGCTCCTATCACGCCTCGCTTCCCGGTGTACGGCGAAGGGAACGCGACTAGGCCACTACGTATCTACTCTGAAGTATACACTAAGCGTATCTAAACAATATAAAAGAATGCACAAGAGACAAAAAATATAACTGAACAGCAACTTTATTTATTAACATTCTTTTGTACAATGCATGGAAAAGTAAATACATCTGAATGAAAGCAATGCCTAAACAGTGGCATAACAGCAATGGAAAATACAGAATGTAAAGAAAATGTACAAGTGTAAATACAGGTCGGGATCTTCAATAAACTGGTTCAAGTCTTCAATACTAGGCTTGATCTCTGGAAGGTCCGTATCACCTGACGACATTCAAAGAAGAAAAAAGAGAATGTCGTCAGCGAACAAATCGCTCGGTATGTCCCAAAGATGATGGAGAAATAGAATAGACACAGAAAGAGAGTATATTTTTTTATAATGTTGTATTTAGTGTTAACGTTGTTGTTTGTAGCTTGGTACAGAAGGATGCCAGTGTATACGAGAGGAGTCTCTATATGCCAGAGACTAAAGGCGGCTGGAAGTACAAGGCTCCGTTAGAATGCTCGGAACAACGGGGATTGTATTCAGATTAGGTGTCTTAAATCTTGCAGTTTCGTGCCACTTCTAATACTTTCCATACCAATCTACCCCTTAAACCCTGCGATATTTTGTTTTGTATTGTTGTATTGTATGAATTGTAAATGTGTTGTTTGTACTGTTTTGTAAATGTAAATGGAAGACTTGTATTGTCTTATAATATAGATTGTATAATTGGATAATTTGCCGAAACCATAATATCAGTAAATGGATGTAACTGGAAAATCATGTAAATGGAAATATATCCATAGTTCGGTTCAGTCAATATAAATTGAATAGATTGAACAGATTCATTATATGGATTCATGGATTCATATTGAATTGTAGTATTGTAAATTGTACTTGAATCATATTCAAGTCAGATTATTCATAATGAGACTCGGTCTGAGTCAGAACAATTAGAAAAGAAATTGAAGTCATGAATTAGGTTTTTGATATTATCGGTAACCGTTGCACATGGACGGCAGGATTTATGTCTTTTTCAAAGACGATTACCGTGTTGATAACACCGTTTGTTAAGTTGTCTACCTTAAATAGTCAAGCACCCACTTCTTCGGCTCTCTGAGACTCAAGAGATTGGTCCCGCTTAAACTTATACTTACTAGGGTCCTTATTGTAATTTATAAAACTTGAGGGGGTTTTATGTAAAAATAATTTTGTATACTTTACAAAATACACCTCAAATATTTAATTATCTTCTTTAGAGTTTTCATAACTGTGGATTTTATATTTGTGACATTTCAAGTGAATAAACCTAATTTTTATAATACATGGTATTTAATTGTAGAGTGTTGGACTTGTATAGAATTTCATGGTATTTTTATGTAAAATGATTCTTTTGATTTAGAAGGGTTGGAATATTTATATCATATCAAAAATAGGTATTTTGATAATACATATATATATATATATATATATATATATATTATATAAAATAATTTTAATTTATTATTTTCTAGAAATCTCATTTTCTTAAGATATTCGTATGTTAAATCTCTCGAGATCAAATTCTCCTTGCGGAGGTCTGCATCTTGCACTACTAAGCCCAGAGATGTGCGATAATCCGCACCATCCCAGTCGGGTTCTCCAAAATAGGTTGTAGCGGCGCTTTGCAAAGATTTATAAAAAATACAAATTCTTATAGAAAATGGTTTTAATAGTTAGTGATATTTATATGTAAAGTTTCGTTTTCCCGTATTCTATGTTCTCGAAAGGTATTGTGCTATATTGCATATGAGTGTTGTGAGGAAGTAGGTCATTAACTCGTGATCTATCTAAACGTATAGCAAGATTAAGGATATTTTAAAGTCGAAACCATACTACATGGTATTTTATTGAAAAAGAGCGGTAAAAGTTACAAAATGAAATATTTTGCTATGAAACTTATTCAACATGTTTTGTTAATGATTAATAGTCAAGATGTAAGAGTTTAATATAGTTGTGTTAAGGAAAATTGAACTTTACAAAGAAAACCGAATCGGAAGTCGGATTTAACTCCGCTTTCGTCGGGTTTTAGAAAAAGAAGTTTTAAGAATAGATTAGAGAGGAGAGAGGTGGGACTTATGGGTTTAGATTCAAGATAAGAGGGAGAGGAATCGGTGGGAGGTGTCGGTGCATCGTTTCGTCGCCGGGAGCTCCTAGGGTCGTCGTCGGAAGATCGCCGGAGTTTCGCCCTTTGCTAACTCCACTTGTACACAAAATTCTAAAGAGTTTTCTTAAGAATTTGGGCAGAATTGTGAGTAGGGGGTGTTTAGGGGTGGTATTTATAGGGTAATGCTAGGGTTAGGGTAGGTAAAAGGTTGTATGAAAATTGTATTAAAAATAGGTTAATGGGGGGATTTTAATGTCTCTGTTACTGTACAGAGAAATTAAAGTATACAGGGGTTATTAGAATACAAAAAGGCAGAACTTTCATGAAAGCAACTTGGCGATCCGACCGAGTTCGGCCGGCGGCGGCGGGCCGAGTCGGGTCGGGGCGCGCTGCCACGTGTCCCTCGTCGCTTGGTGCAGCACCTGGGTCAGTTTGTTTTATATGTGTAGTGGGGTTTTTACAAGTTATGCACATGTAGGCTCTTGGACTTCTAAAAATTCAAAACAAAATAATATTAAAAATAATGTGGGGGTGGGGATTTGAACTCAAGTGCTTTGGGTCAGCAATGCAAGGTTTTACCAATGAGCTACAAGCTCTTTCTTGCTATTAAAAAGCAAAACAAACTTATATCTTGTGCTCAGACAAAAATACCCCTTTCTGTATTTTTTGAAAAAATTGTACAGAAAGTTTAGGGTTGTTACATTTTACCTTCCTTATAAAAATTTCGTCCTCGAAATTTGTACAAGAAAAGTGTAACGGATTCAAGGAAAGTTTGGTGACTGAAGTACTGATAGTGTATTAAAAATAACAAAGTGATACGAGGATTTTTTAAATGTGAAAGAGACTTACTAGTGTTACCTTGGTCAACTGTCTCGGCTGCTAAGGTGAATGTCTGTCGTCGTGGTACATTCCTCCTACTGGAGGCACATTCTGTCCTTGGGGCATGTTTCTCTGCCCTCGAGGTATGTCCCTCATTGCTTGTTGGAATTGGCGAGTAGATTGTGCATGTGGTGGAGCTGGGAGTGCTAGACGGGGTGCAGGATTCTGGATAGCTGGCCGCTGCGGGTAGTTGGTGGGTGTGTGAGCTGCATTGCGTATATAAGAATAGTTTCCAATTCCGTGATTGGATGCGCCACAAACTATACATACACCTTTTGTACGTCTACAGTCCTTCCACAAGTGTCCCTTTCTCCTGCAGTAGTAGCAGAAGTCTGGACTCGACTGGTTATTGATTTCTTCAGTTCTCCTGGGTTCGAACGATGGCCTGGAAAAGGCTCCTCCTGTCATTTGAGTGGCAGCGCGTTTCAAACCGGCAGATTGAGGTCCACCCATCCTCTTTACTACTGCCTCATATCTTCGGGCAGCTTTCAAAGCCAAATCATGGATTGGGAAATCCCCTGTAGCTAGAGCAGCTTAGATTTCCGGGTCCAACCCTTACTGAAATTTTCTAGCTCTGATCTCAGCAGTCGGTATGAGATGGGCCGCAAACCTGTTACGGTCTTGTATTAGTTGTGTAGTATGTGATTTTAGGAAAACGAATACTGAGACATATCTTACCTGCTGAGCATGGTAAACTCGGCGTCATACTCATCTACAAATTTTGTCCACATTGAACCTTATTGCAGATGGATGAACTGCTGTTCCATGTCGAACCTGGCAGTCTCAGGGAAGTACTTTGCGTCGAACATGTCACGGAAAGTCTTCCATTCGATGGGTTGATCAAGACGGCTTTCTTCCGCCTTCTACCAGACCCATGCATTGTCCGTGAGCTGCAGCTTTTCAACATGGACCCAAACTATCTCTGGCACTTGTACCGCTGTCAGATCATCTTCGATGCTCTGAGCCCATTCCTCAGCTTCCAGTGGGCTCTCTTTTCCTGAAAAGTTCTTAGGGTGCAGTGCCCGGAATTGCTTCACTCCGGGTGCTTCCGCTTCTGGACAGTTCAAGAGAATAGCAGTATGTTGCTGCTATCCTTCCAAGAGGCTGCGGATCGCCTCAAGCAGAACCATCTGATCGTTGATCAGAGCAGGGACGACATGTGTAATTTGTAGTGGTGGTGGAGTGTTGTTGAAGTTGGTGCTGGTATACGGCAAAAACCTTCATGGGCCACCAACAAAACCTGTCACGCCCCGCTTCCCGGTGTACGGTGAAGGGGACGCGATTAGGCCGCTACGTATCTACTCTGAAGTAAATACGCTAAGCGTATCTAAGCAATATAAAAGAATGCACAAGAGACAAAATATATAACTGAACAACAACTTTATTTATTAACATTCTTTTATACAATGCATGGAAAAGTAAATACATCTTAATGAAAGCAATGCCTAAACAGTGGCATAACAGTAATGGAAAATACATAATGTAAAGAAAATGTACAAGTGTAATTACAGCTCGGGATGTTCAATAAACTGGTCCAAGTCTTCCATGCTAGGCTCGATCTCTGGAAGGTCCGTATCACCTGACGATATTCAAAGAAGAAGAAAGAGAATGTCGTCGGCGAACAAATCGCTCGGTAAGTCCCAAAGATAAGGGAGAAATAGAATAGACACAGAGAGAGAGAAAGAGAGTATATTTTTTTATATGTTGTATTTAGTGTTAACGCTGTCGTTTGTAGCTTGGTACAGAAGAATACGAGTGTATATGAGAGGAGTCTTTATATGCCAAAGACTAATGGCAACTGGAAGCACAAGGCTCCGTTAGAATGCCCGGAATAACGGCGATTGTATTCAGGTTAGGTGTCTTAAATCTTGCAGTCTCGTGCCACTTCTAACACCTTCCATACCAATCTACCCCTTAAATCCCGTGATATCTTGTTTTGTATTGTTGTATTGTATGAATTGTAAATGTATTGTTTGTACTGTTTTGTAAATGTAAATGGAAGACTTATATTGTCTTGTAATATAAGTTGTATAATTGGATGACTTGCCGAAACCATGATATCAGTAAATGGATGTAACTGGAGAATTATGGATGTGACTGGAGAATCATGTAAATGGAAGTATATCCATGGTTCGGGTCAGTTAATATAATCATGTAAAGCAACATCATATTTTCCCGAAAAATTCGGCAGAGTCTCCTTTGTAAATACTGGCCCCCAGACGGGTACAACACTTGAAAATACATATAAACAATGAACACAGGCATCCCCAAGCGGGAGCTAGCTCTTCGCCAATGACGGAATCACAACCACATGCAATATGTATATCAAAGTGCACAATAAGTATCTGAAAGCAAGAAATAAGAAAATACCACGTCGGCTCAAGTGAGTATCGACACCAAATACCACAAATACAAATCTCACGAGTCTCACCGTCTAGTCAAATATACAAGGGTAGATGGAGTATATTAGATACAAAATAATATAGATGATGGAATAAAATATCCTCGCAACCCACCTATGGGTAAAGCCGCAAAACGATGCAACCAAAGCAGAATAGAAAGTACACCCGCCGCTACTGTGCTGACGGGTCAGACCTGCAAAATACTGTGGCAAAACGGGAGTGAGTTGCCAACTCGTGAGTAGTAAGTAATATCTAATAAGGCTATCGTAAGTATGCACGCAAATGCGTCACAACCCACGTATCTCAAAATGATACTATGTACTAGCATGAATGCAACATGAATGCATATTTAAACATAAAACATGAACATGTCTGGTATAAGAAAACCTTTATTCTTATTTTAGAAAAGCATCTGTGCGATAAACTGGGTATCATCAAGGAAATCAACAGAAAATCCGTGTCAAGTATCGACACAATATATGTATATCCCAATATCTCGATGTCTTAATATCTCAATATCTCAATGTCTCAATATCTCAATGCCTCAATGTCTCAATATCTCAGGCTCCGTCAGTCCAGATCGGCCCATATCATCAAATCTCACGACCACGTCGGTATCCTCCAGATATCCGTCGCGCCAACAATCACCGGTAAGTAGTCTGCCCCTGCCAGGCTCATCGTCTACAACTCGAGTTTCTTACCCGGGGTACCATACCGGGCCCACCATGTACCCGAAACGGTTCATCCAACTCATCAAATTGAGTCTCGAAAGCCAATCATAATCAGGAAAACTCATGGTGGACGACACATACATCATATCACGAGAAAACAGCAGCTTGCATTTTTAAAGCGATAACAGGTTTATAAAATTCTTACGGTTTTCCCAAAAATCCAGAAATCCCATCAATACTGAAATTCTCGAGAAGAATCACAATATATAAACATGCCGGTGATGACAGAAATCCATGATACGGTAGTATATACGGCCATAAGCTATGCATAAATCATGATGCAATGAGGTATGTATATATAACTAACAATCCTACGTATCCATTTAATGAAATGAATATACAAATATAAGTCTACGGATCATATATGATGCAAATGCACAGTTACCGATTTCAAGCAAGTTCTATAGTGTTCGTGACATAGCAATTACCAAAGGCGCGTGTGTTCGCATGAATAGTGCCCGTACAGCATGAACCAACCGTAATGGTGCAAGTGTCCTATGAGATGATTTCACACACACACACACACACACACACATAAGTTGGTGCGATGTAATGAGATTAATAATTAGGAAACTACGCATATAAAATGCAAGTACTATAAATAATCCTAAACCATCGGGCGCCTCGCGCCATCCAGACGATTCCCCCGTAGATGTGTACATCTACTCACCGGGACGTCTAGGCTAATCTGATCCGATTTCAGCTCTGCCATTTCCGCGCCATATCCAATGTCTTTGCATCCGATCCTAGAAACGTACACAAGTAAATAAGAGAATAAATATATAAATAGTCGCGGACACAAACAATACAAGTCAATCACGCGCACTAACTAAACGCGCATGCACTTGGTGCACAAAACGCGCTCGCGACAACGCCACAAACCACAACTAGGATCGCTAAACGTGGCAACCACCAAGCCTAAAACCCAATCGCACCAATCGCGTATTCACAACACACTAAATATTATATGAAATAGCTTGTATATCATCAAAACCTCAAATTTAATTAAAATCGACTTATTCCAAAAACCTAGTAAGCACATCGATAGGGTTTTGACGTAAAAACTTCACGGATTAGCGATTTAGTGGCCACAATCACAATTAACCATCTTAATAAGCCTCACAAAGCTTTAGTACAATTTTAATCCCACCCATTTTAGATTAATCAAAAAGTTAGTTTGCAAAAACCTTAATTAGGACAATTTAAGAGTAAAAATTTACAAATTAACAGCTTGGACTAGATTTTGTTAGTGTATATGCCCTAGAGGCCATTACTGTATCATACTAGTATGTATATTACTTAATGGAAGCTTGGGATATTCGCAGTTGTATAGACAATCTTGCTCGAAATGGTAGTATGCTACTTGGTTTGTCTCTGCTTTAATGTGTACATGTGTTTCTTTATTGTATCACCTATACGCATTAGTGGAGCCCTTAGGATCTTTGCTTGATTACCAGCGTTGTGATGGCAGTCACACTCGTGGGGGTTGGGTAATCTATAAGCACATCCTTACATATACATGTCCCTGGTCGTGGGATTATCGAGACAGGGCATCGATACTCCGGAGTAGACTAGCGTATGCGCTTCTCATCCCAGCACGGGAGACGGCCTGTCCCACAGCCGTCAGTACATCGTACTTGGGATAGTATGCGGGTGCTCGTTAGGTTACGAGTACACTGGACAGGACTCGTCGGGAACTATTGGTTGGTATTATACCTATCGTCGGTTATCAGTTCCCAGGTGACATGAGTACAACTTAGTCCGTTGACTTGACACTGTCACTTCGCCTCGAGTGTGTTCCCACTGTACTTTGATTACTACCCTACCACGGCTCAAAGGAGTCGTGCAAACAGGTAGTTTTTGGGTGCAGTCCCGAAGCACTTGGAGGCAGTGACGGTTAGACAGGATTCGTCTCTCCCGGTATTGGGGGTTGACATCGTGCTGTGTCCAGGAGAGCCATTACACAAGTAGTCCCTGGCCAGGGCAAGAGAGGTATACCGGTAGGTTTCCAGTGTTATCTCAGGGTGTTCTGGGCTACACTCCGACACGACTTGTACCGCTATTAGGGGACTGACGTTCACCACCCCCTAGGCCCGCCATGCGATGTTATCAGACGAACAGACCGGACTGTACGGAGACTGTCACATTCAGGCTCAGTAGGAGTTCAGATGGGTTTACCTCGTCAGTCTTCTTATCGACATCTACCTGGGGACCGTTACGTACAGCTAGTGCCGCTTGCGGTCTATGATTAAACCCACTGCCAGCGTAGTGTCGAGTCTTTAGAGTCCCACACAGAGGGTTATTCGCCTTTAGGCAAAATGAGTAGAGGTCGCATGGTTTTACGACAGGGTTTGTTCACATCCGCGCACTTGTGCACGTTTGGTGTCCAGACAGCTTATACTAGCGAGCTTTGGTTTAAGCCGGATCCTAGTATATGATTTGGGATTAGTTTTATCTCATTGTATTCGTGTTTCTCGGAACACGGATACGGGTGTGTATGCACAGTGGACTGAGACAGGGGCAGAGGACTTTGATTAGGGTTGATGACCATTGTCATTTTCTTAACCCTAATGTTTTGTGTGAATTATGATTTATTAATATTAGTTAATTATAATTGTGCATGGTTAGGGTTGTTGACCATTTGACTATACTTGACTTGTTGACCTAGGTTGACAAGTTGACCATCATCATTCCATATGAAAGATGCTCTTTGATCCTTGCAAAAAGCATTTAATGTGAAATGATAATTGTCATTTCTTGATTAACCATGACAATTATCTTAGCTAATTATTTATTTTCCATAATTCACACATATATGTGAGAAGGTTGAGATATTCTTCTCACTTGTTCATTTCCATTCTCTCTCCTCCTCTTCCTCTCTCTCTAGCTCTCCCCTCTCATGAGTTGAGAACCATTTGAGCTTGAGATAATCCCTTCAAAAATACTCTCTACTCTTTCTAAGGTTCTAGGTCTAGCACACCAAGCACCTTAGTTACTTCTAGTTTGAGGTTGGAGCCAAAGGTTGAAGCCCTCGGGTGGATCTTTCTTCGGCAAGAGAAGCGACAACGAGAACCCGTTCTTTCACTCCAAGGAGCAAGAAGAGAAGGACTTGAAGACCTAGGTATAACCCCCTTTCCGAGTAGCTAACTCTCTTTAGCTTTGTAGTTAGTTTTGTTTAGCAAAGATCCCTCCTTTAGCTAGTCCATGTTGCCTAGTGTTGTAAAAATCCGATTTTTCATAACGTTTCCGCCTCCCCGCAAGCACCGGAGTGGGCAACGTGAACTTACAGTGGTATCAGAGCCTAACTAAACATAAACTAGCTAGTTAGTAAAGTATATAGAACTTCGATCGGAAAAAATCGCAAAACATTTTTCCAAAACCCTAAGTTTCTGCCGATTTTTAACCTGCTCTAAAAATAATAAATCATACCTTAAAAATTGGCTCAGGGTTTTTACAGAACACACAAGGAAAACGATCCACTGACTCGGCCGACTCACCGCGGATCCGCGGCCGAGTTGACTCGGCCGTGGTTCATTTTCCTTGCAGTGTTCTTCTGTTACTGTTTTGGGATTTTTAGTATATTTTATTTCTGCCCAGATTTTCCAGAGAAGAAATTTGTATTTGGGGTAGTTATAAATCCGTATTTTGATCGAACTTCCCTATACTTTGGCTAATGGGTTATATCTGTGATGTTATATATGTATTGAACGTCTGCTAATCTCTATACGTCGATTAGTGGGGGTTATACTTATCTGTGATTTGTAATGATTGATGGTTTGTGTATATGAACTCGTTGGATTGTCGCGGATGAATAGCCGGGTGGATGTGAGATGAGAGTTTCTTTTTCTTTCATTCATGTAACATGTAATTTGATGTAATATTATTTGTATGGCCGCACAACCGGGTCGGGGTTGTAGCCGTCATTGTATAATTTCTTTTTACTGTTTTTGCTCCTAGGATAGACCCAAGGTGGGGTGCACAAACTACCGGGTATCTCGAAGTGCCGAGTGGCCTACTCACGAGTTGAGGGAGGTTGCTTCGCTTCGGGTACTTGGCGGGTAGTCTACCGCACCCGTAGGGGTCTAGGGTGGGGTATTGGCTATTCATTGCGACCGTGTAATCTGCTTTTCGTTGCAGGCTCGAACGAATCGCGGATTCCTAGTATATCCAAAGTGTTCATCTGTGATCTGGATTGACTATCATTGCTATATATCTATATATGATATCTATTTAGGTGTTGCTTATGTTTTGCATCCGCGCTAGTCCAGCCCCCGCTCTGTCGTTAGTTAAGTAACCTAACGGGTGATGACGGGGCCCCGTGGCGAATGCGGATGGCATAAGCATACACCATATTTTGGTTGTTTTTTGCAATGGTAGGATTAAATGATGGGACGCATTAAAATTAATGCAAGAAAATAAACCAAGTAAAAGTCGTTGGAACACTTTCAAAACCACTCGGTTCTTTTCAAAACCAAACTTTTAAAATGCGGAGCTTGAACCACTCCTTTTAAAAGCTATCTCGTTCCATCGATTATATCAAGTTCACTACGTTCACGGTTTCGCCAAAACCATTCGTAGCCCTCCATCATTTCAGTTAAATATTCGGTAGTATTCAAGCTATGTATTTTGACCTCAGGCTAAGACATAGTGATTGGTAGCTGCCGGATATTTATCTGTTGCATAGATAGAATGCGTTGGTTTGAGACAGTCGTACTGCCATTTTAGCCTACGTCAAGGGTAAGTACGGGTGGGTTCAAATTAACCTGGATAATGATGGGCAGAACTTGACATGTGACTTATGAAATTTTGACCTCACGCCAAGGTTATAAGAGCATGGGGCAAAAATCCACATCGGGAGTTTCAAAAGAACTGAAACTTGCTGGCGCTGCATACCATTTGGAGTATGATGATTGTTTACCCCAATCAGAGAAAAGCTCTGTTCAAATTCCAAGGCGGGAAACGAAGCAACGCTTCTGTTTCCCCCAATCAGAGCAAAGCTCTGTATTGAAAATTAAAATTGAAATAAATGAAGCAACGCTTCAGATCTTTTGCGCTGCGCGCAACGCGCCACGCGTCAAAAGCTGATACAATAGCGCAGCGCCCGAGACAGCACACCCAATCAGAGCAAAGCTCTATTTAAACTAAAATTAAAGGAAGCAAAGCTTCAGTTGCGCAAGCGCTGCGCTGCGCGACACGTGTCAGCGCAGTGCTCTGCGCGACACGTGTCAGCGCAGTGCTCTGCGCGACACGTGTCAGCGCAGTTGCGCTGTGCGCTGCATGACACGTGTCAGCGCAGATGCGCAAGCACAGCTGCACTGCACTGTGCGCTGCGTGACACGTGTCATACTCTGGAGCATTTGCGCTAAACAGAATTAAAATTCTAAGAAATCTTTCTGTTCTTGTTAAAACAAGAAGATTTTTTTCTGTAAAACAGAAGCCCTTGGATCAAAGATCCAACGGTGGGGAAAATTCCCCAAATCACTCAGAGAAAGATCTCTTTAACAAATTTAACTAATTTATGGGCACTATAAAAAGGGCCCTAGACCTCAATTCAAAAGTATCAACATTTTGTGAGAAATTAAACAGAGAGAGAGCTCTGAAGAATTGGAGAGAAATCCTAAAGAACAAAAAAGGTAAAAAGCCTTTAGAAAAAGAGAAAATTCTCTTGTGAACAGATCATCGATCTAAAAACAAGATCAATGACCTTAAATAAAAAACAAATAAAAACAGTGCTTTGCACTTTTTATGAACCTTTGGTTCTCTGAGATAAGAAAAACAAGAGAGATTTGTTTTCTTTGATCTAAATTAGATCAAGAAAGCAAACAGTGTTTTGCACTTCTGATTATGAACCATTGGTTCTAGAATCTAAAGGATTCTCAAATTTATAGTGCCTTTGTAACATTTCAAAAAAATAAAATATTATTTTTGGGAATTTTCATAATTTAATATTTATTTCTAATGAATATTTTAATAGTCGGTATAATTAAATACCGATAAATAAGGAAAATTTTGGGAAAAACTTATGGAAATTCTAAAATAGGTTATTTTGTGGAAATATGTCATTTTACAGTTTTTATGATGGATTATATGCTATGTTGGTGATAATCGCGATTGAAAATCGCTATTTGGATTTTTGGCTTTTTGTGCAAAAATGTGTACATGACACTTCTACACTTGTTACACTTGTTTCTTGTCTTGGTCATGGTAGCCTAGGGTTGGACCATGTTTAGGTGACCATGGTAGATTGAACCTTATGGTTAAATTAGTGAGCTTAATTAGGGGTGTGGCTTTGTTTGAAATTGGTTAAGGTTGACTTATAGGTAGGTGAGAGAGAGAGAGGAGGTTAAGGTGAGCCATGATCCATTCCATTCTATAATCCCTTGTGTTCTTTCACCCCCCACTCACTCAAACCATTCCCTCTCATTTATCACATCTTTCCTCACTTCACTCACACTCAAAGACCATTAAAACAACACCATCATGAGCTGCAACAGCAGCTGAAACAAACCATCAGCCCCCTACAACAGCCCCCAATTGTTCAAATTCAGCCACCAAACTACTGCAACAGCAGCCCATTACATCAGCATCAGCAACATCATCATCTGCTGCAATAGCAGCTGATGCATCAGCCCCAAATTCTCCAACTTCAGCCCCCTTTATCAATACTTCAGCCTCATTTGTATTTGCATCAGCAGCTACATCAGCAACAATATTCAGCAGCCCTACACCAGCCCCTAGCACCATAGCCCACATCTACACACTCCCATCAACACTTTTCAGCCCCTATATCAACCCATCAGCACACTTCAGCCCTTCCATCAACACCTTTCAGCCACATCTGCTGCAATAGCAGCTGATGCAACATATCAGCCCCCCCCATTTGATCAATATCAGCCCTTTTATCACCACATTAGCCCCCATATCAACTCATCCATATGCTGGAACAATACATCAGCCCAACACTTCACCCTGCATCACTCAAAACAGCTCAGCAGTAGCAGCCCAAAACCCTGCTACATCAGCAGCAACTCCACTCAAACTACAACTTACACCCTCATTATACCACCACTCAACCCCCACAACAAAACTTCAGCCCCAACTGCTGCTACAACAGCAAAGGAAAAGCAAAAAAGGAATTTGCAAGCAGCAACAGCATCTGTTGCAACAGCAACTTCAATCATGGCATTCCAGCAATACCAACCCACTCCTTCCTCCTTCATCTTCCCTTCTCCTTCATTCCAGGATTCCCTTGAGGTATAATCTCATAACCAAGTTCCTATCTTGCAAGTTATAGTGTCTAGCTGAAAATTTACTGTTATATCGGTAATCTAGTGCTGGTTTAGGGATTTTGAGTGAGATTTGGCCAAGAGATGGTTTTGATTGCTAGGGTAACCTTATTAGGTGTATTTGAGACCATTGTGACCAAGATTTGTTCCAGATTTCACCAAAATACCAGATTGGTTATACTTGGCG
The DNA here is from genome assembly GCA_030015575.1 of Agapanthus africanus. Classification (NCBI taxonomy): domain Eukaryota; kingdom Viridiplantae; phylum Streptophyta; class Magnoliopsida; order Asparagales; family Amaryllidaceae; genus Agapanthus; species Agapanthus africanus. The sequence goes on from JASDDO010000031.1 coordinate 442,300,939, forward strand.
TAATTCAGCATTTTTGTCGACTTTGTGGCTTTCTAGAAACTGCTATCAACCCGGACCTCCTAAAGTAAAATTGACTTGGAAGTAGGCTGTGCAGGCACCCTGAAACCAACACCCAAAACCCTAGCCCCAACCACCATTTTTAGGCCGCCATTTAATTCCTTCTGGCGGCAATTTGCGGCCAGACCTGGGTGAAACTGTCTCGTTTTGCGTGCACAGCCCTATTTCATGTAAACTTGACCCCCTGTATGTCTAGTTTTGACTGATTCCAGTTTGGATAGAATCTGAGTTGATTTTCATGAGTTGGCGTATGATTTACGACATGTTTTCGTATGGATTTTGGTATTCGATGATTCGTTTCTGTCGGGTGGCGTTTGGACGTCAACGACAGCGGATATTGGCTGTGTTTGCACGCTAGGCCATAGGTTTTTACCTATAGGCGTAGCGTGCCCCATTTTGGTTTCCGACATGATTTTCATGAGTGTTAGCGTGTGATATCCTTGTAGGTACCCCGCGTGGCATCGAGGCGTTGGAGATGCAAGTGGCGACATCGGCACCGGCACGCATATAACAAGGTGAGTAGATTTATATCTACGGGGAGAAGTCGGGTGGATGGCGTATAGCACCCCCGCAGTCCGTGGTGATGTATACGGATGCGTATACACACTAACAATGATTATATATGCTGTTTTGGAAATTATTGATGTTTAGAATGGATAATTGGTGGACTTGGATGATTTAGTGTCGCGAAACCCTAGGTAGTGGGTGCACTACACATACCCATTCCCACACATACATACTTGCATACATCCGTACTTCATATGTGCATAGAGGGGATTCCTTAGAGATATGTGTTCACATAGGTGTGGGACTACGTGTTCACATACAGACTTGAGGATGAGACATGGGATTGAGATGAGTCGATAAGTTTGATCTGAGGTTATGATATCGGTGATAGGATAAATTCATAATTAAGATACGTCTTGATGCTTTAGAGGATTTTGGGAATAATGATGCCATAGGAATGATGACATAAATATATAATGATCGACACGTGATTATGTTATGAGATATGATATGACAAGATATTTATGATAGGCCGCCTTGGGCGTTGTTTACCCCTTGAGATGATTTGGGCTGATGATATCGTTTTTGCTAGAGGCTGTAAATCAGAAGCTGGATTATGATTATTGATGATTTATGATGATAATATCGATTTATACTAAACTGTCGATCAGTAGTCAGATCTTGATCATAGTAATGATATTGGCATTGTACTAGACATAGGTCAGTACCCAAATAATGATATTTGATAAAGAGAATACCAGGTGAATGATATGACGAATGTGATATTGACCCGTACCCAGATTTGGGGATGCCGTACGACGGATTACGTACGAGCTATAAATTGATGTTTGATCCGCACTCTTGATTTGGGAATAACTGATTATAGAGATATGTTATCGGATGTGATATTATTGAGGCGGATCACCGACTATATATACTTATACATATATCGACTCAGAGGTTAGGCGGTTTCCCTTACCTACTGTTAGCTTTAGCTCAGCCTTGTAGTGGTGTAGCTATATGACTTTTATGACCTTAGATACAGTTTAGCGATCATGGTGTTCAGTATTTCAGCTCCCGCATATTATTATTGTTGCTCTGCATCGCATACTGTTGTGATTCATACTCTATTATGGATATCCTGCTGCTAGGACACCAGCACCATTACCGATGATGCGTATGTACCACGTACACTTATTTGCCAGCGCACACACATCTTCATCGGTAATTGCCATGTCACGTACACTTAGAGAATATTATTGCCTGATTTAGCTCGCTAGCTAGTAGTGATATGATATTAGTGCATTTGCCTTATATGCCAGCTTGACATGGTAGCTATTGCTTGTCACATCATGCATACTGTTGTTCATTATATGTCGCATTCATGGATTCTCATGCTTATATTCATGATTTTGCATGCTATTGATGATTTGGATTCGGGTTTCCATGAGATTTTTTGGATTTGGAGGAAAACCGCAAAACATACATATAAACTGCTTTCTCTTTTTAATAAAATGCGGTTTTCCCATGATGTATGAGTCGTCCACCATGAGTTTTGCTGATGGATTTCGAGACCCGATTCGAGGAGGCGGATGAACCGTTTCGGGTACATGGTGGGCCCGGTGCGGTACCCCGAGGCAAGAAGATCGCAGGAGATGGCGTTGAGCCTGGCAGGGGAGCACGACCGACCGGTGATTTTACCTGACACGTCGGATATCCGGAGGATACTGTCGTAGTCACGAGATAGATGGTAGGGGCCGATCTGGACTAACGGCGCCCTGGATATTATGATTGAGACATTGAGATTTGAGATATTGAGGTACAGAGATTGTGATACAGAGATATCGAGATATTGAGATTTATGTTTTGTGCCGATGCTAGACACTGTTTTATGCTGATTTCATTATGATACCTCATTTTAAAATACAGAAATCTCACAAATTTATGAAAGCAGTTTTCTTCAGTACATGCATTCTGTTTCATGCATTCATACATCATGCATATGATATATTGCCACCTGATGCACTGACACAGGCACATGGGTTTTACACTTGGGTTAGATATTTACCCTAGTCTTGTTATAGATTGCTGGTTTATATATTTGAGGATTATATATATTGATCGTATGACCTAGGATTGCGTCATACATGCGATTTCTGTTCATAGATCTTTTTCTACTCACGAGTTGGCAACTCACCCCCGTTGTGCCCAGTTTCTTGCAGGTGTTGCCGTACGGGTTTCATTACGGCTTTGCGGGCACAACTTCTTTCAGGTGACTTGCTAGTAGGTGGGTTATTTGTATCATACCCATCATTATACATTGTATATTATATTCAGTTGTATCTAGAAGTTCCATCAACCAAACTTGTACTTATTTGAGGTAGAGACTAGTGATGTTTGTTCTTTCGACCTTAGAGTTGTGCGTTATATTTCTATGGATTTCTTGCGGGTTGGAGTTTCCTTTTCTGTTGTGATCCTCGCCTTTAGGCGTTGTATATTATGTTGCATTCTGGGTGATTTGTTATGGTTCTTCCTACTCTCTACTATTTTTTTTTTGGTTTGGATTTCTGGGTTCGGCTTACTTAGAGTACGTACGCTTCGAGACGTTCGTAGTCTAAGTGCCGGTCATGTTCCGTACTTTCGGGTCGTGACAGCCTTGCACTTGGAGATCTGCACTGTTGCGCTCCTGGGTTGGCGCAAGCCACCTGAGAGCGCCACGTGTCAGCATCTGAACCATTTGCGCTATGCGCTTTGAGATAGAGCTTTGCTCTCTGTAATTGGCGCAACTCACCAGAGTGCGCCACGTGTCAGCAGCGTAAGCGCAGCGCAGCGCACTGCGCTTGCGCGACACGTGTCAATACTACAAGCGCTTGCGCTCTCTGATTGGCGCAAAGTGCCTGATAAATGCAAGGCATTTCCTAAAGGGCCAGGCCCAAATTAAAAGACCAAGCAGGCCTAATTAAATAGATGCTCTGCATCATTTATAAAAGGGCAGAGCCCAACCAAAACAAAGAAAGATAATGCAGTGAAGGGGTAAGGCCCTAGCACAGGTCCAATAGGCCGAAGACAAAAGAATATTGAAACTGGACTTAGCCCAGTCGTGGCCATAAGTCCTCAAATTAAATTGACTGAGCACGGCTGCTCCCTAAATCAATTTACATCCGGTTCGAGGGTACATCTCCGAACTCCTCTGACAGTTCTCGTTGTAATCCTTCAACGACGACACAGAGGTGACGGGTCCCAACGACCACACATATGGACTGCGGGGTCCTTAAACTCGTGGACCGAGACGTCCTTAAACTAATGTTGGACCGAAACGTCCTTAAACTAATAGCGGACCACCACGTCCCTAAACTGGAATGCGGACCACCACGTCCCTAAACTGGAATGCGGACCACCACGTCCCTAAACTGGAATAGACCACCACGTCCCTAAACTGGAATATGGACCACCATGTCCCTAAACTGGAATATGGACCGCAATGTCCTTAAACTACCAATGGACCGCAATGTCCCTAAATTACCTATGGACCACTACGTCCCTAAACTGGAACAATAGAGCTCCCAAATGCTCTTTTGTCGGATCTAAACGATCCCGTTTAAGTTGATCTTAGCCTCAAATATAGCTAACGTATCCTTAAACATTCAAACAGACTTTAGTCCCAAATTGGACTACAAGACCCCCAATCAACTTTGGTTCAAGGGTACATCTCCGAACTCCTCTGACGCATGTCGTTGTAATCCTTCAACGTCGTCAGAGAGGTGACGGGTCCCGACGGCCATATATTAAATGGACCACTACGTCCTTAAACTGGAAATGGATCTAGACGATCCCGTTAAGTTGATCTTAGTCTCAAATCAGACTAACGTATCCTTAACGAACGTTTAAGTTGATCTTAGTCTCAAATGCGGCTAACGTATCCTTAAACTAAAAACATCAAACCCAAATCTAATTAAATACGTATTTGGACTAATCCACGTCCTACGGGCGACGGCATTACTCAGTCTCCGTATACAATCCACGGGCAACCACAAACAAAACAAACACACATGACACGAAGTGAAATTCTGGAGAAGGAGAAAGTTGCTATCGCGATGCGGTAGCGTAATTAACTGCAGGGGCTTGCGCCTGCAGGGAAGAGCGTCCCCACAATCAAAAACCCCTCTAACGAGGGGGAATCTGACGAAGTCTGCTACATCGGCCGCATCCGTCTAAACCTCTGATACACGGTGCCAAAAATCAACTTGGCATCTTCGGAGAGGTAGACAGATAAAACCATATAGCATCTGCCCCGAATCTCAGGCTAGACGCCCTCAGCGTCGTCGGCCGTCTTTCGGAGGGGAACAGATTCTGGCACGCCCGGTGGGACCTTTTCCTCTTTCCACTCCACACTTCGTGTGTCGTGTTCGCGAACAAATCGCGGTTTGCTGTGGTTGCCTGTGGATTCAAGGTACTAAGATTTGGTGTCTTGCTCCGTGCAGAAAACAGAAGATCGATGGCTTCGAACTGCACCGCCCGCAGCTGTAACTCTCACTCCGTCATTGCTGGAAGAGTGACTTATGGGCCCCAAGCGGCCTCCCTTTTCGAGATGCCAGTGGAGCAAGTAACTCAAGCCACCACTGGATTATTCTTCAGGACCATGCTCCCACCAATGAGCTTCAATGCCCCAACGACGGTGCACGAAGCCCCAAAGAAGTCAGTCCTCGATCGACTTACCACTGCCGCGACCCCTCTCAACGGGTCGCCCAACTCCACTGCTTCAGTTTTTAACGAACTAGGCCAGAGCTCCATCGGGCCCATAAAGAAGCCTGCCATACCAGAAGGCGTTATCCCGAAGCGGATAGCTTTCCCTACTCCAGTTTCAGGTGAAATCACCAAGGTTGCTTCCCATGTTCGGAAGTCCGCTTCTGACAGGTTGGTCATCCCGGTTCAACGGACGTCGATCTTTAAAAGGCTGGTACCAGCATATTCTGACCAACACAGGGGGCGTGAGGAGGTCACCCCTATAGCTGAAACAACTCCATCAGCACGACATGCTCGACGTCGCCACTGGCGCCGAGTAAAGAAGGCTGGGGGCAACTTCCCCTCTGGATTTACTCTTCCAGCTCCAACGGTGGGGATCGATACTGCTGTTCCAACCGGGAACAGCTTTGAATTGCTGAACACGGTGCGCAGAAATTCCCCTACTGCAGTGTTGAAACGAACTCCTTCACTTATAGAGAATACTCCAGAGAAGAAGCTAGAACAGCCCCCTCAACGACTGTCCTCTAAGATTTACAAAGTCTGGCGACAGGTCCAGGAGTCAGTGATTGATGAAAACTATCTCCGCCAACGGAAAAAGATGAAGGTTCGGCAAGAGAATGATTACTCCGTCAAGCCACAAAAACCAATAGCTACCCAGGTGCCCACTGCAACGGCCCCCTTAACTCCAATCACTCAAAAGAAAAGGAGGCCGCAAAAAGCCCCTGTGAACATGGCGAAGCATAAAGGCGCTGAACCTAAACACCCTAAGTCTGGGGGCATAGTAGTTCATACCGTCTACGTGGCGTCCGGTAAAGAGGACAGCCGCATATCAACAGGTCATAGACCGCACACGCGGTCGGTGACCAAGGCGCAGGAGCAGCAACAGAAGCTCCAGGAGATGATGACTGCAATGGCCGCACTTACAGAGCCAAAAGAAAGCTCAGAGACATCATTGGAGCAGCGTCATGAACAAGAAACTGACGCTGATTACCTGCGCAGAGTCCTCGAAAAGAAGGACAAAGAAGCCGCAGAGCAAGCGGCTAATATAAAACAAGTGGCGCTTCTCTTCCAAGATATGGTAGGGATGATGATTCAGCAGAACCCTCCTGCAGAAGAACCTCTGGTCGGCCTTGAAAACGACAGGGGAGAAACGTCAAATCCTCCTCTGGCTTTGTCAGCAGCCAAGGAGGAGGCAATCTCCAAAGCTGACCTTGACGAATATATAGCCCAGCAGATACGGGTTCATCATGCGACTGAGGCAGCCAGTCAGATCGTCCAAACAGGACGACCATATCCGGGCTGGTATGATTAGATACAGTACCCGCCGGGCTATACAATACCTAAGTTCCACATATATAAAGGGACAGGGAATCCGCATCAGCATGTCGCTCAATTCAGGGCCTTATGCGGCAATACTGGAGGCGATGACAAATTGATACTTCGCCAATTCGTCTGCAGCTTGTCAGAAACAACGTTCGAATGGTATTCCGAACTCCCGAACGATTCTGTCAAGACGTTCGCTGAAATGGAGTTGCTATTCACTCAGCGATTCGCGAGCGCCAGTGAACGGGCCCCGATAACAGCGTTGATTAATGCCAGGGTAAGGCCGGGTGAGACGTGGGTCCAGTACGCTATACGCTGGCGAAACTTGTGGTCGAAATGCGAACAACGCATTGAAGAAGCGCCTGCGGTGGGTATGTTCGTGAGTACCCTAGACCTTCGTGCCACTATCTCACAGTTCATGATGTTCTTTAAGCCGACCACATACCAGGCTTTGATCGACAAGCTGGCCCAGATGGATCAAATGGGTCACAGACCTTCCCCCCAAATCCAGAACCACGGAACGACAAGGGTAAAGGGAAGACAACCTTCGTTGCGAATGCTCATCAACAACCCAGCATCCCAAAGCTAGCAGATCAATCGGGAGAGAGACGGCGTTTCTATATTGAGAAAATGAGGCGCCCCTACTCATTCCCGCGGGATAAGACGAAGAAGCTGTTCGAGCTGGCTGTGCGCAACAGGCTTATCAACTTGCCGAATCCAAGGCAACCGCCACAACCCAACGAGGCGAATAACCCCAATTATTGCCCTTATCATCAAACGGCAAGCCATCTGATTGAGGATTGCTTCGTCTTCAAGGGATGGATTGAAGATCAATACCTACAAGGCAAGTTTGCCCTATCTGAAAAGTGGAAGGTAAATCCACCCCAGCCGCACACTCCAAAGAAGACGGACACGATGGGGGCAGCTTGTTCTTTTGTCAAGGACGAAAACGATGGGGAAAACTCATCAGACGAATCCGAAGACTACGTAGCGACTTGTCATGTGATCCCTCATTCACTGGCAGATGATGAAGAGGCTCCTCGCGCCGAGAAACCAAGGGCGAACCCTGAGTAGGAAATTCTACGGCCGTCAGACGAGTTGATCGATATCTTCTTAAATGAAATTCGTCTGAAAGCAAAAGCCAATCAAGAGCGTGAGATGGCCATACTGGAAAGAGCCAAGACACTCCCGTCAAATCAAAAGCCATCCACTGCAGATAAAAACAAATTCAAGATGAGGAAAAGGTTCGCCAAAGCCCTATCAGCGGGAATGAAGCTACCGCCCTCTAAAAAAAATACTTTCGGTGGAGTAGAGATGCATCCTAACTTCTGCTTATATCATCGGAAGATCATACATCTTACTGAAGACTGCGAATCCTTTAACTGTTGGTGGCAAGGGTATGTCGCTCAAAAGCAGCACTTCGACAGGACAAAATGTGAAGCTCGTAGACGTCGAAAAAATGCGATAGATGAGCGCAAAAGAGCCGACGACGACCATCATATAGCCGACTCCAAGGGATCGCAAATTATCACCTTTGGAAGCGACTCTGAGGAAGAAGCTGCCCTCAACCCTCTCCTTAAGGAATCTATTTCGAAAATGAAAGAATTGAGGAGTTGCAAGAACGTTCAGCCATGCAAACGCACGCTGCTCGAAAAAAATCTCGGCCCCGCAAATAAAGGATCGAGCACAAAAGATAAAGGAAAGGAACAAACAGCCCTCAAGGCCAACATTCAACAGCAATCGAGTGGCCCTAGACCGGTTGTTCGCCAAAACAATCCGCAACCACGCCCGTCCCTCGAAGAGAGGTTGAAACGTCCTTACTCATTTCCCCAAGGTGAAACAAGGAGGCTGTTCGAAGTGGCAGTGCATAACAGGCTTATCACTCTACCGGAACCGAAACACCAGCTACAACTGAATGACGTCAACGATCCTAATTACTGCCCTTATCACCAAGTATTGGGTCATCTGATCGAAAACTGCTACACCTTCAAAAACTGGGTTGAAGACCAACACCAGCAGGGAAACTTCGCGCTGTTTGAAGACTGTAAGGTGAGCCCACCACAGCCTCATGCTCCTAAAAAGATAGATACATCGGGGGCATCATGCTCGGTCATAGAGAAAGCCCCATAGACCGAAAAGTCAGTAAACTAGAGATTCGCCTCGAATACGGCGACAGCGGACCGAAACGTCCTTAAACTAACAGCGGACCGTAATGTCCTTAAATTAATGACGGACCGAAACGTTCTTAAACTAATGAACGACCGAAACGTCTTTAAACTACTACCGCAGCGTCCTTAGGCTGACGAGATAAAAAAATGATAAGAACGGTATGTCCATAAGCAAAATGGGCACGGATGAAAACCCGAAAGGGCTCCGTGAGTAAAAACAGCAGGGCTACCGGCGAGTGTTCATGAAAACCCGAAAGGGCGTGACCTCGTAAAAAAAACGGTATGTCCATAAGCAAAATGGGCACGGATGAAAACCCGAAAGGGCTCCGTGAGTAAAAACAGCAGGACTACCGACGAGTGTTTGTGAAAACCCGAAAGGGCGCAACCTCGTTAAAAGACACTTATAGGGTCCTCTCGACCTTGTAAGGAGAAACCACCCGCGTGAGATCCTTACGACTCACAAGGGAGCAACACACCTAGGGATCCCCACGATTCTTAAGGAGAAAATACACTTGCGAGATCCTCACGACTCGTAACGAGAACTCTCTTATGAGACCCTCACGGCTCATAAGATTTGAAAGTCTTAAGTTACAGAGACCTGAACCTGTTCTTAAGCAAACCCCCCACAACCTTCGATATTGCCCTACAAGTGGCTCAATACTGACCCTTGTATACAATCCACGGGCGCTAATAAACATTTCCCTAATCAAGTTTCGTCCGCAATTGGGGATATGTACGCATGATGAACAACTCTTGTAAGTCCTCTCGACTTACAAGGAGAAAACCCTCTTGTAGGATCCTTACGACTTACAGAGGAACATACACTTAGGAATCCTCACGATTCCTAGGGAGAAAACACACCTACAAGATCCTCAAGACTTGTAGGGAGAAATACCTTTGTGAGACCCTTACGGCTCATGAAGTTAAAAGCCTTAGTCGATAGGACCCTAACCCTGTTCGCTAAGCCACCTTTGTTCGACATTGACAAGAGGCAAATGATGATTCGCTCCTGGCAATATCCCAGTCGTAGCGGTGCTGATGCCAAAATCGGTGTCTAATCCAAAGCTTACGGCGAAAAGCCAGCAAGCCAACATGCATACGAAATAGCCGAAATGATGGGGTAACTTGCAATAAAAATCAGCAAGTAAGAATGTATGCATGAAAATAGCCAAAATGATGGGGCAACTCGCAATAAAAAGCAGCGAGTAAAAATAAAATAAACAGTCGAAATGATGGGGCACCGCGAAAAATAGCCGAAATGATAGGGCAATCGCGACCTTCGCGATATAAAAGCTGAAATGATAGAGCATCGCGGAAAAAGAAATAAAATAAAAATGAAATTTATGCCCTACAGGTGATGTTACATCAATCCCTGTATACAATCCAGGGGCGTAAACAAAGAAGGGATCATACTGCTCTCCCAAGTTTCATCATAAGAATAAGCCAAATCTCGACGGGTCGCAAATGACCTAGAGGTCATCTCAACACTCGTATCGTAACAACGGACACAACTTCAAGCGAAGCGGAACAGCGGCAACTCCCAGTTCCATAGCTCGGCAATATACAGATCACCAAGAGTCAAACCCTCATTCCATGAAATACGGATACAATCAGCAAAATTCCTGGCTACGTGGAACGCGGCTTATGTCAATCCTGACCCCGTGTGAAACATCTATAGCAAAAATTCCTGGTATGTGGAAAGCAGCTCTTGTCAATCCTGACCCCGTGGAAAACGTCCAGAGCGGAGCCTGGTCCTCGCAGAGCACGGCAGTGAACCCGTGCGAAGCATCCAGAGCGGAACCTAGTCCTCGCCGAACACGGCAGTGAACCCGTGGGAAGCATCTAGAGCAAAAATTCCTGGCTACGTGGAACGCGGCTTATGTCAATCCTGACCCCGTGTGAAACATCCAGAGCAAAATTCCTGGCTACGTGGAACGCGGCTTATGTCAATCCTGACCCCGTATGAAATATCCAGAGCAAAAATTCCTGGTACGTGGAAAGCGGCTCATGTCAATCCTGACCCCGTGGAAAATGTCCAGAGCGGATCCTGGTCCTCGCAGAGCACGGCAGTGAACCCGTGCGAAGCATCCAGAGCGGAACCTAGTCCTCGCCGAACACGGCAGTGAACCCGTGGGAAGCATCTAGAGCAAAAATTCCTGGCTACGTGGAACGCGGCTTATGTCAATCCTGACCCCGTGTGAAACATCCAGAGCAAAATTCCTGGCTACGTGGAACGCGGCTTATGTCAATCCTGACCCCGTGTGAAACATCCAGAGCAAAAATTCCTGGTACGTGGAAAGCGGCTCATGTCAATCCTGACCCCGTGGAAAACGTCCAGAGCGGATCCTGGTCCTCGCAGAGTACGGCAGTGAACCCGTGCGAAGCATCCAGAGCGGAACCTAGTCCTCGCCGAACACGGCAGTGAACCCGTGGGAAGCATCTAGAGCAAAAATTCCTGGCTACGTGGAACGCGGCTTATGTCAATCCTGACCCCGTGTGAAACATCCAGAGCAAAAATTCCTGGCTACGTGGAACGCGGCTTATGTCAATCCTGACCCCGTGTGAAACATCCAAAGCAAAAATTCCTGGCTATGTGGAAAGCGGCTTACGTCAATCCTGACCCCGTGGAAAACGTCCAGAGCGGATCCTGGTCCTCGCAGAGCACGACAGTGAACCCATGCGAAGCATCCAGAGCGGAACCTAGTCCTCGCCGAACACGGCAGTGAACCCGTGGGAAGCATCTAGAGCAAAAATTCCTGGCTACGTGGAACGCGGATTATGTCAATCCTGACCCCGTGTGAAACATCCAGAGCAAAAATTCCTGGCTACGCGGAACACGGCTTATGTCAATCCTGACCCCGTGTGAAACATCCAGAGCAAAAATTCCTGGATACGTGGAAAGCGGCTTACGTCAATCCTGACCCCGTGGAAAACGTCCAGAGCGGATCCTGGTCCTCGCAGAGCACGGCAGTGAACCCATGCGAAGCATCCAGAGCGGAACCTAGTCCTCGCCGAACACGGCAGTGAACCCGTGGGAAGCATCTAGAGCAAAAATTCCTGGCTACGTGGAACGCGGCTTATGTCAATCCTGACCCCGTGTGAAACATCCAGAGCAAAATTCCTGGCTACGTGGAACACGGCTTATGTCAATCCTGACCCCGTGTGAAACATCCAGAGCAAAAATTCCTGGCTACGTTGAACGCGGCTTATGTCAATCCTGACCCCGTGTGAAACATCCAGAGCAAAAATTCCTGGCTACGTGGAACGCGGCTTACGTCAATCCTGACCCCGTGGAAAACGTCCAGAGCGGATCCTGGTCCTCGCAGAGCACGGCAGTGAACCCATACAAAGCATCCAGAGCGGAACCCAGTCCTCGCTGAACACGGCAGTGAACCCGTGGGAAGCATCTAGAGCAAAAATTCCTGGCTACGTGGAACGCGGCTTATGTTAATCCTGACCCCGTGTGAAACATCCAGAGCAAAAATTCCTGGCTACGTGGAACACGGCTTATGTCAATCCTGACCCCGTGTGAAACATCCAGAGCAAAAATTCCTGGCTACGTGGAACACGGCTTATGTCAATCCTGACCCCGTGTGAAACATCCAGAGAAAAAATTCCTGGCTACGTGGAAAGCGGCTTACGTCAATCCTGACCCCGTGGAAAACGTCCAGAGCGGATCCTGGTCCTCGCCGAGCACGGCAGTGAACCCGTGCGAAGCATCCAGAGCGGAACCTAGTCCTCGCCGAACACGGCAGTGAACCCGTGGGAAGCATCTAGAGCAAAAATTCCTGGCTACGTGGAACGCGGCTTATGTCAATCCTGACCCCGTGTGAAACATCCAGAGCAAAAATTCCTGGCTACATGGAACACGGCTTATGTCAATCCTGACCCCGTGTGAAACATCCAGAGCAAAAATTCCTGGTACGTGGAAAGCGGCTCATGTCAATCCTGACCCTGTGGAAAACGTCCAGAGTGGAGCCTGGTCCTCGCGGAACACGGCAGTGAACCCGTGGGAAGCATCCAGAGCAACTCCTGACTTCGTGAAATGCGGATAAGGACAACTTCACCCATCACTTGCGGGTCCTCACGACTCGCAAGGGAATAATTTCTCTTGTGAGATCCTTACGACTTATAAGAGAAAACCACACTTAGGAATCCTCACGATTCCTAAGGAGAAAAAAACCACCTACGAGATCCTCTCGATCCGTAGGGAGAAAAGTCTCTATGAGACCCTCACGGCTCATAGAATTGAAAAGTCTTAGGCGGCAGATCTGAACCTGCGGCCTAAGCCATCGCTATCTCTTGGAGAAATTAAGTTTATCAAGACAGCATGCTGATAATAAGAGAGTGACAGAAAGAACATTCGATTTACATTTGATCAAGCGTTCAAGACATACTTATTCATGCATGTGCAAACGGTTCAGAACGAGGAATAAGACAAGCTGAAATGGAAATTTTCTATTCATATCATAAAAAAAAGGGGTTCTTACAATCACGAAGAAATAAATAATCACATTATTAAAATGTTTACAAAGGTATAACCTCAAATCCGGGGCACGGATTGAGGAATTCAAAAGTAAGGCCGTCCAGAGTTCGTCTGGCCTTTCTGATTATTCTTGTGCTCAGCCTCTCGCGCTCATGTGTGTCAAGATCCTCGGCAAGCCCATCCGGCCTTCGGTAAGCAGCAACTATCGTCGTCTGCTGAAAAATTTGATGTAGGATGTCGATGAGGTTGTCTCGCCGTTTCTTCGAGATCAGCCCCGTCAGGTACACTGAATGCACCTTATCTTCGGCATCATCCAGCGCATTGAGCGGTAGGGCCTCGTGAAGCCCTGGAAGTGCTCTCCATATTGCTCCCAGCACGACTTTTAAGAGAGCTGAACGACGAGGAAGCAGCCAACCACCACTTGCGTTGAATCGACCCATGACCTCCGCACACTGGGCGTCCGTAAACTCCTGGTTCTGTTGACGGCCCTGTGTACGGATGTCCTCATAAGTGATGAACTCATACAGGCTATATAGACGCACCGCCATGATACCTGAAGAAAGCAGTACAGGGAGATTAGCAGATAAGAAGATACAGAGGGTTAAAAGTTAAACTCCTTGAGAGCAATGCTTTGCAGACAGGAGTGACACCGATCAAGATAAGTTATGAAGAGAATTTGAAGAAAATCCCTTGAGAACATTGAGAGCTTTGCTCTACAAAGATAATATAATAATGATAATAATATCAAATGCCATCTTTAACTTCCAAGATCCATGAAGAACTCTTAAGAGTTCTTCTATGTGATTTGGAAGGAGCAAAGCTCCATTAATTAAGAAAATCCAAGGAAAATTTTTCAGAGAGCAGAGCACTATTAATGGAACCCTAATAGGGTTCCCTCTAGTTCTCTTTAGACCCCTTTAGGGCAAAGCTCTGCTAAGTGAAACCCTAAATGGGTCTTCTGTAGATCAGGGATCTATTGAGAGCAAAGCTCATAAAATTGATTTAATTTAATCAAAATTAATATTTTTTACCTAAAATTCTCTAAAGTTTGAACTTTTAAAAGTGTTAAACAAGAGAGCAGGGCTCTGAGTTCTGAAAATAAAACTGTGAAGATGAAAATCATCTAAGGACCAAAGGTCCTATTTATAGGCATCAAATGCCCTTTCAACATCCAAGAGTTGCCGCAATGGTTGGAATTCTGCCACCGATGCGCTCACGTTTGGAAGGCCACGTAAGCGCAACGGTAGGGGGGCATTTGTTTACCCCAATCAGAGCAAAGCTCTGTTCAAATTCCAAGGTGGGAAACGAAGCAACGCTTCTGTTTCCCCCAATCAGAGCAAAGCTCTGTATTGAAAATTAAAATTGAAATAAATGAAGCCACGCTTCAGATCCTTTGCGCTGCGCGCAACGCGCCACGTGTCAAAAGCTGATACAATAGCGCAACGCCCGAAACAGCACACCCAATCAGAGCAAAGCTCTATTTAAACTAAAATTAAAGGAAGCAAAGCTTCAGTTGCGCAAGCGCTGAGCGACACGTGTCAGCGCAGTCGCTTTTGCGCAAGCGCTGCGCTGCGCGACACGTGTCAGCGCAGTTGCGCAATCGCAGCAGCGCTGCGCTCTGCGCTGCCCGACACGTGTCAGCGCAGTTGCGCAATCACAGCAGCGCTGCGCTGTGTGCTGCGCGACACGTGTCAGCGCAGTTGCGCACAGCGCAGCGCTGTGCGCTGCAAGACACGTGTCAGCGCAGATGCGCAAGCACAGCTGCGCTGCGCTGTGCGCTGCGTGACACGTGTCACGCTCTGGAGCATTTGCGCCAAACAGAATTAAAATTCTAAGAAATCTTTCTGTTCTTGTTAAAACAAGAAAATTTTCTTCTGTAAAACAGAAGCCCTTGGATCAAAGATCCAACGGTGGGGAAAATTCCCCAAATCACTCAGAGAAAGATCTCTTTAACAAATTTAACTAATTTATGGGCACTATAAAAAGGGCCCTAGACCTCAATTCAAAAGCATCAACATTTTGTGAGAAATTAAACAGAGAGAGTGAGCTCTAAAGAATTGGAGAGAAATCCTTAAGAACAAAAAAGGTAAAAAGCCTTTAGAAAAAGAGAAAATTCTCTTGTGAACAGATCATCGATCTAAAAACAAGATCAATGACCTTAAATAAAAAACAAATAAAAACAGTGCTTTGCACTTTTTATGAACCTTTGGTTCTCTGAGAGAAGAAAAACAAGAGAGATTTGTTTTCTTTGATCTAAATTAGATCAAGAAAGCAAACAGTGCTTTGCACTTCTGATTATGAACCATTGGTTCTAGAATCTAAAGGATTCTCAAATTTATAGTACCTTGCACTTGGAGATCTGCACTGTTGCGCTCCTGGGTTGGCGCAAGCCACCTGAGAGCGCCACGTGTCAGCATCTGAACCATTTGCGCTATGCGCTTTGAGATAGAGCTTTGCTCTCTGTAATTGGCGCAACTCACCAGAGTGTGCCACGTGTCAGCAGCGCAAGCGCAGCGCAGCGCACTACGCTTGCGCGACACGTGTCAATACTACAAGCGCTTGCGCTCTCTGATTGGCGCAAAGTGCCTGATAAATGCAAGGCATTTCCTAAAGGGCTAGGCCCAAATTAAAAGACCAAGCAGGCCTAATTAAATAGATGCTCTGCATCATTTATAAAAGGGCAGAGCCCAACCAAAACAAAGAAAGATAATGCAGTGAAGGGGCAAGGCCCTAGCACAGGTCCAATAGGCCGAAGACAAAAGAATATTGAAACTGGACTTAGCCCAGTCGTGGCCATAAGTCCTCAAATTAAATTGACTGAGCACGGCTGCTCCCTAAATCAATTTACATCCGGTTCGAGGGTACATCTCCGAACTCCTCTGACAGTTCTCGTTGTAATCCTTCAACGACGTCAGAGAGGTGACGGGTCCCAACGACTACACATATGGACTGCGGGGTCCTTAAACTCGTGGACCGAGACGTCCTTAAACTAATGTTGGACCGAAACGTCCTTAAACTAATGTTGGACCGAAACGTCCTTAAACTAATAGCGGACCACCACGTCCCTAAACTGGAATGTAGACCACCACGTCCCTAAACTGGAATATGGACCACCATGTCCCTAAACTGGAATATGGACCGCAATGTCCTTAAACTACCAATGGACCGCAATGTCCCTAAACTACCTATGGACCACTACGTCCCTAAACTGGAACAATAGAGCTCCCAAATGCTCTTTTGTTGGATCTAAACGATCCCGTTTAAGTTGATCTTAGCCTCAAATATGGCTAACGTATCCTTAAACATTCAAACAGACTTTAGTCCCAAATTGGACTACAAGACCCCCAATCAATTTTGGTTCAAGGGTATATCTCCGAACTCCTCTGACACATGTCGTTGTAATCCTTCAACGTCGTCAGAGAGGTGACGGGTCCCGACGGCCATATATTAAATGGACCACTACGTCCTTAAACTGGAAATGGATCTAGACGATCCCGTTAAGTTGATCTTAGTCTCAAATCAGACTAACGTATCCTTAACGAACGTTTAAGTTGATCTTAGTCTCAAATGCGGCTAACGTATCCTTAAACTAAAAACATCAAACCCAAATCTAATTAAATACGGATTTGGACTAATCCACGTCCTACGGGCGACGGCATTACTCAGTCTCCGTATACAATCCACGGGCAACCACAAACAAAATAAATACACACGACACGAAGTGAAATTCTGGAGAAGGAGAAAGTTGCTATCGCGATGCGGTAGCGTAATTAACTGCAGGGGCTTGCGCCTGCAGGGAAGAGCGCCCCCACAATCAAAAACCCCTCTAACGAGAGGGAATCTGACGAAGTCTGCTACATCGGCCGCATCCGTCTAAACCTCCGATACACGGTGCCATAAATCAACTTGGCATCTTCGGAGAGGTAGACGGATAAAACCATATAGCATCTGCCCCGAATCTCAGGCTAGACGCCCTCAGCGTCGTCGACCGTCTTTCGGAGGGGAACAATGATTCTGGTAGGATTCCTTCAGTTTTGTCACGCGATGATATTTGGATCCCGATCCTACTGTGAGTATATACAACTCCTCGGGAAATTTCTCACTTAACGATCATTGCTATAAACCTAGTAGGTGTCTAGAAAGGTGTTAACGGGGCTACGCCCACAGGGAAAAGAGGATACTTAATTAAGGAACTTCGCGAAAGCGTTGGAAAACCTCCCTCGAAGTACCGACACTGGCCTGGCTGAACGGTTAAGCAAGTATTGTACGGTGAGATTGATCCCGACTAATTCTTCCTTTATGGTTTGAGGAGGGATTCGAGAGACAGTGGGAGCCATCCTGTTTAGACAAACTAAAAACCACTCTAAACTTGCAAGAGCATCATGCTAAAGTGTTTCTTTTCTCTCTCCTAATTGCAGCGACCAATCAACATGACCGGACTTAAGTTATTACTAGATAAAAATATACTGACAGGGCCAAACTACAAAGATTGGCTCAGGAATGCCAAAATGGCAATCACTTACGACAAGTTGGGGTATCTCCTTACCACAAAAGCTCCCCCTGTCCCAGGTCCCACCTCCAGCGTCGCGGATAAAGAAATCCGTAAGACATGGGAGATCGATTGCGCGAAGGCCAAGTGCCTCGTGCTTGCCTCTATGGACAATGAACATCAGAGGAGGCACGAGAATATGGACCTAGAGTCCATATTTCTTCATACAAAAGAACTGTATGGAGAGCAATCTCGTATCGCCATATACGAAGTGTCGAAGAAGCTGTTTTCGACAAGATTGGCCGTCAGATCATCGGTAGCGGAACACGTGCTTAAGATGATTGGCTACATAGAGGAGCTCGCGGACCTTGGGACTACATTGGAGAATGAACTCTATACTGACTTTATTCTCCAGTCCCTTCCTTCCACTTACTCCCAGTTTATCCTAAACTTCAACATGCAAGGAAAGGAGGTTGAACTTTCCGAGCTTCTGAACATGTTGAGGAGTGCTGAGGGCACCCTACAGAAAGGTAGGGAAACATCCACTTTGTTTGTAGGAGGATCTTCCTCTTCTAAATCCAGGACGAAATCCAAGGGAAAGAAGAAGAAAGCCCCCGCCAAACCAAGGGGCGGTGTTAGTAAAGTGGATACGAAAGGAAAGGAAAAGGCAACAAAGGTAGCGGAAAAGCTTGTGGGAAAGGAAGAATGCTTTTACTGTCACAAGAGTGGACACTGGAAAAAGGATTGCAGGGCTTGGAAGTCCAGAACCCAGGATCTGAAGCAAGTTGCGGCTTCAGCTTCAGGTGTGTATGTTATTGAAAACTGTCTATCCATAAACTCTACTTCCTGGGTATTGGATACCGGGTCAGGATCTCATATCTGTAATTCTTTGCAGGCGTTGAGAAAGCGTAGGTTTTTGAAAGCAGGTGACATGACCATCAAAGTTGCAAACGGAGCTAGCATGGATGCTGAGGCCGTGGAGGACTATCACCTGGGAATGTCAGATGGACATGTTTTGGTTTTACGTAATTGCTTTTTTGTACCCAATGCAACCTGTAATATCATTTGTGTATCTTTAGTTTCTAAAGAAGGTTATGAATTTGCGTTTGTAAGTAATGTTGTAAACATTCACCTTAATCAAGTTCTGATTGGGTCAGGTACGTTGAGCAATGATATATACGTATTAAACCAACCACAGATTTTCAATGTCCAAAATACACACAAAAGAAAGTCTCCAGAAATCAATCAGGCTTTCTTATGGCATTGTAGACTCGGTCACATCAATGAGAGAAGGTTGACGAAGTTACATACAGAAGGATATTTGGATCCGTTCGAATATCAATCATATGCAACTTGTCAATCCTGTCTCAAAGGGAAGATGACAAAAACTCCGTTCACTGGACACGGAGTAAGAGCGAGCGAGCTCTTGGGACTCGTACACAGTGACGTGTGCGGTCCAATGTCTACACATGCGCGAAGCGGTTATTCTTACTTCATAACTTTTACGGATGATTTTTCAAGGTTCGGACATGTCTTCTTAATGAAGCATAAATCTGAAGCCTTTGAAAAGTTCCATGAATACAAGAATGAAGTAGAAAAACAAACAGGCAAAAGTATCAAGACACTGAGATCGGATCGAGGTGGTGAATACTTGAGTGCCGAGTTCTTGGATTACCTTAAAGAGAATGGAATTCTCTCTCAGCTTACTCCTCCATACACTCTGCAACATAACGGTGTATCGGAGAGACGGAACCGAACCCTATTGGATATGGTACGGTCCATGATGAGTAACGCTGAGTTGCTGTTCCCCTCCGAATGATGGCGCGACAGGGACGTCTTACCTGAGATTCGGGGCAGATGCTAATTGGTGCTATCCGTCTACCTCTCCGAAGATGCCAAGTTGATTTATGGCACCGTATATCGAAGGTTTAAACGGATGCATCCGATGTAGCAGTTTTCGTCAGATTCCCCCTCGCTTGAGGGGTTTTTGATTGTGGGGACGCTCTTCCCTGCAGGCGCAAGCCCCTGCAGTTAATTACGCTACCGCATCGCGGTAACCACTTTCTCCTTCTCCAGATGGTCACTTCGTGTCGTGTGTGTTTATTTTGTGTTTAGTTGCGAGTGGATTGTATACGGAGACTGAGTTATGTCGTCACCCGTAGGGCGTGGACTAGTCCAAATCCGTATTATCTTAGATTTGGGTTTGGGGGTTTTGGGTTTAAGGATGCATTAGCCTCGTTTTGAGACTAAGATCAACTTAAACGTTTGTTAAGGATACGTTAGCCTGGTTTTTAGACTAAGATCAACTTAACGGGATCGTTTAGATCCAACAATAGAGCAATTAAGGGAGTCCTGTTGTTTAGTTTAGTGACGTTGTGGTCAATAGGTAGTTTAAGGACATTGCGGTCCAATGTTAGTTTTAAGACGTTGAGGTCAAGGTTAAGGACATTATAGTCCGTTTTTAGTTTTCAGGCATTCCGGTCAAGGTTAAGGACGTCATAGTCCGTTGTTAGTTTTAAGACATTCCAGTCAAGGTTAAGGACGTCATAGTCCATGGGTTTAAGGACCCCACAGTCCGATGTTAGTTTTAAGACATCATGGTCAAGGTTAAGGACGTCATAGTCTATGAGTTTAAGGACCCCACAGTCCGATGTTAGTTTTAAGACATCCCAGTCAAGGTTAAGGACATCATAGTCCATGAGTTTAAGGACCCCACAGTCCGTTGTTAGTTTTAAGACATCCCGGTCAAGGTTAAGGACATCATAGTCCATGAGTTTAAGGACCCCACGGTCCGTATCAATGTGTGGTCATAGGGACCCGTCACCTCTTTGAAGACGTTGAGGAATAACAACGCCAAGTATCAAAGGAGTGAAGAGATGTACCCTGGAACCAAGGTAGATTAAACAGTCTTTGACCCAGTTTGGGACCGAGATCAATTACTTATGTTATGAGCCCATTGGCCCAGTTAAGTTTGGATTGAGGACTTATGGCCATCTTGGGCTAAGTCCAATCATGTTTGGAATATTGGCTTTCTGTTAGTCCATTAGAGGAGAGGCTTTGCCTCTAGACACTTAGCCAATGTGGCTAAAGTTAGTGTTACACACTAAAGACCAATCAGTGTTGAACACTGAGAATGAGATTGACAAGTTAATGTTTAACACTAAAAGATAGTTAGTGTTAAACACCAACAACAGGGCTTTCAAATTAGTGTTTATACACTAAAGCAAATCAGTGTTAAACACTGGCAGTGGAATTTCAAATTAGTGTTTAACACTAAGGCAGATCGGTATTAAACACTGGAAACAGGGCTTTCCAAATTGGTGTTCAACACTAAGAAAGTCAGTGTTAAACACTGTAAATAGAGTTTTCCAAATTAGTGTTTAAACACTAAGAAAATCAGTGTTGAACACTGGACATAGAGGTTTCAACTTTAGTGTTAAACACTAAGGCAAGAGGGGTCACGTGGTAGCACGTGAGAGCGCCCTCAATTCATTTTATTCTGCCAAAAGTATTGAATACTTTGGAGCATCACGTGCTGTCACGTGATGGACATTTAAATGTTTGTCTGTTAGAGCTTCTGCCAAGGGGTCACGTGGGGCACGTGAGGCATTGCCTCAAAGCCCTTCTCTGTGGAACTTTTCAGGGGTCACGTGGTAGCACGTGACCCTGCTTCTTTACATGTTTGTTTATCTTTTAAGAATTAAATCCTTCATAGGGTTAAACCCTAGTTATAACTTTAGAGGAATTAAATTCCCACTTTCTTTTTGAAGAATTATATTCTTAGATGGAGTTAAACCCCAGCTTTTCTTCTGTAAGAATTAAATTCCTGATGTATGTGAAGAACTGAATTCTATCCTAGGGTTAAACCCTAATTTCTTCTTTCTTGAGGGAATTAAATTCCTGTTATTTTGACAGAATTAAGTTCTTAATTAGGGTTAAACCCTGGTTCTGTTCATTTTGAAGGAATTAAATTCCTATAACATAGGGCTAAACCCTAATTTTATTTCAAAGGAATTAAATTCCTATAATTCTGTGAGAATTAAATTCTCAAACTTCCATTCCCTCTCTATACTTTGGATCTGCATGGCAGGATCTCAACCCAATGAGAATTAAATTCTCAATTCATGGGGAGATGTGCACTTTGCAGATCCTCTACTAAAGAGTGAACTAAGTTCTTCTTTTTAATATAAGAGTTAAACTCTTTTGAGAATTAAATTCTCTTTTTAAAAGCCTCTCCTTTCTTACCTAAGGTTTTCTTTTGCAGAAGATCCAATTCCTCTAAAGTCTCCAGGCTCTATTTTTTCTTCTCTCTATGTCCCTCTATCTCTGTCCCCTTTTTTTTCTCTGTATATCTCTTGGCTCCTATTTATAGGAGAAGGAGCGGAATCAATTAGTTTTAGTGAATCTTTCATTGAGAGATTTGATTTGTATTCATTAGAGATTTGATTTGCATTCATCATTCATTTGGACCTTTGGATTATTAGGTGAATTTTATTCACCATTGGATTTTAAATCCAAAGATATTCACTTGTTAATTCGGTTAGATTTTAAGAGGAAATCTTTCCAAGTTCAAGATTTTTCCATAAATAGGTGATATTTAATCACCTTTAGATTTTTAATCCAATCGGTTCCAAATAATCATTTTCCTTTGGAAAGATTTGAATGCCTTTCAGAATTTAATTCTGTTAAATAGAGAGGCTTTGAAAGCCGGTCACGTGTGACCACGTGACCCTTGGTCACGTGTAGGCACATGACACCTGGTCACGTGTAGGCACGTAACCCCCTGGAACGAGCTTTCTTCTCCTTTCTGCGCTCTGTTTTCTGGCAGCTGTTCAACCGTCACGTGCCAACACATGACCCCTGGTCACGTGTGAGCACGTGACCTTGTCTGAAGCCTTTTCCTTGACTTGATCAGGGAACTGATGTGTCTTTGCCGCTGCTTTTAAATGTCACGTGCCAACACGTGACTGCTGGTCAC
Organism: Agapanthus africanus; assembly: GCA_030015575.1. NCBI lineage: Eukaryota > Viridiplantae > Streptophyta > Magnoliopsida > Asparagales > Amaryllidaceae > Agapanthus > Agapanthus africanus. The sequence continues at coordinate 442,323,690 of JASDDO010000031.1, forward strand.
GTGCTAGCACGTGATACCTCCTCCGTATGCTTTCCTGATTTTAAATCAGGAAACAAATGCCCCCACAGCATTGTTCTCACGTGTCTGCACGTGAGTGCAACGCTGTCACTTTTTGGGACCGTTGGATTCCTCTAGGGATTTGGGGAGGTGAAGCGTCTCCATCACATCTTATAAAATTATGGGTCATTTCAGAAGCGCCTCCACTTTTGCTTATCTTCCTCATTGCAAACTTTTTCTGAGAATTTAATTCTCTTCTTCCAGAGCTTAGTTCTCTGCCTCGAAACATTTTCAGGGTTTAACTCTGTTCAAAAAGACTCTTTTCTTCAGGTAATGCTCTTGAATGAACGATGAACTCTCACATTCCTCTGGATTTTAAATCCAAAACAAGGGTTTTTACCCTTTTTGAATATGAACCCATTTTTTCTTCAAGTTTTTCAACCAAAGTATGAAACCATGTATCCTTCAACAGTAGATCTTTTTAGGGTTCATATGATCTTTAGGGAGATAATGGTGGCGGTTAAAATTTATGGAATTTAATTCCATCCCAAAAAAAGTTTCTGGGAATTTAATTCCCCTTTTCTTAATAAGGAATTTAATTCCTATGAAGAACTCGGTTTCTTCACATGGAGGCTTCTTAGGGTCTCTTTGCCCTAGGTTGTCCTTCTGTAATTAATGAAGCAGAAGTTTGCAATGATGTCTTCTGTGGGAATTTAATTCCCTTGATCCTGTTTGATTTGTTGTAGAGTCCAAGGTAGATTTGTCTTCTAGGGGATGTGCAGGGCCACTTGAAACCCACTTCCTATTTAATGAGGATATCCCCTTTGTCTCATTACAACTGCTTGGTCTCATTATTAACGAGAAGTCATCCTGATTCTGTGGGGCCCATGTGTTTTGTAGCCAATGGTCCTATAAAAAAAGTCTGCTATCGCTTTCTTCAACTGTCTTCATGCTCATGCATGTATATATATTGCTGCTTTGCTTTTGACAGTTTTCTTTTATTCGATCTCAGGTGCAATGGCTTCTGTTCCGTGCTTCCCCTTCACTCGCTCGGAGGCCGCTTTTCCTCAATCACCATCTGACGAGGAAGCGATGGCGATGATCCGGGCTCATGACCTGAACTGCACCAACTTGCTTCTGTGGGGAACTTGGTACAGCCATATTATCCGGGGTCGCCAGAGTTTCCTCTGTGAAGTGCCGACAGAGCCCACTTTCCCATTTTCGCCGATGGATCCTCCGAGGACGGTTTTCGCTGTGGAGATGCCAAATTGGACTCCGACGGGACGACTTGAGCCTTCGACGACCGGTATCCTGAACCATCCAATCCCCGCTATAGATATCCTGGGACGACGCATTTTCCAGGGTGAGGCCCACCCATAGGGACAAATTTATAAGATAGGGCTCACTCCTCGGCACCCTACGGGCTACCTCCTCTGGGCTCGCATATCCTTGCTACCCATCGTGCGCGGCTGCAGAAGGTCGGGCTTTACCAAGTGATATATGCGTCACTCTTCCATTATCAATCCCCGCATGTCTGGTGGGTTAAGGCGTTCTTGAATCAATGGAATCTCCCCACCAACACTTTTATTTTAGGAGATCGCGAGGTCTCGATCTCTTTGGCAGAATTTTATGAAATCTCGGGATTGCCAATCAGGGGTACACTGTATGAGGAGTTGCTGCCTCCCAACGAGTACGTCTTTGAGCCCGAGCCTGCACCGGTTGACGGCTTGTCTGCCGAGAACGCTGTCCGCCACAAGCGTCCCAGCTTGATCAAGGCGCTAGGTATCTTTGACCGATTGTTCACCGAATCTGAGGAGCAGGGTGTTAGTTTTAAGAGCTTCATTGCCTGCTTCCTTCGTGAGGACGTCCTGTCGAAGACAACTCCGAAGTTCGCAAACATCAAAGATCCCTTTGGGTTTGGTCCGAAGAAGCTGCCGACCACTGAATCTGATCTACCACAGTACTACATCCCCATTATGTCTCCGATGTCTTTTGAATCCATTGCAGCTCCCGGCATGGATGAGGAGATGTTCTTCGCGGGGTTTGTCAGTGTCTGGCTCAGTTGGTTTGTCATCCCCATGCATCGCCACTTTATGAGAGCCTCGGTTATCTACCCGGCTCATTGTATCGCTGAGGGGACGCGGTTGGTCATTGGCATCCTGGCGTTAGCGCATCTTTATCACGGGTTGGGCACTGCAGCTAATACCGCCAGCCCTGGCGTAGATGTGGTAAATTTCTCGCTTCACTACTTTACGTCCTGGATCGAAATGCACGTCTTGGGTGCCTTCGCTATGCATCAAAGGCCCGCATCTTACAACGCTTATACCTTCCCAAGGCTTATGCGATTGGTGGATGCTTCTGCTGCTGACCCGACTCAATTCGGGGCTATTCGGGCGTTGATTTCTCCTCATGCTACTGCTAACGGGCTAGTTTTTAATGATCGGGTCTTATCTTCTCCCTCAGGTCCAGTTCAACAACTCTGGGACCGATCAAAGGACAACGTACCTTCTTTGAGGCCCCGGGAGGCCGCGCACTTGTATGCAATTAGACCAGGCTATTTGGTATTTCTCCAGGACAGTGCAGCTCTTTTCATGCAGTACAACCCGCATCGCTTCTCCCGGCAGCTTGGATATGACTAGGGCGTTCCTTTCGAGGCTTTCATAGTTGCGCCAGTCCCTTCACTCGATGCCGTTCGCGATGCCGCTCACCATTTCATGAGGTTGAACACCGGCTCCCACTTCATGGTCCCTGAAGCTGAGTACATGCCCCGATCCGTGGGATCGTTCACGGGTTGGTATCTCCATCGAGTCAACCCAATTATTCTTGAGGAAAGAAGGGTACTCCTAGGCCATAGTGCTCCCACTCAGGTTCCAGCCACGGGAGCTACGCTGCGACCGCGTGCCCCGATCCGCTTTTCCTTGAGGGATATCGGCATCGCGCTTATCCCGGGGGAGTCAGGGGTAGATCTTATTCCAACCGCTGGTATGCCCCTGGATACTCGGTCGCGGGATAGACGGGCTCCGGCAACAGCACCACCACCCGAGGCGGCATCGCCCTCCGTGGCATCGACAATGGCGGTATCATCCCCGGTTGTGGCATTGGGTGAGGGTAACAGGGATGAGGGTGTTGAGGGTGACGTGGGCCGACGTCGCCCTAAGTCTTCGTGGGGAAGGAAACGGTCGTCCACGGCGACTGGCACTGGGTCCAAGCGCCGAAGGAAAGTGGCTACTAACTTGCTCGACTCTTTAACGGAGTCCGAGCCCATTCTTGAAGACGAACCATTGGCGTTGCAAGAGTCAGACGCTGGACTTCTTTTCCCGAGTTCGGTCGATGAGTAAGCCACACAGTTGGCCGAGGCCATACGGCGTTCCAAAGACGCGTCTCATAATGCCAGGGTTCCGAAGAAGCCCTATCCCGCTGTAATCTTTTACGAAGACCCTTCGTGGATTCGGCGGCGGTTTATCGGTCCTTTGGAGGAATGGGGGGAAAGGGCCCTGAAACAGGCCGCTTCAGAAGACGCAGCGGGCGCGCTTTCTTTATGGACCGGCGGCCATGAGTCTACCCTTGAGCCCCGGCGAGCACGCCTCCTTGAGAAGGAGCAGCGGCTTGAAGAAGCCATATTGAAGGCTTCTTTGCGCATCGGTACGTTGTTGTTCTTTTTTTTTTGTAGCTTTTCAAATTATTTACGCCTGTATATATGTATCCTTATTCTTATTTGAATTGTGCAGAATCTTAGACGCTGGGGGAGCTCCTTACGGGCTCATTGAAGCTAAAGCCTGCCGAAATTCCCGATGAAGCATTGCTCGATGTGGAGGGGGCTGATGAGGCTGCTCCTCTTATGGTAGAGCCTCCAGTGGCGGTTCTTGATCGGGGAATGCTTGCCCTTTTGGGGGAGGTTCCTTTGGAGGTTACCTTTCCAACGGCTCTTCCTGAAGGCGGCCCAGAGGCTGAGATGGAGGTAGTCGGGACTACCCTCCCTTTGTTAGAGCCTGCGGTTCCGGCAGAGGCTGTCGAAGCCGCTATTCCCCCGACTCAGAACGGGAGGAGTGTTGAAGGTAACCCTCTGCATTTTAAATTAGCAATCTTTCCGTGGTCTGAACTCTTTTTTTTCCTCAGAATTGCGCGGGCTGGCGGCCTCTATCGCTGATTTGTCGCCTCGGCAATCGTTTCAGCATTTATTGGAGATGGCAGCTCCGCAGGCGATCTCCCCTCAGCGCTGTAGGGTTGCTGGGCACGCGCACAAGGGTCTACGAGGCATCAACCATGCCCGATTAAAATTTTAGCCGTGCCGAACAACCCGAATACGAATCTTTAAACTAGGGTTTAGGCGAAAACTAACATGCTAAACACTTTAACACTAAGTGAGAGGGATTACAACCTTTGTAGATCCGGTCCTTCACTTCTTAAGCTCCGTGTTGAGGTCCCTTCGCTGCGATCATCATGTTCTGGACACTAGAGAGGCTTCACGAAGAGAATGATGCAACCTTTGCTTCCGATCTTCGATACAAAGATGATCTACCTTGAAGTTTCGTTAACACAAGCTAACACTCATAATATGAAGTGAACACCCTCATCTAAATGGCAAGGGAAGATGAGGATGATGAAGTAGGATTTTTGCTCTCTTTATTTATCTTTTTCTCATATTTATTCATCACTTGAAAAAGCTAGTAAGCTTTTTCCATGAAGAAAGAAGAAGGAAGAAGATGATGAATTTTGATAGAATTCCTTTTGTGATGAATAATGCAAAGGAGATAATGATGAATAATGCAACCATGGTTGTCTAAACCTTTGTAGAGAATTAACCAAGGCTAGGGTTTGGGTTAGGTTAAGAATGAGTCACTTGAAAATATCTTTTCCAAAACAAAAAAGAAAACCTTCTAGAAACATCTAGAAAGGTTTAACCCTAATCAAACCCTAACCATGTTTAATCTCTACTAAACATGTTGCATTAGTAATCATATCATGTTACAATATTATATATCACATATATAATATTTATTGTAACCAAATAAAATAATACAATTAACATATATCGCATATATATCAATGTATTACCCGAGTGAGAAAAAGAATTTTTTAGTGAGCTAATATTAGTTAATGTAATTTAATATATCATATATATTATTATACACTAAATTATCGAATCAACACTTGATCCGATAATCCGGCTATATCGCATATAACCGACTAATATTTATCCGTACCGATTCATCGAATCAACACTTGATCCGATGACCCGGCTGATATCATATATCGCGAGAATAGAATACGGTATCTTATATCGCATTATCCTCGGTCCCGCACATATCACATATGTGCCCCTACTCCGTTTTTCCTGAGCCAAGAAACCTCTGTGTAGGACTCTAAAGAATCGTCAATACGCCGGCAGTAGGTGATGATCATATCAAACACCCACAAGCTGCAAGCGGTCAGCTAAACGTAACAGCCACCCAGGTATTGAGCGCTCAGAAGATCAACAAGCAAGCCTGTACATTCTCCTGTGAATCCAAACAGTAACACTCCCGTACAGTCCGGTCTCGTCGTCTGATATGTCGCATATCTCGCCTAGGGGTGGTAAACGTCAGACCCCAGTAGCTTGATAAGTCGTGTCGATATAAGGTCTATAACAGTTCGAGAAACTACTGATAACACTTACCGGTAAATCTCAACAACCCTGGCCAGGGATTTCCGGTTATAGCCAATCGAACACAGCACAACATCAACTCCCTATACCGGGAGAGACGAATCCCCTCCTATCGCTCATTGCCTCCATGTGATTCGGGACTGTACCCAAAAGCCACCTTTTTGCATGCCCTCTTGGACGTGGTATGATGGAAATCAAAGCACAGTGGGAATCACACAAGACTCTATGACGATCTCGGGTCAACAGACTACTCTGTACCAGTGTCACCGGAGAACTGCCATCTGACGTGAGGTATAATACCATCTGGGAGTTCTCGGCGAGTCCGTCCAGTGTACCCAGTCTCTACTGAGCACCCGTACACCATCCTTGATGTCAAACACCGATGGATATGGGATCATCCATCGCCCATCATATGGGTCAAGATGCGTATACGGTAGTCTACTCTGGTGCATCGATGCCCTGTCTCGATACACCCTCGACTAGGAACAGTTATAGGATGTACTCGTCGACTACCGTGGCCCAACTAGTATGATCTCATCATAGTCCCAGTTGTCGAGTACATATCCTAAGGGCTTTATCAACATGTAACATAGAGACAATCAGAGTACATGTTAAGATAAAGTACAAGTAGATAGCATACTATCATGTCGAGCAAGAAAGTCCTCCCTATATATGTCCAAGCATCCATTACAATATACATCGTATGTACAATAATGGCCTCTAGGGCATACATATAATTAACAATCTCCCACTTGCACTAGGGCCATTTGTTGTGGTATCACATACCCAACAATTAGCTGCGGTTGAAGTATCTCATACTCAACCATCCCATAAATGTCTCTACTGGGAAAAAGTCCTTTGTGAGTGGATCCGCGCTGTTGTCCTCTGTGTCTACTCTCCTAACCTCGATCTCCCTGGAGATCAACCATCTCCATGATCAGGTGATACTGCCTAAGAATTATATCTGGATTTCTGATGGGACGGTAGTTCCTTGGTATAAGCCACAACTCCATTGTCACACAATGGTAGGAACGAAGTTCATCTCATGAACTTATATATATCCAGACTGCTTCTATGGTAGCATCTTCTGTAACGATGTATCTTGCCTTTAATCGTCTAGTAAGTCGCGGTATCTAGCTTGAAACTCTTCCAACAAACCGTCCCTCCACTGAGGGTATAGACAATGCCTGCGACTGACATTCAGTCGTTCTTATCACCCTGGAACCTTTCCAGTGATTCTCCCCAGGATCGATTGATACCATCTCACTACAACTAGTGAGTATCCTAACATCCAATTAGATCTATCTCATAGATACAAAAACCCAGGATTTAGGAGGTATCATTTTGATCCTATATGGAGAATCCTTGTGATAAGCGGAGATTGACTGAGCGTAGCATAGAAAACTCCTTCCCTATCAAGAGTATGTCATCCACGTACTCTACGAGGATCACCACCACACTCTCTACTACCTTTTTGTATATACAAGTTTCATCTACCATTTTGATGAAGTCAAACTCTTTGACTACCACATCAAAACAGATGTTCCAACTCCGCGATGCCTGCTTTATCATATAAAACATCTTGCACACGTTTCCGCTGCTCCCACAGTCTACGAAGCCCTCTGGCTGTGTACTTATAGACTCTATCTTTTAAAACATCATTTAGAAAAGCAGTCATGACACCCAACCGCCAGATATCATATTCATGGTATGTAGCCGTGGCAAGAAGGATCTGGATGGACTTAAGCATAGCTTTGAAAGTCTCAACTTTTCCATGTACACCAAGTAATCTTCTCAAGATATACCTGCTCCTGATATGGATTTAACCCTTCAGATAAAGCAACCAAAGTCCATACTTTGTTGGTGTATAAGGATTCCATCTCAGATCACTTAGCATCCAGCCATTCTTACAGAGTCCCACTCCTGATGGCCAGCTCGAAACTAGTTGGTTCATCATCTCATGATGCAATCCTCGCTCCCACTGTCATAGAGAAACCGAAGTATCTCTCATGTGGGTGAGGAACCCTACTAGATCGGTGGAGAGGTTGAGGTTCGTTGGAAACTATTGAATCCTTTGGTTCTACCAAATCATCAGCTGCAGTTTGTATAGCTGGAACATTTCCAGTTCTACATAACAGACCTTGCCTCGAGCTTGTCCGGATTTTGCTTTTAAACATAGGCCGGACAACCCCAAATCTTTAACAAACTTAAGATATGGTCTCTTCCCTTTCCATATCACATATGAAGTGGTAGGCAACTGATTTGATTTGAACCCTATTCAATAGGTATGCAGCTTCTCAAGTGCATAACTCCCAAAAGGAAATAGGAAACTCAGTAGTACTCATCATAGAGCACACCATATCAAATAGGGTGCTATTGCTCCGCCCCGATATACCATCGTGCTATGGTGTATACGGAGGAGTAATGCTGAGAGAGAATCTCATTCTCCTTTAGAACAGTCCAGGAATTCCGTGCTTAAGTATTCTCCTCCTTGATCTCATCAAAGGACATAATACTTATACCCGTTTTTGGTTCTCTACTTCTAACTTATATTCTGTGAATATCTCAAAAGGTTCGGACTTGTGTTTCAACAGGAACATATGTCTGAATCTTGAGAGATCATCAGAGAATATAATGAAGTACAAAGAACCGGTCTTGGCATGTGTAGACAGGGGACTTTCATACATCAGCATGTATCAATCCCAAGAGTTCACTAACTCTTTCTCCGTTTCCAACAAACAGAGCTATGGTCATCTTATCTTTGTGACATGACCAGCAAGTTTCACAAGATGTAAATTCAAACAAATTTAAATATACATCTTAATGTAACTTCAGCTAGTCGGGTCGCATTGATATGACCTAGTCTACAATGCCTCAAGAAGAATTCGTTCATTTCTGAACTCTTCCTCTTGTGTGTGTTCTATATACTAAGAACTGTGGTTTGATTTAGAACGTCAATGCTTTTAGATAACGTGCCTGAACCGATCAACTATTGATATAGGAAATGTTCAAAACATTATCCAACATTACAAAATTATATCCTTCTTTACTAATAAAGAGACTGATATGATTTTGTATATCAGGTTCGGTATCTAATAACATTTGTTCAGAATCAATGTATTCCGGTAATACAGGATGACAGTGACCAACAGACTTGGCTGCAACACTTGCACCGTTTTCTGCCTCATGAAACTTATCACCCGTTCTCGGTTCTTTACCTTTCTGTAGCCCATGTAATATATTACATATGCGGGATCCTGATCTGGTATCACATACCCAGGACGTAAAGGATACTAAGAAACAGTTCTGTGTAACGAACACACCCGAAGATGATGCATCAACATGCACTTTCTTCATTTGGGCGGCACGGGAAATCTGGTATTCCCCAATTTCCTGCTCTGTCTTATAACAATTATAAGTTAGAGCGGGACCAACGTTCCCCAGCTCAGTATAACAAGCGGGTTCGGTCAATATATCCATTTTATTATCTTGATTAAGGCGTGATATGGTCGCTACCTGGAGAGAGAGAAGAAAACACTCAGCGTATGCTCTTGCAAGATTAGATTGGTTATCTAATATATCTAATCAGGATGTCTCCCACTGTTTTAATCAAATCTTCCTTCAAACCCTAAAAGGAAAGACTAACCGGGATTAATTACACGCTACAAGTTCGCCAATCTTTCAGCCAGGCCAGTGTCGGTACTTTGAGGGAGGTCCCCCGTGCTTTCGCACGAACCTAATTAATGTATACCTTGTTTTCCCAGGGGCGTAACCCCGTTAACACCTTTCTAGACACCTACTTGATCGGCTAACTGTAATGTGTAAAACTCTCCCAGGAGTAACTCTTACTCGCAGCGGGTATCGGGATCCAACTATCTCATAGAAGGTATGCAATCTCATTGCAAATTTCAACACTTGAAATTCCCGATAATATTTTACCCCAAGCGATCTATGACCTTGACTGAGTCAACAAACCATAGACCGTAAGTAAAGTTCAACCCGTCATTTCCCGATTGAATTAAACCCACCCGCACGACCCTTGACTGAGTCAACAAGGCCGCACGACTACCCTAATCCAATCGCATCATATGCATTGCAGATAAGCACTAATCAGCTACCGCACACTACGCCTTGACTGAGTCAACAAACGCAGCACGAATACTAACTATTACTTATCTGAAATGACGGAGGGCTACGACAGGTTTTTAAGAAAACCCTTTGCGTAATGAACTTTATATCGTTGTAGAATCGAGTGATTTTTAAATGGAGTGCTTTTGAGGCTTTTCTAGTTTTACTAAAGGGGTCACTCCCGGTGAAGGGATCGTCGGCCCTTTTCTCATCGAATAAGGTGCAGGATATTTCACAAATATCACTATGCAAAGCAAGAACTATAGAAGCAATCAAAAGATAAACTGAGTTTGTAGCATCTGCTAGTTTCACTAAAGAGGTCACTCCCGGTGAAGGGATCTCGGCTCTTTCCTTATCGAATAAGGTGCTGGATGTTCTACAAGGAACACCGTTATACAAAGCAAGAACTAGAGCTACCAGTTTTTAAACAAGTTTCTACAACATCTTAGGTTTCTTTTAGTTTCATTAATCTCATTAATGAAGTCCCATTTTATTATGCTTCGCAAGCATCTCTTTTGAAAAAGAAATCTGCAATATAACATATATCTCATATATATAATATAAACATTCGTCTCAAGCAGTAATATGATCTCATCACAGAACATTGCAGCAGAAGAACATATATGAAATATTGGATATACTAGGACGTCCGTGTTTTAGTACGAGCCTGTATAAAACACGGATTCCACGGTCGCGATGAATAGCCAAACCCACATCCCTAGACCCCTACGAGAGCGGCAAGCAACACTGCCAATTCTAGGGTTATGAGACCCGGTCTCGACTCCTCGAGATGGTCTCCCACTGGACCCTAGAACCCGGTTACTTGTGCTCCCCGCCTTGGGTCTACCTAATGCGGAAAAGTAAATAATATACAACGGTGACATCTTCCGCAACCTGGAAGTGCCCCAATAAAAGAATATTACATACAAATGAATTTTACATGAATGAAAAAGAAAAAACTCTCATCTCACATTAAACCCCCGGCTATTCAGAACACGACGATCCAATATAACATATCACATAATATCTCATATCATCAACGTAAGCAAGTATGCGTATCCCGATTGTCGTTGATGTATAGCAACGAAGCCGGCGATACACCACATACTACGCTTACGGTCACAGAAAAGAAAGTGTAAAACTACAACAGTTGGAATCCGCAAACTCTTTAGACATCACATGTCTAATTAAATGAATTCCTTAGACATCGCATGCCTAACAATTATAAACCCCGCATTTTAGTCTCATTTATCGAAAACTCTTTTCAATGTCAAGTCGTGGAATTCAACAAGATTCCCGATATTCTGATCGAATACTCGTCGCAAACTTTAGTAGACGGCCGCACCCCCAGATGCCGTCGACGAAGTGCACTAAGGCGGAACACCGCTGCCGCGAGCACCCGAACGGATGCTTTTGGCGACGGGGTTCTCCTACAGTCACTTGGTCGGGGCTATGGGGCGTGGCTGTCTATTAAGTTTATCCGGCGAGTATCCGCGTACGCTACGTGATTGTGACGGACTTTTGATCACATCAAAATTCTGTGGCAACCGATCAATTTGAGACTAAACTGCTAGATTTATAATATTCAAAATAGTTATCTCATAACTTCTTGTGGATTCCAAATATTGTATCACATTCCAGATAAATAGACAATGTTAAACTTTCCGATCGAATAATCAAACACCTAAGATTTCCCCAATTTATCTCAACACTTGAAATCAGTTTAAAAACATCTATCACATGCCACAGTACCAATGGTCCAGCCGTAGAAGAGTCAAGCCAACGCCTCACATGTGGCACGCCGTACTGCCACAAACCCTAAGGTTCAGAGACAGTTCAAGACGGTCACATAATCGAGTTAAGGTTTGTTGTCTTCGAGAGGGTCCACAGCGTTACTTGCATGACTTAGAACGTTTTTAAACTCGAGAAAAAATCCAACTTTTGAAAAAATTTCCGACAGGGGAAAAAGTGAGTTATTGATATCCGTTCGAACTTTTTAACAGTTTCTAAAAATTATCCGGACAAACTAAACAAAGTTATAATATCCGATCGAAATAACGAGTCCCCAATACAACCCAGAAAACTCAACACTTGAGTAGAATTTAAAAATTCCCAGAAAATACAGCACTAACATATAAGAATTACTGTGCAAAAAATATTGAATATTCCCACTGTATGGCCGCGGAACCGCCGCATAAGCCATGCTTATGCCGCGGTTCCGCGGCGGTTTAGTCGATTCATGCGCTCGTTTTGCACAGTAACCCTTATAAAACCCTGCTGATTTTTCTGCATATTTTTAATTTGGAAAAATCCACAGTTTTGAAAAATGTACAGAGAAGGGTTTGTGTCGGGGTTTTCGGGTTCGATCGGACTTTAAACTTCGTCTAGACTTCGCCTAAAGCTCTAGCTTGGCTCTGATACCACTGTAGGGTTGCTAGGCACGCGCACAAGGGTCTACGAGGCATCAACCATGCCCGATTAAAATTTTAGCCGTGCCGAACAACCCGAATACGGATCTTTAAACTAGGGTTTAGGCGAAACCAACATTCTAAACACTTTAACACTAAGTGAGAGGGATTACAACCTTTGTAGATCCGGTCCTTCACTTCTTAAGCTCCGTGTTGAGGTCCCTTCGCTGCGATCATCGTGTTCTGGACTCTCGAGAGGCTTCACGAAGAGAATGATGCAACCTTTGCTTCCGATCTTCAATACAAAGATGATCTACCTTGAAGTTTCGTTAACACAAGCTAACACTCATAATATGAAGTGAACACCCTCATCTAAATGGCAAGAGAAGATGAGGATGATGAAGTAGAATTTTTGCTCTCTTTATTTATCTTTTTCTCACATTTATTCATCACTTGAAAAAGCTAGTAAGCTTTTTCCATGAAGAAAGAAGAAGGAAGAAGATGATGAATTTTGATAGAATTCCTTTTGTGATGAATAATGCAAAGGAGATAATGATGAATAATGCAACCATGGTTGTCTAAACCTTTGTAGAGAATTAACCAAGGCTAGGGTTTGGGTTAGGTTAAGAATGAGTCACTTGAAAATATCTTTTCCAAAACAAAAAAGAAAACCTTCCAGAAATATCTAGAAAGGTTTAACCCTAATCAAACCCTAACCATGTTTAATATCTACTAAACATGTTGCATTAGTAATCATATCATGTTACAATATTATATATCATATATATAATATTTATTGTAACCAAATAAAATAATACAATTAACATATATCGCATATATATCAATGTATTACCCGAGTGAGAAAAAAAATCTTTTAGTGAGCTAATATTAGTTAATGTAATTTAATATATCATATATATTATTATACACTAAATTATCGAATCGACACTTGATCCGACAATCCGGCTATATCCCAAATAACCGACTAATATTTATCCGTACCGATTCATCGAATCAACACTTGATCCGATGACCCGGCTGATATCATATATCGCGAGAATAGAATACGGTATCTCATATCGCATTATCCTCGGCCCCGCACATATCACATATGTGCCTCTACTCCGTTTTGCCTAAGCCAAGAAACCTCTGTGTAGGACTCTGAAGAATCGTCAATACGCCGACGGTATGTGATGATCATATCAAACACCCACAAGCTGCAAGCGGTCAGCTAAACGTAACAGCCACCCAGGTATTGAGCGCTCAGAAGATCAACAAGCAAGCCTGTACATTCTCCTGTGAATCCAAACAGTAACACTCCCGTACAGTCCGGTCTCGTCGTCTGATATGTCGTATATCTCACCTAGGGGTGGTAAACGTCAGACCTCAGTAGCTTGATAAGTCGTGTCGATATAAGGTCTATAACAGTTCGAGAAACTACTGATAACACTTACCGGTAAATCTCAGCAACCCTGGCCAGGGATTTCCGGTTATAGCTAATCGAACACAGCACAACATCAACTCCCTATACCGGGAGAGACGAATCCCCTCCTATCGCTCATTGCCTCCATGTGATTCGGGACTGTACCCAAAAGCCACCTTTTTGCACGCCCTCTTGGACGTGGTATGATGGAAATCAAAGCACAGTGGAAATCACACAAGTCTCTATGACGATCTCGGGTCAACAGACTACTCTGTACCAGTGTCACCGGAGAACTGCCATCTGACGTGAGGTATAATACCATCTGGGAGTTCTCGGCGAGTCCGTCCAGTGTACCCAGTCTCCACTGAGCACCCGTACACCATCCTTGATGTCAAACACCGATGGATATGGGATCATCCATCGCCCATCATATGGGTCAAGATGCGTATACGCTAGTCTACTCTGGTGCATCGATGCCCTGTCTCGATACACCCTCGACTAGGAACAGTTATAGGATGTACTCGTCGACTACCATGGCCCCACTAGTATGATCTCATCATAGTCCCAGTAGTCGAGTACATATCCTAAGGGATTTATCAACATGTAACATAGAGACAATCAGAGTACATGTTAAGATAAAGTACAACCAGATAGCATACTATCATGTCGAGCAAGAAAGTCCTCCCTATATATGTCCAAGCATCCATTACAATATACATCGTATGTACAGTAATGGCCTCTAGGGTATACATATAACTAACAAGCGCATTGTCCTTTCCTCTGGGCAAGGTTAGCGTCATTCGCCATTTTTTTATTATAGCATTGTCGCCATTTTATTTTTATTTTTGCAAAATGACGTTGATGTCTCTTATAGTTTTGGAAGCTGATGACGAGGTCGAGGTCGTTGAAGGGCCAGGGGAACCTTCAGTTCCTACTTGCATGACTGTCGGTAAGCGACATTTCATCATACTCTCATTCGTTCTTTGCTTAAGAATTTTACTGACATCTTTCAAATTTGAACAGCCCTGCCAGTCTCCACGGCGTTGGAATCGCGCATCGTGATGCCGCCCGGCCCTTATGCTTTGCGGGCTTCAGAACGCTTGGCCCAATTAAGCCTTGTCTTCTTATCATCTTTGATTGAGGAGCTCCGTGCTGGCAGCGCGACCACAGCTGAAGCGTTTGCCGCCGAAGCTAACGGTTCTCTTCCTTTTCTTGCCACCTACCATAGCGAAGAGGTGGTGCGAGTCTGGGTGGAGTTCTGTTGGCAGGTGGAGGATCGCTTGCACGCCCTTGAATGTTCTCGCCTTTCCTCGGAAGCCGTGGCTGCAAAAGCGGAGTTGCGGGGTTTGATAGCACGGTGCTCGGCAAATATGACGTCATGCGAGAAGAGGCTTGGCCGCAAATTCTCGGAGAGGGAGCTAGCTTCCAAGGCGCTGAGCAAGCTTCATGCTACTCTTACCGCCAAGGCCAACAAAGCATATGAACTCTGGCAGGTGCTTCAGGGGTCCGTCAAAGAGGTGGTGGCTCTTGATAAAGCTGCCTCGTTCACTCGCGAAAGGGTCGAAGCCCATAAGGCCACCGAGAAAAAGCTTGAAGGTCGGCTTGCTTCGTATCAGGCCCAGCAGGCTCAGGTGGAGGCTCGTCTTCTGGAGATCTTGAATCATGAAGCCGTGACTCGGCAACAGAAAGATGAGCTGGTAAAATTGCTACATCGCCCGCCGGCTTGAAGACTTGTATCTTTTCCTTTCTTTTCTGTTTTTGTACATACTCATGAATCAGAGTATCTTCTTTTTGTTCTTTCATGAATTGTACTTTGTATCCATTTTGGTTTATGAATAAAAGATACATTTTTCTTCTCAATGGTGTGTCTCTTTCATTGAATGTGTTTTGCGGACAATTTATCTTGATCTCCTTGCAGGGCAGCGATAGCTTAGGATTCAGGGTTAAGGTCTGCTTCCTAAGACTTTTGCGCTTTATGAGCCACGAGGGTCTCATAAAGAGTTTTTCTCCCTACAGGTCGAGAGGATCCCATAGGTGTAAGTTCTTCTTAAGAATCGTGAGGATTCTTAAGCGGTTTTTCCCTTGAGAGTCATAAGGATCTCACAAGAGAGTTTTCTTCCTTACAGGTCGTGAGGACCCGCAAGTGCTGGATGTGGTCGCCCTTATCCGTGGTTCATGGGGTCAGGGGTTGCTCAAAGTATCGTAGTTTAAAGACGTTGCGGTCAAGGTTAAGGACGTCATAGTCTGTGGATTTAAGGACTCCACAGTCCGATGTTAGTTTTAAGACATCACGGTCAAGGTTAAGGACGTCATAGTCCGTGGATTTAAGGACCCCACAGTCCGATGTTAGTTTTAAGACATCACGGTCAAGTTTAAGGACGTCATAGTCCGTGGATTTAAGGACTCCACAGTCCGATGTTAGTTTTAAGACATCACGGTCAAGGTTAAGGATGTCATAGTCCGTGGATTTAAGGACCCCATAGTCCGATGTTAGTTTTAAGACATCACGGTCAAGGTTAAGGACGTCATAGTCCGTGGATTTAAGGATGTCATAGTCCGTGGATTTAAGGACTCCACAGTCCGATGTTAGTTTTAAGACATCACGGTCAAGGTTAAGGACGTCATAGTCTGTGGATTTAAGGACCCCACAGTCCGATATTAGTTTTAAGACATCACGGTCAAGGTTAAGGACGTCATAGTCCGTGGATTTAAGGACTCCACAGTCCGATGTGTGGTTGCGGGGACCCGTCACCTCTTTGAAGACGTTGAGGAATTACAACGCCAGGTATCAAAGGAGTGAAGAGATGTACCCCTAAACCAAAGTGGAATCAATACAGAATCAGGGTGGTTGATTGTTAGTTTTAAGACATTACGGTCGAGGTTAAGGACATCATAGTCCATGGATTTTAAGGACTCCACAGTCCGGTGTTTGCTCTGGATGCTTCACACGGGTTCTCTGTCGTGCTTGGCGAGGACCAGGCTCCGCTCTGGGCGTTTTCCGCGGGGTCATAGAGTGACATTATCCGCGTTCCACGTGACCAGGAATTTTGCACTAGATGCTTCACACGGGTTCACTGCCGTGCTCGGCGAGGACTAGGCTCCGCTCTGGATGCTTCACACGGGTTCACTGCCGTGCTTTGCGAGGACCAGGATCCGCTCTGGACGTTTTCCATAGGGTCAAAGAGTGACGTTATCCGCGTTCCACGTAACCAGAAATTTTGCACCAGATGCTTCACACGGGTTCATTGCCGTATTCGGGGAGGACTAGGCTCCGCTCTGGATGCTTCACACGGGTTCATTGCCGTGCTCTGCGAGGACCAGGATCCGCTCTGGACGTTTTCCACGGGGTCAAAGAGTGACGTTATCCGCGTTCCACGTAACCAGGAATTTTGCACTAGATGCTTCACACGGGTTCACTGCCGTGTTCGGCGAGGACTAGGCTCCGCTCTGGATGCTTCACACGGGTTCACTGCCGTGCTCTGCGAAGACCAGGATCCGCTCTGGACGTTTTCCACGGGGTCAAAGAGTGACGTTATCCGTGTTCCACGTAACCAGGAATTTTGCACTAGATGCTTCACACGGGTTCACTGCCGTGTTCGGCGAGGACTAGGCTCCGCTCTGGATGCTTCACACGAGTTCACTGCTGTGCTCTGCGAGGACCAGGATCCGCTCTGGACGTTTTCCACGGGGTCAAAGAGTGACGTTATCCGCGTTCCACGTAACCAGGAATTTTGTTGATTGTATTCGCATTTCACGGAATTGGGATTTGACTTTTCGGTGATCAGGATATCGCCGAGCCATGGAACTGGGAGTTGCCGCTGTTCCGTTTCGCTTGAAGTTGTGTTCGTTGTTACGAGACGAGTGCTGAGATGATCTCTAAGTCGCTTGCAGCCCGTCGAGACTTAGCTTCTTTCTTTGATGAAACCTGGGGGGAAGTATGATCACTTCTTTGTTTACGCCCTTGGATTGTATACAGGGTGTGATGGAACATCACCTGTAGGGCATAAATTAAAACTTTTTTATATTTTATTTCTTTTTCCGCGATGCTCTATCATTTCAGCTTTTATATCACGGAGGTCGCGATTGCCCTATCATTTCGGCTATTTTTCGCGGTGCCCAATCATTTCGGCTATTTATTTCATATTTACTCGCTGCTTTTTATTGTGAGTTGCCCCATCATTTCGGCTATTTTGCGTGCATACATTTTTACTTGCTGCTTTTTATTGCAAGTTGCCCCATCATTTCGGCTATTTCGTATGCACGTGCGGCCTACTAGCTTTTCGCCATAAACCTGAAATTAGACACCGATTTCGGCATCAGCACCGCTACAACTGGGATATGGCCAGGAGCGAATCATCATCTGCCTCTATCGATGTTGAACAAAGGTGGCTTAGCAAACAGGGTTAGGGTCCTGTCGACTAAGGCTTTTGACTTCATGATCCGTAAGGGTCTCACAAAGGTATTTCTCCCTACAAGTCGTGAGGATCTTGTAGGTGTATTTTCTCCCTAGGAATCGTGAGGATTCCTAAGTGTATGTTCCTCTGTAAGTCGTAAGGATCCTACAAGAGGTCTTTCTCCTTATAAGTCGAGAGGACTTATAAGGGTTGTTCACCGTAGGGACATACCCCTAGTCACGGGTGGGACTTTGCTGGGGAAATGTTTATTCACGCCCGTGGATTGTATACAAGGGTCAGTATGAGCTGCTTGTAGGGCATTGTCGAAGGTTATGGGGGATTTTGCTTAAGCACAGGTTTAGATCTCTGTAACTTAAGACTTTCAAGTCTTATGAGCCGTGAGGGTCCCATAAGAGAGTTCTCCTTGCGAGTCGTGAGGATCTCGCGAGTGTATATTCTCCTTAGGAGTCATGAGGATCCCTAAGTGTGTTGCTCCCTTGTGAGTCGTAAGGATCTCACGCGGGGTGGTTTCTCCTTACAAGGTCGTGAGGACCCTGCAAGTGTCCTTTAACGAGGTTGCGCCCTTTCGGGTTTTCACAAACACTCGCCGGTAGTCCTGCTGTTTTTACTCACGGAGCCCTTTCGGCTTTTCATCCGTGCCCATTTTGCTTATGGACATACCTTTATTATTTATCTTTTTTTTTCTTTTTTTTTTACGAGATCGCGCCCTTTCGGGTTTTCACGAACGCTCGCCGGTAGTCCTGCTGTTTTTACTCACGGAGCCCTTTCGGGTTTTCATCCGTGCCCATTTTGCTTATGAACATACCGTTTTTTTTGTTTTTTTTTTACTATTTATTTTTTTTTATTCATCTCATCAGCCTACGGATGCTGCGGTATTAGTTTTAAGGACGTTTCGGTCCGTCATTAGTTTAAGGACGTTTCGGTCCGTCTTTAGTTTAAGGACGTTTCGGTCCGTCGTTAGTTTAAGGACGTTTCGGTCCGTCGTTAGTTTAAGGACGTTTCGGTCCGTCGTTAGTTTAAGGACGTTCCGGTCTGTCATTGAGAGAGGGCCGGCTACTACTTATAGAGCTTTAGCCTAGGAAGATAGCGAGCGGACATAGTCGTCATCATCTACCATTGACCTAGGCTGTGGACCATTAAGCGTAGTATTTCTTGAGGAAGCGGCCGTTTATTGGCCTGAAAGGCCTTTCACCGTGCATATCCATGAGTAGATAGGCTCTACCCTGGTAGACCTTGTCTATGATGTACGGGCCTTCATAGTTCGGCTCGAATTTTCCCCGCTTGGCGCGATTGGGGATCATAGGCCTTTTGACCACTAGCACGAGTTCGCCTTGGCGGAATGTTCTCGGCCTGGTCAATCTTTCATACGAGCGTGTCATTTTTGTTTTGTAAGCCTCCAAGTTTTGTTGTGCTATGAGCCGTGTTTCATCAAGGGCATCAAGCTCTTCTAGCCGAAGGTGAGCATTTTCTTCGCTCGTCAACTCGCAGTGGACTGCCACTCGTAGAGAAGGTAGCTCTATCTCAAGGGGGAGTACTGCTTCCGTACCGAATACCAATGCGTATGGCGTCGTGTTCGTGGCCGTCTTGAACGTAGTTCGATATGCCCAGAGAGCTTCTTGCAGTCTCTCGTGCCAGTCCTTATTTCGGGACACCGTCTTCTTCATGATCTTTGTCAAGGTCTTGTTGAAGACTTCAGCTAGACCGTTAGCTCATGGATTATAAACCGAGGAATATCTCCAGTCTATATTATGCTGTTGCGCGAAGCGGCTGATATTATGGCTTCTGTAAGCTGGCCCGTTATCGGAAATGATCCGTCGCGGAGTTCCAAACCGATAAATGACGTGCGTCTTGAAAAAGTGGAGGATATTCTCCGTCTTCACTTCCCTCAGTGGTACTGCTTCTGCCCATTTGGAGAAGTAATCAGTCGTCGCCAAGATGAAACGATGTCCCCAAGATGAAACGATGTCCCCTGGACGATACCGGTTCGATGGGGCCGACTATGTCAGTTCCCCACATTTCGAATGGCCAGCTAGCCACCGTTGGATGTAGTGGATTCGGATGCTGGTGGATGAAATCCCCATGGATTTGGCATGAGTGGCATTGCTTCGCATATTCGAGGCAGTCCTGGATCATCGTGGGCCAGTAGTAACCCATCCGTTTAATTTTTAACTTCATCTTCGGGCCTGCTTGATGAGAACCACAGATTCCGTCATGAACTTCCTGAACGACTCTTTCTGCTTCGTCAGGTCCTAAGCATCTCAGCCATAGAGAATCAAACGATCTCTTATATAGAGTATCGTTGACGAAAGCGAAAGATAGAGTTCGTTTCATGAGCTGATGTCTTGAGGACGCTTCTTCGGGCATTCGGTGGGACTTAAAGTAGTCTATGAAGACTTCCCTCCAGTCCTCGGCCTTCTCGCGGTCTTTTATTTGTAGGGCCGTCTTCTCAGTCGCCCCCTTTTCTTCGGATGGTTCCGGAGATAGTTCTGCTGGGGAGAGCACTCGACGGCTTTGTACCATGATTCTGACGTCGACGAGGTTCTCGTCAGCTAGTTCTTTAGCGAGCTTAGCTAATGTATCCGCTTTGCTATTTTCCGCGCGTGATATGCTTTCCAAAGTGTAGGAGGGAATTTGGGTCAACAGTTGTTGCACCTTTTCACCGTACTTCACCAACTCCGGTTTGCACGTTTGGTAGTTGCCGTTTACTTGACTAACGACCAGTTGAGAATCCTCGTATATGAGGAGGTTTTCAATTCCCATGTCAATGGCGATCTCGAGGCCTGCTATCAAAGCTTTGTATTAAGCTTCGTTATTCGTCCTCGGCTCCGTTAAGGAGAAAGCGAATCGCATTATCCCTCCCTGTGGAGTTACGAAGATGAGGCCTACCCCCGATTTGATCAATGGGGTACTTTGTTTGCGCTTCTTTACGGAGGATGCTCCATCGAAATAAAGTTCCCATCGGGTATCACCACCGTCGATCGTGTCAAACGCATGTTCGTCCGGCAAATCGTAATTTAGAGGAGAACCGGCAGGTATTGGATGCTCAGCAAGGAAGTCGGCGATGGCTTGGCCTTTCACTGCCTTAAGAGGATGATAGGTTATTGAAAACTCCATCAAGAGCAGGGCCCATTTAGCGAGTCTCCCTGTCAATATGGCCTTTGACATTAGATATTTTAGGGGGTCCACCTTTGATATAAGACGGACTTCATGTGCCAATGCATAGTGCCGGAGTTTTGTTATCGCAAAGATTAACGCTAAGCTATGTTTTTCGATAGGGGAGTAATTGCTTTATGCCCCCAGAAGAACTCGGCTTAAATAGTAGAGCACTCTCTCCTTCCCTTGGTCGTTTTCTTGTGCCCATAATGCGCCTAAGGAATCCTCAAGGGCTGTTGTATAAAGAATAAGGGGCTTTCCCTTGACTGGAGCAGCTAACACCGGCGGGTTCTGCAGGTACTGCTTGATCTCATCTAGCGCGCTCTGGCATTTTTGGTCCCAAACGAACGAGGTTCCCTTCTTCATCAGGTGGCTGTAAGGACGGCACTTGCCTGACAGGTTGGCGATAAACCGCCGGATGTACGCGAGCTTCCCTTGGAGAGACCGCAACTGTTTGAGAGTTCTCGGCGGAGGCATTTCCATGATCGCCTTGATCTTAGATGGATCTATTTCGATATCTCGGTGTCGGATGATGAATCCCAAGAATTTACCCGAGGAGACTCCGAACGCGCATTTGAGGGGATTCATCTTCAAATTATATTGCCGAAGGCGTTGAAATACGGTCTTCAGATGCTCTAAATGCTCTTCATATGACATGCTCTTCACTACGA
The DNA here is from genome assembly GCA_030015575.1 of Agapanthus africanus. Lineage (NCBI taxonomy): Eukaryota > Viridiplantae > Streptophyta > Magnoliopsida > Asparagales > Amaryllidaceae > Agapanthus > Agapanthus africanus. The sequence continues at coordinate 442,345,529 of JASDDO010000031.1, forward strand.
GGTCGTCGATATAGCACTCGACGATTTCATGTATGAGATCATCGAAGATCTTTGTCATGGCCCTTTGATAGGTAGCACCGGCGTTCTTTAAACCGAAGGGCATAACTTTGTAGCAGAATATACCCAAAGGAGTCCGGAAAGCGGTGTGCTTCTGGTCGTCGGGATGCATCTTTATCTGATTGTACCCTGATGAACCGTCCATAAAGGAGAAAACCTCATGAGTGGACGTATTGTCTATCATCAGCTTGGTGACCGGCACTGGGAAATCGTCCTTCGGGCAGGCTTTATTGAGATCTCGGAAGTCCACACATATGCGCACTGTCCCATTTTTCTTCATTACCGGGACGATGTTGGCGACCCAGTCAGGATACTATACCTCCTGGATAAACCCAGAATCGATCAGTTTCTTGACTTCGACGTTAATGCTCATCTCAAGGTCGAGCCGCATCCTTCTTGGCGCCTGTTTGACCGGCTTGATATCCGGGGATATTGCTAATTTATGCACAGCAATCTCTGGATCTAATCCCGGCATTTCGGAATAGTTCCATGCGAAGCAGTCTCTGTGCTGTAGAAGTACGTCCTTTAACGCAGCCACCCTTTCTTCAGACAGCAGCTCGCTGACGAATGTCGGTCGCGGATCATCTGCTGACCCCAACTCAATCTTCTTGAGGTTATCTGCAATAGTATGTATGTCATCTTCTAGTTCTTTCGGAGCTGGTGGAAATTCTGAGATCACCTCTTCATTGCTGTTCTCAAACCACCAGGGAAGGTCATCCATGTTCTCGGGCTCTTCTTTTAATATTGTTATCATGTGACAAGTGCGAATCCGCTTCCAAGACCGATGTGGATCTGGTTCTGCTCTTGTGGCTTTGGGTTCGTGCTTTTGTGGCGGCGTTACCTTCCAGCTGCTGGATAAAGCAAATCTGCCCCACTGGTACTGGTCTTCGACCCAGTTCTTGAAGGTAAAACATTCTTCGAGGGGGTGTCCTATGGCTCGGTGATAAGAGCAATAGCCCGGATGAGAAACTTTGTTAGCTTTCTCAGGGTGCTTAGACTCCGGAAGTGCGATCATTTGATGTTTTATAGCGAGCTCGAGTAACTTCTTCGTCTTGTTTCGAGGGAAGGAATACGCTCGACTCATCTTCTTCATGAGGGACAAATCCGGACCGCGCAATGCCCAATCACATGACTCTCTAATCCTGCGTCGTTGTTGTCGACTCCTTTTTCCGCTTCTTGACTTACTTCTGCCTCTGCGTCGGGCCTTTTGCACAACGGGTTGACAGGAAGGAGCATCTTCATCTTTTGCAGTCTGTTGAAATAGACGTTGCGTCCTGGCCTTCTCGTAGATGGCCATCTCGCGATTTTGGTCTTCCCGAGCCTTTTGACCTGCTTTCCTGATAAGCTTGTCCATTCGTTCTTCAAACGACGAACTCGGCACTTCGCTCGCAGGATCCAGTTTTGACGAGGGGTTAGCATCTCTCGACAAGGCGTCCTCTTCCTAATCGAAGTTATGTATGACGTAGCTACCGTGGACTCGTCCCCGTTCCTCGGATCTCGCATATCTAAGCCCGAGCGTTTCCATTCTCCCGTTGGGCAATTTGCGCTGAGTTCCAGGGACATCCCAAATCCTGTTGTAGAATCGAGCTTGTCGAACAGTCTGTTTTAAGGGTACCCCTTGGCGCTTCAATAGCCTCTTTAGTTCGTTTGCGTAATATCTGGGCAAACGGATGGGTTGGAGCTTGTCGAGTGTAGAATCCACGCCATGCCAGATCTCTTTCTCTACTCTCGTTTCCGAGGATCGATAGAATAGGATCACCTTCTCACCCTTTCGCCTAGGAGGGACGTAAAACGTCTGCAGGTCCTGCACATTGTAAGCTTATAGTGTGTCGAGATCCTTGTAGTGTTCCGGCGGCACCATGGTGATTTGCAAACTCTGATCATCGCCAGGGGATGCTTGTATTGACGGCCGACTGGAGAACACGGCATTAACCTCATCTTCCGAGTCACTTCCGAAGATCAACATAGGGGCGGACGGTCCCGGGTTGTTGTGTCGGGACGGACCAGCGTAAACTATCTCTTCTTCTTTTTTGGTATCGCTCCCGAAAACAGGGATGGTGGCGGCGGCTTTGTCCTCCGGCTTGCGACACCTTTCTGTATCCTCGAAATCTGGCAAAAAGTACTTTGCATCTTCGTACTTGCGGACTTCGTTCATGGAAAATGGGTTCAGCTCACCTGTTATGGTATACTCGAAACCATCCTTAAAGTACTTCATACACTGATGCTGTGTAGAAGGGATGATGTTGTACTCGTGTAACCAAGGGCGACCGAGCAAGGCGTTGTAGCAGGTCTTGGCGTCAATGACGTGAAACTTGATGTCCGTGACAAGCAGCCCGAAGCGTAGTGTTAATATCACAGATCCGAGAGTCCGTGATGACCGGGAGTCGAAACCGGAGATGGTAATTTTGTCACGAGCGAGGTGCTGCACGCTCATGCAGATTTCCTTCAACACCCGAACATTAAGGAGATTGACGGAGGATCCATTATCCACGAGGATCTTTCCTATCTTGATATCGTGGCAATATCCGAAGACGTATAGGGGACGGTTGTGGTCGCACGTCCCGAGGAGAAGGTCTTCGTCATCGAAAGTGACATCGGCCGTGTGCACTTCCTCCAATTCATCCTTCATCTTTTCTTCAGCCAGAAAAGCTTGGAACTGCTCGGGTTCTCGTAACGCCTTGATTAATGAATCTCGTGCTTCTTTTGATAATAGGAGGGCATCGAGAATGCTGAGCTGAGAAGGTAGCTTCCTTAGGTGCGCTAGGATGTTGTAGTCCACCTTACCCTTCCTGGGAGGGTCCTTGGCAGTCAGCTCTTTCATGACTTGGTCATCTAAGGCGATATCCTCAGTGACCTTTTCCTTACCCTTATCTTTTCTATCCGCGGGCCCGAGATTCTTTTTCGGGAGAGTGCGATTGTGCAGCTGAATGTTTTCGCAGGCCTCTGGTTCTTCCTCTTTCCCTAAAAAGGATTCTTTAAAGAGAGGGCCCAGAGCCATTTCTTCATCAGAGTCGCTCTCAAAGGTGAGAACTTGCGATCCTCCGGCGTCGACCATGTAACAGTTGCCGGTAGTTCTTTTGTGCCTGTCGGTAGTACTTCTTTGTTCTCGGCGAGTTTTGCGTTTCATGCGCTTAAAATGTTGTCGGTGAGCAACATATCCCTGCCACCACATCTTAAAAGCGTTGCACTCTTCAGTGGGGTACGAAATCTTCCGATGATATACGCAATAATTAGGGTGTCTCTCCGCCCCATTGAACGTGTTTTCTTCTGAGGGTGGCAGCTTCATTCCCATCAACATGGCTTTGGCAAACCCTTTCCTCGTCTTGAATATATTTTTATCCACATCGGGTGTCTTTTGATCTGGCGGGAGTGCTTTGACTCTTTCGTTTAGCCGCTTGCGTTTCGCTCCTTCCGATGCAGCCATCTCACGCTCCTGATCGGCTTTACTTTTCAAACGAATCTCGTCTAGAAAGGCGTCGATCATTTCATCTGTTGGCCATACAAGTCCTGGCTCAGGCTGTGCCCCCAGTTTCTCAGTGCCAGGAATTTTCTCATCATCCGTAGGCGAGTGGGAAATCACATGACAACTCGCTACATATCCCTCGGACTCATCCGACGAGCTTTCTCTATCATCTTCCTCTTGAAAGACGTGGTTGAGGAACTCTTGCAGTGTGACGGGAGTCCGCGCCTTTTGATTGTACTCCTCCAGCGCGTCAATCTGTTTCTGCAAATCCGTGCGCTTGTCTCCAGGCTTCACGGGCTTTTTGGATTTCTTCTTCTTTTTCTTCGAAGATTTTGACGGTTGGGCGTGAGTACTTGGGCCATCACCACCGCTCTTTATAGTTGTACGCGGCTTCAGCATCCATCCGATAATTTGAGGTTCAAGCGGGTTCTTCCATTCGACCGCCGGGCATGCATGAAGATCACTCAGCATCTTTTTGGTTTTAGCTGATAGCACGACCTCCCATGGAGCTTCTTCAATAAAGGAACAAGTTGCCCCCGATGTATCTGCTTTCTTGGGAGTATGTGGTTGTGGCGGGTTCACTTCCACTTTTCGGACTGCGCAAACTTTCCCTGGAGGTATTGATCCTCAATCCATCATTTGAAGACGAAGCAATCCTCAATCGGATGGCTTACCGTTTGATGGTACGGGCAATAATTGGGGTTATTCACCTCGGTGGGTTGTGGCGGTCGCCTTGGGTTTGGCAAGTTGATAAGCCTGTTGCGTACGGCCAGCTCGAATAACCGTTTCGTCTTGTCCCGTGGGAACGAGTAGGGGCGCTTCATCTTCTCATTATAATACCACCGTCTTTCTTCTAGCTGATCCGCCAGCTTTGGGGCATTGGGTTGCTGCTGGGCGTTCGCGACGAAGGTTGCCTTCCCTTTACCCTTGTCATTCCGAGGTTCTGGCTTCGGGGGAGACGGTCTGTGACCCATCTGGTCCATCTGGGCCAACTTGTCGATTAAAGCCTGAAACGTGGTTGGCTTAAAGAACATCATGAACTGGGAGATAGTTGCATGAGGATCTAGTGTACCCACGAACATGCCCACCGCGGGCGCTTCCTCAATGCGTTGTTCGCATTTCGACCACAAATTTCGCCAGCGTATAGCGTACTGCACCCACGTTTCACCTGGTTTCACCCTGGTATTAATTAATGCTGTTATCGGAGTGCGTTCGCTGGCGCTTGCGAATCGCTGAGTGAATAGCAATTCCATTTCAGCGAACGTCTTGATGGAATCGTTCGGGAGTTCTGAATACCATTCGAACGCCGTTTCTGATAAGCTGCCCACGAACTGGCGAAGCAACAGTTTATCGTCGCCACCAGTGTTGCCACAAAGCGCCTTGAACTGGGCCATATGCTGATGGGGATTGCCTGTCCCTTTATAGACATGGAATTTTGGTATTGTGTAGCCCGGCGGGTATTTAATCTGGTCATACCAGCTCGGATATGGTCTTCCTGTCCTGACAACTTGACCAGCTGCCTCAGCCGCCTGGTGAACGCGTATCTGTTGGGCTATGTATTCGTCTAGGTCAGCCTTAGAGATTGTCTCCTCCTTAGCCGTTGACAGAGCGGGTGGGGGATTTGACGTTTCTCCCCTGTCGTCTTCAAGAATGATTGGAGGATCTTCAGTAGAGGGTTCTTGTTGGATCATCATACCCACCATGTCCTGAAACAGAAGGGCCATTCGTTGTATATTGGCTGCTTGTTCAGCAGCCTCTTTATCCTTCTTCTCCAGTATCCTACGAAGGAACTCAGCGTCAGTTTCTTCCTCCTGACATTGATCGGATGGCGCTTCGGGGATTTCTTTCGGCCTAGTAAGTGCGGCCATCGCGGTCATCATTTCTTGGAGCTTCTGCTGTTGCTCCTGAGCTTTGGTCACCGACCGTGTGAGCGGTCTATGCCCTGTAGACGCACGGCTATCTTCCTTCCCCGACGCCATGTATACAGTATGGACCATTGTGCCCCCAGACTTAGGGTGTCTGGACTCAGCGCCTTTAGCTCTCGTCGCCGGCCCGGGGATCTTCTCCGGCCTCCTCTTTTTATGAGCAGTGGAAGTTGAGGGGACCGTTGAGGTGGGCACTCAGACAGCTTTTCGTGGCTTAACGTGATGACTGACTTCCTGTTGAATTTTCAGCTTCTTATGCTGGCGGGAGAAATTTGGATCGATCACCGAGTCTTGGGTCTGCCGCCAGACTTTATAGATTTTGGAAGACAGCCGTTGAGGAGATTGGGGCTGTTCTGGCTTTATTTCCACGGCCTTTTTTAGCGGAGGGGAAGACCTCTTTAGCGCCGCGATAGGAGAATTCCTACGCACCTTATTCAGCATCTCAAAGCTGTTCTTAGTTGGAACAGCAACATTAACTTCTGTCATCAGGGCTGGAGGAGTTAGCCCAGAAGGGGAGTTGCCTCCGGCCTTCCTCACTCGGCGCCAGTAGCGACGTCGAGCGTGTCGTGCTGATGGAATCGGTTCGGTGAGGGCGACAGCCTCGTCTTTCCCCCTGTGTAGGTGGGGGGTCGCTACTGGTGTCAGCCCATTGAATACTGATGTCCTTTGAGAAGCAGTATCCAATCGGTTGAAAACAATCATCTGAGCAGGGACAGGAACCGTAGCGGGAACCAGAACCGTTAATCTTGTAAAGACTGGCCCTTTGGTAGGAGAAGCTGCCTTGACGACTTCAGGAGCAGGGATGGTTATCCTCTTCGGAATAACCTTCTCTGGGATTGCAAGCTTCATTGTGGGCCCACAGGAATTTTGGCCCGGTCTGGCGAAGACCGAGGAGCTGGAGTTGGACGACCCGTTGAGAGGGGCCACATTAGCTATAAGCCGATCGAAGACCAACTTCTTAGGAGCTTCCGGTGTTGGCACAGGAGCGGTGAAGCTCACTGGCGGGAGCATGGTCCCGAAAAACAATCCTGTGGTGGCTTGAGTGACCTGTTCCACAGGCATTATGAACAGCGAAGCAGCTTGGGGCCCGTAGGCTATACCTCCTGGCGAGGCGGAGCGCCGCTTGCTGTTGTAGTTGGAGCATTTCGCACAAGTGGAGGCCATTGACTCTTTGCTTTCTGCAATAAGCAAAACGCCAAATCTTAGTACCTTGAAACCTAAGGGCAACCATTAGCGAGCCGTGTTTGGTTCGCGAAAACGACACGACACACGAAGTGTGGAGTGGAAAGAGGAAAAGGTCCCACCGGGCGTGCCAGAATCTGTTCCCCTCCGAATGACGGCGCGACAGGGACGTCTTGCCTGAGATTCGGGGCAGATGCTAATTGGTGCTATCCGTCTACCTTTCCGAAGACGCCAAGTTGATTCATGGCACCGTATATCGAAGGTTTAAACGGATGCGTCCGATGTAGCAGACTTCGTCAGATTCCCCCTCACTTGAGGGGGTTTTGATTGTGGGGACGCTCTTCCCTGCAGGCGCAAGCCCCTGCATTTAATTACGCTACCGCATCGCGGTAACCACTTTCTCCTTCTCCATATGGTCACTTCGTGTCGTGTGTATTTATTTTGTGTTTAGGTTCCCGTGGATTGTATACGGAGACTGAGTTATGTCGTCGCCCGTAGGGCGTGGACTAGTCCAAATCCGTATTATCTTAGATTTGGGTTTGGGGGTTTTGGGTTTAAGGATGCATTAGCCTCGTTTTGAGACTAAGATCAACTTAAACGTTTGTTAAGGATACGTTAGCCTGGTTTTTAGACTAAAATCAACTTAACGGGATCGTTTAGATCCAACAATAGAGCAATTAAGAGAGTCCTGTTGTTTAGTTTAGTGACGTTGCGGTCAATAGGTAGTTTAAGGACATTGCGGTCCAATGTTAGTTTTAAGACGTTGCGGTCAAGGTTAAGGACATTATAGTCCGTTGTTAGTTTTAAGACATTCCGGTCAAGGTTAAGGACGTCATAGTCCGTTGTTAGTTTTAAGACATTCCGGTCAAGGTTAAGGACGTCATAGTCCATGGGTTTAAGGACCCCACAGTCCGATGTTAGTTTTAAAACATCACGGTCAAGGTTAAGGACGTCATAGTCCGTGAGTTTAAGGACCCCACAGTCCGATGTTAGTTTTAAGACATCCCGGTCAAGGTTAAGGACATCACAGTCCATGAGTTTAAGGACCCCACAGTCCGTTGTTAGTTTTAAGACATCCCGGTCAAGGTTAAGGACATCATAGTCCATGAGTTTAAGGACCCCACAGTCCGTATCAATGTGTGGTCATAGGGACCCGTCACCTCTTTGAAGACGTTGAGGAATTACAACGCCAAGTATCAAAGGAGTGAAGAGATGTACCCTAGAACCAAGGTAGATTAAACAGTCTTTGACCCAGTTTGGGACCGAGATCAATTAATTATGTTATGAGCCCATTGGCCCAGTTAAGTTTGGATTGAGGACTTATGGCCATCTTGGGCTAAGTCCAATCATGTTTGGAATATTGGCTTTCTGTTAGTCCATTAGAGGAGAGGCTTTGCCTCTAGACACTTAGCCAATGGGGCTAAAGTTAGTGTTAAACACTAAAGACCAATCAGTGTTGAACACTGAGAATGAGATTGACAAGTTAATGTTTAACACTAAAAGATAGTTAGTGTTAAACACCAGCAACATGGCTTTCAAATTAGTGTTTATACACTAAAGCAAATCAGTGTTAAACACTGGCAGTGGAGATTTCAAATTAGTGTTTAACACTAAGGCAGATCAGTGTTAAACACTGGAAACAGGGCTTTCCAAATTGGTGTTCAACACTAAGAAAGTCAGTGTTAAACACTGTAAATAGAGTTTTCCAAATTAGTGTTTAAACACTAAGAAAATCAGTGTTGAACACTGGACATAGAGGTTTCAACTTTAGTGTTAAACACTAAGGCAAGAGGGGTCACATGGTAGCACGTGAGAGCGCTCTCAATTCATTTTATTCTGCCAAAAGTATTGAATACTTTGGAGCATCACGTGCTGTCACGTGATGGGCATTTAAATGTTTGTCTGTTAGAGGTTCTGCCAAGGGGTCACATGGGGCACGTGAGGCATTGCCTCAAAGCCCTTCTCTGTGGAACTTTTCAGGGGTCACGTGGTAGCACGTGACCCTGCTTCTTTACATGTTTGTTTATCTTTTAAGAATTAAATCCTTCATAGGGTTAAACCCTAGTTATAACTTTAGAGGAATTAAATTCCCACTTTCTTTTTGAAGAATTATATTCTTAGATGGAGTTAAACCCCGGCTTTTCTTCTGTAAGAATTAAATTCCTGATGTATGTGAAGAACTGAATTATATCCTAGGGTTAAACCCTAATTTCTTCTTTCTTGAGGGAATTAAATTCCTGTTATTTTGACAGAATTAAGTTCTTAACTAGGGTTAAACCCTGGTTCTGTTCATTTTGAAGGAATTAAATTCCTATAACATAGGGTTAAACCCTAATTTTATTTCAAAGGAATTAAATTCCTATAATTCTGTGAGAATTAAATTCTCAAACTTCCATTCCCTCTCTATGCTTTGGATCTGCATGGCAGGATCTCAACCCAATGAGAATTAAATTCTCAATTCATGGGGAGATGTGCACTTTGCAGATCCTCTACTAAAGAGAGAACTAAGTTCTTCTATTTAATATAAGAGTTAACTCTTTTGAGAATTAAATTCTCTTTTTAAAAGCCTCTCCTTTCTTACCTAAGGTTTTCTTTTGCAGAAGATCCAATTCCTCTAAAGTCTCCAGGCTCTATTTTTTCTTCTCTCTATGTCCCTCTATCTCTGTCCCCTTTTTTTTTTCTCTGTATATCTCTTGGCTCCTATTTATAGGAGAAGGAGCGGAATCAATTAGTTTTAGTGAATCTTTCATTGAGAGATTTGATTTGTATTCATTAGAGATTTGATTTGCATTCATCATTCATTTGGACCTTTGGATTATTAGGTGAATTTTATTCACCATTGGATTTTAAATCCAAAGATATTCCCTTGTTATTTCGGTTAGATTTTAAGGGGAAATCTTTCCAAGTTCAATATTTTTCCATAAATAGGTGATATTTAATCACCTTTAGATTTTTAATCCAATCGGTTCCAAATAATCATTTTCCTTTGGAAAGATTTGAATACCTTTCAGAATTTAATTCTGTTAAATAGAGAGGCTTTGAAAGCCGGTCATGTGTGACCATGTGACCCTTGGTCACGTGTAGGCACGTGACACCTGGTCACGTGTAAGCACGTGACCCCTGGAACGAGCTTTCTTCTCCTTTCTGCACTCTGTTTTCTGGCAGCTGTTCAACCGTCACGTGCCAACACGTGACCCCTGGTCACGTGTAAGCACGTGACCTTTTCTGAAGCATTTTCCTTGACTTGATCAGGGAACTGATGTGCCTTTGCCGCTATTTTTAAATGTCACGTGCCAACACGTGACTGCTGGTCACGTGCTAGCACGTGATGCCTTCTCCGTAAGCTTTCCTGATTTTAAATCAGGAAACAGTTGCCGCGATCATTCTGGGGATATGCGCTAGAATCAGCCGCATATCTTTTGAACCGAGTTCCCACTAAGACTGTGCCTACCACACCATATGAGTTATGGAGTGGGAAGAAACCCTATCTTCAATACCTGAAGATTTGGGGATGTCCAGCTTTTGTCAAAAAGCAGCATGCGGACAAACTCGAGGCACGCTCAGTACAGTGCAAGTTTGTGGGATACCCAAAGAACTCCAGGGGGTATCTTTTCTATTACGCAGAGGAACAAAAGGTCTTTGTTTCTCGTAATGCCCATTTTCTGGAACACCAGTTCTTAGAAAAGGAAATAAGTGGGAGCGCAATAGAACTGGAAGAAATTCCAGAACCACAAGATATTACTGAAAGCTTAGTAGAACCAGAGGGTTCGAAAGATCAGGACATTCTTGCGCCGCTCCGCAGGAGTAGTAGGCAGTCTCATCCGCCCGAGAGATACTACAGTTTTCTCATAGATGGGGATAGAGAAGATTGCATCATTGATAGTGATGAGCCGACTAGCTTCCAGCAGGCCATTCAGAGCGTTGACTCGGTAAAATGGCTGGATGCAATGCGGACCGAAATGGAGTCCATGTACACCAACAAAGTATGGAATTTGGACATTGCTCCAGATGGGGTAAAACCCGTAGGATGCAAGTGGATCTTCAAAAAGAAGATTGGTGTAGATGGACAGGTCGAGACCTATAAAGCTAGACTTGTTGCAAAGGGTTTTCGTCAAAGACCTGGTTTGGACTATGACGAAACCTTTTCTCCAGTGGCTATGCTGAAATCCATTCGGATCCTTCTTGCCATTGCTTCCTTCTACGATTATGAGATTTAGCAGGTGGACGTAAAGACCGCTTTTCTAAATGGAAATTTAGAGGAGTGTATCTATATGGACCAGCCAGAGGGTTTCATTCAGAGTGGGAGCAGCGGAAAGGTGTGCAAGTTGCTTAAGTCCATTTATGGACTGAAGCAGGCATCGCGGAGTTGGAACATCTGTTTTGATGAGACGGTCAAAGAATTTGACTTTATCAAAAATCCAGATGAACCATGCATCTATAGTAGATTTGTAGCAAGAACTGTCGTATTCCTCGTTTTGTACGTGGATGACATTCTTCTGATAGGAAATGATATTCCTATGCTACAATCTGTCAAAGGGTTCTTGTCACACAGGTTCTCCATGAAAGACCTGGGTGATGCCTCCTACATTCTAGGGATCCGGATCTATCGTGATAGATCCAAGAGGATATTAGGACTTTCGCAGTCCAGGTACATCGACACCATACTGAAAAGATTCAGTATGGAAGATTCCAAGCGCGGTAATCTACCGGCTTGTCACGGGATCACCCTCTCCAAAGAGATGTCTCCCAAGACTGATTTAGAAAGGGATCGCATGTCTATTATACCCTACGCTTCTGCGGTAGGCTCTATAATGTATGCGATGTTGTGTACCAGACTAGATGTGGCTTATGCACTGAGTGTGGTAAGCAGGTATCAGTCAAACCCTGGGGAGAAACACTGGATAGCGGTAAAGAACATTCTCAAGTACCTGAGAAGGACTAAGGAGATGGTCTTGGTGTATGGTGGAAAAGACCTCCAGATTGAGGCCTTTGCTGACTCCAGCTTCCAGAGTGACAAGGATGATTCCAAGTCCATATCGGGTTTTGTCTTTACCCTCAATGGAGGGGCGGTGTGTTGGAAGAGTTCCAAACAGGAAACCGTTGCTGACTCGACTATGGAAGCAGAATATATCGCTGCATCTGATGCCGCAAAAGAAGCCGTCTGGATGAGGAAGTTCTTGAAAGAACTGTAGGTGGTTCCGTCCATTGTTGATCCAATACCTCTGTATTGCGACAACAATGGGGTTATAGCTTTAGCGAAGAAACCCAGGTCCCATCAGAAATCCAGACACATCTTGAGGCGGTATCACCTGATCAGGGAGATCGTGGATCGCCGGGAGATCGAGGTTCGGAGGGTTGCTTCAGAAGATAACACTGCAGATCCATTCACGAAGGCCTTACCCCAGACTCAGTTCGAGCGGCTGATCAAGATGATAGGTCTTCGATACGCCAGTATATGGCCTTAGTGCAAGTGGGAGATTGTTAGTGTATATGCCCTAGAGGCCATTATTGTATCATACTAGTATGTATATTACTTAATGGAAGCTTGGGATATTCACAGTTGTATAGACAATCTTACTCGAAATGGTAGTATGCTACTTGGTTTGTCTCTGCTTTAATGTGTACATGTGTTTCTTTATTGTATCACCTATACGCATTAGTGGAGACCTTAGGATCTTTGCTTGATTACCAGCGTTGTGATGGCAGTCACACTCGTGGGGGCTGGGTAATCTATAAGCACATCCTTACATATACACGTCCCTGGTCGTGGGATTATCGAGACAGGGCATCGATACTCCGGAGTAGACTAGCGTATGCGCTTCTCATCCCAGCATGGGAGACGGCCTGTCCCACAGCCGTCAGTACGTCGTACTTGGGATAGTATGCGGGTGCTCGTTAGGTTACGAGTACACTGGACAAGACTCGTCGGAAACTGTTGGTTGGTATTATACCTATCGTCAGTTATCAGTTCCCAGGTGACATGAGTACAGCTTAGTCCGTTGACTTGACACTGTCACTTCGCCTCGAGTGTGTTCCCAATGTACTTTGATTACTACCCTACCACGGCTCAAAGGAGTCGTGCAAACAGGTAGTTTTTGGGTGCAGTCCCGAAGCACTTGGAGGCAGTGACGGTTAGACAGGATTCGTCTCTCCCGGTATTGGGGGTTGACATCGCGCTGTGTCCAGAAGAGCCATTACACAAGTAGTCCCTGGCCAGGGCAAGCAAGGTATACTGGTAGGTTTCCAGTATTATCTCAGGGTGTTCTGGGCTACACTCCGACACGACTTGTACCGCTATTAGGGGACTGACGTTCACCACCCCCCTAGGCCCGCCATGCGATGTTATCAGACGAACAGACCGGACTGTACGGAGACTGTCACATTCAGGCTCAGTAGGAGTTCAGATGGGTTTACCTCGTCAGTCTTCTTATCGAGATCTATCTGGGGACCGTTACGTACAGCTAGTGTCGCTTGCGGTCTGTGGTTAAACCCACTGCCAGCGTAGTGTCGAGTCTTTAGAGTCCCACACAGAGGGTTATTCGCCTTTAGGCAAAATGAGTAGAGGTCGCATGGTTTTGCGACAGGGTTCGTTCACATCCGCGCACTTGTGCACGTTTGGTGTCCGGACAGCTTATACTAGCGGGCTTTGGTTTAAGACGGATCCTACTATATGATTTGGGATTCGTTTTATCTCATTGTATTCGTGTTTCTCGGAACACGGATACGGGTGTGTATGCACAGTTGACTGAGACAGGGGCAGAGGACTTTGATTAGGGTTGATGACCATTGTCATTTTCTTAACCCTAATGTTTTGTGTGAATTATGATTTATTAATATTAGTCAATTATAATTGTGCATGGTTAGGGTTGTTGACCATTTGACTATACTTGACTTGTTGACCTAGGTTGACAAGTTGACCATCATCATTCCATATGAAAGATGCTCTTTGATCCTTGCAAAACGCATTTAATGTGAAATGATAATGGTCATTTCTTGATTAACCATGACAATTATCTTAGCTAATTATTTATTTTCCATAATTCACACATATATGTGAGAAGGTTGAGATATTCTTCTCACTTGTTCATTTCCATTCTCTCTCCTCCTCTTCCTCTCTCTCTAGCTCTCCCCTCTTATGAGTTGAGAACCATTTGAGCTTGAGATAATCCCTTCAAAAATACTCTCTACTTTTTCTAAGGTCCTAGGTCTAGCACACCAAGCACCTTAGTTACTTCTAGTTTGAGGTTGGAGCCAAAGGTTGAAGCCCTCGGGTGGATCTTTCTTCGGCAAGAGAAGCGACAAAGAGAACCCGTTCTTTTCACTCCAAGGAGCAAGAAGAGAAGGACTTGAAGACCTAGGTATAACCCCCTTTCCGAATAGCTAACTCTCTTTAGCTTTGTAGTTAGTTTTGTTTAGCAAAGATCCCTCTTTTAGCTAGTCCATGTTGCCTAGTGTTGTAAAAATCCGATTTTTTATAACGTTTCCGTCTCCCCGCAAGCACCGGAGTGGGCAACGTGGACTTACAGATTTTGCATGTCATAACATGTAAACTACTCATCACGACCATAATGATCAAAACCCTAACTTGATCCAAACCCAACAATTTACAAACTAATTCTTACAAGTACAATCACATTTAAATTTAATTAAATTAGATTAAAGTAATTATCCAACCAATCAACCATAGGGTTAAGATTTTATACCTCACAATTTGCAGATCTCACTTGCAAAAATCTTGGCCTCCAAAATTGGTTTCATGCATCAAGATCCAAGCTAAACTGGCCAAGGAATAATGGGTAAAGATTTAATTTGGAGTTTCTGGGATTTTGTATGGATTTTTATTGTATTTCTTGAAGGTCTTAGATTTGGAAATGAGATGGGGAAAATGGGGGACTGCTGAAATGGGGGGCTCGGCCAAGGGATAGAAAAGAGAGGGTGATGTGTTGTGTGGCATTTCCAAGTCAATAAAAATCCCTATCCCTCAAATTAACAAGCCTATGCTTCTATTCTTTAATTATTATTTCCTTTTTAATTTTCTTCTCTTTTTAAACTTTGAAGTGGAAAAGGAAGTGGGGAAGTGGGGAATGGGGGCAGCCCAAGGCTCGGCCAGAAAAAGAGAGGGGAGAGAGAGGGTGTGAGGTTTGTGTGTGAGAGAGAGGAAACATCCCCAAATATTACACCCATTAACTCATATTTTAATTATCGTATTTTCTTAATTAGTAATTATCTTAAAAATTTCTAGAACCATTGAGAAAAAATTTTAGAAAGAAAGAACATATTATAAAATAAGTTTTAAGTTGTCATGGTGCACTAAACTTGTATTAACTCATTCTAATTTGTAATTATCACTAATTAAATGCATTAGTGAAAACTTAAAATGATATTAAAAATGATTAATTAAGGAAAATATTTAAGTAAACTAACAATTTATAAGCGACTAATTAAATGTCAATATTAGCCATTACATAGCTAAAATAGATATATTTAAGTCTATATTGAAAAATAATTATATCTTGGTTTTTACGGAAAACACCAGTTATTTTACCGATTATCGGAAATTTCACCTAAACGATTTTTTTCCAGAACATTACAATCTTCCCTCTTTAAAGAATTTCGGTCCCCGAATTTAAAATTTAACTACGCGTACCCTCGAAGAGATAGGAATAATTCTTCCGCATCTCGTTCTCGGTTTCCCACATGACCTTTTTCGCCATTCGGGCCACATTAAAGAACTTATATGGACGGTATGACCTCGGATCTCAGTTTCTTCATCTGCCGATCTAGAATGACTATCGGCTGCTCTGTGAAAGAAAAATCGAGCTCCGGCTGAGTTGTCTGGTACCGAATCGCATGAGAGGGGTCAAGAAGTCACTTGCGGAGCATTGATACATAAAACACGCGATGAATATCTGGAAAGCTGGATGGAATAGCCAAACGATAAGCAACTGCGCTGACTCGCTCGAGAATCTCAAAAGGATCCATATATCTGGTACTAAGCCTTTTCGCCATCCAAATGTTGCTTGAATATCTAACCACGTAAATGAGCCTGCAGCAAAAACATTCTCTTGTAAAAGCAATGAACCGGGATAGTAGAAATATCTTTTTTAAATTGAAAACGAAGTGGCTAGATTCCATAACCTTTTGAAACTTGATGCTTCAATACTTGTCAAAAGCCGCTATGCCCAAAAGATTAAACTATACAAATTAGCGGATAACAAACATATACCATGCTACATGATCTCAACACATACACTCTCTACACCTTCAAAATTACTTGCATGCCACGGCAACATGTGCAAATGAAGTCTTGTTCTTAACTTTCCTAACCTTATCTTTTATTAAATGATGGGTGTTGAAGTCAAAGCAAATTGAAAAAGAAATAAAACAGAAGTTATTATATACATACATCCCTTTCTTTGCTCTCTCCCTCTCCCTCTCTAAGCCGTCTTAATTATCAACTAACCACTGCGTCATCTCTTCTATTTTTGCTTAATTACTATCTATATATACACACATTTCCATTCACTAATCAATCTCATTATATAATTACCTTGTGATCCTCAAACTCTTTCCTAATCTTCTTCTTCTTCTTCTATAAAAAGCTCTATTGAATTCAGTTTGCATCTCTTCTTCTCTCATCTTCATCAAGCTAGCTATAGGTAATTAAGTTCTTTCATCACCATTATAAATTTATTCAGATAGCTATATGCAACATTGAATTATATTTGATTTTCTTTTCCAATTAATATAGATACAAAAGCTATAAATATATAAATAGCATGCTCCGATTCTTCGAGCCAGAGATCGAACTTCGCTGGCCGATATCTGATTCTTCGCCAGATCCTTACAAATTTTCAAGAATGCCACTTCGCTCCTCTTCATTCATAACTAACAGCACAGGTAAAGAAAAATTAATTATCAGAAACTAAAATTAAATTTCTACGCGTTTTATTATTCTTGTGAAATGATTTTTTTGAAAACTTCAGGAAGTAGCAGCAACGAATATCGAGTGCGAGGTTCCAATGTCCCTTCAGAGATTGAGAGATTGTAAGTTTACTAAAAAAAATTTTATCACATTTTTCTTTCTATAGTTAATGAATATAGTAATTAATTTATTGCGATGTTGTTATTTTTAGCAACGGCATTAATGGGGATTTTCTGAATATTCTATCTCAAGATTGCAACAGCTTCCAGTTTGAATCAATCTTTTCAACTCCTCCATTCAATCCAATTCCAGGTTCAGTGAATTTGTTTGTCATCATTTACATCAAGAAATTTACATATGAATAAATTTAATTTCTCTTTTTGTTTTTGCTAAATTATTTTTCTACATTGCTTTCAATGAACAGGCCAACCATCTGGACTGATCAGTAGCCATCAAAATGTTAGTCGAATTAGAAATGCTTTCTGCTTTCGGTCTTTCAATTCTTCGTCAATTCAAAAAACTCAGATTTTTATTAATAAATAAAATTCCTTAGGCAATGGACGATATGAAAAAACAAAAGAAAAGTCTAATGATCGGGGATCATATTATCGATGAACAAACGATCACGCGACGAGAATGCAAGAGAATCAAGACCGCTCATGAAAACAAGTTTCAAGCTTCCGTAGATGCTGCCACATCGATGAAAGTAGGTTCATTTTTCTGTTTTTGTTTAATGTACAATATATAATTTTCATTGTAACTAATTTTTTTTTTTACATTAATGTCAGGCACTTTCAACCACTGTGAAGAAGAGCCAGAAAATGGGAGATAAAATTACGTCGCTTCAACAGCTAGTGTCTCCATTCGGAAAGGTAATTTGCTTAATTTTATTACACATTGAAATTATATATTATTATACGCTCGCAGATTTGATTTATATCTTTAATTTGAAGTAAAATATTTTACTGGTTTAATGAGATGTCAATTTGTAGACCGACACGGCATCTGTGCTTCAAGAGGCTGCTGTGTACATTAAGGTTCTTCATGAACAGATACGGGTACGATTAAACTAAATCTCTTAGGTTTCCCATGGTTTGGTGATTATAACTTTTTTTATTAATGTTTTCATATTTTCTCAGAAGTACCATATATATATAATAGCTAGCAAAAATCACTGTCATATTAAAGAAGTAAAGAAAGAGCTTCTATATATCTCACACACACACACACATGACAAAATAGGCCAATAGATTAAGTATAGTTCAATCACACATGATAAAATATTAATGATAAAAATAGTGCATAATAAGGTACTATATCATCACCCATGACAATATATAGGTCAATGAGATCAATATTATTTTCTTGCTAGACTATAGATAATATATGCGTGTATCATGCATGATTAGTTGCACAAAGAACAAACTCATACTCAATTATTATAGTGTTTCATTGGGGAAAAAATATTTTCTTAATGGCTATAACTCTAAAATTATATTTGATGGACATTGTTGCAGGTGTTGATCAGTTCTCCTTGCTTTGGAGCTCCAATTTCTTCTGCTTTACGGGTACTACAATTAAGTAATTAAGAATTTGCATCGATTCATACAATTTTAAGGCATGTATGTGTATACACACACCACCACCATCACGACGACGACAAAAAAAAAATTGTTAATTTTGCGGAGAAAAACCTAATTTTTTCGATGCAAATTCATTATTGCTGAAGACTGAATGGTAAAAATGAGATAACGCTTAGAGGTAGTTTTGAATTTTAAGTATAAAGTGATGTTGATAGATAGGTAAAAAAAAAACTAACCTTTTATAGATAAAAAGTAGATATTCACTTGTCATGAACTTATATATAAATATAAATGCAATAATTTTGATCTTAATTAAATATTTCTTTTAACCTTTTATGTTATTTTTTTAGGACCGCGGAGGAGAGAAGATAACTCTAAGGGGAAGAGGCTTGTGTGTAGCTCCGATCTCGTCGAAGATAATGAACCTTACGGATCATCAAGAGCCATTCGATAGTTGCACACTATAGACAACAAAAATGGAAATATATACTTCGGAGTTATCGTCGGTTTATTAGAGTACTGATCAATATACTTTATTCATGGATTCATGAATGTTGAATACTAGGGTAATTTCTAGATTAATTGAGGTGATATACTAAATGAGGGAGATTAATTAAATATGGCCATTGTACGTACGTTATCATACCTTGTTCCTTCATATATAGTAATCTCCCAAGCTCTTAGTTTACATATATGTTACAATGTCTGAAATTTTACAAAATGAGACATTTGGACCTATTTCTTGTCATGTTGACACTCAATGTTATAAACATTTTCCGTGAGGATGACAAATTGTTATTTATAAATAGTTATATTAAGCCGGCAATTAAAATTTTTTGAGAAGTAACTATCAAGATCATCTTCACTTGTGATATGTATGAGATTTGATCTTAAAAAATGTTGACTTTGGGATCTCTTCATTTGGGTAGATGAGATCATGAGACGGCATTATTAAATTAAGTGATTAATTAGATGATAGCAAGAGATAAAAGCATTACACTTGTTATTGTTACTGGTATGGTGCATACACATGCGATGCATGTATCTTATAAAAATGTTTATATTCGAAATTTACTTTCCTAAAAAGGTAACTCCAACGAAAACATAAACGAGAACATAATTTAATATAATCAGGAGCTAAATTTTAACAAGAAATCTATTACCTATTTCTAAGATGCACATCATATCGTTTGCACGTTGATCGCAATCATGGCCATCCATTATTTTGAACAGAACATTTTCCTTTCTTATTAAATTTTTACTACACATGGTAAGATGGTAGTATATACAGCAGTAAAATTGTATATATGAAATCTTACAGGATTTACCACGGTCAATTATCTTAATTATTTTCATAAATTATGAATGATATTGATAATGCTCATAAGTGGAAACTCTCCAGACCATGACACGTGGCAGATGACGTGTCTCGAGACTCACGGAAACAGGGCAAGCACCATGCATTAGAGGCATTCCCTGGGCTATCGTCGTCCCGAGGTATGACCCGACCTTCTATGGATCTCTGAATACTCCTATGCACGCCTTATAAATGACCATGGGCTCGCCTCCGAGCCCTTCTACACGCTGAGCTTCCTCAGCCCTCCCAGCTCGCCTCCGAGCTATCACCGTACCAAGCTTCCTCGGCCTCCCGCTCGTCTTGAGCCCCCTCCCCCCCCCCCCCCCGCCGCACCGAGCTAAGACTTTCCGGTTCTACCGAGCAACCAAGAACGCAAAGCCTAAGCGTCTCCGCCACGACTCCGCGGATCTCGCTAGATGCGAGATATCCACTACCCCACGATCCCGCGTTCCACGCCGCCGTATCCCCCCATTAACGAGCGTATCTTGTCATTAATACGCGTATCCCGTCATTCACGTAGGCGTAACGCCAGAGACGTAACCGACAGTGAAGATCTCGCGCCAGCTCGCTCCATGCGACCACTATAAAAACCCCTCTCCCAAACGACTCAGGTAAGATATTTTTATTCCAATAAGCAGCTATTCTGCCCAAATTCCTCGTCTAATTTGACCGTCGGAGGGTCCACGGTGGTACAACCACTCCAGAACTTCTTTTGCAGATAGATCGGCTTCATCTCAAAACAAGCCCACTAAGATCCACACGCTCAAGGAGACAACCCTTAACACCAATCTCAGCCGTTCATCAACGCTCGCGACAGATCGACGGAGGACAACATCTGAAGGAGATCCCAACTTCCATCAGTTGGCACCGTCTGTGGGAACTCTGACCTTGTTCCTTCCACTCATCAAAAGTTGACATTCCGCTCTCTACTTCATGACGAGCGAACACCGTGACGATTCGAGCAGAAGCCGATGCTTTCTCTACAATGAAGGCACGGACGGATCCACCCCTCCCCCAAATGCCATCCACGCCCTCTCGGCACGGATCGAAAGGCTCGCATCCATAATGGATGCCCTTGTCCTCGTCCAAACGGCGGGCCCAGGCCCCCAGGTCGTCGTTCCCCCTTCCAGGGATCACGACCTACGCAGAGAGGGAGATGGCACTGTCCACGCTGGCACTACTGAACATCGTCTTTCTCTTTCCGGCGACCACAGGTCTCCCGCGGCGACCGATTCAATGACCCACTGTCACGACCCGAAATTTAGTTCGTGACCGGCACTTAAATCACGTAACGTCTAAAAACGTAGCGTAACGTAACTTAAGTAAGCCGAAACCCAGAAATCTAAACCCTTTTACAGAAAATAAAAGAAGTGAAGTTTTGAAATAAAGGTATGATGAAATCAAAGTTTTCTTAAATGCATAGATAATGGAACATGAAAATACAAGTGGATTATACTAGTTGAAAACATGTTTCGTCTTTTAAAAATTTGGGCAGCACCTCCCTTGTATATTTTGATCCAAAACTATATATACATAACAACAATAAAGGCATCCCCAAGCGGGAGCTAACTCTTCGCCAATCGACGGAATCACAACCACGCAAGACAGGAATATATGTATACGAAGCCCAACGGTGAAGATCAACGCAAGAATAAGGTAATTAAAACAAGACATCGATCCCCTAAGCGAACATATAACCCATCGTCCTAAGTCTCGCAACCACAAATCTTACTAAGTCTTACTACTTATACAAATACTAGTTTCTGATTGATAGAGTTTATCTAGATACAATAGAATATATAACAGTACGAGAGTGAGCACGATCCAATGTGTCCCACCTACCAAAGCAAAACACCCTGGATGAAGCTGTGTGCCAGCGATACCGCTATTGATCCTAAGCAGTCAAACCTGCAAGAACTGTGGCAAAACGGAGGGGGGGAGTTGTCAACTGGTGAGTAGAAAACATTAGCAAGTAGAAATTGAATAAAACAGCGATTTCCTAGGTCATTCTATATCATAAAGGTAATACTATGATATCTAGGGTGACCATAATGCAAATATGTCAACAATCGAGTCAATGCAATGACATACAGAAATAATATCTGACAGCATATGCCAGCATGCGTGTGGATATCATCCACGTGTCCATCAACGACACAAACCATATCATGAAATGTATGTTTGTATGTATGAGGATATCAACTACGTGTGTCTATCAATGACACGTCAAAATCAGGGAACCTGAGTGTCCAATACCGACACTCGAAATATCATGAAAACCCGTGTCCAGTATCAACACGTAAATCCTCATACCTCAGGCGCCGCATCCTCAGACCGGCCCTCATATCTATCTTGTCTAAGATGCCGCATACACTGATCGGCCCTTATATCCATCTCACGACTCCGGCCGGTATCCTCTGGACAACCGCTGGGTCCAACCAATCACCGTTAGGTAGTGCTCTCTCTGCCAGGCTCATTGTCTACACCACAAAAATCATTTCTTATCCTGGGCTACCATACCGGGTCTGTAGGGTGTTTTTCGTCACCCCATTGAGATGGGAATACGCGCGCGCTTGTCAAGCGCACTACAGATTCCCCCTGCCTAGGGTAGGCGGGGGGTTTAATGATTGTGGGGATCCGAATCTCCGGCAGCCGCGGACTAAGCTGCCGTTAATTACCCCTCGCCTTTGGGGCGAGGGAAACTCCGATTAACGGGTTAAATTGGTCATGCGAACTCAATGTGCAGTGTGTGCGTGTTTTATTTTGAAAGGGGGTTTTGGATATATCGGGAGCCATGCAGAGTTTTTACGGGGGTCCCGCTACCCGGATAGCGGACTGGGGGTCAAGGGGGCTAGCAGCCCCCTTGCGGGGTTCGGGGCAGCGCCCCGGCCCGAAAATTTTTTAGAGGGGGAGAATGTGGCGGAGTATGTATATGTGTGAATTTGTATACATATGTATATGTATATGTATGTACATAAAAAGAGGGGGGAAAGGCATCCAAGGGATGCGTGGGGCAGCACCTTGGGCGCTGTGCGCTTAGGTGCTGTGCGCTCAGGCGCAAGCGCGCCACGTGTCGGCACGTGGGTGCTTTGCGCATGAGCGCTGCGCGCAGGTGCGCAAGCGCGCGCCACGTGTCGTCATGTAGGCGCTTTGCGTATGAGCGCTGCGCGCAGGAGCACAAGAGCGCGCGCGCCACGTGTCGGCACGTGGGCGCTTTGCGCAAGAGCGCTACGCGCAGGTGCGCAAGCGCGCGCGCGCGCCACGTGTCGGCACGTGAGCGCTTTGCCCAATGCGCGTTGGCGCGCAAGCGCGCGCGTGCCACGTGTCGGCACGCGGGCGCTTTGCGCACTTGCGCTGCGCGCCGGAGAGGACAAGAGGCTTTTAGCCTAAAAAAAGATTTCTCAAAAGAGAAATCAGAGAGGAGTCGGGCTCCTGAATGTGTTTTGGGTTTAATGGAAGTGGTTCTTCTTCTTCCTCCTGTTGCTTGCTGGATCTTGAAGATCAAGAGGTGTGAAATCTCAAAATCTCTCCTTTTTAAGATCTGATGACAGATCCAAGTTCCCCTTTGTGGGTTTTGTAGTGAAAAACTAATTTGTTTTATAAAAAGGAGAGTAGAACTCTTGATTTAATTCAAGAGAAAGAAGAAGGTTTTGGAACCTTGAAGAAAAAGAATAGATCTCAGATCTGGAAATTTTTTTGGGGAGAATGAAAGGTATATTTTTTTTATTCATCATGTTGCCTTTTATAGGCTTACATATTTGCATATAGCCCCTTGGGCTTCATAAAAATGGCATTTTAGCCATCCCATGGCTCATGTGCCATTTCATTTTTTGCACATAAGTCATGGGCTTACAAAATATTGGCTTTATGCCCATTTTGCATACATTCATGTATAAAAAATTACATAAAAATTATTTATTACATGATCTATATTTTAGCATGGAGGAGGCTGGCCGCGGGCTCGACTTAGGCATGGGCCCGCTTGACCTGGGCTTGGGCCCACCTGGCTTGGGGTTGACCTTGACTTTGACTCGGTCAACGGGGGTGTAAATTTTTACCCCAACAAAGTGCCCCCCATCAATAAATACACACCGCACATTTGAGTTGTGTGCATGAAATTGATGGATCTTGAAGCTGAACTTCGAGGTGGAACATCATTCCGGAGGCGAAGCATCATCCCGGGGAGCATGATTCCCGCGGATCGGAGCATCATTCCGATTCGCGGAGCATAATTCCAATGTCAGAGCATCATTCCGAAGCGCGGAGCATAAGTCCAGGGTCGGAGCATCATTCCGATTTGCGGAGCATAATTCCAGAGTTCGGAGCATCTTTCCGAAGAGCGGAGCATAATTCCAGGGTTCGGAGCATCATTCCGAAGGGCGGAGCATAATTCCAGGATTCGGAGCATCATTCCGAAGGGCGGAGCATGATTCCAGAGTTCGGAGCATCTTTCCGAAGAGCGGAGCATAATTCCAGGGTTCGGAGCATCATTCCGAAGGGCGGAGCATAATTCCAGGATTCGGAGCATCATTCCGAAGGGCGGAGCATGATTCCAGAGTTCGGAGCATCTTTCTGAAGATCGGAGCATGATTCCAGAGTTCGGAGCATCATTCCGAAGCGCGGAGCTTGATTCCAGGATTCGGAGCATCGTTCCGAAGGGCGGAGCATAATTCCAGAGTTCGGAGCATCTTTCCGAAGAGCGGAGCATAATTCCAGGGTTCGGAGCATCATTCCGAAGGGCGGAGCATAATTCCAGGATTCGGAGCATCATTCCGAAGGGCGGAGCATGATTCCAGAGTTCGGAGCATCTTTCCGAAGAGCGGAGCATAATTCCAGGGTTCGGAGCATCATTCCGAAGGGCGGAGCATAATTCCAGGATTCGGAGCATCATTCCGAAGGGCGGAGCATGATTCCAGAGTTCGGAGCATCTTTCCGAAGAGCGGAGCATGATTCCAGAGTTCGGAGCATCATTCCGAAGCGCGGAGCTTGATTCCAGGATTCGGAGCATCGTTCCGAAGGGCGGAGCATAATTCCAGAGTTCGGAGCATCTTTCCGAAGAGCGGAGCATGATTCCAGGGTTCGGAGCATCATTCCGAAGGGCGGAGCATGATTCCAGAGTTCGGAGCATCATTCCGAACGGCGGAGCATGATTCCAGAGTTCGGAGCATCTTTCCGAAGGGCGGAGCATGATTCCAGAGTTCAGAGCATCATTCCGAAGGGCGGAGCATGATTCCAGAGTTCGGAGCATCTTTCCGAAGGGCGGAGCATGATTCCAGAGTTCGGAGCATCTTTCCGAAGAGCGGAGCATGATTCCAGAGTTCGGAGCATCATTCCGAAGCGCGGAGCTTGATTCCAGGATTCGGAGCATCGTTCCGAAGGGCGGAGCATAATTCCAGAGTTCGGAGCATCTTTCCGAAGAGCGGAGCATAATTCCAGGGTTCGGAGCATCATTCCGAAGGGCGGAGCATGATTCCAGAGTTCGGAGCATCATTCCGAAGGGCGGAGCATGATTCCAGAGTTCGGAGCATCTTTCCGAAGGGCGGAGCATGATTCCAGAGTTCAGAGCATCATTCCGAAGGGCGGAGCATGATTCCAGAGTTCGGAGCATCTTTCCGAAGAGCGGAGCATGATTCCAGAGTTCGGAGCATCATTCCGAAGGGCGGAGCTTGATTCCAGGATTCGGAGCATCGTTCCGAAGGGCGGAGCATAATTCCAGAGTTCGGAGCATCTTTCCGAAGAGCGGAGCATAATTCCAGGGTTCGGAGCATCATTCCGAAGGGCGGAGCATGATTCCAGAGTTCGGAGCATCTTTCCGAAGAGCGGAGCATGATTCCAGGGATCGGAGCATCGTTCCGATGAGCGGCAGATATTCTGACCGAAGCATAATTTCGATGCAGAGGTTGATTCCCAAGCGAAGCATAATTCCGACAGGGAAAGCAAATACTCCGAGGCGAAGCATGATTTCGACACGGGGTACATTCTGAGGTGAAGCATGATTCCGGCGCAGAGCTTGTTGGTTTACTTGATTCCGAGGCGGAGCTTGATTCCGACGAGGAAGGCAGGAACACCGAGGCGAAGCATCATTTCGACACGGGGTGCATTCTGAGATGAAGCATAATTCCGACGCAGAGCTTGCTGGTTGACTTGATTCCGAGGCGAAGCATAATTCCGATGGGGAGGTCGTTGGTTGATTCCGAGCTGAGGCATAATTCCGACAGGGAAGGTAGATATCCCGAGGCGAAGCATGATTTCGACACGGGGTAAATTCTGGGACGGAGCATGATTCCACCGTAGAGGTTGTTGGTTTGATTTGATTTGGGTTGACATCAGCATCGCTATGCTAGAATATGGTACCAGGAGCGAATCATCATTTGTCATGGGAGAGGATTTGGGAGTTGGTTTTTTTTGTTTGGCATCAGCATCGCTACACTGGAATATGGTTCCAGGAGCGAATCATCATTTGCGTTTGCTTATTAGGAAACGATGGCTTAGGAGACAGGTTTTAGGTCCCTATCGCCTAAGACCTTTCAATTTTGTGAGCCGTGAGGGTCTCACAAAGCATTTTCTCCCTACGGGTCGTAAGGATCCCGTAAGTGTATTTTCTTCTTGGGAGTCGTGGGGGACTCCCAAGTGTGTTGCTCCTTTGTGAGTCGTAAGGATCTCACGCGGGAATTTTCTCCTCACAAAGTCGAGAGGACTTTGCGAGTGCATTTCATCTCTTTTTCACAAGTTTGCGCCCTTTCGGGGTTTCACAAACTCGCCGGCAGTCCTGCTGTTTTTACTCACGGAGCCCTTTCGGGTTTTCATCCGTGCCCATTTTGCTTGTGGACATACCCCTTTTTTTTTTAATCTTCACCGCCGGTGGGACTTTGAATGTGGTCTCACCGGTAGGACTTTGGAGGAATTGGAATTGTTTTACGCCCGTGGATTGTATACGGTTTTGCAGGATGTATGATCCAGACCGTAGGGCCATACAAATTTCGGGACTTTGTTGGCGTCTGCATCGCTGCACTGGAATATGGTACCAGGAGCGACTCATCATTCGCCATTGGGGCATGGGATCGGAATTTGGTTGGTGTCTGCATCGCTGCACTGGAATATGGTACCAGGAGCGACTCATCATTCGCCACTTGGGGATTGGGGAGCGATGGCTTAGAAGACAGGTTTGGATCCCCATCACCTAAGGCTTTTCAATTCTATGGGCCGTAAGGGTCCCATAAAGTATTTTCTCCCTACGAGTCGTAAGGATCCCGTAGGTGCATTTTCTCCTTAGGAGTCGTGAGGACCCCCAAGTGTGTTTTTCCTTTATGAGTCGTAAGGATCCCACAAAGGTTTGTTCTCCTCATGTATCGTGAGGACACATGAGTGGGTCTTCTCAATGGAGCATAATTCCAGAGGCGGAGACCAGCCGCGTAACCGGTAATCGTGGTGGGGCATGGACGTGATGAGAATTATTTGAGCCCGTGGATTGTATACGGCAGTCAATTTGGGGACTGGCCGTAGGGCTGGGAGAACTTTGGAAATTTGAATTTTTGTTTGGCGTCTGCATCGCTGCACTGGAATATGGTACCAGGAGCGACTCATCATTCGCCGCTGTTTTTTTTGTTGTTTTTGTATTTTTTGTTTTACCGCGATTGCTCCATCATTTCAGCTTTTCTTATCGCGAAGGTCGCGATTGCCCCATCATTTCGGCTTTTATTCGCGGTTGCCCCATCATTTTGGCTTTTATCTTCATCTTTATTTTACTCGCTGATTTTTATTGCGAGTTGCCCCATCATTTCGGCTTTTCTTTATTTTCCTTTTATTTACACATTTTTTTTTATTTACATTTTTTTTTACATTCCCAGTTTAACGACTTAGAGGTCGACTGTTCCCAGTTTAATGACGTGGTGGTCGATTGTTTTCAAAGAAAGGCAGATGTCTGAGAGAATCGGTTTCACGAAGAACTTCGGTCTCCATTTGTATGAAATTGGCGGTTGCAGCTTGACTGTTTGTTAACACGCCTTTGGACAGTTCTATTTCTCCTGCCTTGTATTGTTTTTCGACCCAATCTTTGAAGACGAAGCAGTCCTCAATGGCATGACCTATCACTCTGTGATAGGGGCAGTATTTGGGGTCGTCGGTCCTATTCGCTTCTTGCGGTCTTTTTGACTCTGGCAGTTGTAGACCGTTCTTCAGAACGTCTTTGAATATTTTACGGATTTTGTCCCTTCTGAAGGAATAGACCTTATCCAGCTTCTCTTTCAGTGGAGATTCTCCTCCTTCTCCGAACATTGGCTTCCGAGGCTGGTTGGCGCTAGGCCCGCTCATCCCTTGCTTATTTCGGTTAGCCGAAGTGTTGAAAGATTCAGAATCATCGGAGTTTCCGCCTTTGCGATTATCGTCCTTTCGGTTTCTCCAGGACCTATTGTTATTTTGGGAGTCAGAGGAAGACTCCTGCTTTGAGCGTTCCAACATCTGGACTTTTCTGGTCAGCTCTTGGAATGTTTTGAGACCCGCGGTACATAGAAACGGGGCCATCCAGTTGTTGAGATTTCCGACGAGAAGACTGACAAATTGGTCCTGCTCTATCGGCGGTTCACATTTGACGGAGAGATTGCGCCATCGGGTTATAAAATTCGTGCTGCTTTCGTTGTTCTTGGGCTTGGTCCTTACGAGCTCGGCAATGGTGATCTTATCGCTGACGCTCATGAATCTTTGTAGAAACAAAGACTCCATTTGGACGAAAGTAGTAACGGAGCCATCCGGTATGCTCGCGTACCAGTCGAAAGCAACATCGGTCAAGCTATTAACGAACTGGCGAAGGAGAAGCGCATCATTGCCCCCAATATTCCCACATGAGGCTTTGAAGTGGGCGATGTGCTGATTCGCATTTCCTGTCCCATCAAATCTTCCGAATTTAGGGATGACATAGCCGCTAGGAAATTCTACCAGATCATATTGAGCAGGATATGGTCTCCCGCTACTGTTTACATCTTTTTGCGCTTCAGCTTCGGCTACCAGTGTTTTGACTTTGCTGGCAACCAAATCCATAATTTGAACTTGAGTTAGCGGGCTACTGTCATCGGTAGCCAAGACATTTGCTGAGATAGGATGCGACTGATTTTCATGCGGTCCGCCCACTTTTGGATTTGAGGGAACGGGCGTCGGCTGTCTCGGGACACCGTTTCCCGGTTCATGAGCTGAACCCTGTGCTTGATTGGGCGGCTGAGAGGCAAGTTGGGCCATAAGCCGTAAGACGACATTTGTCAAGTCGTTGATCTTTGAGTAGAGCTTGGCCATCTCCTTATCTTTGCTTCTGAGCTGTTTTCGGAGCTCTTGGAAAAGTTGCTGCTCTGCGGTCTTAGGACGGAAAGTTGGCTCATCTTCGCTTTCCGAGCCTGACTCCTCATGAATTGAGGGCTCTCTCTGCCTATCAGCCTCATCGAGAGGGTTTTCATCATCCAGCGGAGGCGGCTGTTCTTGGGAAGTGGCAACCACATTCAAGCCAGATTGGATTTGAGATGTGGTAGCCCCGTCCTTGCTCTTGCTACGCGTGCCCACCACGTAGACAGTGTGGATAACACATTCAGCCATCCCCTCATCTTTGGCGGGGTAACCCTGTTCTTCGAACCTCATGAGGTTTAGCCTGGCAGTAGCCCTAGCCCTTTTGTTGGCTCTATATCTGAGCCTTTTCTCCCTCAGCTTCTCAATTTTGAAGGCTTTTTGGGCATCTGCTACCCGGGAAGCCATTGTGAGTTGATCATAGGGGAGCTTAGAGAAGACATCCGATCGAGCAGTGGTCAAGGGCACCACTGGAGCTTGCTCAGGACGCGTTGTAGCTTTATTGGTGTTGATGGCCTTGCCCCCAGCTGGGGCCAAGGAAATTCGTTCAGACACCGACTTGCGTTTGGGTTGGGGCGCCCTTGAGATCACTACATTTGGTCTTCTGCCTTTCGAGACCGGTTTGTCTGCCACCGGGGCTTGAGGAGCTGGGATGGCTCCAACTGGCATGAACATAATAGAGCCGAATGGTAGCAGCGGCTCCTCCCATTGTCGCCCGAGAATGGCCGGAAGGACCATCCTGGAGTCTATCTTCATCGTGTAGGAGACGGGAGCCGTGCTGAGAGCTGAGTTCATCTTTGGAGACATTGTTGAAAGGTGATTGCTTGAAAACCTACATGAAAAAAACATTATTTCAGTATAAATATAGGTATGTATATTGACTGAGTTCGCATAAATGCTTAACCCGAAATATGGGAGGAGAGATTGGTCCCACCGGGCGTGCCAGAATCTGTAGGGTGTTTTTCGTCACCCCATTGAGATGGAAATACGCGCGCGCTTGTCAAGCGCACTACAGATTCCCCCTGCCTAGGGTAGGCCGGGGTTTAATGATTGTGGGGATCCGAATCTCCGGCAGCCGCGGACTAAGCTGCCGTTAATTACCCCTCGCCTTTGGGGCGAGAGAACCTCCGATTAACGGGTTAAATTGGTCATGCGAACTCAATGTGCAGTGTGCGTGTGTTTTGTTTTGAAAGGGGGTTTTGGATATATCGGGAGCCACGCAGAGTTTTTACGGGGGTCCCGCTACCCGGATAGCGGACTGGCGGAGTATGTATATGTATGAATTTGTATACATATGTATATGTATATGTATGTACATAAAAAGAGGGGGGAAAGGCATCCAAGGGATGCGTGGGGCAGCACCTTGGGCGCTGTGCGCTTAGGTGCTGTGCGCTCAGGCGCAAGCGCGCCACGTGTCGGCACGTGGGTGCTTTGCGCATGAGCGCTGCGCGCAGGAGCGCAAGCGCGCGCGCCACGTGTCGGCACGTGGGCGCTTTGCGCATGAGCGCTGCGCGCAGGTGCGCAAGCAAGCGCGCGCCACGTGTCGGCACGTGGGCGCTTTGCGCAAGAGCGCTGCGCGCAGGTGCGCAAGCGCGCGCGCGCCACGTGTCGGCACGTGGGTGCTTTGCGCAATGCGCGTTGCGCGCAGGTGCGCAAGCGCGCCACGTGTCGGTACGCGGGCGCTTTGCGCACTTGCGCGAGCGCCGGAGAGGACAAGAGGCTTTTAGCCTAAAAAAAGATTTCTCAAAAGAGAAATCAGAGAGGAGTCGGGCTCCTGAATGTGTTTTGGGTTTAATGGAAGTGGTTCTTCTTCTTCCTCCTGTTGCTTGCTGGATCTTGAAGATCAAGAGGTGTGAAATCTCAAAATCTCTCCTTTTTAAGATCTGATGACAGATCCAAGTTCCCCTTTGTGGGTTTTGTGGTGAAAAACTAATTTGTTTTATAAAAAGGAGAGTAGAACTCTTGATTTAATTCAAGAGAAAGAAAAAGGTTTTGGAACCTTGAAGAAGAAAAATAGATCTCAGATCTGGAAATTTTTTTGGGGAGAATGAAAGGTATATTTTTTTTATTCATCATGTTGCCTTTTATAGGCTTACATATTTGCATATAGCCCCTTGGGCTTCACAAAAATGGCATTTTAGCCATCCCGTGGCTCATGTGCCATTTCATTTTTTGCACATAAGCCATGGGCTTACAAAATATTGGCTTTATGCCCATTTTGCATACATTCATGTATAAAAAATTACATAAAAATTATTTATTACATGATCTATATTTTAGCATGGAGGAGGCTGGCCGCGGGCTCGACTTAGGCATGGGCCCGCTTGACCTGGGCTTGGGCCCACCTGGCTTGGGGTTGACCTTGACTTTGACTCGGTCAACGGGGGTGTAAATTTTTACCCCAACAGGGTCCACCATGTACCCGCAGACGGTGCCTACCACTCCTCGAATCGGGTATACTCATAGCTCAAAATCGAGAAAACACATGGTGGACGTCTCGAAATATCATATCAAGAGAAACCGGGTTTTTAAAACAATACAGGATTTCCTTTGAAATATAACCACGGTTCTCAAATCCAGAATTTCATGAAAACAGCATCTCAATGCGTATAATCATAAAGCATGATGTATGCAAACATAAAACAGAAGTGTGAGCATATCAAGTATATCATGCGATGTGATATCAGTATATCATGCAAACGAGTCATGTGATACTACTAAATAATCAAGAGTAATAGCATGATATAGAAATTTACTGTGTAAGTGACATAGCAATTATCGATGATGAAAGTGTGTGAGCCGGCAAATCTGTTTAAGTGTAACATACGCATCATCGATAATTGTGCAGCTGTACTAGCAGATAATATCATAACTATAATGGAAGCACGGGTGTATACCATGCAATGAGAATATCATAAATGTAGCAGAAAGTAAACCCTAAGCGCCGCATCGTAAAAGATACGTATCTAATCTAATATCTACCTAGGGATTAAGATATCTATAGCATATCCGAGTCGATGAATCTATCAATCGGCAATCCAGCCTCATAACATCACGTACGATATAATCTATCGTACGGCATCCTCTAGTCAAGGGTATGGACCAATCATCAGGTAACACTCATCACGTACGGTAATCAATCGTACGGCGGCATTAAATAATTAGGGATTCTATCAACCTATATAACAATGAGGGTACGGATCTAGCGTCTCGTATGGTATATTGACATATTCAGCCAAGTCATCATATTTCATCATATACTCTTTTCATCACGTCAAAATCTCACATCAAGTCATCTTAATATACATTCTATCTAATTAATCTCATGTCGTATTCATCGATCTCATATCATGGTACTATAAATATCATACTTGTTCTCTTGCACTACATATATATCGCGATTCACATTCACATTTCATATCCTTATATATCGATTCGAGACATCCTTTCTATTATATCATTTCACACTAAAACCATTAACTATAACCTTAAATCGTGGCATATCTTGTCTCCAAACTATAAATCACATATCAATGTATGCGGGGGTAATATACGCCATCCACCCGACTTCCCCCGTAGATATAAATCTACTCACCTGCGGAACTCCTTGTTCAGCCATAGTTGATGTGCTTCGTCGTCTCGGAAT